>OY743177.1:10535000-11785000 GCA_963555705.1 Ligustrum vulgare
GAATTAATATATTTTGAAAATAAATAAATAAAATCATTGAAATTTTACTTCCTAATATGTCAATAAATGAGTAGGTTCTTCAATAAGCATATTACAAAAATAATTAATTATTTGCTATCAACCTTTTACAGCCAATGATAAGTTGGTAGAAAATTTAATCCTTTCATCATTTTGACAAAAATTGGTATGTTTAAAAATTAAGGAAAAATAAAATATATGTAAGCAACATATTAAAAAATAAAGTTAATTAAAAATTATAACATATTAAAAGAAAAATAGGTGATAAGGTGGGCAATTTTTCAGAGAAAAACGTAAATAAAAGTCAAAAGAAATTTAA
The DNA here is from genome assembly GCA_963555705.1 of Ligustrum vulgare. NCBI lineage: Eukaryota > Viridiplantae > Streptophyta > Magnoliopsida > Lamiales > Oleaceae > Ligustrum > Ligustrum vulgare. Next base: position 10,535,338 of record OY743177.1, read on the forward strand.
TACAAAAATTTAATTAAATGTCAAACTTTGAATGGTGCAGTACACTGTGTGTGCATCATTTTTTATTTGATTAGTTTTGTTTTTTTTTTTTTTTTTAAAATTTTAAACTCAATGACATGTGTTATGGAGGAAATGAAAAAATTGGATGTATGTATTTTAAAATAAATAAATATATACTATATAAATTTGTTAAGTTAGAAATTTAAAAATTGAATTAATATATTTTGAAAATAAATAAATAAAATCGTTGAAATTTTACTTCCTAATATGTCAATAAATGAGTAGGATCTTCAATACGCATGTTACAAAAATAATTAATTATTTTCTATCAACTTTTTAACCACACATATTTTTCTCTCCAATTTTCAGCCATTATTTTTTACCTCAAAATCATTTATACAGGTTTATAAATCAAACAATATTACCAAACGGAGGCTTAATCTTTACATCATTTTGACAAAAATTGACATGTTTAAAAAATAAGGAAAAATAAAATATATTAATTAATATATTGGATTTCAAATAAAATATATGTGAGTAACACATTAAAAAATATAGTTAATAAAAAATTAGAACATATTAAAAAGGAAATAGGTGATGAGGTGGAAAAATTTTAAGAGAAAAATGTAATTAAAAATCAAAAGAATTTTATATAAAAAATTTATAAGTGCCGAATTTTGAGTGGTGCGGTATACTTAGTATACATGTAACATTTTTTTATTTTGATTAGTTTTGTCTTTTTTAAAGTTTCAAATTCAACAATATTTTGTATTGAAATTTTATTTGATTTATGTTTTTTTTTTATTTGATATGATTATATAATCAAGATATTTTCAAAATTATGATATAAAAATTATATATTCCGTGCATCGCACGGGTAGACAACTAGATTAATATATTTGAACATAATTAATGTTATATTTATGTAAATGTGTTATGTAGGAAATGAAAAAATTGAGTTAATATATTTTAACATAAATAAATATAATATCTATGTAAATATGTTATTTTATTTATGAAATCAAAAAATTGTATTAATATATTTGAACATAAATAAATGTCATATCTATGTAAATATGTTAAATTGAAATTGAAAATTTCGGATTAATATATTTGAAAATAAAAAATCCATGCAATATAAATTTGTTAAGTTAAAAATGAAGATTTTGAATCAATATATTTTGAAAATAAATAAATAAATAAATTATAACTTATTAAAAGGGAAATAGATGATGAAGTGGGCAAATTTTCAGAGAAAAATGTAAATAAAAGTTTTAAAAAAAATTATATAAAAAATTTAAATGAATGTCAAATTTTGAGTGGCGCGGTATACTATATGTACATGTAACATTTTTTTATTTTGAATAGTTTTATCTTTTTTAAAGTTTCAAATTCAATAACATTTTGTATTGAAATTTCATTTAAATTATGTTTTTTATTTGATATGATTGAATCAAAATGTTTTTAAAATTATGATTTAAAAATTATATATTCCGTGCATCGCACGGGTAGACAACTAGTTATTATTAAAAGTAGAAGTCAGGAGAGAGAATCATTTTGGAGGGAAATTTGCATTTAATAATTCTCTCTCCTCACTCATATATATATATATATATATATATATATATATATATATATAAATAAAGAAAGAAAAGAGTTAAAAATATATATATATAAATAAAGAAAAGAGTTTTAATTAATAAATGTGACATCTATGTAAATGAAAAAATTGGATTAATATATTTGAACATAAATAAATGTGATATCTATGTAAATGTGTTATGTAGGAAATGAAAAAAAATTGTATTAATATATTTGAACATGAATAAATGTGTTATATTGAAAATGAAAATTTTGGATTAATATATTTGAAAATAAATAAATACATGCTATATAAATTTTTTAAGTTAGAAATGAAAATTTTGAATTAATATATTTTGAAAATAAATAAATAAAATTATTGAAGTTTTAGGTTCTTCATTTACTATATGTAAATGTGTTACATTGGAAATGAAAATATTAGATTGATGTATTTGAACATAAATAATGTGATATCTATGTAAATGTGTTATGTAGGAAATGAAAAAATTGGATTCATATATTTGAACATAAATAAATGTAATATCTATGTAAATGTGTTATGTAGGAAATGAAAAAATTGTATTAATATATTTGAACATGAATAAATGTGTTATATTGAAAATGAAATTTTTGGATTAATATATTTGAAAATAAATAAATACATGCTATATAAATTTTTTAAGTTAGAAAATTAAAATTTTGAATTAATATATTTTGAAAATAAATAAATAAAATTATTGAAGTTTTACTTTATAATATGTCAATAAATGAGTAGCTTCTTCATTTACTATATGTAAATGTGTTACATTGGAAATGAAAATATTAGATTGATATATTTGAACAAAAATAATGTGATATCTATGTAAATGTGTTATGTAGGAAATGAAAAAATTGGATTCATATATTTGAACATAAATAAATGTAATATCTATGTAAATGTGTTATGTAGGAAATGAAAATTTTGGATTAATATATTTTAAAATAAAAAATATATGCTATATAAATTTGTTAAGTAGGAAATGAAAAAATTGAATTAATATATTTTGAAAATAAATAAATAAAATCATTGAAGTCTTACTTCTTAATATGTCAATAAATGAGTAAGCTCTTCAATACGCATGTTACAAAAATAATTAATTATTTTCTATCAAATTTTTAACCACATATTTTCTATCTCAAATTTTCAGCCACTTTGTTTTACATCAAAATTATAAATAGATAAGTTTATAAATCAAACAGTATTACCAAACGGAGACTTAATCATTTCATTTTGACAAAAATTGACATGTTTAAAAAATAAGGAAAAATAAAATATATTAATTAATATATTGGATTTCAAATAAAAAATATGTAAGCAACACATTAAAAAAATATAGTTAATCAAAAATTATAATAATATATTAAAAGGGAAATAGGTGATGATGAGGTGGGTAAATTTTTAGAGAAAAACGTGATTAAAAGTCAAAAGAAATTTTATATAAAAAATGTAATTAAGTGCCAAATTTTGAGTGGCGTGGTATACTTAGTGTATATGTAACATTTTTTTTATTATTATTATTAGTTTTGTCTTTTTTAAAGTTTCAAATTTAATAATATTTTGTATTAAAATTTTATTTGAATAATGTTTTTTATTTTATATGATTCTATAATCAAGATCTTTTGAAGATTATGATTTAAAAATTATATACTTCGTGCATCGCACGGGTAGACAATTAGTAATAATAATAATAATAAAAGAGAATGCAAATAATCATTTTTTATTTGTATACCTTTATTTCAGGGCTGTCATTAATGTAAAACAATAAACTAAATTATCAAAAGAAGTATTATAGCACTAAAAAATAACACCCCAACACAATGTAATTACAAATATAATTCAATTTCAATTTTATCTAAAGTTCAAGCTCAAGTAATTTATCATTCAATTTCAGTTTTGAGTTTGCATATGGGATTATTTTTCTAGTGCTTTATTTATCATTCTTTTTACTATTCAATTATTATATTATATTCATACTTTTTATACAATGAACAACTAAAATAAAATTTTAAATGATCTTCAATTGTACGAGTTATTATTTTTCATTCAAACACTATGCATTAATTGATTATTGTTTAAATTATCCTTTTCTTTTTTCAAATTACAGTATCATTTTATTTTATTATTTTCCTATTTATTTCATCATACATATGTTTGACATGTAATCAAAAAATATTACAAGGTATTGAAGTCACAATTATATGTTTCGACATAATGTCGTGCATCGCATGGGAGAAACACTAGTATGTATATATACATATGTTTGCATTGTTTTAAAAATAGCTATATAAAATTGCCTAAATCGGACCCTTCGTAAATGTCCAAAAATGGTACTTTAAAAATACAAACACCTATCCATAGAATATAGATAAATTACATTTATTTCTTGGGTTGAAAAGGAATATTTCAAGGAGTCATTTTAAAAAATTTCTTTCCATATTCTACTTAAGCCTATGTCCAGTAGATACTTTATAAACGATTATATATAAATATTTTTTATAAATAATGGCATGTCAATATTTCGTTGATTAATTTTTTTAAAAAAGTAAAAAACGGTGGGCGAGATTTATATATTCACCTCAATGTTATAGTAATTAGGTTCTCTTTCGGCAATGCAATAATTTATAATTTATTATTAAAAGAAGTTTATTAGAGAAAATTGCACTCCCTATCTAATTTTCTAACATCTCTCTCATTTTATGATGTGTACAAAATTTTAATGACAACTCCCTAAGCAGAATTAGTCAAAATTGAAATTTTCAAGGACGCAAATTCTTAAGCATAATTTTACAAGGACACAAAATTCTAAATTATCCTTAATGAAATTTTGGTTGGGGGTCGAATATTTAAGTTTCAAAACTTAATACATACTAGGAGAAATGGAGGTCACGGGGCAATTTCTCTAAAGAAAGGGCGTGAAATTTGCTATTGCAAAAAGCCTGAAAACCCACTCAAGAATCAAAACTCTGGCGCTTAAGCAAGGGAGACTCCTGCTTTAGCTACTGCTAAAAAAATAAAAAAGTAAAGAAAAAAATCTTGAAAATGAAAAGAAACAATAAAAAATTATTTATGCAATTTGATTTGAAACTTTCATATGCTGGGAACAACCATGTAATTATAATTTTTTTTCATTTAATTTTTTGGAAACTCTGAGGCCGGGTTGAACATTCAATAATTCCAAGAATTTACGAGGCAAAAAGTGTATCTACTCACCATATCGGATATATTCCCTCTATTTGGCACTCGTTTATAATCTTTAATCAATTAGATAACTTTCTATTCACTTATTTTGTGGAATCCATCCACCACTTATTTCTATATACTTATTTACTGCCACGAGAAGACTCGGAGATCTAGGGAGTGGGACGATGCTTGGGCCATGTCCAACAACCGGACTGACCATGGTCCATAGTTAGTAGACCGAGGTGGACCTCATCACGTTTTTACTTGTACGGTTTTGGGAACTCTTCTAATGCAAAGTTTAGTTTTACGACTTTTTGATTGCACCAACTTATGTCAGTTCATTTTCCACCTAATTTAACAAGTGATGAATGTCAGACAGAAAGAGACTATCAAGTCAACAAGGTAAAAGAAAAGACCAAATTTTATTCAAGTAACTAACGATGAACAATTTAATTTCTTAATTTTCGACCATGAATGTACAACTTATATCTTATTACCAGGAATACTTCTTTTCGAACTTTCCAGAACTACTATACTTAAAATAGATGCCATCAGTCTTTGCTACCCAAAGACATAAACCATCCGGACATTCGTAGACCCATCTGGCATTATAAACTTCGAAAGCTTTATCCTTTGAACCCCACCATAGATGACAGAAATACAACGTAGGGGTAAAAAAGTTGTCACAAAACTTCCAACTAAAATCTTGGTTTACGTTTAGTGTATGAAATCCAAGATCATCATCCCCAGATGCACAATGCAACCTCAATGCTTGGGGGAGTCCGTTGTGAACAGTGACCCTGTATGCTTCCGAAAAAAAACATGATTTTGCCTTGAGAAGTCTGGCTGACAGGATGAGGATTTGTGTAAGGATTTTAAATAACATGGTACGACTGCAATTCATGTTTTTGATATTTGATGCTTCTTCAAGATGGTAGTATCCTTTTAGTACGTTGAATTCTTCGCTAAGACAGTGGAAGGTGACGTATGTACAGCTGACGAGAGTGAGGGGCGGTCTCCCTACTTCCTACTGGATGTGGAAATTCTCGCTCTCATTCTTGCCGGACGGCTCGTGGGCAAAACACGATATAGCATAGGAATTGTAGCAATTGGAATTTATTACCAAAATCGGTTATGTTTTTTGAAATCTATATTTGCATAGTTATAGTTTGGCTAAAAATAGCTGTATAATTCTGGAATAATTAAATACAGATTATTATGTGAATAATATATGTGGTGTCACATTGCTTAAATTAGAATTTGATTTCTATAATAAATTGCCCATATATCCTCTTAGCATCAGCCAATCCATTTCATTTTCTAAATTAATTGGTTTTAAGTGGGAATTAATTACACTCCACTAATTTGTATTATATGCAGTCCATTGACTGTTTTAATTACAAAAACTCAAAAAAATAAAAAAATCTTATTACTATATTTGGGTTTGGCTCCAAGGAAACTTTTCAAGATATGGATATATTTTAAGGATCGAAAACAATATATTTCCGGATTTACAAGTTCCTAAGAAGGAAAAAAAAAAAGATGGTTAAAGTGAAAATGCTATAGTATGATGCAAAAAATTAAAAAATATATAAATTTAATTTAATATGCTAAAAGTAGAGAAAGGTTATGTAGTAGATTAATATAGAAAAAACAATATTATTAGAATGGAATTATCTACGTAGCAGATAGATTTTATAATTCCAAAAAATTTAATTAGTAACTCTTCATATTTGGCGCAGGAAGTATCTTATGATATAATTTATTGAATAATTTTAGGAGACATTTTTAAGTGATTTTGTGGCATGTCACAAATTCATTAAGTGGTAAAAATAAAGGAAAACTAGTTTCACACCCGTGCGATGCACGGAATTATTTCATTGAGAAAGTATAATATATTCTTATATGTAGATGACCAAAGCTCAATTGGATCAACTCATCAACGTGACTGGTACGAACACACAAAATTTAAACTCTTCAAAGAAGATTGCACGAACACACAAAATTAACCAAAAATTCATATATAAGTATATTTCTAACGATTCGAAATACGTTAACTATTTCCATTAAAACAAAAGAATAACTTAAGGATGGAAACAAGGAATTAAAACCACTCAACAAACCTTGATGGAAGAGATCAAGCTTTGTACAATAAAGGAACTATTTTCATGCATACAATGATTTTAAAAAATAAAATTAAAACACATTCACGAAAATGATCTGAAAATTAAGGGACACAGAACAACATAAAGCCATCTCGAAAAATTCGAAAAAAATTAACTATATGGAACTAACTTAAATTAATGGATCTTGATCATCTTTCAGTTTTAAAGAACTAATGATTTTGTACTTAACACTTTTTTAGAAAGAAATAATAGTTTTGTAATGTCAAAACTCCAAATCGATTTAGTTACCTCCTGTTCTTCAGCATTATTATTATTATTATTATTCTTATTATTATTATTATTATTATTATTATTATTGATGATATATTTAGTAGTAATAGCAGTTTTTAAGCATTGTGTCTAAGAGGTAGTTGGCATTTTTTTCTTTTTGATTTATAGCTTTTCAGCAAATTGAATATCCAAGAAGATTTGAAATTAAATTATTCACACACACACACACACCAGAAAAAAAAAAAATACTGGTTTAGAAGTACGATTCTTCATTACCAAGATTAAAGTCAAATTCAGCATATTTAATTATCTATGTATAGAAACTGAACAATTTCATTTAAGCAATAAAAAATGCTCTCTCATGATCCCATAAAAAAATGTGAAGATTGGTAATTAAATATCATCTTAAATATCTATAATTTCAACCATTTAAATTTTTTCGCTATAAAAAATTAATAATGTCCAAATAAAATATTGGATAACAGTTCCCTTGCTTTTTAATCAATTAATTATTCAAATATAGATACCTTCCACTCTGGAAGAGAAATGGGACATGTTATAACGACTGAAGCAAAACGGAAATATTTTAAACTACTTCAAGATCTGAAGCAGTGGCCAAAAGATAAAACACCATACATAATTGCTGAAATTCGGCTGTTGGACTCAAATTACAATTTTAACGGGATACTCTTTATCATCTAATATAGGATATCTATACCCTCTTGTATTACCATCAAACCATCCTCAGTGGCTGTGCTAAGGTATTCACAGGTTCTTATTAAAAATTCTACTTCTGTTCAACTATTCTTACTCTTGAATTTAAGCTCACACTTTGAAATCCAACCAATTGTTTTAAGAGACTTCTATTGCTGGGCCTATCATACCTTGCAAATAGGAGAACTGGGTGTTTTTCAGCAACTTTCTGATACGAATAGAGACGCGCTGAATTGAACGCCGGAAAGTTCCGAACCCAGGTTGTTACGGACGGTAGAATCTTGACCCAACAATCACGACGCGAAGATCGACAATGCGGATTGAAGAACCAATATTTGTGAAACGCCATAAGGATTTGTCCAGCTTTCTTGATAAGTTTCTGGTTTTTAACGCCACAAATATTCTCGCGAATATTTGATAAGTTTGAGATGAACGCCACAAGATGATAATCTTGATAAGTTCTATGAAATATAGGAATCCACCTATAACTTTTATTGAATCCTCAATAAAACTATTTTTAATCAAATCAAATTTGAATGTTACATTGAATGAAAGAGCGTATAAATAATGAAAAAAAAAACTAACAAAACCCTAGTCGCTAATTAACTCAAAATAGAATCCTAATTAAACTAAAATAGCTAAAATAACTAAAATTGGAAAAAGGAAATAAAATAAACAAAATCGTGCGAAATCTAATCCGCTCCTCAGTTACAGCCGTGAAAGCTCCAATTACGGCCATAAGCCGCTCGCTGATGAAGAGTTACAGCCGTGACTTCATTATTTACGGCCGTAAGTATAGATCGAGACTTGAAATTCCGCATTTTAACCCGAGACTGGATTACAGTCGTGACAAGCTGGGATTACGGTTGTAAGGATGAATCTGGTCCTTTTTTCTTTGTTTGGCTTGAATATTTGGAATTTTCCATCAAGCCTGCTATGATTAGTATTATCAGGGTTTTGGATCACATCATACCCTCCTTCTTTGGGATGATTCGTCCCGAATCATAGCTGCTCCCCCTCGATCAAACGGAAATTTTCTGCTTCCATGCCATGAGTTCAATAAATTATGCTCCTGTGATTGGAAAACATGGAAGAGATGGAGCTTGAACTCCCTTTGCCATATGTAGTGTGGTTGAAGCTTCCAAACATAATTAACCTGCAAAAAAGATTTAAACAAAATGGGGAGGGACATGTTAGCTTCATGAGGTACAAGGTATGGATCCTTGTATTCATGATAAACCACCACCAACTCCACTTCTTGAACCAGAGGCTCTTCTCTTCGCCTCTTTTCTCTTTTGCAACTTCTTGTTCAAAATTTTCATCTTTAAACTCAACCACATCTCCTAACTCCACACTTTTATCACCGTGCTCGTGCACTACCTCATCACTACCCAAATGTGGGTCTTCCAATTCAACACTCAAATTTTGAACTTCCACCCCAACTCCCAATTCATTCCCCTCATTATCAACAATTTCATTCTTAATCATTTCCTCGCTACCCAACTCCATCTTCTCCTCATCAAATTTTGGAGTTTGTTTGTTTATTTTTAATTTCAACTCTCCCTCCTTCTTATCAATATCTTTATCCCCACGATGCCTCCTATTACACCACTTTTTCACTCTCCTTCCTTACCCTCCGTGAATCTTCTAGTGCTTCCTCTAGTATCAACCCATATAATACGCATGTTTTCCCTTTCTAAAGGGATTTGTATATGTGCATACTCTTATCATAAACAGCCTCCCTCCTATGTCTCCAAGGTTTTCTCAATAAAATATGATTAGATTTCAATGGCACTACATCACACCATACATCCCCACTATACCTTCCCTGGGTGATAGACTTGTTTGGTTACTTTGAAATTCTCAAACTCATCCACGTCATCCTATAAGGTTTGTGGTTCTAGGGGCAATCCTAATTTTTCAACCAACCACGGTGCTACTAACGAAATTAGTAAAGCACTATCCATCAATCACCAAACTGCACCCCTTATGATCCACATAACATCTAGTTTGGAATAAAAAGCTCGGATCATAATCCATTCCTCTTGTGGCACTAAAAAAAATTCAAGAATGAAGAAGATTTAGACATCAAATAGCAAGAACGACTTTTATTGATTTGGAAGGAAATGAATACCAAGAATTTTAAAGAAACTCAAGAAAGTGGTTCTTGAATTTTGGAATGACTTTTTTTTTTTTTTTGAATAATGAATTTTCGGAATTAAATAATAAAAAAAAATAATTTTTTTTAAAATAAATTCGAAAATTCGACACGAACACAACAAAACAAACGGAACATGATTTAGATAAGAATCGAATAAAATAAACACTTTTGTTGAATTTTTATATGGATCAAACTGGAAAAAATTTACTAGCACGAAGGACACTCAAAAAAAGAAAGACTCAACAATAAGATATGGATAATTCTTATGACAGACGCAATGATAAACATAAGAATTAAACTGGGCAGAATAAAAACCTGAATTCAGAGTCCAGCTCTGATACCAAATGATACGAATCGAGACGCACGAAATTGAAAGCCGGAAAGTTTCGAACCCAGGTTGTTACGGATGGTGGAATCTTGACCCGAAAATCACGACGCGAAGATCGACGATGCGGATTGAAGAACCAAGATTTTTGAAGTGCCACAAGAATCTGTCCAGCTTCCTTGATAAGTTTCTCGTTTTGAACGCCACAAATATTCTTGCTAATATTTGATAAGTTTGGGATGAACGCCACAAGATGATAATCTTAATAAGTTCTATGAAATATAGGAATACACCTATAACTTTTATTGAATCCTCAATAAAACTGTTTTTAATCAAATCAAATCTGAATGTTACATTGAATGAAAGAGCGTATAAATAATGAAGAAAAAATCTAACAAAACCCTATTCGCTAATTGACTCAAAATAGAATCCTAATTATTAAACTAAAATAGCTAAAATAAATAAAATTGGAAAAATAAAATAAAATAAACAAGATCCTGCGAAATGTAATCCGCTCCTCGGTTACGACCGTGAAAGCTCCAATTACGGCCGTAAGCCGCTCGCTGATGAAGAGTTACGGCCGTGACTTCATTATTTACGGCCGTAAGTGTAAAGACTTGAAATTCCGCATTTTAACCCGAGACTAGATAACGGCCGTGACAAGCTAGGCATTACGGCCGTAAGGATGAATCTGGTCCTTTTTTCTTTGTTTGGCTTGAATATTTGAATTTTCCCGTCAAGCCTGCTATGATTCGTATTATCGGGGTTTTGGATCACATCACTTTCTCCAAGTTATCGATTCCAACAACGGTCGAGAACTTGGCCTTCTCACAGATTCTTGTACCCATATCGGGAACTGATAGGGAACAGAGAGCGATTGAGCTTTTAGTTGTTGGAGAATTCAACAATTGATTTAAATGGAAAGCGTTTGGAGTAGAAGAGACGAATTTGTATGTGTAAGATGAGTAGCCGAACTTGAACATTTTTCTCCATTGTAGAAGCGATATGTGCGACCTGGATATCCTAAGTATGTTAATAGGTGGAAAACCCTTTGACGGCATCACTTTCATTGCATTATTATAATATTTCCGCTCTCAAGAGTTTGAGTTTGTCTGGGCACAGCCCATTCTGGCTTCACCAACCCATGTCCCAATGCAAATCCTTTATCAAAGGGTAAGGGTGAAGACTCACCATATTCTACTGCCAAAAGGAAAAAAGAGGCACCTTTACATAAGAAAGCAACCTTTTAGCAAATTAAGAAGAATTATATGGTATCTGTAACTCGGCTATTCCCAAACAGACAACACAACAATTACTACTAAAACCTTGAACAAATGTCCCTACACTACAACAAAAATAGCCTACGGCAACGCGCAAAAAATGTTGCAAAAGACCTTTTGCAACGTTCATGTGCATATTGCAAATCGCAGTGTTACCGTAGAGGGAAATGATACGGCAACGTTCATTGCGTGTTGCAAATGGATGGATTGCGAGTTGTGGTAGACTTTTGAAAACGTTCACTACGCGTTGCGGTAGACCTTTGGCAACATTCATTGCACGTTGCCGTTGATACTTTTGGCAACGTTCATTGCGTGTTGCGATAGACCTTTAGCAATGTTTTTTGCATGTTGCAGTAGATACTTTTGGAAACACTCATTACGCGTTGCCGTTGATACTTTTGACAACACTCTTTGCACGTTGCCGTTGATACTTTTAGTAACACTTTTTGCACGTTGCCGTTGATACTTTTTGCAATACCCATTGCGCGTTGCTGTTGATCTTTAACATTTTTTTTTTTTAATTTTTTGTAAATCAATATAGATAATTTCACTCATAACCAACAAATTCCTCAAACATATATGTAATATGTAAAATATGAAACACGCATGCTATAAAAATAAATCAACTATTCAAAATAAAACGCAATAATATTTTAAAGAAAATTATACCACGTATATTTTAATACTTAACAAAAATTGCGATACTTTGTTGTCCTACATTAAAACAAAATTTGCAATATAGGTTTTTCACCTATTTGATTGCACATCTAAAGTTTGACATTGCTATCCCTTTAAATTGCAACAATATCTCTAGCAGACCAGCAATCGTACAAAAATGAGCTACTATCACCATTTTCAACACGAATCATCATTAAAGATGAGTACTTCCCTGGCTTCTGAAGTCTAGCTTGAAATGTGCACATCACAAACCATCTTGCGAGAGAGCTACAAAATTGACTTTTACCTGCAAAGACAATATAAAAGTTTAATCATCAGGACTCCAACTACACTGAATGCAAAAATGTAGAAATAAATCACACTAACGATTAAAATTATCATTTTCTATTGTAAAACTTTACAGAAATTTGGATAGAGCCCCCCCTATAAATTGGACTTAGTCAACCTGTAAAGGGATATCACAACCACCATAATACTTTAAAACATCAAACTAAAAACTCATTCATCATCAAACTACAATCAAATCAATCCAAAATCAATTCAATATTCCAGAGCAGGAAAGGAACATTTCAGAAACAAGACACACAACTAAAGGGAAAAAATCAAACAAAAAAGATATACTATTGGTTGAACAATAGAACCCTATCAAACATCAAAAGAGGGGAAAAAAATGAATTGAGCAATAATATTTCTTAGAGAAATTGGAATTTCATTAGAATAAAACAAATGGAAAAATAGTGGAAGTCATCTACAAAGCACTCAAATTATGATTGCCAGTAGTCTAAACACTAAATTAAAAAATAAGCTACACACTATCTGAAAGGTTGCTAAGCCTTTCTTCTCCTAAATCAGAAGAAAAGCAAATATTAATCATGGCATTCTATAAAATCCACACGCAAGCCTATATGTATGAATCAAATGACTGATAAGATCAAAAGATAGTGAATTTCAACAAGTGTCCTTGTGTATCAAGGTAATTTAAAATTCCTGACAGGTACTACGCGACCTTAAAATGACGCATTTATCTACTCTATTGCCTCAGGTATGCTCCAAACACCAAGTTTTGACCTTTTCAACGGGATTTGTATTGAAAAGATCATTGTGCCAGCAGTGTATTTAAACAAGTGTCCTTATGTATTAAGGCTACTCTGACCTCTCGTTTACACAAACCAATGTTTTTATAACAATTTACCTTGCACTAAAGAAACCACACTATTTATCCCATTTTTTACAAACTTGAAAAGCTGACATTACCCAATCTTAAAATGGTTTTGATTCAATAACATCTCGCAGCTGCTATCTAGCCAAGATTTTGGATCATCAAAGCATTTGGAACCATACTAACCAACCACCCTTTTCCCACTGAAACACTATAAGCATTTTCTGAAGAGCAAGCATCAATAAAATATATCAAAATTGGAAATCATTGATAATAATGATAAAAAAAGTGACCCAAATATTCAAAATCAGTTGTATATAATTTGATGTCCAATCCTTGGTGATAAACAAACATTACCAAAACACGGAGGAAAAGAAATGGGAAAACAGATCTTTCTAAAAGCCACCAATGCCTCGAACTCTGTTCCGCTACTTCTTGAAATGCTGCAAGAATGAGAGGAAGAAATGTTTAGTGACCTCTCGACAACAATAAAGCTATTAAACACAATACCAGTTCTAACAACAAGTATTCAAAGACGACGACAAGAAAGACACAGAACAGTGAATTATTGTGAAGCGTTGATCAAGCAATACTTCATATATATACAAAGTTTGCTGTACATAAACTGGTAAGAACAAAGATTCCAAACGTCAGTAATTAAAAAATCGATCATCAAAATTTTAAGCAGATATAACCTGCTAATACAACACTGCATGACAAAATTTAGGATAACGTAGACAAAGTATAAACCTAATGTTTGAATAAAAAGTTATAATCAAAATTTAAAAATGATCCTAAAATATGGGCTTAAACTGGAACTTAAAATAGTTTGATTGAAGGATATAATCGTAATACACAGTTGAGCAAAATCAAAATTATTTGAAGCTTCTTATAGCCCTTCCCTTCCCACTCTTCAAGAAATTGGAATCATTTTTTTTTTCAATAATTTCTCAAATCCTTCATTACCTACTCCTGTTAATTCCTCCATCCCTTGACTACATGATAATGAACACTAGATAATCCACTCTCAAAATGTACAAGTGGACACTACACTTCCTCGAGCTTGTAGGTAAGACTGAAAGGCATGAGGATATACGTATGGCCCTAATAATTTCTGCTACAATGCACTGAATATCAACAGTACTACACCATTTCAATGTCTGTTTACATATAAAATCAACATTTCAATGTTAAAGTGTCAGATTTCAAGGGCCATTTGCCACATAAAACCTAAGAAAATACAGTAAACAAAAATAAAAGAAATAAACAAACAACTACGCCATTATAACAGATAATAAAATCCACATTTCACCAATAAAAAAGTCACACACAGTAAAGAGCAGTCACAATTCACTTGCATACTATAAAAACATCATGAATCCTGTGAAAAAACATTAGAAATCACCTTCATATGAATTCTTGTGTACCTAAGAATTTAGAATTGCCATAATTGATGACCACTTCCTAATCATAATATTAGGAATTAAAGCAACTTGATATTCTTCCATAACACAAGGATTTTGCATAAAATACTCCATGACTTGGATACTATAGGGACAGCCACCAAGAGGGAATTCCCACAATGATGAAAAATTTCTCCTATAAGTATAAAGGCAATTTAAGGTTAAGGACAAAAAGTTTACTAAATTTTTTCTTTACTGTTTTTATATAATGGTCAATGAAACCTAAAGAAGTTTTAAATTTCAAATCTCATTTGCGTTAATTCACATTTCTGTATGCTTAAAGACTTCTATTTGAAAACACGTATTACATCATCTGTAATTATGTACAAACTGAGAGTATTTATACATATGGTTTATACAGAAATTTGATAAATACACACTTAACATAAATCGATTTTTCATACATTACATCATCCCAACATCAATAACCACAAACCTTACATATTCCAATAACCTGTTCATAAAACCAACCACATCACACCAGCAATTTTTCCTCCCATGTGTCTTGATTTCTAGATAACAACCTTAGTCCCTGATTCCAAAACAACATTATTCTTCAAGAAAAGAGTGCCACTTTCATAATATTTTCCTTTTTATTTCATACATTTGAACAATCGATTGAGGAATTCCCTGGATCGAGCTCAATGTATTCTGTTGAACCATTAACAAGTATTCCCCAGGCATTAGAGGCGATCCATGAAACAGGCCCTCCACCGTTCCTTAATAATTACAGCTAACCTAATCAGATGTAAATTATGTAATTAATAAAATGAAGTCCAAAATACAAAACAAAAAATAGAAGATAAATCACGTAAATGAACCCTCTTCTACATATACATTCTAACTCGAAAGAATGGAAGAACTAAATTAAAACTTACTTACGATGCTACGTACATTCCAATTCATTCCCTTAAAAAAAAAAATCAAATTGGACCAGAAATTTACAGAAGTCGATTAGGGCCAGAAGGCTACTTTTATTGTAGTGGAGCCTCTCTTGACCCGCGCGCATTACGGGCCTTGCGGCGATGCCTACAATCTGCCGTCTGCGGAGAAGGAGTCGGCTCCGGTGTTGGAGTAGAGCCGGCGAGAGGTGAGACTTGAGACTTGAGAGTGCTGCGGCGAGAGGTGATCAAGAGGGAGAGAAGCTGTGAGAGAACGAGAGTCATTATTTGGTATATTAGGTTTTTTGATTTTGTTATCTTTTGAAATTTACAATTTAGTCCCCAATAATTTGCAATTTAGTCCCATAATTTTAGATAATATGAAGTTTTTTCCCAATTATACTCTTTGGCAACGTCCATTGGGCATTGCCAAAAGGTTATCCTTTGGCAACGCGCATTGCGTGTTGCAAAAGGGTACCTTTCGCAACGCGCATTGCGTGTTGCGAAAGGTACCCTTTTGCAACGTTCACCTGAACGTTGCTAAAGGGTAGCAACGCGCACCGAATGTTGCAAAAGACAAATCTTTTAGAAATGTGTAATGAACGTTGCAAAAGGCTAATCTTTTTGCAACATGCAACGAACGTTGCAAAAGGCTATAATTAGCAACATTCACTTGCTGAATGTTGTTAAATATTAAATAAATCAACCAATGACAACATGCAACCACTGAATGTTGCGGTAGACTCCTTTTAGCAACATGCAATTAACGAATGTTGCCGTTTGCATGTTGCAAAAGGCCCTTTTTCTTGTAGTGCTATTATGTACTTTTTTTTACTTTGATTAATGGAGCAGAACATCTGAAAAACAACAACAATGTCTTTATCTTGACAATTACGGAATTACTACAAGACTTAACGGGAACTATAGCTACAAACTGATGAAGATTCTAAGGATACGAAACAAAAAATTATTGTGAAAATGTGGGACATATACATTGTAAGATATCTTACAGAATAAACAATCTGAACTCAGGGCCTATCCATTTTCCGGCACAGTGTTTCTCCACGCCGCCCAGAGTGCTGCTTCTTCGTAGGTCTAGTTCTAACTGACAATGATAATATTTCTTCTTTTACCTTTCTAATTAAATGCACTCCGAATCATTTCTGGGGCATAGAAACGTAAAGAATTTTTAGCCAACAACTACTATAATAACTACCAAAATGTAACTGACTATTATGGCATAATAAAAGCCCATGATAACATTTTTGCAATAACTGCCCATGATAAAAAAAAAAAAAATTCTGTTTTTTATGCTTTTGAAAATAAATATATATTCCAATTCAGATTATGGGAAAAACTAGATTCCAGAATCTCAGTTGGCTTTATATAGTATATATATAGATTGCGTAACTACAAACCAAAAACTATCACTTTTTAAAACTAACAAATTTAGGATTTTTTTTTTTAAAAATCAGGTCTTAGTTAGTAATTAATAAATATATATGCATATATAATAATATGATAACCATCACCATTTTACGCACATAGTTTCTCGCTCATTTTCACTTGCTATTTTAGGAAATTTCTTAATTTTATCAATTTATTTTAATACATAGATTATGAGGGTTCAATTAATACATGTAATAAATGATTTATGGATTTGTGAAAAAGAAAATATCTATAAAAAGTCAAATTATAGATTATTTTATTCTTTTGATAATTATTGCATTATTTTCAAATCGAAAAATATGCAATATAGATGTCAAATTCAAGATATCAAAAAGAAGTTTAATACAAGCTAACAAACGAGAACAAACTCTAAACATATCATTTGGAAAATCGTCTTAAATACTAAAGGTAAAAGTTTTACTTATATTTTTTACTTTTTCCAACATCCAATCCTTTAATTTATCTCATCTAAGTCCTAAAATGATACCTATCATTTCATACCAAAATTCAATTTGACCTAAATGATTAATTCCGAATATTTTTCTTATCAAATTGAAAGAATTCTTATCAAATTGAAAGAAATAATAGATATCCGATCTTTCAAAATAAATTCAATTAAATCATTTATTTTTTACAACTTTAGGTTCCGATAACTTATTGATTCAATTTATAAAATGGAAGGTGTTAGCAAAATAATTCTATTTAAAATAGAATATGGTCTATACGTTTATTTAACACGCACAAAAATAGTGTGTACAATTGTGAAAAATGAGTTTTAAATAATATTTGATTGAGAACGAATATTGAAAAAAATTATTTCAGAACAATCAATTTTATACGAATAAGTGATAAAATTTCATGTATTGTGGGTTAAACATATATTTATAAATTGAGATGTATATATATATATATATATATATATATATATATTGTATTTAAAGTTAATTATATTTGTAATATTTATTCAATAAAATTTAATTAAAATTTTTATTTCATATTATTTCATTTTACGAGTTGAAAATTGTAAATTTTTCAACTTTTAAATATCACATAATCGTAAGCTCAACTTTAGACATCAAATCAAAATTATAAAGTGTAGAATAAGTGACATGTCGAAATCTTACTTAGTCTAAATAGAGAAAACTAGATATATAATGAATAACTAGCTATTAAAATAAATATGTCAGTCGTAATTTTATGTTTTACTTTTCTGGGTATTTTCATTATATATGAATGCACAATTTATGTCGAACACTATATTTTTACAACTTATTAATTAAATATTTATCAATTATATCTTTCGTGCATCGCATGAGTGCAATTACTAGTAATATTGTATAATAATACAAAAATAATTATTAATTATAATTAAATTAAATTAAATTAAAACTAATATATTTAATTAAAAAAAGACATCAAACAATAATTGTCTGTCCATCACAGCTCCCACATCCCGACCCCGCTCATGGCCCCCACCCTGCCCCACCATACCCACCCACCACAAAGCTACATGGAAAGATAGACCCTTATTCCCACCCACCCACCCTACCCACCCATCCCAGCACACACAAAAATGACTTTTTTCTTCTAATTTTCCATACTCCATCCACGACCCTACCCCGCCACCTACCCACCCAACCACCCTACCCCACCCGCCACACCCAAAAGTGATTTTTTTTCTTCTACTTTTTCACACACAACCCATTCTGCCACCCTACCAGACCCTACCCTGGTACCCAACCACTCGACCCAAACTACCCAAAAATGATTTTTCTTCTATTTTTCCAATTTCAAAGTACCCACCCCCACCCCGCCCCACCTAAAATGATTTTTTCTTCTAATTTTCCAAACTCACCCACCCAGCCCGGCCCGAACCCTACCCCACCACCCACCCAACCACCCCACCCAAAAATAAGTTTTCTTCTATTTTCCCGTCCCACCCCAAGTCACCTCACCCGCAAAGTCACAATTAGTCAAGCAAAGTCATATTTCACTCACAAATCACCATTACAAATCTAGTCACAAAAATCGCTTGCCCCAACCCCCACCCACCCCCCTCCAACTCCAAAGTCATAGTTGGTTACACGATAAAATTTTAATCACAATTATAACTTTAGTCGCAAATCTCACAATCACCCTCATTCCTGCAATTATAAATTTAGTAACAAATTTCGCCCCTCCCCCATCCCCCACCCCAACCTTACTCACACAGTCACAGTTGGTTACACGAAGTCACAATTTAGTCACATATACAAATCTAATAACAAATTTAACCCTACACGCACCCACCTCCCATGCAAAGTCACAGTTGGTCACACAAAGTCACAATTTGATCATAATTACAAATTTATCGCTAATTCAACCCCATCCACCTGCCCCCCACTCGCAAAGTTACAGTTTGTCACACAGTCACATTTTAGTTATAATTACAAATTTTATCGCAAATATCACCTCAACCCACCCCACTCAATCACAGTTGGTCACACAAAGTCAGAGATCATCACAATTACAAATTTATCACAAATTCCACCTCGCTCCCACCCAAAAAGTCGCAATTGATCATACAAAGTCACATTTCAGTCATAATTACAAATTTATTCACGAGTTTTACCGCAACCTCACCCAGTCCCCACCCGAACCACAAAGTCACGATTGGCCACACAAAGTCACAGTTCAGTCACAATTACAAATTTATTTGCAAAATTCACCACACCTCACCGGCAAGGTCACAATTGATCACACAAAGTCACGGTTCAGTCACACGTGGTCACAGTTCGCTCACACGAGGTCACAGTTCAATCACACAAGGTTATTTCGATCACACAAAGTCATAGTTCAATCACACATTTCTAATCACGGTATTATTTATTTATTGGTGACAATTTGCTCTTTTTATCATTCACAATTAATCAAAAAAATTTGTCACAATTAACTAATAATTGCATATTCCGTAATCACCACCAGTCACATTTAGTAGACATTTTGGTTATAATTACCTAATAATTGGTTCCAATTACCTATTCACCCCACCCCACCCCATCCCACCCACCCCAAACTAATTACACACCTCCACTACCACTCCATCATGACAGGGTACCACAGCCACCACAACCACACCTGCGTGTGCCACCATCGGAGCTGCAAGCAACACCGCCACAACTACCATTACCGCCTTCATCAACTTCACCACAACATCACAAATCGCCCATTGAACCTCAACCACTGTCAAAAACTACCTAAGCAGAATTTTATGATCACAAATCGCCCATTCAACACTTGGGGATGTGCCCTGAGGTCAAAAACTACCTATTTATAAGACAAATTAGGCAAAATTGAAATTTTTCATAGACACAAATTCCTAAGCAGAATTTTACAAGGATACAAAATTTTAAATCATCCTTAATGAAATTTTGGTTGGGGGTCGAATATTTAAGTTCCAAAACTTAATACATACTAGGAGAAATGGAGGCCATGTGGCAATTTTCCTAAAGAAAGGGCATGAAATTTGCTATTGCAAAATCCCTGAAAACCCACTCAAGAATCAAAACTCTGGCGCTTACCCAAGGGAGACTCCTGCTTTAGCTACTGCTAAAAAAAATAAAAAAAGCAAAGAAAAAAATCTTGAAAATGAAAAGAAACAATAACAAATTATTTATGCAATTTGATTTGAAACTTTCATATGCTGGGAAAAACCATGTTATTACAATTTTATTCATTTAATTTTTAGAAACTCTCAGGCCGGGTTGAACATTCAATAATTCCAAGAATTTACGAGGCAAAAAGTGTATCTACTCACCATATCGGATATATTCCCCATATTTGGCACTCGTTTATAATCTTTAATCAATTAGATAACTTTCTATTCACTTATTTCGTGGAATCCATCAACCACTTATTTCAATACTTATTTACTACCAAGAGAAGGCTCGGAGGTCTATGGAGTGGGACGACACTTGATCCATGTCCGACAATTGGATTGACCATAGTTAGTAGACCGAGGTGGACCTCATCACGTTTTTACTCGATCAGTTTTGGGAACTCTTCTAATGCAAAGTTTAGTTTTACGACTTTTTAATTGCACCAACTTAAGTTAGTTCATTTTCCACCTAACTTAACAAGTGATGAATAGTAGACTACAGTAAGAGACTATCAAGTCAACAAGGTAAAAGAAAAGACCAAATTTTATTCAAGTAACTAACGATGAACAATTTAATTTCTTAATTTTCGACCATGAATGTACAACTTATATCTTATTACCAGGAATACTTCTTTTCCAAATTTTCAGAATTACTATACTTAAAATAGATGCCATCAGTCTTTGCTACCCAAAGACATAAACCATCTGGACAATCGTAGACCCCTTTGTCATTATAAACATTGAAAGCTTTGTTCTTTGAACCCCCACCAAAGATGACAGAAAGGGCGTGAAATTTGCTGTTGCAGAAACCCTGAAAACCCACCCAAGAATCAAAACTCTGACGCTTAAGAGGGAGACTCCTGCTTTAGCTTCTGCTAAAAAAAAAAAATAGTAAAGAAATAAAAATCTTGAAAATGAAAAGAAACAATAACAAATTATTTATGCAATTTGATTTGAAACTTTCATATGCTGGGAAAAACCATGTAACACTAGTACAGAAACACTCGTTCGTGTCGGTTGTTCTGAACAATACGCATCGGTTGTAAAAGCGATGCATTTGGCGATGACGCGTAATAACTGGATGATAAGTGTATTTTATACACTTATTTGTATGTCTACATTAGGTGTAATTATTGTCGTTTTGGAATATTTTCTATATAAATTGTGTTTATTTGTTTGCTTTGCAGAGAATATCTCAAAAGATGAAGAATGAAGTAATTGACGAGAAAAATGCATAATTGGATGTTTATTGGAGCTAAAACAAGCAATTGATAAGTTTGTGACGTCAACCGGAAAGATGCATTGTGCCGAAATGAACGAATCAGAGGTTGGAGGACCTAATTGAATGAATTAAGAGCTTGAATGTGCAAATCGAGAAGAAGATAAGGTTTGGGACTAAATCGGAACAATTGAAAGCGGAGGACTAAGGTTGCAATTAAAGGACGGGGACTAACTTGTACAGCCGAAAAAAGAGCGAATTCGCGATCGCTGGTTACATACTAAGCGATCGCGAGAAGGTGTTAAATTATAACCCGAGAGTTCTTGGGTCTTCCACGCGATCGCGGGCCTTACGCCTGCGCGATCGCGTGCTATCCGACTGGGCCGCAGATCAGATTTTTCTCGCGATTTTTAACAGGCTTTGAGCTTTTTGACCTAGGTTTTCTCCAAAACCTATAAATACAACACATGAGGCACGAAAATCAGACCTTTGCCTCTCCATAGAAAGAGCCACAACAGAGATTTTAATTGGAATTCTCGGAGATTCAAGTATCGCAGAGGGGCGTGAATTGAAGATACTTGAAGAATTGATAATTGGTGCAATCTTTCCAATCTTCTTTATTTTCAATGAACGTCATTATATTTTGTTTTTTCTATTTAAATATGATGTGTAACTAATTTTAATGTTGAGATGAACGATGTAGCCTAGTTAATTATTTTAATTCCATATTCTGTGTTTATCACCTATCATTTCAAAGTTTTGCGTTTTAATTTACTTTTAAAATATTATCCCATCAAATTTCATTTTTCGTTATAACTTCATTGAACAAATCAAAAATATGTTATGTGTTTAATAATTTTTTCCTATTTTTAATTCAAATAATTATCTTTTAATCCTATGTTCGGCAATACTATTTTGCTTATAAACATACATTTTGAACAATTCAAAGAACATATTTATGCTTTCAATGAAATTTTTTTTAACTCAAAAAAATATGTTATAGTTACCGATAAAAATAGATTTTTTTTTTTAAAGTAAGGTGAATGTAAAACATTTTATTTTAAACTCACTTAAATTTTTATTGAAACTATCAAATTAATTTATATAAAAAAAGAAAAACAATTATTTTCTAATTAATCCGAAGAAAATAAATAATTAAGTATATAAAATATTCCACGTCTTATGTGTCAAATTAATATTAAGGACCTATTTATTTTATAATTATTTTCTCATTGATGCCTATAAAATAAATAATTTAAATAATTAAGAATATATAATATCCCACATCTTATGTGTCAAATTAATATTAAAGACCTATTTATTTTATTCACATTAATTGAAAAACAATTAATTGATAATTTCGATAAGAATTTAAGTGAGTTTAAAATAAAATGTTTTACTGTTACCCTACTTTTAAAAAAAAGTATTTTTATCGGTAACTATATCATACTTTTTTGAGTTAAAAATAAAAAAAAAAAATCATTAAAAATATAAACATGTTTTTTGAATTGTTCAAATGGTGTGTTTATAAACGAAATAGTATTGTCCAACAGAGGATTAAAAGATAATTATTTGACATAAAAATAGAAAAAAATTTATTAAACGTATAAATGTATTTTTTGAATTATTCAATGGAGTTATAACGGGAAATGAAATATTATAGGACAATATTCTAAAAGTAAATTAAAACGCAATACCTTGAAATGATAGGTGATTCACAGAAAGAACTTGCCAACAAAAAAACGATAGATCCCAAATAGGCAGCGACCTAAGATGATAGGTTATTATTTCACTATTTACTCGAAACAATAAGTCCTTAATTAAATGATATGTCCTTAACATGCAGCGACCTAAAATGATATATTCTTAATAGACAGCTACCTAAAACGATAGGTATTTATTTGGCTATTTACTCGAAAAAAGTTAACGGCAGTGGACGGAGGTCCTTATCGGGCAAAGAAAGATGATTCGGGGTCTAATCTTGCCAAAAAAATGATAGGTCCTTAATAGGCAGAGACCTAAAACGGTAGGTCCTTAGTTGGCTATTTACTCTTTTAGGAAGTCATATTACTTGTTGATATATGATACGTGAAATTTATTTCAATAAATATTAATTTATTAAAAACTACAATTAATTTACACGTTTAACTTTGTGGATTAAGTACACGAATACAAAACTTTAAGAGGCCTATTCCTATTTTTTGAATATCAGGTATTTTAAAAGACATTTTAAGAATATATAACATATTATCAAAATTAGGTAATCAAACAATGAAAATCATATCAACGGTTTGTAATTAATTACAATTGTTAATTTCAATTTTGGAATCAATTACAAATGTAACTAAGTAATTACTATTGTAACTTAATTCAAAAGTTTCTGGCCATTGTCAAGAATACCCTAGGAAAAATGAAGATTTTGAAGTAGTAGCTCTTACTTCTTGCAGTAGGTTTTGCAGGCATCTCAGATGGTTCACATGTCATGCAGATTTCGTTTTTGGGGTGTCCTTCCCTTTATCTATATCTAATATAGTATATCATGAGTCACTCGAAATTTCATTTTTTGTTTTATTTTAAACTTAATTGAATTAGTTACAAATTGTGATGAATTACAGTTTGTAATTAATTAAAATTGCAACTTTATTTTAGTTTTATAATTAATTACAATTGTAACTAATGAATTTATAAAACATGATATATTTTTTGGGCTAAAATTAATTGAATTACTTACGTTCACCTTAATTACAACTTAATTACATCATGTAATCAATTACACTTTACAATTAAATACAGTTGTAACTTTATTTCAATTTCGTAATTAATTACAATTGTAAGTAATGAATTCATAAGCATTAGTGTAATTTGTAATTAATTATATTAGTATAGATTTCATGGAACAACTTCTCCTCTTCTATCCTGTTTAAATGGCTTAAACTTTTAGTGTGTCGTTCAAATGGTATTAGATATAAAAGAAACGGTGGCTAAATAATTTACACATAAATATTATTAAAATTAATCATTGTTGAATATCAAGATGAATTTAATAATTTGGGTAAAATTTTCATTGATTAAGCCCCTGTTGGGATAAAGCTCCCTGATTATAAATCAATTTATTTGACTTTTCGAGGTAAAGTGTGTGGTTGAAAATTGGAGAGAGAATATTTATGGTTAAAAAATGGTTTGAGAGATTATGTAAATACTAAATTGGTTTATTATCACTTTATCTTACCAACTAAGAAAACAATAAATAATGAAAGCCCTAACTTTTCGCGGGATTCGATTCTAGGATTTAAAAAAGAATGTGAATAGAATTGGGTTTAGGGTTTCTTGAGTTCTTCTTTGAGTTATATCCATACAAGACTCTTTGAATTTCGCTTGATACTTTTGAACTTGAGGTCAAAAAAGCTTGCTTTTAGAAGGGTTACTCTTCAGGTTAATTAATTTCTTAAATTAAAATTATTTTTTCTTAATTTCCCAAAATTATATGGTGTTGTTGCATTGTTTATTGAAATAATTTTCAATTGCCCTGTGAGAAATATCTGTGCAATTTTGTTCTATTAATTGAGGCTGCAATGTAAAATCTTGAAATTCAGATTAACTCTATTAATAAATAGGGTCTGGAATCTTGAAATTGGGTGTCTTGTTTTTTTTTTTTTTTTTTTTAATACTTAATTTTGAAAATATATTTTAAAAAAAAAAAATTAGGGCACTGTTATTATTATAACTTTAATTTACAGTTTTTAATAAATTAATTTTTTTTTGAAATAAATTTCACATATCATATATCAAGAAGTCATATATCGAGAAGTAATATGACTTTCTAAAATATGAGGCACTAATTTGTTGAGTTAGTTTATTTTCCACCAGATAGTAAGAGAATATTAATTCAAGAAGGTAAAAGAAACTACCAAAATTTATTCAAGTAAATATGTAACAAGAAACAATTTATTTAATTTCTTATTTCCACAATGCACAACTTAATTCATATTACCAGGAATACTTCTTTACAAACATTCCATTACTACTATACTGAAAATAGATCCCATCACTCTTTGCTCCCCAAAGACAAAAACCATCTGGACAATTGTAGACCCATTTGGCATTATAAACTTAGAAAGCTTATCCTTTGAACCCCACCAAAGATGACAGAAATACAATGTATTCTGAATAAAAATTCTCACAAAACTTCCAGCTAAAATCTTGGCCTACATTTAACGTATGAAATCCAAGATCATCATCTCCAGATGCACACATTGCAACCTCAATGCGTTGGAACCTTGAGGGAGTTCGTTGTGAACAGTGACCCTGATGCTATATGCTCGGGTAAGACATGAGTTTGCCTTGAGAAGGTTGGCTGATAGGATGAGGATTTGTAAAAGGATTTTAAATACACTACTACAAAAATGGGTTTTTGCAACATTTAAATGGCAACATTTGCTAATTGAATGTTGCTAAAAGTGGTCTACCGCAACATTTTGTAATTGAATGTTGCATTTGATATAAATATTTGAGATTTATTCCTTTTTGTAACATTTAAAAATTGTTGCGATAAGTTGGAATTTTTGCAACACTCAAATTAAGTTTTAGCAACGTTTTTTTAAACGTTGCAATAGACAGCCTATTGCAATGTTTTTTTAAACATTGCAATAGGCTGTCTATTGCAACGTTTAAAAAAACGTTGCCAAATTTTAGTGACATTTAGAATCATTACTAAATTTTATGATTGTTCCAAATGTCACAAATTATTATATCCATACAAAAGAAAATAAAAATATAATTTATTTATAATTTAGTGACAATTAAAACTCTCACTACCCAAACATCTATGTATGAATTTTGCCTTTATTTAAATACTTTATCACTACAAGAAAATTTTGCTTTCTCTACAAATAATGCGCATACAAAATGAGATTTGTATATAAAGATTATTTTCTCCACAAAATGAGATTTTTGTAGGGGCAACAAAATCGTACCAAATATATGTATATTAAGCCTACAAAATTCTGCCTATAAAATTAAATTTGTAGGTGAAATTTCTTTTTTCTCACAAAAATAATTTTTCTTATGAATAGATTTTAACCTACAAAATTTTAGAAGACAAATTTTAATTAGTAGTGTGGGTTTATTTTTCCCTGCAAATTTAACATTAATTTATAGAAGTATTTTTCATAACGTAAGATATATCTTTTGACGAAAAAAGAATTCACCCATTTGTAGGCTAAAAATCATGACAAATCTCATTTTTTTACTAGTTCCTACAAAAAAAAATATTTTAATAGAAAAAATAATAAAAAATCTAAATTTAATGGAAAAAGGAAATCCCAATCTCCCTCCCAAAATTTATCACAAATTCCCTCCATACAAAATATGCCCTAGTCGTAAACTTCCCCTACTCCCTCTCCCTCTCCCTCTCCCACAGCCCCACCTGATTTGTGCCACCACAGCCCCACTCGATTTGCGCCACCACCAACCCCAAGCCGTCTATTTCTCTTCCGTTGAGATGAATTCAGCCCCCAACAAATCCATCACACTTAATCCCGTCCACTAACGTTGAAGACAATATCCGAGCGAACTGGAGTAGCGACTGTTGAGACGAATTCAGGGCTTCAATCGTTGCAATCAGAGGAGGAAATTGATTGATCTTAAGCAGGTACGTTATCCCTTACCTTTCATCTTCAAAGAGAACATTTGAATTTCTTCACAAAATATAATCGGTGAAGCTTCTGCAAAGAGAGTTTCTGCATTTTGGTTGTGTCCAGGCACTTGTATGAATTTTGGTTGTGCTTGGAAGATTTTACTCCGTCGACTGTGGTCCATATTGGGAACAAGAACGGGATTTGGTTGATCTTAAATACAAGACCATTGATTTTCCATTTGAGCCACTTAATGGGATTTTGTTGATCTTAAAAATCAATAACTTCGGTTGCAATGGCTGTTAACAGATTGTAAACATCTATTTTTTTCAAAGTGCTAGTTTTATTATCAAACAAGTTTTTACTCTCTCTGTGTAATACCGCTTTTCATTTTCGTGCCCTTTAAAATTTCACGTAATATTTATGTTAATGTTATTTGAAATTTGAAATTCCTACGTCAATGTTTTGAATTTTTGCAGTGGAAGGACTTGGACGCCGTCTCGCTCAATGTGTCAATTAGAAAATTATAAATTGTTTACTTGCAATTTATGTGAATAATTGTTTTATTGCTTAAGCTTGCTATTTTCTATTTTATTTTTGTTAAATTGAAAATTTGGGGAAAGTTTGGTGACAATTGGAGAGTAAATGGAACTTATGGACTTAATTATATACTTAGAGAGAAATGAGGGGCCGATTTGCAAATTTCAAAAGATTATACTTAAACCTAACCTAATCTAATTGCCTCAGAACGAACACCTTTCTCTCTTCATTCCGTCCCTCTCTCTTCATATGTGCGAAAGATTTTATGGTAAGTTTTAAATTTCGAAAATTATAAATTTGTTTAATTGGAGTTTCATATTAAATATTAGTAAGATTTGATTGTGTTATGGTTTTGGCGAAAAGTTGGAACTCTAAATGTGAATAATAGTTTCAAAGTTCGAAACGTAGGAATGTAGCGTTATAACTTATATCAATGGTTTATTTTCAGGTTCAGATTTGATAGGATAATTACGAAATTAGTTAATTGCTTGCTTATGTTTGAGTTAAAATGTGAAAGTTAGATTTGGAAATTTATTTACAAATTTTTTTTCAGACCTCAAAGGTTAACAATGTTAATTTTAACTTTGACCTAAAATTGTAAATCTTTAGTTTTAGGTTAGTTGGCAACCATGTTGGGGATTTTTCTTTAGAAGTAAAGAATTTTCCTAAGCCTTGTATTGAAATTGATTGTTTATCTCGAGAGTGGTGATTAAATGTAATTGTTATTCTGTGAGGTCACATTTCTTATTTAGCAGTTGCACTTTATTGATTAATGTGAATAATTAGGATTTTGGGCACATTGACATCGCGGGCATCTGAGACTATTCCACTTGCAAGTCAAGATAACGGTAAATATTAAAGACGTCAAGTAAGTAAACTTCCCCTTCTCTCAGCATAGTTGAATGTTCAATGTGAAATTATGTGCTTAATTGACTTTCGTGTTAATTACGGAATTCTAATGCTTTTCGTTTACCATATGCAAGTATATGTATTTAAGGAAATGTTCAAGCATGCACGTTATCATGTCATTGCATCATTAAGCATGCATTGACATCGTAATGGGGAAGTCAAATATTTTAATGAAAGGAATGTATCGAAGTGCAAATTTTTGTCAAAAGTTATGTATCCCAAGTTTTTAAGAAAGAATGGGTGTACTTCTAGTTCATGAAAGATGCGAGTGAAAAATGGGGCGCGTGGGACCGGCGTACTCGAATTAAGTCGCTTTGCGACGGAATGTTTAACTGTTTTACGGTGGACTGTTAAACCGCTTTAGGGTGGGAAAGTGAATGTTAAACCGCTTTGCGGTGAAAATGTGAATGTTAAATCTGGTTCCAAATAAGAATTGCCCAGTGTTATCTGATTGACTAGAAGATACACCAAGTGAGTTCACGATGGAAATGAAGTGAAAGTTTTGAAATGAAGTGAAAGTTTGAAAAGTTTGAAAGTTCTGGAAAGTAAGGTAAGTGGGGATACATATATGGAATTTTTAAAGCATTCATGTCATAAGCATGCATTACATGCATAAAGTTTACTTACTGAGCTTTAGCTCACCCCAATCCCTCCCCAATGTTTCAGGTGATGAAAGTTAGGTGATCTAAGGAGAGTACTTGGTAGCACACTCACGCAGTACCCGAAATTGTTATTTTCTTCAAAATTGAATTAAGGAATTTTCATCAAGTTTTAATTGGGTATTCTTTTATCTTTCATTCTTTAAAGGGTTTTGGTTGGAATCAGTTTAAATAAGTTATGATACTTCTAGTATTGTTTATATTATCACTTATTCCTCTGAATTGTAGTTTATTCATATACAATTTTGTATGGAGGAGTTGGGATTTATTTTGGAATAGCGTGGTGATGTGGGAGTTTGATATATAATTCATGTGGTTGTATGTTGAATATTGAATGAGGTTAGATTTAAACTTTTAAAATGGTTATGATGTCTCTCTATAGGTTAGTTAAGTCCAATATATAGAGGAGACTCTGCCGAAATTTCTATAAAATTTTATAATAGAAAAATGAAATTTTAGTGTTTTAAAATGTTTTATTTCCGCATTAATAGTAAAGGGAAGTTAACACGCCTAGTTTTAAGCTTTTAAACTTGGGGTGTTACACTCTATGTGTGTATATATATTCAAGAGTCTGCCTTCTATATTTATTGTAAGAAATCTAGTTATCTTACTCGATCATCAATTTCACAATTAAGTTTTCAAGACACTAAAAATCACAGTTAACTACACATGTACAAAAAATAGAAAATGAAAAAAAAATATGCTTAAATTCTTCAAGTCATTGCAGCCATTCTTTCACTGTACGATTCTCCTTTTCTTCTCTTCGGCATCCAGAATTATATTTCGAATGAGGGTCATGCTTATTTTGAGCCTTTTCAGTCTGATTGTGGAAAAATAGTAACATATGTCTGTAGCATAGTAAGGGCAAGGACAAAAGTTGCAGCTAGAAAAGCCAAGATAGTCCAAGGACTGCTGAAATGATCGTGCATCCATTCAGCTATCCAAACCCGGCCTTTACTCCTGCAATGCTTTTCAATCTGATCCTCAACTTCTGCATACGCATAAGGATAGGTACCAAACCAATACCTATCTCCTTAAAGAGTTTTGCCAAATCTTCGTCACGACCTAGATTGTTGACAAGAATTCCCGTCTTCCAAAGCTCTTTAACATCATCAGCATGATCAATGAGTGAATCCATTAGCCAAAAGGACCATGATCAATGAGTGAATCCATTAGCCAAAAGGACCATCAGGACACATTTCATAAGCCACCAAGTTTAATAGCAAAGATTTTGTCATATCATCAACAATCAGAGGAAGCACAACCAAAACATACATTATATGAATTTTCTTGCAATTATCAAGTGACAACGGAGGCTTCTCATCTATCTTTGATTTACCGTTGCTTCGAAATACTATTGAATTTTATGTTTTTGGTATTATCTCATGAATATGTTAAAATAGAATATGGGCAGAAATGTTCACTTGATTATTGAATGATTTTGTGTGTCTAATTCGACAGGTTCGTTTGTGACTGTAAATTATTATAGCACTTTTTTCATTAAACTGAGGTTTTTTTTCTTTTTCTTTTTTAGGAATTTGCTATTCTTAGTGTGTACTTGTAACGAGTTGCTACTAGTTTTTCTTTCTGTAATTTTAGATGCATTTAAATGACTTGAAAAACTATGTTAGAGTTTATTGTTGAATTTGTGATGTTGAAGAGTTAGGGATTGATGTTGGAAGTTGTTTGAGGTGTTGGCTTGATTTTTAAATTATTATGTTGGTTATGATGTTTTTTTATAGGTTGACTAAGTCCAATTTGTATGGGAGGTTCTGTCGAAATTTCTATAGAATTTTTTACAATAGAAGGGAAGGAAAGAGAAGTTAACATGTCTAAGTTTAGATTTTACACTTTGTGTGAAAGTTCATTTTCCTTGGTGGTAGATCTAGCATCTAGCTGATATGTGTCATCGATGCCCTTCACGTCTCTGGTCTAGTAGATTGATTTAGGACAAGTCATATCAATTTCTATGAAATCACATTTGAAAGATATAAATGTATTTTGCTTTTCACTCTATTTTTTATTTTTTCTACCATTTATTAAGTAAAGCGTGACATTCACTTATAACTTTGCTCAAATTTGTTATAGGTGTAACTTTGAAGATGGACCGAATTTTGCGATTTAAAGGTGCGGTTATATTGCGGGATGAAGTTGATATTCTCGTAGTAAAATATTTCTTTTGTCAAATGATGATGTTCTTTTACGAATTTGTTAAACATTATCAACACTTTCTTTCGTGGATTTGTTATTCTGTATTGTGGATTTATTAGACATTATCAAGACTTTATTTTTTATGGATTTGAAAATTCATAATGTATTTACTTTTGTTTTTTATTTAAAGTACCATTTTAATGAAGTAATTACAAAAATTTGGGTTTTATAAATAATTTGTTCAATAATATTTTAAATATATATATATATATAGCAACGTTCAAAAAACGTTGCAAAAGGGTCTACGGCAACACTCAATAAATGTTGTAAAAGGTTGGGTTAAAAGTTTTTGCAACACTTTAAAAACGTTGCAAAAGAGTTTACGGAAACACTCAAAAAACGGTGCAAAAAGGTCTACGGCAACACTTAATAAACGTTGCAAAAGGGTCTACCGCAACACTTAATAAACGTTGCAAAAGGATCTACCGCAAGCAACACTTAATAAATATTGTAAAAGGTCTATTGCAACGTTTATTTCAATCTTTTGCAACGTTCAAAAAACGTTACAAAATTTTTTTTCTCTACGGCAACACTGCGATTTACAAAACTTGCCAAACGTTGCTAAAACCTTTTGGCAACATTTTTTGAGTGTTGCAAAAGGCTATTTTTGTTGTAGTGATAAATGTTACAATTCATGCTTTTTATATTTGATACTTCTTCAAGATGGTAGAATCCTCTTATAGACTTTTGAATACAATAGAACGTGAATTGTAGGGATTGGAATTTATTATCAAAATCAGTTATGATTTTTTGAAATCTGTTTTTGCAAGTAGAATTCTGGCTACAAAGAACTGTATAATATTTCTGGAATCATTAAATGCGGATTATGTCAATAATATATATGGTAATTAGAATTTGAGTTTTCTGTAATAAATTGCCTAAAAATCCTTTTAGCATCAGCCAATCCATTTAATTTTTCAAAATGATTGGTTTTAAGTGGGGATTTATTGAAATTATCATTTACATTAACATTGGCATATATGTAATGTTTTATATATGATCATATATGTAATTTTATTCCTTTAAAAATACTTTCAGAATCGATAAAAATTAACTTTCAAGTATCTTTATCTTTATCTTTATATATATTTAAAAGTAAAGTAGTAGTTTAATGTGAATACAATATGGTTACTTATTTGATTAATATTTATATTTGGTTAATTAATTAAAGTTTGACTACATTATTTATTTGGTTAATATATGTTTGACTATTTAAGTTTGCATTTGGATTATATTCGAACTATTATTATATTTACCTGGGTTTATTAATTTTTTTTAAGTTTTTTAACATTTTAATATTTATTTTTTAAATTAAATAGTTAGTGTATTTTTTATTGCAATAGTTTTTTGGATGTATATTTTTAAAATTTTCCCCTTTTTTTTATAAATACAAGCAAAAGTTATTTCCAAACTTATTGTGTAATTGATTAAATCTTTATCTTATTTTAATTAACAACTTTTTTCACTTAAATAAATATTCTATTTTATCTTTTAATATTTTATTTGACCATTGTTTGTACTTTGTATCTTTTTTACCTAAATATTTTTATTTTGAACGAATTATTAATTCATGTACAACTATTGCATTTGGATTATATTACATGTTGTTTATAGTGTACATTCAATCACTTACTATATATTAGCCTAAGTTTATTAATTTTTTTGTCTTTATTAATTTTTTATTATTTCTTTTCAATTAAATTATTAGTATAATTTTTGTTGCAAAAGTTTTCTGAATGTATATTTTTAAATTTATTTTTTGCTTTTTTTATAAATACAAACAAAAATTATTTTAAATCATTCTTCATTTACTTGGAATAGTGGTTTGTTTGATATTTTACATTTATTTGTTTCATTATTTTAATGTCTAATAGTGAATACTTAAGTTTTCAATACATTGTGACCAATTACGTGTGACTCTTTGGATTTCTTATTTTAATGATTAGAACATTCTTATTATTTGTTCGATTAAATAATTTATTTACATCTATTCCTTGAGATTTCAGCTTTATTAAATAAACCAACAATATTTGTGATAAAATATTTATTTTTGCAAGGTATTAATTTTAAAGTTTTTTCACACTGACCGAGATAATAATAAAGGAGAATGCAAATAGTCATTTTTTTTTTAATTTTCTGAGTTGCACACCTTGATTCCATGGCTGCAATTCATATAAAACAAGAAACTAAGCAATTAAAAAGATATTATAGCACTAAAAAATAACTCCCGAACATATTGTAATTACAAATATAATTGGATTTCAGTTGTGTATAAAGTTCAAGCTTGAGCAATTTGATTAAATTATCTAATTAACTTTATAAAAAATTTAATGCTTCAATAAAATATTTATATGAAATTTGGTATTTGTTTATTTTTCTGATAATTTATTTATTATTCTTTTTACTATTTAAATGTTAGATGATAAAAATATTTTATAATTTATACTTTCTTTTTTTATACAACGAATGAACTAAAATAAAATTTTAAATGTTCTTCAATTATTAATCGAGTTATTATTTTTCATTTAAATACTATGCATTAGTTCATTATTGTTTAAATTCCCCTTTTTCTTTTTCAAAACTATAGTATCATTTCATTATTTTTCTATTTATTTCATCATACACATGTTTGACATATAATAAAAAAAATTAAAAAAATATTGAAGTCGTAATTATATGTTTTGATATAATGTTGTACATAGCACGAGTGAAATGCTAGTATATTTAAAAGTAAAGTAGTTGTTTAGTGTGATGGTGTGAACCCAATGTAGTTAATTATTTGATTATTTATTTGATTTGGTTATATATTTGGTTAATCAATGCATGTTTGACTACTTAAGTTTACATTTAGGTTATATTCAAACCACTATTATATTTACCTAGGTTTATTAAATTTTTTACGTTTTTTAATTTTTATTATTTATTTTTCAATTAAATAATTAATGTAATTTTTATTGCAATAGTTTTCTGGACATATGTTTTTAATTTATTTTTTATAAATACAAACAAAAATTGTTTTCAAACTTATTATATAATTGATTAAATCTTTATCTTATTTTAATTTAAAACCTTTTCTTTTCACTTAAATATTCTACTACCTCCGTCCCAAAAAGATGGTCCTATGATTATTTTCACACGAATTAAGAAATGGTAGTTAGTATAGTTAGGTATTAAATTTTATCAATATTTTTCATTTATACCCTTTATCTCTTATTTATTGTTTTAAGTGGACTCACTTTGTTTTCTACAAAAAAATTTGAAAATGCAATAGTTAAGTAGTTGGTGTGTATTGTACCAAGATACATTAAATAATTCACTACAAGAAAAATGTTCTATGCCGACGATGAATTGCGACGACAAATAAGTCCTCTCTGTAGGTGGAGCCTACAAAGATGACAAAATAAGTCCTCTCTGTAGGCTGGACCTATAGAGAGGACAGATTTGTCGTAGCTGTAGGATCCCATACGATGACAGCAAAATAAGTCCTCACTGTAGGCCCGGTCTACAGAGAGGACAAAATTTGTTGTCGCTACAGTCTCGGTCTACAGCAAGGACTTATTTTGTCCTCTCTGTAGGTCTAGATTACAGCGACGACAA
This sequence comes from Ligustrum vulgare, assembly GCA_963555705.1. Classification (NCBI taxonomy): domain Eukaryota; kingdom Viridiplantae; phylum Streptophyta; class Magnoliopsida; order Lamiales; family Oleaceae; genus Ligustrum; species Ligustrum vulgare. The sequence continues at coordinate 10,571,050 of OY743177.1, forward strand.
ATTTTGTCCTCTCCGTAGACCAGGCCTACAGAGAGGACAAATATGTCCTCGCTATAGATGAATTTTCAACGACGACATTTGTCATCGCTATAACTCTTTTATCTTACACGGGAAAATTTCCCTCCATTTTCATTCCCACTGAAGCAACAGTGGCGACTCTAACATCTATAGTGAGGACTTTTGTCGTCGCTATATAAATATTTATAGACCCGTTTCTGCACAAAATATATGTCGAAAAAAAAGTTTTTCTCAACTTTTCTCTCAATTTCTCAATCTCTACGTTGCTCTTTAGACTACAAGCTTATATTCCAGTATTGAATTATTGCACTTGAAGCTTTTGGATAGCTATTTATTCCTTTGCCTTTTTATGCTTATATATTTAGTATTTTTCTATTTTAATTTACACTGCAGTGCACTAGTAGCATTAACCTTAGAATGCCGTTTGGAGATTAGTTTGTTAAGTACACAGGTCATATTGTTGGACTGTTTGATGAAACACAAACTAATCTTTGAATTGTCCCATATTTGAATAGTTTGACAGTTGATCCATGGTTAAAGAGTTGTGTTATTACATATTTTTTTTGTGACTACCTCGACATTTGTGCGTCAATTTCGATGGTGTCACCAATTTATTCTTTGGGTATGGACTACGTTATATGTAGTGCTTGCACTTATATGAGAATAGAAAGGAATTACTTTCGAAATTAAAACATGAAATAGAGACAATAATAGGAACAATTAGCACAACTCGCAAATCACAAATAAATGTCGAATGGTTAAGACCCGTACCTTACTTTAGAATTGGAGCAATAAGGGTTTAGATCATAGTCACGACACTCAAATAGTTTAGTTATTGATGTTATTTATTTTTGCAGCGAACCAAAAGTGAGAATGGAAACAGACAGGAGTTGGATCAAATTGAATAGACAACTGGCTAAATCAACTGAATTTGCAAATGGAGTGGCAGCATTTATTAGAAGGGCAGGGTCGTTGGAAAATGATAAATGTGTTAACAAGGTAAAACAAAAAGTAATTGATGTGAGTGATCATTTATTTCGGATGGATTTATCATTCATCAATGATGAAGAGGTGTCTGATTACACTGATTCCACCTATTCTAGTGAAGAAAAACTAAGTTCTGATAGTATTGATGAAGAGAAGGATCACGATTTGGATCCCATGGAATATGATATTGATTCAGAGTAGATCTTTTGGTAATATATTGTACTAGTCGGCTCCAAGATATCATGATGCGAAAAGGAAATAAAATATATCAAAATATGCGGCAATTGCTAACAGATCCTCCGCATTTGCACTGCGCGATCGCGTGGTGAATGACGCCGCGATCGCATGGAAAGCCTTAAAATCTTCTGCCTTCATTTTACCACGATCGCGCGATAGCCAACCTTTTATCGCTGCACGATCGCGTAGGAGCCCGGTTGGTTCCAATTTTCATCCAATTGAATCATGTTGATCCACTTGGCTTCGGGACTCGGGTCCAACATGAAAGTTGTTTCTTTATTAGTCAAAAACATGTTTTTGTCCATGGCCTCTTGCACCACATTGTCCATTGCTTCTTTGACCTTCTTTGCACGAAATCGAGTCATTGTCCCTGCTTCCATAATCAACGGATCCTTGCTTGGGCTAATGTTTGGGCTCTCGATCTGGATCACATCATTTCATATGTATTATTTATTATTTGATGTGAACGATTTTATTTGTTGTACGTCGTGTAGTACATCGTATAATTTAAGACTTATTTATTACTTCAACTAATTGATTTTCCAGCCAACAAGTTCACGCGCTTATTTTCCTACTTTTCACGGAATTAGGGATGACAATAATACTCATGTACCCGATACCATTGGAGACCCAACATAAATGAGCGGGGATTACCCGATTAAATGGATTTGTGAGTAGGCACTACAAGAAAATCTGGTTTATCCAACAAAATTTCTGCATACAAAATGAAATTCGTATGCGGAGTCTACTTTTTCCCACAAAATGTGTTTTTGTAGGGATAAGAATTTGACTCCAAAAATATTTATATTTAAACTACAAATTTTTCGCATACAAATGAAATTTGTATGAAGAGTCAATTTTTTTCCTACAAAACGAATGTTTGTAGGGATAAGAATTTGGCTAAAAAAATATTTGTACTTAAACTACAAATTCTCCACCTACAAAATTAGATTTGTAGGCGGAGTTTTATTTTTCCCACAAACACTAATTTTCATAGGATGTGATTTGGCTCCAAAAAATTTAAATTGAGATGATTCGTGTTCACGAACATGTAAACTTTTTCAGACAACAAATTTGTCAAGCAAGATATATCTTTTGATAACAAATAATTTTCAACTAATTCGTGGACTAATATAGCTCGAAAAATTTTCATAATTTTTTTATTATTTTAATTCTAATAAAATATGAGTTAGAATGTAATTTTAAAAGGAAAAAGAGAGAGAAAAAAAAAATCTTCAATTATTTTAATGAAAGTTGTTGGACTTACTTAAATTATCAATTGGAAAGTGAAGGGACTAAAATGCATATTTCAAAAGTTAAAACTTAACCTTAACCCCAAATCGCCTACACTCCCGCCTCACTCGATCCTAAACCTCCCGCCTCTTTCTTCCTCTCGGTCTACCTCTCTCTCCAACCCATCGGCGCCAACCTCATCAGTTTTGCAACTGTTCACCTTCTTCTTTCTCCTCTCTCACAAACCATACTCGTCTCCATCGCACCAATTTTTGGTCACGTCGCCGATGAATTTTTTTTTTTTTTTGGCAGGTGCTTCTCTTTCTCTATCGTGACAGAATGTTTACTGAAAGATCCTTGAACTGCGATCGACATTTCGACAATTGATACATATTTTGAGTTTCTTCAAGCATAGTAATTAAGTACTCTGCATCTGCAGTCCAAATTATTGCAAAATGGGTACTGTAGAATATGACATTAACATGAAGGGTTTAATAACACCAATCTCTGGTATTTTCCCTTCTAACCTTTGACGAACGTGTGAATACCTGAGATTTGGGAAGCGGAAAACTTTGAAGAGAAATGGAAAAAATGAGTCTAACGGAGCTTGAAGGGTTATTTCCCAAAATTAGTTCAAGCTTATCGATTCAAGAGTTAATCAAACTCCTTGAGTACTCATTTTTGAAGAGCAAGTTTGATGAGGTCCAAAACATTTTGACTGATCGCGTAGCATTGATTTTGATTTTTTATTTTGATTTTATTTTAGTATATGGGTTCTTCATAAGTGCTTGAGAGTCCGTTGAAACCAAAGTAAGAGCTACTCACAAGAATTTAAATAGTGATGAGTGGTGCCTGATAGATTTATTTTTGCTTTTATTTTATTTTATTTGGTTATGTCATCCAGTGGGACAAGGCATTCGAGATAGATTCTCAGGCACCATTGAAGCTTTTTCCAGTGACAATACTACTAGAATACTACTGGGTCAGGGACTCAAGTTTTTATTTTATTGCTTACTGATGAATAAAACTTCACGTATTTATAGTTATTGACTGTCTACATGAGTTTTGAATTTATCATGCCTGAGTAATATCATGTGACAACTCAAATTTCTATCCCCTGTGAAAAATTATAGGATAATACAATTGGGTGATGTGGAAAGATATTCAAAAACTCAGCAAAGCAATAGCGTAAAAATAGAGATCTTATATATTTACTTGTGATATATCTATTTATTTATTTCTGATATAATTAAGATGGTCAACTAATTAAAGTTCAAGTCCTGTTGTCATCTATTTGAACTGTGCAAATATCAGGCTTATAATTGGCAAAAAAAAAAAAAACCGAACGTTGGGGCATGTTGGAGACAATTTAAATGATATATAATTTGATCACATGGTTGAACATGAGAGATTGCAAGTCTAAGCTACTTGCAAATTTGTGTTAGCTTTGAATTTTTTTTTTTTTTTTTTTTTTTTTATGATTGCATATTGGGGCTTGTCACTTAATCAATAACATCTTTCTTATTAGTAAGCATTCAACTGGATTGGAAGATGTTCATCCATGTGAAACTTTATTTCTTAAAGACATTCTACTTTGACCAACCACCCAAAAAAACAAATAACACATTTGACACTGGAAAAACCCAATGGATTGTCCTGGAATAGCAACAATCTTGATTATCTATTCCCTTGGCTGGATTGACTTTTCTAGCATCATTTGACATGTAAGAGAAAGCATGCATCTTAATTCTAGAGATTAGATTTTATTGATTTCGGGTTCCATGAAAGAAGGAACTTACTCTTTATATTCATCAGAAAATTGATAACAACCAACAAGGCCAGGTCCCCCTACTCTTGGAAACTGCAGTAAATTACAAATCTTTGTTATTTAACTCATTCACATTACTTATTAGGCAAGGAGGGTCATCCGCTACTGATTTAAATGGAAAACCAATTTTGGTTAGTTATTGTGGAATGAATTTGAATATCATTTGTGTTTTATATATATGAGGTGTTTATGAAGTCCAGTGTTGGCATTCTAATTCTAATTTTTTTTCATTTTCTAAAGTTTGAGATAAATATATTAAGTTGATGTTGCTTGCATTTTCTTTCATCTTTAAAACCATATTTAATCACTTTCTTCCAAGTACAATTACGTAATCCATTATTCTATAGAAAAAGCAATAGACATGGCCGACGTCATGTATCATGAAGGTGACGGTTCGGGAGAGGATCCACACCGCGGCGGACATCGCGTTGCACCTGAGTGCGAGACCGGTTAGTTTTTTTTAAAATATTTTTTTCATATTAATTGACTATTGATGTTTGATCATATTAATATGTGTTTGGTTTTTCTTTTACAACTTAGCACCTCCAAAAAAAAGGAGAGGCAACAACAGGAGCATGAACCTAGATAAACAATTTGTCGTTGCGGGAAAAAAATTCCCATTCAATTCGATCATCAAAATGAAATGACTATACACCCCCTAGGAGGTAACGTTGCAACATTCAGTCGTTTAGTGGGGACCGCGATCAGGTCGCATATTACACCCTGCTACAAGGATTGGCGATCGGTTCCAGTAGAGCTAAAGCATCGAGTTTGGCAACAAGTCGATGTAGGTGGCATTACACGTGTTTAACAATATATATTTCATTGATATTTCATCAAATGACATCATTTCATTGTTTAAATTTTTTCTTATAGCATTATTTCGACTTGAAGACTGATGTGCCGATAGAGAAGAACCCTTGGATTGATCGAGGAATCAATAGGGATGCTGCAGATCGATATAGCGAGTACAAGAGTAGTGCCTACAAATACTATATGAAGAACGGAATTCACGTCCCGTATCGAGATATCTCAATGACTGAATGGGCCAAGTGTGATGAGTTGTTCCGGAGTCCGATGTTCCTTGTAAGTATAAAAATCTCATTTAATTTTTATGTAATTGATGTTACTTTTAGGTATATACTAGCTATTTTATAATAAAAATTGTACATCATGTTATTTAGGCAAGGTCGGAAAGAAATAAGGTCAATAGATCTCGACAAAAATACTCAAGTCTCCAAGGATCGAAAAGTATCGTGGCAACCCGACATGCTAATGTAAGTGCTCAATTTGATTAGATTTTTTTTTTTTTTTCAAGTGGGTACTATTTTTGCATTTTCAACTAACATTGGTGCCACCTATTTGTAAGAGGGATCCTATGACTCAAGAATGGCCAAGAGTGATGGATACATGGAAGTCCATGCACACCCGAATGACTTAAAGGGGTGAGGAATGGGTTAGTCCCGACGCAGAGCAAGATTACGTAAGTTAACTGTAAATTTTCAACAATAATTCATTTTATTTTGATGTTTGATTTTTTTTAACTATAATTATTCTTATTTAATTATTCAGGTTGCAATGGTAAATGAAAAGGAGACACAAACACAACAGGCAAGTGGTAGCGGGACAATGGTCGACGAGTACGATGTGATACGAGAGGTGCTCGGAGAGCGGCGGTGTCATGTTCGTGGAATCAGTCTCCTACCGAGGTTGCAGAGTTACGGAATACTGTTACGACTCTGGGTTCTCAGCTAGCCACAACTTTAGCAAAGATTGATAATTTCAATGCCATGTTTGCTGAGCTCTCAAACTTCGTACCTGGATTTCAGATGCGACTCCAGCCTCGGGTGGAGGATCAGCCTCGAGTGGAGGATCATCCTTCCACATGCGATGATCTAGATGAGTTCTTAGGCGATCCTTAGGGTCTCTTTTTGGGTATTTGTGAAGTAATTTTGATTTAAAGGATCCTTAGGCTCTCGTTTTGGGTATTTGTAAAGTAACTTTGATTTAAAGGATCCTTAGGCTCTCGTTTTAGGTATTTGTAAAGTAACTTAGATTTAAAGGATCCTTAGGGTTTCTTTTTGAGTATTTGTAAAGTACTTTTGACTTAAATGACATTAATGCTATATTCAAAAATTATGTTATTAGTTCATTTAAATTAAAAAAATACTTTCGTCATTTTATAAACGAATTAAAAAAAATCATAATTAATCTATAACAGCGACAAATGTTTTCGCTGTTGATGAGGTCAATAGAGAGGGCAAATGTCGTCGCTATTGATCAGTTCAACAGAGAGGACATTGTCGTCCCTATTGATCTGTTAAACAGAGAGGACATTGTCGTCGCTATAGACTTCATCAACAGAGACTACTTTTGTCGTCGCTATTGTGAAGCTCTATAACGACGACAATTGTCGTTGTTGTAGGAATATTAAGAGCGAGGACAGATTTGTCGTCGTAATAGTGCAACAGGCACGAACCTACTGCAAGGACTTTTAGTGAGGACTTTGTCCTCGCAATAGGATAATGTTGACGACTTTTCCAGTTTCAACGACGACATTTGTCGTCGCTATAAGCCTTTTTTTCTTGTAGTATAAGGGTATATGTGGAAATGAAAAATTTAATACATGCTCAATATGGAAACAAGACTATCTTTTTGGGACAGACAAAAATAGTATACAGGACTATCTTTTTGGGACGGAGGGAGTATTCGATAACTTTCTATTCTAGATGTGGCGTAGCTTGGTAGTGCGTTTGTTTTGGGTACAAATGTCACTATGTACTTTTATCATTTTTACACTAAACATTTTAATTTTGAATGAATTATGAATTCCGTATATGACTATTGCATTTGAATTATATTATATGTTGTTTATATTGTACTTCCTACTACATTTTCCTAAGTTTACGTTTATTAATTTTATTATTTATTTTTTAAATTAAATAGTTAATGTAATTTTGTTGCAACATTTTTCTATATTTTTAAATTTATTTTATTTTTTTAATAAATACAAAAAAAAAAAAATTATTTCAAATCATTCTCTCCTTGGAATAGTGGTTTGTTTGATATTTTTTATTTATTTGTTTCATTATTCTAATGTCTAAATACTTAAGTTTTCAATGCATTGTGATCAATTAAACGAGACTCTTTGGATTACTTATTTAAATTATTCAACTCTTCGTATTATTATGCCAATTAATTAATTTATATCCATTTTTAAAATTTTTGATTGGATTAAATAAACTAACAATATTTTTAATAAAATATTTATCTCTACAAGGAAATTTTAAAGTCTTTTCATACTGGTCGAGATAATAATAATAATAATAATAATAATAATAATAATAATAATAATAATAATAATAATAATAATAATAATAATAATAATAATAAAAGAGAATGAAAATAATCATTTTTTATTTATATACCTTGATTTTAAGGCTGTCATTAATGAAAACAAGAAACTAAATTATCAAAAGAAGTATTATAGCACTAAAAAATAACACCCCAACACACTGTAATTACAAATATAATTCAATTTCAATTTTATCTAAAGTTCAAGCTCAAGTAATTTATCATTCAATTTCAGTTTTGAGTTCGCATATATGATTATTTTTCTGGTGCTTTATTTATCATTCTTTTTACTATTCAGTTATTATATGATAATAATATTTTTATATTCATACTTTTTATACAATGAACAACTAAAATAAAATTTTAAATGATCTTCAATTGTGCGAGTTATTATTTTTCATTCAAACAGTATTATGCATTAATTGATTATTGGTTAAATTATCCTTTTCTTTTTCCAAATTATAGTACCATTTTATTTTATTTTTTCTATTTATTTCATCATACACATGTTTGACTTGTAATAAAAAAAACTAGAAGTTATTGAAGTCACAATTATATGTATCGAATGTCGTGCATCGCATGGGAGAAACACTAGTACGTATATATATGTTGCACTATTTTAAAAATAGCTATATAAAATTGCCTAAATCGGAGCCTTCGTAAATGTCCAAAAATGGTACTTTAAAAATACAAACACCTATCCATAGAATATAGATAAATTACATCTATTTCTTGGGTTGAAAAGGAATATATCAAGGAGTCATTTTCAAAATTTCTTTCCATATTCTACTTAAGCCTATATCCAGTAGATACTTTATAAACGATTATTTATAAATATTGTTTAAAATTAACAGCGTGTCAATATTTCATTGATTAATTTTTTAAAAAAAGTAAAAAGTAGGGGGCGAGCTATATATATATATTCACCTCAATGTTATAGTAATTAGGTTCTCTTTCGGCAATGCAATAATTTATAATTTTTTACTAAAAGAAGTTTATTAGAGAAAATTGCACTCCCTATCTAATTTTCTAACATCTCTCTCATTTTATGATGTGTACAAAATTTTAATGACAACTCCCTAAGCAGAATTAGGCAAAATTGAAAGTTTCAAGGACGCAAATTCTTAAGCAGAATTTTACAAGGACAGAGAATTCTAAATTATCCTTAATGAAATTTTGGTTGGGGGTCGAATATTTAAGTTCCAAAACTTAATACATAAAAAAAAGGTTGAACCCCAACCTTAGGGCCCCACCTGCCCTACCCTGAGCCTTGATAAAGGATGTAAATCGCAGGTTATGCCTCCTAGAGTGCAAGGTGAGGGCTTACCTTTTAACTTGGCAAGGGTCGGATTCGAACCTCTGACCAAGCGGTTCGACCAAGCGAGGCTGGTCTTTAAACCACCCTCCCTTTCACCACTGAGATATGTGCCCTGGGGGCTCCAAAACTTAATACATACTAGGAGAAATGGAGGTCATGGGGCAATTTCGCTAAAGAAAGGGCATGAAATTTGCTATTGCAAAAAGTCTGAAAACCCACTCAAGAATCAAAACTCTGGCGCTTGAGGAAGGGAGACTCCTGCTTTAGCTACTGCTAAAAAAATAAAAAAGTAAAGAAAAAATCTTGAAAATGAAAAGAAACAATAACAAATTATTTATGCAATTTGATTTGAAACTTTCATATGCTGGGAACAACCATGTAATTATAATTTTTTTCATTTAATTTTTAGAAACTCTGAGGCCGGGTTGAACATTCAATAATTCCAAGAATTTACGAGGCAAAAAGTGTATCTACTCACCATATCGGATATATTCCCCCTATGTGGCACTCGTTTTTAATCTTTAATCAATTAGATAACTTTCTATTCACTCATTTTGTGGAATCCATCCACCACTTATTTTTATATACTTATTTTAACAAGTGATGAATAGACAACAGTAAGAGACTATCAAGTCAACAAGGTAAAAGAAAAGACCAAATTTTATTCAAGTAACTAACGATGAACAATTTAATTTCTTAATTTTCGACCATGAATGTACAACTTATATCTTATTACCAGGAATACTTCTTTTCGAACTTTCCAGAACTACTGTACTTAAAATAGATGCCATCAGTCTTTGCTACCCAAAGACATAAACCATCCGGACAATCGTAGACCCATCTGGCATTATAAACTTCGAAAGCTTTATCCTTTGAACCCCACCAAAGATGACAGAAATACAATGTATTTTCGACAAAAAAGTTGTCACAAAACTTCCAACTAAAATCTTGGTTTACGTTTAGTGTATGAAATCCAAGATCATCATCTCCAGATGCACAATGCAACCTTAATGCTTGAGGGAGTCCATTGTGAACAGTGACCATGTGTGCTTCGGTAACACATGATTTTGCCTTGAGAAGGCTGGCTGACAGGATGAGGATTTGTATAAGGATTTTCAATAACATGGTACGACTACAATTCATGTTTTTGATATTTGATGCTTCTTCAAGATGGTAGTATCCTTTTATAATTGTTTGAACACGATATAGCATATGAATTGTAGCAATTGGAATTTATTACAAAAATCGGTTATGATTTTTGAAATCTATATTTGCATAGTTATAGTCTCGCTACAAACAGCTGTATAATTCTGGAATAATTAAATGCAAATTATTATGTGAATAATATATGTGGTGTCACATTGGTTAAATTAGAATTTGAGATTTCTATAATAAATTGCCCATATATCCTTGTAGCATAAGCCAATCCATTTCATTTTCTAAATTAATTGGTTTTAAGTGGGAAGTAATTACACTTCACTAATTTGTATTATATGCAGTCCATTGACTGTTTTAATTACAAAAACTATAAAAAATAAAAAATCTTATTACTATATTTGGGTTTGGCTCAAGGCACTAGTACAAAATTACACAAAAAAAATAACATATTAGCGTCGTTTTCCTCAAAAAACGACGCCTCAAAAAACACGGTGGCAAAATTGTGAATAAAAATTAAAAAAAAAACGTCAGTTCTTTAGTAAGAACCGACGCCAATATTTTCGCGCAAGTAAGGGCATCGGTTCTTTAGTAAGAACCGACGCCTATTCTTAAAAAAGACCGACGCCTTTTAATTAAAGGCAGTGGTTCTTTAAAGGAACCGTCGCCTTTAAGTTAAATATTTCTAGGTTTTTAATTAGTCATCAGCTCACACCCGACACAGGTAGTTGCGCTCTTCAAAGCTCAGCAAATCCGACCTTCTCCCCAAGCCCGTACGTCGTTCATCACACCTCTCCCCCGCCGTCGCCACCATCACCACCAACTAGCCGTACAGCTCCGGCGCCATCGCAGCTCTCCCCCGCCGCCAGTACCTTCTCTTTCTCTTCCTCCGCGAGCCTCTCTTTTCTCTTCCTCATCGCGAGCCATCTCTTTTCTCTTCTCCGCCGCGCACCACCCCCACCCAGCTCCCCTCTCTTTTCCCTCCGTGCGCCACCCCCAGCCCCCCACTGTTCATCCGTACCGGCACCTCCGCCAGCAGCCACAGTTCATCCGTACCCCAGCCGGCACCTCCGCCAGCCTCCACCGTCCTTCCCCCAGCAGCCAGCGTCCCACCCTGCAGGGTCCACCACCAACACGGTAATTTTTCATATTTTAAGTTTAAACTAGTTTGTTCATTTTGTTAGTTTATAATTGAATTTATTATTTATGATTTAATATGTTTATTGATTTAAATGAACTTATTAGTCTTGTTTGAATTTCGAATTTAGATTATTGATTTTGAGTTAGTAGATTTATAAGTTCAATTTTTAAATTATTGGAGTTTTATTGAAATTGTAGAATGTTAATTTTATTTTAGTAATGATTGTGAGATATTTATAAGTGAATTATTTGAGATGTTTTGTACTTGTTGGATGTTTTGGTGAGTTGAGATGATTATGTTGTGATGATCTGGAGATATGAGCGTATATAGTGAATAATTAAAAGACTGAAAATGTTTGAGTTTTTAACATGTTGAGGTTGAATATTTTAGACTAGATGATAATGTTGAAGTTCGACTAGAGTTTTGTTTAAGTTTTGAATATGTTGAAGTTAAATATGTTCGACTAGATAGTCACAACCCATTCTCAACTTACTTCTCTACACGAGGTATAAGTTATTGATGATATTTGTTTAATTATGATTTATATGTAATTAACATAATAAATATTAATTCTTATTAATTATTTTTAGGCATTTCAAGAATTTTACTCAACAGAGGAAATTGACAAGGTTCGAAATTTATGGGACAAATACTTCGTCGAAGAGTGTATGTAAATTTGGCTCATTTTATGTTAACGTGTACAAATTTTTTAACAATATTGTGAATACAAAATTAATTATTTTGAAATTCTGTTTATTGAGTTATTAAGTTTTGTTTTGCATTCATCGATTATATATTTGTTGAAGATAATTAGTTGATGTGTATGTGATTGTTATAGCGTATATAGGTATAATGAAAATATAAATAAATGAATAATTAAAAAAAATTAATAATAAAAGGCGTCGGTTGTTGTCAAAAATCGACGCCTATAAATATGACTTAAGGCATTGGTTGTTATAAAACAACCGACGCCTTAAGTCATATAAAGGCGTCGGTTTTCATTTAATAACTGACGCCTTTATATGACTTAAGGCATCATTGTTACTTAACAACCGACGCCTTAAATTACGATAAGGCATCGGTTTACAATCGATGCCTTAAGTATACACTTTTAGCGTCGCTACTATAGGCGTCTCCTGTACAACCGACGCTTTTTTCGCTTTACAACCGATGCCTTTGGCTATTATTGTACTAGTGAGGGAAACTTTTCAGGATATGGATATATTTTAAGGATCGAAAACAATATATTTCCGGATTTACAAGTTCCTAAGAAGAAAATAATAATAAAAAAAGATGGTTAAAGTGAAAATACTAAAGTACGATGCAAAAAATTAAAAAATATATATTTAAATTTAATTTAATATGCTAAAAGTAGAGAAAGGTTACGTAGTAGATTAACATAGACCAGACAGGATTATTAGAATGAGATTATCTATGTAGTAGATAAATTTTATAATTCCAAAAAATTTAATTACGAACTCCCCATATTTGGCGCAGGAAGTCACTTAGGATATAATTTATTAAATAATTTTAGGAGACATTTTTAAGTGACTTTGTAGCATGTCACACATTCACTAAGTAGTAAAAATAAAGGAAAATTATGTAACTACAAACCTAAAACTATCATTTTTTAAAACTAACAAATTTAGGATTTTTTTTTTTAAATCAGGTCTTAATTAGTAATTAATAAATATTTATACATATATAATAATAGGATAACAGTCACCATTTTACGCACACTGTTTCTCGCTCATTTTCACTTCCCACCATAGGAACTGCTTCTTTCTTTCAGTAAGGACCTATTCCGGTTCCGTCTTTGGGGAATATAACATTGCTCTTAAAACTCTAGCTTATCGGTCGTAGTGCGCAAAGAGAAAACGTAGACCCGGGAACGACCTACTTTTGACTCCTTGTTTGGCCAGTTCCCAGCCCTATTACTGACCCAGGAATGGCTATTCAATCTACTTCCCTCTCCCTTTGAAAGAAAGAGGTTGGTATCAATAATATAATAGAATAGCCTATTGCTATTAAACAGTCGCCCTTGCTAGGGCTACTTCCTGCTCTGCTTCTGTATCAAATTTCGCCTTAGTCTTTTCATACTCAAGTTTTGCGGGTAGATCAGATGCTGGGCCACGCCCCTACTTAAACCACTCTATCCATATCATTCTTAATTTTATCAATTTATTATAACACATGGATTATGAGAGTTCAATTAATGCATGTAGTAAATGATTTATGGATATTGTGAGAAAGAAAATATCTATAAAAAGTCAAATTATAGATTATTTTATTCTTTTGATAATTATTGCATTATTTTCAAATCGAAAAATATGCAATATAGATGTCAAATTCAAGGTATCAAAAAGAAGTTTAATACAAGCTGACAAATAAGAACAAACTCTAAACATATCATTCGTAAAATCATCTTAAATACTAAAGGTAAAAGTTTTACTTATATTTTTTACTTTTTCCAACATCAAATTCTTTTAATTTATCTCATTTAAGTCCTAAAATGATACCTATCATTTCTTAGCTAAATTCAATTTGACCTAAATGATTAATTTCTAATATTTTTCTTATCAAATTGAAACAATTGTTATTAAATAAAAAGAAATAATTGATATCCGATCTTTCTAAGTAAATTCAATCAAATCTTTTAATTTTTTTACAACTTTAGATTCCGATAAACTTATTGATACAATTTGTAAAATAGAAGGTGTTAGCAAAATCATTCTATTTAAAAATAGAATATGATTTATACGTTTATTTGACATGCACAAAAATAGTATGTGCAATTGTGAAAAATGAGTTTTAAAAGAATGTTTGATTGAGAATGACCATTGAAAAAATTTTTAGAACAATTAATTTTATACGAATAAGTGATAAAATCTTATGTCTTGTGGGTTAAACATACATTTATAAATTGAGATGCATATGTTTTTATTTTTATTTTTTGTATATAAAGTTAATTATATTTGTAATATTTATTCAATAAAATTTAATTATTATTTCATATTATTTCATTTTACGAGTTGAAAATTATAAATATTTCAACTTTTAAAAATCAAATAATCGTAAGCTCAACTTTAGTCATCAAATCAAAATTATAAAGTATAGAATAACTCACATGTCGATATCTTACTTAGTCTAAATAGATTAAGAAAACTAGATAATGAATAATTAGCTATTAAAATAAATATGCAAGTCGTAATTTTATATTTTACTTTTCTGGGTATTTTCATTATATATGAACCAGCAATTTATGTCGGACATTATATTTTTACAACTTATTCAATAAATATTTGTCAATTATATTTTTCGTGCATCGCACGAGTGCGATTACTAGTAATATTGTATAATAACTTGTCCGTCCATCACAGGTCCCACATCCCGACCCAGCTCATGGCACCCACCCAGCCGCCACCCCAGCCCCACCATAACCACCCACCATAGAGCTACATGGAAAGGTAGACCCTTACTCCCACCCATCCCAACCCCACCCACTCTACCCACCCATCTCATCACACACAAAAATGATTTTTTTCTTCTAATTTTCCACGCTCCAACCATGATCCTACCCCGCCACCTACCCACCCAACCACTGCCCGCCACACCCAAAAATGATTTTTTTCTTCTACTTTTTCACACCCAACCCACCCCGCCACCTGACCAAACCCTACCCTGGCATCCACCTACCCAACAACTCGACCCAAACTATCCAAAAATGATTTTTCTTCTATTTTTTCCAAATTCAGCGTACCCACCCCCACCCCTCCCCACCTAAAAATGATTTTTTTTCTAATTTTCCACTCCCCGACCCGAACCCTACCCCGCCCACCCACCCAACCACCCCACCCAAAAATAAGTTTTCTTCTATTTTCTAATCTCACCCCACGTCACCTGACCCACAAAGTCACAATTGGTCACGCAAAGTCATATTTCACCATTACAAATCTAGTAACAAATTTCGCTTGCCCAAACCCCCACCGACTCCCTCCAACTCCAAAGTCATAGTTGGTCACACGGTAAGATTTTAATCACAATTATAACTTTAGTCGAAAATCTCACGATCACCCTCATTCCCGCAATTATAAATTTAGTAACAAATTTTGCCCCTCCCCCATCCCCAACCCTACTCACATAGTCACAGTTGATAACACGAAGTCACAATTTAGTCACATATACAAATTTATTAGAAAATTTAACCCTACACACACCCACCTCACCATGCAAAGCCACAATTGGTCACACAAACTCACAGTTTGATTACAATTACAAATTTATTGCTAATTCTACCCGCTCCCACCCCCATCCACCTACCCCCACTCGCAAAGTTATAGTTTGTCACACATCACATTTTAGTTATAATTACAAATTCTATCGCAAATATCACCTCGATCCACCTTACTCAGTCACAGTTGATCATACAAAGTCACAGTTCATCACAATTACAAATTTGTCACAAATTTCACCTCGCTCCTACCCGCAAAGTTACAATTGATCACACAAAGTCACATTTCAGTCACAATTACAAATTTATTCACGAATTTTACCGCAACCTCACCCAGCCCCCACCCCAACCACAAAGTCACGGTTGGCCACACAAAGTCATAGTTTAGTCACAATTACAAATTTAGTTGCAAAATTCACCACACCTCACCAACAAGGTCGCAGTTGGTCACACAAAGTCACGATTCAGTCACACGAGGTCACAGTTCTCTCACACAAGGTTATAGTTCAATCATACAAAGGCATAGTTCAATCACACATTTCTAATCACGATATTATTTATTTATTGGTCACAATTTGCTCGTTTTATTGGTGACGATTAATCAAAAAAATTAGTCACAATTACCTAATAATTGCATATTCCGTACTCGCCACAAGTTACATTTCGTAAACATTTTGGTTATAATTACTTAATAATTGGTCGCAATTATCTTTAATCGATCACAATCACTAATCACCCCACCCCATCCCACCCTCACCCCACCATACCCCAACATTCCCCAACCCAAACTTATTACCCTCCTCCACGACCACTCCACCATGACATGGCACCACCGCCACCACAATCACATCACCACACCACCACGTCACCACACCACCTCTCTACCATAGCCTTCAACCAACACACAGCACACGAGCATCGCCACCCCGACCACCACCACTCTGTCACCACAACCACCGCCACATAATTCGACCACCACCACCACCACCATGTATCAATATGTTCAGACACCATAACAACACCTACTCCACCATCGAAGCTGGAAGCAGCACTGCCACAACTACCATTACCGCCTTCATTAACTTCACCACAACATCACAAATCGCCCATTGAACCTCAACCACTGTGAAAAACTACCTAAGCAGAATCTTATGATAAAAAATCGCTCATTCAACACTTGGCGATGTGCCCTGGGGGTAACAACTACCTATTTATAAGACAAATTAGACAAAATTGAAATTTTTCATGGACACAAATTCCTAAGCAGAATTTTACAAGGACACAAAATTTTAAATTATCCTTAATGAAATTTTGGTTGGGGGTCGAATATTTAAGTTCCAAAACTTAATACATACTAGGAGAAATGGAGGTCATGGGGAAATTTCGCTAAAGAAAGGGCGTGAAATTTGCTATTGCAAAAAGCATGAAAACCCACTCAAGAATCAAAACTCCGACGCTTAAGCAAGGGAGATTCCTACTTTAGCTACTGCTAAATGAAAAAAAAAAAAAAGTAAAGAAAAAAAATCTTGAAAATGAAAAGAAACAATAACAAATTAATTATGCAATTTGATTTGAAACTTTCATATGCCGGGAAAAACCATTTAATTATAATATTATTCATTTAATTTTTAGAAACTCTGAGGCCAGGTTGAACATTCAATAATTTCAAGAATTTACGAGGCAAAAAGTGTATCTACTCACCATATTGGATATATTCCTCCTATTTGGCACCTGTTTATAATCTTTAATCAATAAGATTACTTTCTATTCACATATTTCGTGGAATTCATCAACCACTTATTTCAATACTTATTTAATACCACGACAAGGCTCGGAGGTCTATGGAGTGGGACAACACTTGGGCCATGTCCAACAACCAGACTGACCATAGTAGACCGAGGTGGACCTCATCACGTTTTTACTCGCAGGGTTTTGGGAACTCTTCTAATGCAAAGTTTAGTTTTACGACTTTTTAATTGCACCAACTTAAGTCTGTTCAATTTCCACCTAATTTAACAAGTGATGAATAGACGACAGTAAGAGACTTTCAAGTCAACAAGGTAAAAGAAAAGACCAAATTTTATTCAAGTAACTAACGATGAACAATTTAATTTCTTAATTTTCGACCATGAATGTACAACTTATATCTTATTACCAGGAATACTTCTTTTCGAAGGGTCCATGAATAAAGTTCCTAAAATAGATGCCATCAGTCTTTGCTACCCAAAGACATAAACCATCTGGACAATGGTGGAACCATTCGGAATTATAAACTTCGAAAGCTTTATCCTTTGAACCCCACTATAGATGACAGAAATATAACGTATTCGGGATAAAAAAAGTTGTCACAAAACTTCCAACTAAAATCTTGGTTTACGTTTAGCGTATGAAATCCAAGATCATCATCTCCAGATGCACAATGCAACCTCAATGCTTGGGGAGTCCGTTGTGAACAGTGACCCTGTGTGCTTTGGTAAAACATGATTTTGCCTTGAGAAGGCTGGCTGACAGGATGAGGATTTGTATAAGGATTTTAAATAACATGGTACGACTACAATTCATTTTTTTAATATTGATGCTTCTTCAAGTTCAAGATGGTAGTATCGTTTTATAATTGTTTGAACACAGTAGAATATGAATTGTAGCAATTGGAATTTATTACCAAAATTGGTGATGAGTTTTGAAATCTATATTTGCATAGATATAGTCTTGCTACAAACAACTATAGAATTTTGAAATAATTAAATTCAGATTATTATGTGAATAATATATGTGGTGTCACATTGCTTAAATTAGAATTTGAGTTTTCAATAATAAATTGCCTATAAATCTTCTTAGCATCAGCCAATCCATTTCATTTTCTAAATTGATTGGTTTTAGGTCGGAAGTAATTACTCTCCACTAATTTGTATTAAATGCTGTCCATTGACTATTTTAATTAAAAAAAAAAAACTTATTACTATATTGGGTTTGGCTCCAAGGAAACTTTTCAGGACATGGATATGTTGTAAGGATCAAAAACAATATATTTTCGGGAAAATTACGTAGATGTAATGTACTGTAATTGAAAAATACTTGATTTTCAGATTATTCGTAATATTATTGGATTTCTTTTAATGATTTTAGAAAAATAACGGATTCTTAAGAGAGAGAATATAATATTTGATTGACATCATTATTTAGAAATCATTTTATTTAGGAAAATTGTTACCAATTATTTAGGGATTTAAATTAGGTAATTTGTAATTATCAATAATTTCTCTACATTTAAATGATTTGCTTCCTACATCATGGTTTGGATATTCTTCCTTCCGACTATTCACGACTTCTATCAATTTTCGACGAATAGCATTAGATTTTCAGGCAATTGCATTTTGTAATATTATGTAATGTGATAGTAATTTATTGTAATGTTATATATTACAGTCACTGTGCAATAGTTATCGTTCTGTAATATTATTATGTAATGTGTTGTAATTACAACCACATTATTATAATATTCATTACTATTATTTTTCTTCGAGTCGGTTGAAATTTGATGTAGTGTTAGAGTCATTGTAATGTTGTGTAATTGTAGTTATGTAACAATACAAACCATGTAATACAGTGTAACTATATTTACTATAATATTATAGTTGTGTTTACAATTACAACGCGGTTATTGCACAAAAGAAATTTATTACACACGCTTTATTGTTCTGACTTGTGTCGTAATATTCAGTAATGCTTTGTAATGCCTTGTAATGTTTATAAAAATTTCAGAACAAAGACCTGATGCAATTTTAACTTAGAATAGCTAGTTATTACAACCAAACCAATACTTCAAACAGAGAAATTAACTTCTAAAACATGTTGTAATGATCTATTACAACTTTGCAAATATTACAAGTTTAACATATTTACCAACTCCCTTCCTCCCACTTCTAAAACCCACTGGCACGAAATTCTCATCCTCCCTCTTCTGAGACAAATTAACATTTCCACCAACTCCCACAATCACAACGCTATATTGAAATTGATCCTCAATTCCCAAGCTTCGCACTTTCTGATTCTCCTCCACACTTACCTTTATGAGCCGCAAGTTCGCCACGGGTGGAGAACTAGAAGCAAACCTAAAGGAATAATTGGCTTCCAGCATTGGAGAATCCGAAACCTAATGCACATTGTGGATAACTATAGTTCCGTTCCCATTTCTATCATTATTTGATGACTCCATTTGGGATTCGACATATTTCTTTGTGTTGGCCTCTTTATCTGCAAAATCATCATTGAAGCCAAGAAGAGATTTGGTCAAAGATGTACAACCGAAAAATGTCGGCATCAAGATCTGGGATTCAAAAAATTGAAATTATGATTGATTATGTGCACTTTTGTTTTGACTTTAAGCATGATTCACCGATATAGATTGAAGAGAGAGATAGGCTTGATTTGTGGAAGAGAAAATGAGGAGAGGGGAGAGAGAAGATACGGATTGGATTGAAAGATTTGAGAGAGGAAAGAGAAATCAATAATGTACCTTATTTTTCCAATTACTTTGAAAAGTCGATATTTTTTAAACTAGGTGGGTGAAACTAGTGTAGGGTCTAATTATCTCTATATTTCCGGATTTACAAGTTCCTAAGAAGGGAAAAAAATAAAATAGATGGTCAAAGTGAAAATACTAAAGTACGATGCAAAAAATTAAAAAAAAATTAAACTTAATTTATTAATATGCTAAAAGTAGAGAAAGGTTACGTAGTAGATTAATATAGACGAAACAGGTTTATTAGAATGGGATTATCTACGTAGTAGATAAATTTTATAATTCCAAAAAAATTAATTACTAACTCTCCATATTTGGCATCAGGAAGTATCTTAAGATATAATTTATTGAATAATTTTACATAGACATTTTCAAGTTGCTTTGTGACATATTATATATTTATTATTATGTAGTAAAAATAAAGGAAAAGTACGTAACTACAAACCTAAAACTATCAATTTTTAAAACTAACAAATTTAGGATTTTTTTTTTAAATAAGAACCTAATAAGTAATTAATAAATATAATATTGTATAATAGTATAAAAATAATTATTCATTATATATTAAATAAAAAACTAATATATTTAAATTAAAAAAAAATCCATCAAATAATAATTTGTTCGTCCATCACAGCTCCGACACCCCGACCTCACTCACCACACCCACCCACCCACAAAGCTACATGGAAAGGTAGACCTTTACTCCCACCCAACCTAACCAACCCAACCCCACCGTACCCCCACTCTACCCCAACCCCACCCCACCATACCATATAAAAATGAATTTTTTTCCTTCTAATTTTCCACACCCCACCCACGACCCTACCCCGCCATCTACTCACCCAAGCACCTCGAACCCCCACCCAGCCCCAACCCTACCCTGTGCACCCCCCTACCCAACCTCCCCAACCACCCATCCCACTCACCTAAACATGATTTTTCTTCATTTTCCAATTTCACCGTACCCACCCCTCCCTGACCCACCCCACCCCCACCCCCACCCAAAAATGATTTTTTTCTTCTAATTTTCCACAAAACACACACCCCGCCCATAACTCCACCCCGCCACCCACCCAACCAAAAATGAATTTTCTTCTATTTTTCCTATCTCACCCCACCGCACCCTGTCACATCCCATCCCATCCCATCCCATCTCACCTCACTCGCAATGTCACAATTGGTTACACAAAATCATATTTCAGTCACAAATTACAATTACAAATTTAATTGCAAATTTCACGGCAACCTCACCCACCCCATCCGTCAACCAACCCCACCCACCCACCCTACCTCGCAAAGTCACAATTATAAATTTAGTCACAAATTTCACCCGCATCTTCATTGCAACCTCACCCACCCCACACCACAAAGTCATAAATTGGTCATACAAAGTCACATTTCGGTCACAATTAAAAATTTAGTTACAACATTCAGCCACACACCCGCAATGTCACAGTTGGTCACACAAAATGTTTCAACCTCACCCACCCACCCCACCTCACCCACCCACCCCACCACAGCACATCAATCCGCCCCACCCAATACATACAAGTCTGTTCAAACATCCACCACCCACCCACCATCTCACCACACCCACCCCCCCACCTCCAAGTCATAGTCGATCAAACAAAGTCACAATTCAATCGCAATTACAAATTTAGTAACAAAATTTGCCCCACACCACCCAGCTCTCACCCCACCCCCACACCACATTCAAACTCACAGTTGGTCACACAAAATCAAATTTTAGTCACAAACTTCAAACCGCCCTCACCACGCCCCACCCCACCCACAAAGTCACAGTTAATCATTCAAAGTCACAATTACAAATTTATTAACAAATTTCTCCCCGCTCCGCCCCCACCCCACCCCACCCCACCACACCACACCAACCGCAAAGTCACAGTTGGTCACACAACCTCAAACAATAAATATTATGTCTGTCCCAAAACCTTCCCTACCCCGCACCCAGCCAACCCAACCCACCTTACGTCACCTCACCTCGTCACACTTGGTCACAATTACAAATTTAGTAACAAATTTCAACCCGCCCCTATCCCCCACCCTACCCTACCCTATCCTACGCACCTCTACCCCACTAAGTCACAGTTGATCACACAAAATCAAAATTACAAATCTAGTAACAAATTTCGCCTGCCACAACCCCAACTCCACCTCCAACTCCAAAGTCATAGTTGGTCACACAGTAAAATTTCAATCACAATTACAACTTTAGTAGCAAATATCACAATCGCCCTCATTCCCGCAATTATAAATTTAGGCTGTGTTTGATACGACTTGATTTTCCTGGAAAATGTCAAATCATGGAAAATATTTTCCACCTTTTCCATTTGTTTGGTGTTTGACTAGAAAATTTTTCCTTGAAAAATATTTTCTTAGGTACAACCATTTAATGCACAACTACCTCATTTGTCTTGAAAATATTTTCTTGCCTATTTGATAAGAAAACATTTTGCACACCTTAGGTGGAAAAGTCTTTTGCATCATGTTTGATCACTTTTGTTGTTGTTAATTGACTTATTTTTTTCATAAATTAACTTTATTATTATCAAGTACAAATGAGTGAAAAATTAAAAAAAAAATTTATTAATATATTTAAATTTTGATTTATTTTCTACGGAAAATAATGTTAATCAAACAACAAAATTAGGAAAAATCTCCCACTTTTTCACCTGAAAAATTAATTTAATCAAACACTTCCAATTGACATTTTCCAGAAAAATAATTTCCAGACAAATCTATTCCTAGAAAATGTTTTCTTACCATTTATTTTCCATCTTTTCAATCAAACACAGCCTTAGTAACAAATTTCGCCCCTCCTCCATCCCTACTCACCCAATCACAGTTGGTCACACGAAGTCATAATTTAGTCAGAATAACAATTTAATAGCAAATTTAACCCTCCACCCCACCCACCTCATCACGCAAAGTCACAGTTCTATCACAATTACAAATTTCTCGCTAATTCCACTCATTCCCACCCCACCCACCTGCCCTCACTCACAAAGTTACAGTTTGTCAGTCACATTTCAATTATAATTACAAATTTTATCATAAATATCACCTCAACCCACCCCACTCAGTCAGAGTTGGTCAAACAAAGTTACATTTCATCACAATTACAAATTTATCACAAATTCCACCTCGTTCTCACCCACCAAGTCACAATTGGTCACACAAAGTCACACTTGAGTCACAATTACAAATTTATTCACGAATTTTACCGCAACCTCTCCCCGCCCCCACCCCAACCAAAACCTCACCGACAAGGTCACAGTTGGTCATACAAAGTCACGGTTTAGTCACACGAGGTCACAGTTCGCTCACACAAAGTCACAGTTCAATCACATAAGGTTATAGTTTGATCACACAAAGTCATAGTTGGATCACACATTTCTAATCACGGTATTATTTATTTATTGGTTACAACTTGCTCCTTTTCTTGGTCACAGTTAGTCAAAAAAATTTGTTACAATCACCTAATAATTGCATATTCCGTACTCGTTACAAATCACATTTAGTAGACATTTTGGTTATAATTACCTAATAATTGGTCGCAATTACCATTAATCGATCACAATCATTAATCAAGTCACTCATCCCACCCCACCCAACCCCCATCCCACCATAGCCCACCCATCCCCAACCTAAACTAATTACCCTCCTCGACTACCACTCCACCATGATAGGGCACCACAACCACCGCAACCACAATCAACCACTTCACCACCACGTCATCATATCACCTCTGCCATAGCCTTCAACCACCACAGCACACGAGCATTACCACCCTGACTCACCACCCTGACCACCACCACTCCATCACCACCAACCACCATCACAGAATTTGACCACCGCCACGACATATCATTAAGTTCAGACACCACAACCACACCTGCACCACCATCGAAGCTACAAGTAACATGGCCACAACTACCATTACCTCCTTCATCAACTTCACCACAATATCACAAGTCACCCATTGAACCTTAACCACTTTCAGCATAGGAACCACCACAACTCCATCATCATCGCCACCTCCACCACAACTACAGCCACTTGTCACGACCAGGGTACTTGAGGTTTGTAAGTCCGTGACACACCACTCCATCCTCCATAACCCCCAAGTGGATTCTCATCTAGTGCAGTGCCTCCACCACTACGTCCAAAACCACCGCTAAAAACAAAAACATAAATTCTGAATATGTGTCTCATGCACCGTCGCCTACACCATCTACCTTAGGTCTAAGTTCCGATAAAATCACCGATCTCTAATCTTCATCCTCACAATCTCTAAGGTCCACCGTCCATACCACCACCTGCACCACCGCACACCGCACATCCAAACCGAAACAACTGACTGCACATAAAAACCAACTACAAACCACTTCTGGACCACAAACCACTGTACTTACACCCGCACCGAGAAGGAGTCGAAGATAGCTCCGGCAGCTTCAAATTTTAGCCTCTGCCTTCATAGTTGTACCAGACTTGGAGCCTTGCTGCATGTGGATTCCCGATCTGTTAGATTTGTTACAGCGGTGGTGCTTGCCAATTGGGAACATCTGGAGTGGTAGAGAGAGGGAGGCGCCGCCAAGTGGAAATCTGGTAGAGAGAGAGAATTATGGTTGTTAGGGTGTCAGGTGAGAAGTTATTTTAGATTTATTTTCATTTTTAATTGTGTTAATTAATTAATTAATTAATTAATTAGATGAATTAACGCCTGATACTTACTAAATAAAAGTTGCAACCCAAATTTTTAATTTGTATCTTTAGAAATAGGGTCTCGTGTAGTTTTCCTAAAAATAAATAACTCACCACTTAGTTTATTTTATTGCTTTATAATTTCTGTTTAGAAACGGATTATGGTGGAAATGGAATTGGAACATAACATAAATTCTGGTGGAATTAATGGACTTGAGAGGATTTATCAATTCTACTTAAAAAATCAGTCAGTAGTCCCGAAATAGTAAGGGTAAAGATTTGGAAGAAAATCGAATAAGATAGAAGAAGAAGAAGAAATTGAAGGAAGTTTAGCGTTCCATTGTAACGCCTCAAAACTTTCAAACTTTTTCAAGAATAATGCTGTGATACCACTCTTGTCACGCCCTGAAATTTTCCAAAAATTTCAAGCTCTTTCAAGAATAATGCTCTAACACCACTTGTCACGCCCGAATTTTTCAAGACTTTTTCATTTAAAATAAAATTTATTTATTTAAAAGTAACGATATTAATTTTAAAACATTTCAATAAAGATCTCGAGTTCAATAAAAGTGTGACAATTCAAATACAAAAGTTCTTATCCGGTGTTAAGTCCACAACTCACAAGTCATCACTTAATGCAGCACTCTCTGTCAACCTATCTGAAGATCCACGCCAACCCTTTTTATATCAATAGCTACCTGATAGGTTAGATGACGTGGGGGTGAGCATACACTTGCTCAGTGAATAGAATATGGCACATGTGTTATTGCACATTAGGATATACAAGTCAACTTTACATACTTAAGACAAGTGCAAATGTATGATGAGTGGTTGATGCACATGAATGTTCTTTTCAAAAATATGATTTCAGGGCCCGATCGATTATAGATTATCTCCTTTACCTCAAAGCGCTTATCATTTTCACAACCCGGATATCGATCAATTGGCCATAACAAATCAGATTTCATAGGACTATTTCATCATCTAGGGCTTACACATCCCTGTCATCTTTCACCATGTTCGACTCCAAAAGGATGATGCTCCCAACATCATCAACATCGATATCCAAAACAACACATTAATTACCGAGGGGGCTAGTGTTCAAATCTATAATCTATATGCACAAAACTCTTGTTTATGTGTAAACTTTCTTTCATGATTCATCATATATCAAATGTCATTGCATTTCCAAAACATGAATAGAATGTAATTTCATCATATCATCTTATCACATTATACCAAATAATAAGGTATATCGAATATTCAGTTCATTAATTCAATGATCAAAATAACCATATTCAACCACATTATAATTGAATCATAATTCACATAAATATATTCACTCACTTATAATCATATGATCTAATTTATATATTATTCAAATAATCCAAATAAACGCATCCCACTCACATATTATTCAACGAATCCAAATAAACACATTCCACTCATAGTTTGTTGGATGAATCTATCCATGAACAACTTCTAGAATGACTTCCTTTTGGAATGAAGATCCTTCATGTAGTTTTGAACAGAGTGTGTGAAGAAACAAGTACATAACTCCTAGTATAAAAATCTCCATGAGTTTTATATCAATGAAAAGATAATCGAATCAGGAGTTCAACGCACTTATAGATTGCAAATTTGAGTTGTCAATCAAAAATTATGGCCGAATGAAGTTAGGCTGTCGGGTTGTCTTTTGGCGTCGATACCAATTGATTTAGTGTCGAAACCAACTGATTTAGTGTCGACACTAAAGTGTTAGAATATCATTTTTAAGCTCAGGTGAACGTGGTGTCGACACAAAACCAGTAGGTATCGACACTAAACGTATTTCCAGAATTTCAAAGTCAGTTTTCTTGATTTCTTTTGTCTAAAATCACTTGTTTTGATAAATAAATTTGAGAAAACGTGTTCGCCAATAAAAAAAATGATGGATTATAACGGATTGAAACATGATTTTGGCATGAAATCAATATTTAGGGTTTGAAAGGGGGAAGAACGATTCAGCAACGTTTTGGATCTGATTTTCTGATATGTTTCTTCATTCAACTGATCCCTATTAATAGAGGAAGAAGGGTGCACGAACTTGAAGTTTGAAACTTGATGTAGAGGATTGGAGTCTTCCTTCAAGGCTAAGAAACAATATTTTAATGTCAAGCTTGACGTGTTACTCCATTTTCATGTAAATGGAGGTGGCTATGGATGTGCCCAAGCAAGTTGGAAGATGACTCAGGTTGGCTATGGATGAAGATAAGGTTAGATTTGAGGTAGTAAACGAATTCCAGATTTCATAGTTTCTTTCACACATTTCTTTCCAGATTTCACAGTTTCAGGATACCATGTTTGATGTCATATTTGAGGTAGTAAACTAATTCCAAATTGGGTGTTCTTGGTCTCATTTGAAAGTACTCATGGAGTAATTTCATATGGAATTTTGCATTTATCGGATGTCGGAAGTGGTCAAAAAAATATTCTAAAGAAATGCGTATAAATACGTTTTTCGTAACTCTTCATTTAATTAAAAACTCCATTTTTATCTGTTTACTTCCAAAATAATTAAATAAATTTTAAAAATTGAAAAACAACTAAAGTGACTTCTTGTCAACTTTGGCCAAATATTCAAACTCGACATAATCCGATTAGACAAAATAGTTTGCCACTTCGCTGCTCGGAGGCAGAAACGCTTTGCATGTGTTGAAAGGTACATTTGGAATTTCAAAATCAATATCGAATGAATGAAAATTTATGGAAAATGAAAAAATGAGGTCAAAGAATTTGACCATGCGATCGCATGGAAATCACATGTAAATTGTTTTTGTTCAATATTCATTTTCAATTAAAGTCATGCGATCACACTGCTTATAAACATGTGATCGCATGGTAGACCGAATAGTCGCGTCCTTTCGAAATAATGCATGGTTTGGCTTCACACCACTTCGTCAACATCTCTTCATCATCTATAAATAGGACCCTTGGGATGTCCTATTGCTCACACTAATGATATGCAAACATTATATCATTCTCTCATCTTCTTTATACAAAATTCGTACATTTTTTTTTGCATAAATTTTGGTTTTCTTTCATTTTCATTTTGGAGTACAAAGTCACATTTTGGTTCATTTTACTTGTGTTTTGGAGTACTACAAATACAAGTTGTAATCGTTGTATCTTGGGAGTTGATTTCAATAAAATGTAGGCACCGTTGCGGGGCAAAAATTGACTTAAGAACAAAGTATTCAACACTTGCCTCGACTTTTCATCTTTTTGTTTTCTTGTTTCCTTTCCTTTGCTCTTTCCATTTGTCAATTCGAAATTTCATATAGTTACTCTATTTATTTGGTGCCACTATACACACAATATTCCAATAGTTGGGTCGGAATCCGTCTAATGGTTTGAGAGTGGTTTCAAATATTCTTCACATTCTCAGAGACTTATAGAGTAAGGGTCGTGGTGCATCATGTCACCTCTCCTAAAGTCCCGTCCGAAAGACGTAAAGGGGTATGCCCCGATAAATTACGACGCCCATATTTTCTCATGTTATGTAATAAAAGTATTTATAGAATTTATTATTATGAATTTAAAGAAAGAAAAATGAAAAATTACGAAAAATGTGTTTAAACGTCTCTTTTCAAGAGATTTGTTTGATTATTTCTGAATTCCCTTAAATACATGTGATATATGCATGGATAAGTTCTTAAAATGAACTTCGAAAATATGAAATTCGTTTTTAAATTCGATCAATGGATAATCACTATAAATTTTTAAAGTTAGTACTTTACCGAACGGTTAAGAAACATATATAGTTTCAAGTGACTTACTTCTGCAAGCCCTAACTTTCTCCTCGGTGAATCATTTCTCATATGGTAAATTGCACATGAAAGTATGTCATGATTACTTTGAAATGGTACCAAGAACTCAAGATTTCAACCTCTTTTACCACCTTAAATTTCAGCTCAAACCATGTCTCAAAACTGAAACTTTGAAGATTCCAACCATTAGGTGGTGCATAAAGTCACCACAGCTGCACTTGTAGCTTCTCTTACTCATCCTATCAATAAAACACACCTCTAACTTGCATGCTTAAAGACTACTACCTCCAGCTTAGGAAGATAAGAGCCGACTTACTGATTTTTTTTTTAAACCAGCCCGCGCATCCATCATCGCCATAGGCTCCGACAGTGGGCAATCTTCATCGCAGAAGAGCCGACTTACTGATAAGTGTATTATACACAGTTATTTATGTATCAAAATTAGTATAAAACATAATCATTTTAGAATAAATGCTATTGATTTGTTTGATATTTGTTAATATTGCAGAAAATATCTCAAAGCTAAGAGAATGAAGGAATTGAAGTGAATAATGGATAAATGGATGATAAATGTAGCTAATTTATACACATGGAGAAGTGCATGAAGTCAATTGAGGCCAATGACAAGTTAATTGGAAGAATTTAGAAGTTTGGGACTGAAATGACCTAATTGGAAGTTGAAGAAATGAAGAGAAAATTAAACACAAGGGGGTCAAATTGTAAATATCCAATGATTGATTCGGACCATGAGACGATACTTTGAAGATTTCTAAGAATAAATGAATGCAAGTAGAAGTAAAAAATGAATGAAATATGATAAGAATATTACCATAAATTGATCCCAATCGCAGAAGATTTTGGACAGATTTCTAGTCGGGCTTTGAGACCTATGTTTTGGGTAGTAAACATTTGAATTGGGAAAATCTTATTTCAGGATGAGTTGTATAACTTTAAGTTATCTTCCTAAAATAATTTGAATCACCTCAATTGGATAAGGGAATATAAAGACATAATCAAAACACTGAACGCTGTGCAGATACCAAAAAAACTCGTGCGCAGGTTTCACAATTTGCTTTCCTTTTTCAACTAGGTCTCTTCTACAACTAAATATACAACCTCT
This sequence comes from Ligustrum vulgare, assembly GCA_963555705.1. NCBI lineage: Eukaryota > Viridiplantae > Streptophyta > Magnoliopsida > Lamiales > Oleaceae > Ligustrum > Ligustrum vulgare. Next base: position 10,600,728 of record OY743177.1, read on the forward strand.
TGGCATGAAAATCAGAACCTTTTCATAGCCTCTAAATATTATAATTCATTGTTTTATCATCTAATTCTTGGAGGCGAAAATCAAGACAAATGCGGGGGAATGGAAGAATATCAACGAGAAGCGAGTTTTTGGTGCAAAAAATCCTTTCTATTGTTAATTAGATAAAATCTACATGCGTAGTAATTTCTATTTCTGTGTTTCTATTTATTTATTGATGAATACATAAACCTTTAGTTGGGATAATTGATGTAGCTTAGTTTTACACTTTTAATTCTATAATAATAATTCAAGTTTTCACTAGTACAAAATCGCGCATAAAAAATGGGGAATACGCGTCGTTTTATGTAACAACCGACGCCAATTGAAAACACGGTGGCAATTTTGTAAATAAATTTTAAGTAAAGGCGTCGGTTCAAGAGGAACCGATGCCCAAAACCCGGGTTTGGGCGTCAGTTCAAGAGGAACCGACGCCCAAAACCCGGGTTTGGGCGTCGGTTCAAGATGAATCGACGCCCAAACCCGGGTTTTGGGCGTCGGTTCCTCTTGAACCCAAGCGCTGGAGGATAGCATCGTATTTACTCTGCATACTATGGTACGCACTTTGCATACTGTCGAATTTACTTTGCATCTCCGACATGGTTTGATGCCTGATGTAGCGACCGAGAAATTTTCAAACTTAAAAGACTTGTTTTACCAAACTTGTCGCTACGACTCTCCAAATCTTAACGGTTATTATTTTAAAAATCAGCGCTCTCGTCTAGTCATATTAGTTATTTTAAGATTTTAAGAAAAGAAATTTAAATTCATTTATTTCAATATTTTGATTCTTGCCCAATTTAAATTTCTTTAATCCCCAAATTTAGTTATTCAACGTATTACACATTCCTACAATTCTCCCCAAAATTTTTCACTTTCAAAAATTTCAATTCCAGCCTCTAAAGGAATGATTCTGCTTTCCAAAAATTCTACCAGACCACATGTTATTCCATCTACACTCCTTAATTCCCTCCCTCTTTTCCCTAATAACAATGGCTATCTTACTGCAACATCCTGCAATTCAGCCTCAATCAAGAGATTATTCTTCCAGTTGTCCAAATCTGCATCTCCTCTTTCAGTCCTCACTTTCTGCATCCAACTGATTTCACCTTCCTGCAATCCGTCCTCAATCAGCAAACAATCGGCAAGTTACCAACTCAATCAAAGCATCCACAATTCCAATCCTACCCCCATGTGGCTACTAAACTCAATGATTACACCCAAACCTTCCATGTGCAACTCCACCTTTACAGCTCCATTATGTGACGACCCGAATTCTCGACCATTCGAGTGCCACAAAAAGTGACTCATATCATATTATCGAGACTTAAATAGTAATGTAAAATTATTCAAAAGAATAATTAGAATCCCATAATTTTATTTGTGAATAAAAATAGAACATAATTTTCTTACATAAAGTTCAACATAATTATCTCATCAATCTTAACCACTTTTGCCACTTCCATGTTGACCGCCTCGAACCTTCAATTATCTGAAAATGGTAAATATCGTGGAGTGAGATTTATAAAATCCCAGTAAGTATACCAAGCATAAATTTTCTTTTGAATGCATATGGATCATTTTCATCATAACATAGGATAGGATTGAAATATTCATAAACATAGGGAGACACAAGAATTTTACCGAACTTAAATGGCAAGAATTCTTATGTGTAGCGCTACTAAACTCCGGTCCCCTTAGCATAATCATAAACATATCATATGGAACCCATAACAATCTTGTGAGATTGATTTCATAGCAATGATCCAAACATTTTCATAAAAACATAAGATATACTTACTTGTCATAAAAACATACTTACTTTTCATAAAAACATAAGGTGTATTTACCTTTCATAAAAACATACTTACTTTTCATAAAAATATAAGATATACTTGTCATAAAAACATACTTACTTTTCATAAAAACATAAGATATACTTACTTGTCATAAAAACATACTTACTTTTCATAAAAACATAAGGTGTATTTACCTTTCATAAAAACATACTTACTTTTCATAAAAACATAAGATATACTTACTTGTCATAAAAACATACTTACTTTTCATAAAAACATAAGGTGTATTTACCTTTCATAAAAACATAAGATATACTTACTTGTCATAAAAACATACTTACTTTTCATAAAAACATAAGGTGTATTTACCTTTCATAAAAACATACTTACTTTTCATAAAAACATAAGATATACTTACTTGTCATAAAAACATACTTACTTTTCATAAAAACATAAGGTGTATTTACCTTTCATAAAAACATACTTACTTTTCATAAAAACATAAGATATACTTACTTGTCATAAAAACATACTTACTTTTCATAAAAACATAAGGTGTATTTACCTTTCATAAAAACATACTTACTTTTCATAAAAATATAAGATATACTTACTTGTCATAAAAACATACTTACTTTTCATAAAAACATAAGATATACTTACTTGTCATAAAAACATACTTACTTTTCATAAAAACATAAGGTGTATTTACCTTTCATAAAAACATACTTACTTTTCATAAAAACATAAGATATACTTGTCATAAAAACATACTTACTTTTCATAAAAACATAAGGTGTATTTACCTTTCATAAAAACATACTTACTTTTCATAAAAACATAAGATATACTTACTTGTCATAAAAACATACTTACTTTTCATAAAAACATAAGGTGTATTTACCTTTCATAAAAACATATTTACTTTTCATAAAAACATAAGATATACTTACTTGTCATAAAAACATACTTACTTTTCATAAAAACATAAGGTGTATTTACCTTTCATAAAAACATACTTACTTTTCATAAAAACATAAGATATACTTACCTTTTAAAAGATTAAAATGAAGTGTAGTAGTAAATGGACCAAAACTTTCTTGACCACCTTGAATTTCTCTTACTTGTGGATTTTGTCAAGAGATTGGAAATAAGTGTATATGTGTAGAGTTGTGTGTAAAAGAGATGGGTTTAAATAGATGTATAAAGTTGGCATATTGTAAACATAATCATTCAATTCTATTAATTTTAACACATCATTTTCTTAAAGTAAAGCACCATTCATATACTTTTCCATATTTATACAAATAATATGCTCTTCATGATTATATATAATGGAGTATATAAATCATTCATATACTTTTCCATATTTATACAAATATTATGCTCTTCATGATTACATATAATGGAGTCTTATCAATCATTCATATACTTTTCCATATTTATACAAATATTATGCTCTTCATGATTATATATAATGGAGTATATAATTCATTCATATACTTTTCCATATTTATACAAATATTATGCTCTTCATGATTACATATAATGGAGTCTTATCAATCATTCATATACTTTTCCATATTTATACAAATATTATGCTCTTCATGATTATATATAATGGAGTATATAATTCATTCATATACTTTTCCATATTTATACAAATTAAGATTCTCATAATTATTATATATAATGGAACCTCTCATGCTTGCATATATTTTCTTAATTTAAATAATAAAAGTAATTTTTGTACAAATAAATATTGGGATAACATTGAATTAAGTACTTAGACTTAATATACTTTAAATCAAGAGAATGGAGATATTTTTAGAAATTCGGAATTTAATTTAAAATCGAACGATCTCGATTATTTCTTGACTTGGCTATACGAATACGTCGTGGCGTTAACTTAATAAAAATGGGTGAAATAGTAGCGACACGATTTTCTATTAAAATAATTATTAATCGCGTAAAAATTCTTGGTCGCTACAAACTTACCCCCTTAAAATAATTTCGTCCTCGAAATTAATCTTACTTGATCTTATGATTTCTGAACACTTAATCAGAATCTCTTCTTCTTCTTCTTATGTAGCATCATCGCTACCATATTTAACCCAACCATATTTAACCCACTGGACTTTGACTAAATGCATCAATTTGTTTTCTTAAGACATGGACTTTTCTATCAATAATAGACATATGTCTACTCATAAATTCTTCTGAATCAAAATGAAAATTCCCAATCGTATGTGATATTTCATCATATCTTGTAGTATTCATGTAACTTGTCATTTATCATCGTATCATGTGACCTCAAATATTCGTATTAATATCTCTAAAATTTCAATAAATCTTTACTAACATATCATACCATAATAATTTGTCATTTCTTTTTATCACCAAATATCCCAAAATAATTAAAACGATTACCTGAATATTCTCTATGTAATATACCCAAACATGTTATTCACATATCAACATAATCATCAGTTTATCTTTCCAATATTTGTAACCCAAAATTTCTGCAAAATTTAATAAACAAATATCTCCCAAATAATTAAAATTCTTAACTCAAATATCATAACATTTCCCGTAAGGTATTCCTTTCACTTGCACAAACTTATTAATCCTGATTCAATACAGTCCTTATTTCACTTTCACGTATCCCCGTATTATTTCTATACCTTGATTATTATATCAAAATATCAGTACCCAAAATCCAAGAAAATATTCCATATCTCAAATCCCGTCATCATCAAATCTTCCTTTTATCAAGAAAGTAAACGGCGTATAAACTCTTGTTCCCTCTTTTCCATTATTCTATTCCGCGCTTTCTTGCTGGAATCAATATCACGCGGATTCCCTCCGATCCTTAATGCTTTTAAATAGTTCATGCTGGGAAGAGGTTAGATCCATCAAAAACATGGATATCATTCTTACAAACATTCGCAAGTATTATTCCAGTCTTCCAATGAATGATCTGAGGAAAATTTATCGAATAAGACTCGAAAGATTGAGGTTGCTGATGGCTCATGGTGTTTCAGAAGATGTTCGTTGGTTGATCGAAGCAAAGGTTCGACTATCTGGTGAATTACCTATGACATTTCCAAAGCACATGCCTGGTTTAGGCAAAAGCACCTTCGCAAAGAAACGAAGAGCAAAAAGGCTGAATGGTTGCTATAAATGTGCTCGTTCGAACTGTGATACTCGTTGCAAAACAGTAGGATATTCTTCTACTAATCGGGATGATAAAATCAAATTCATAAAGGGTGGACTGAGTAAGGAGTCTTTGGATGATATTCGACTGACTCTTGAGACGCACCCAAGTGGTTATGTGCAACGTGAACTTCTCTCCTTATACGCTCAGTTTAACGAGGACAAAAATCGTTATAGTCTCCAAAATATAATAGCAAAAGATCCTGTTTGCCAGTCTGTTTTACAAAATGAGGCTTCTGGCAGTTCAACAATGATATAAGGTAAATCTCTTGATACACATTTAAAATATTTTGCTGTTTTCTTTCACGCGTTTTGGAAATAAAATATATTTTCCTTTCTCGAGTTTTGATAAAGCTGGAAATAAATCACCGAAAGGTGATATCTTTGGTAAAACAGTCAAAAGTTGGCCGATTTTGACAAAAGTAAATCTTTACTTTTTCATAATCAATCAAAAACAGTAAAATTTTTCGGCTTTAAATAGCCAAACATATTTCATAGTTCAGGCATCCCAAAATCACATCTTCTTCGTAAGTTTTCTCTTCTATACTATCAAAGATGGAAGCACCAAAACTTCGACAAATCAAAACTATTTGTGTATTTTGTGGATCAAAAGTGGGGAAAGGCTTCAGTTATCTAGAAGCGGCCGTAGATCTTGGAAAGAAACTGGGGGAAAAAAGTATCACTCTTGTGTATGGGGGTGGTAGCAGTGGTCTAATGGGTTGTGTTTCCCAATCTGCTCTTGCAGAGAAATCAAAAGTAATTGGTGTCATACCTGTCCCTTTGGTAGATGTTGCAGGCAAAACACGAGGGCATGAAGTTCAAACATTATCCATCCATGAACGCATAACTTGTATGCTATATGGTTCTGATGCCTTTATAGCCCTGCCCGGAGGTTTTGGTACCTTAGAAGAAATCTTTAACATTACCTCGTGGGCTCAACTAGATCTCCATACTAAGCCTATTGGGCTTCTGAATGTTAACAATTTCTTTGATGGCTTGTTAACCTTTCTTGATTATGCTGTGGAACAGGGATTCATCTCTCCATTTTCCAGAAGGCTCCTTATTTCTGCTCCTACTATTGATGAACTACTGGATAAGCTGCAGTCATATATCTCAATACAAGATCCAGCAGGGGTTAAGATAGATTGGTCGCAAGGAAGGGGAATCAAGCGAAAATGGAGTCCGGTTAATGTAAACTGAACTTTATGAATCTTAGAATAGGTGGGGGTAGAGTACGGAGTATTCTTACTCTCGAGACACCCTTCTAATTTCCTAGGATTTCCTTAATGTTTAAATCTTGTGTGTACCTCAAAGGTTCCAGGTGGTAGATTACGGAGTATTCTTACTCTCGAAACACACCTCTTTGAAGGTTTCTTTATTTCCTCAAAAGGTCAGAGGTGGTAGGATACGGCTACTCCGGAAACACATCTCTCAATTTGAGGAATTTCCCATGTTGCTTTCTTTTGATTTTGCGTGTTTCATGTATTTCTTTCCAATGTGACTCTTGTGTGTTCTCCTTACGAGAAAATAATAAATATCTCTGTTATCATCTACTAAATCTCGTTTGTGATGTAAATGAATTTGCATGTCTAACCTCAATTCTCTTAGTGATTGCATACCATACTATGCTCTTAATTCCAAACGATAAAATTCTAAGCAGAGTTTCCTTTGAAATTTGGACTTATTCAAACCGTAAGCATACTTCATAACTCACAATAATAAATAATTCCACATTTGATCACAACGATCTAAAAATTGACCACAATTTCATCAAACTTCAATATCATAAAAAAATATTCCAGAAAATCAATTCATAATTCCTCAACATAGAAATTTCAAATCATAGTCGTCAATATCACAATATCACTTCCTTCAATACCTTAATTGGCTCAAAAGATTACTCATACTTATATTTATAAGTCATAAATCATATTCCCAAAATTTAATCACAAGGCCAAAGTTCATAATAAATTTCTCTTCAATATAGAGGCATAATTCACTTACTCAACATAATATCCATTACTTAATTCCCAATAACCAAATCTTTAAATCTCTAACTTCATAATGCTTCTCATAAAAGTCTCATTAAAATCATATCACTTATAATCTTAACATCTCATAAAAATTCATAAAATTGGCTCGCTATTTCTCATTAAATCTAAATGATAGATAATCTGAACATATTTCTAATCATTTCTGTTGACTTCTCATACTTAATGCCATGTCTAAAATCAATTATGCAAAGTCCATTTAAGGTTTATCATTTCTAAACTCGAGGACAACAATTATTTTGAAAATCATTCTTAAGTCATATTATTCCCATTATGCTCAACACCCGTTCTCTTTCTTTCTTTTCTTTCTGAATTTTTTTTTTTTTTTTTTTTTTTTTTTTTCAGAATTGAAACTTGAAGAGTGGTACCAATAATCATCCACAGTTTTTCCTTGCTTTTAAGCAAAGGTAGTGATAAAGGGATAAATTATTGAACCGAAAATTGAAACTTGAAGAGGAAGTACTAATAACCATCCACAGTTTTTCCCTTGTTTTTACACAAAGGTAGTGATAAAGGGATAAATTATTGTACGAATTCATTATCAATTTTGTTTGTTTAATATATTATTCCATATATTTTGGGCAAAAGTTACAACCCAACTTAATTTCTAATTGAGTCAATCTTACTAAGCTTAATATGCACCAAAATTCATATAAATATCCTCTCTGTCTCATGATTCTACATTGAAAAGAATAAAAAAATTGAGTCTTCTATCAATTTATATCATACTTGACATGTATATTATGTGTAACACATAAAGATTCATAACATATGAAGATTTCATACTTAACATGTCTTAATAAAATCGTAAATGACTTGCAAAGCATATAACATACCTGGTTCGAGGAGTCAATACGTGGAGAGTGACATAGTAGAGTGATGAGTTAAAATATTTCGTATAATCTTATTTTCCTTTAATCAACAATAATTTAATGTGGTTGTATCCAAATCAACATTTTCTTGAATCATAATTCCTAATTAATCACAGTCTTCAAAACAAATCCAATATCGATATAGTAATTATCTCCCCATCAATAATTAATAACTTAACCCAAATAAAATTTATCGTCAAATCTTATTTTTCCTTTAGTCCCCGAACTTCTAGAAATTTATCAAAGACATCAATATAAACATCATATCACTAACTAATTATATTCCATAAAATTTTCAGGACATTACAAACTCCCTTGCTTAAAATGAATTTTGTCCTTGAAATTCGCACATCAAATTTCATCATGCTTTTCAAAATCATAACCATACTTGACATGTGAAAATTCAACTTTTTTTTTTATAATGAATAGTGATTTCGTTCACTGTTCATCATGAATAGCACGTCGTTTTACTGTTCACGTGAATAGTGATTTTTTTTTTTTTTTTTTTTTTTTTAAAGAAATAAAATTTCAAAAATCTACAGAATCGTTTTTAAAACTCTTTGCTCTGATACCAACTGTGACGACCCGAATTCTCGACCATTCGAGTGCCACAAAAAGTGACTCATATCATATTATCGAGACTTAAATAGTAATGTAAAATTATTCAAAAGAATAATTAGAATCCCATAATTTTATTTATGAATAAAAATAGAACAAAATTTTCTTACATAAAGTTCAACATAATTATCTCATCAATCTTAACCACTTTTGCCACTTCCATGTTGACCGCCTCGAACCTTCAATTATCTGAAAATGGTAAATATCGTGGAGTGAGATTTATAAAATCCCAGTAAGTATACCAAGCATAAATTTTCTTTTGAATGCATATGGATCATTTTCATCATAACATAGGATAGGATTGAAATATTCATAAACATAGGGAGACACAAGAATTTTACCGAACTTAAATGGCAAGAATTCTTATGTGTAGTGCTACTAAACTCCGGTCCCCTTAGCATAATCATAAACATATCATATGGAACCCATAACAATCTTGTGAGATTGATTTCATAGCAATGATCCAAACATTTTCATAAAAACATAAGATATACTTACTTGTCATAAAAACATACTTACTTTTCATAAAAACATAAGGTGTATTTACCTTTCATAAAAACATACTTACTTTTCATAAAAATATAAGATATACTTGTCATAAAAACATACTTACTTTTCATAAAAACATAAGATATACTTACTTGTCATAAAAACATACTTACTTTTCATAAAAACATAAGGTGTATTTACCTTTCATAAAAACATACTTACTTTTCATAAAAACATAAGATATACTTACTTGTCATAAAAACATACTTACTTTTCATAAAAACATAAGGTGTATTTACCTTTCATAAAAACATAAGATATACTTACTTGTCATAAAAACATACTTACTTTTCATAAAAACATAAGGTGTATTTACCTTTCATAAAAACATACTTACTTTTCATAAAAACATAAGATATACTTACTTGTCATAAAAACATACTTACTTTTCATAAAAACATAAGGTGTATTTACCTTTCATAAAAACATACTTACTTTTCATAAAAACATAAGATATACTTACTTGTCATAAAAACATACTTACTTTTCATAAAAACATAAGGTGTATTTACCTTTCATAAAAACATACTTACTTTTCATAAAAATATAAGATATACTTACTTGTCATAAAAACATACTTACTTTTCATAAAAACATAAGATATACTTACTTGTCATAAAAACATACTTACTTTTCATAAAAACATAAGGTGTATTTACCTTTCATAAAAACATACTTACTTTTCATAAAAACATAAGATATACTTGTCATAAAAACATACTTACTTTTCATAAAAACATAAGGTGTATTTACCTTTCATAAAAACATACTTACTTTTCATAAAAACATAAGATATACTTACTTGTCATAAAAACATACTTACTTTTCATAAAAACATAAGGTGTATTTACCTTTCATAAAAACATATTTACTTTTCATAAAAACATAAGATATACTTACTTGTCATAAAAACATACTTACTTTTCATAAAAACATAAGGTGTATTTACCTTTCATAAAAACATACTTACTTTTCATAAAAACATAAGATATACTTACCTTTTAAAAGATTAAAATGAAGTGTAGTAGTAAATGGACCAAAACTTTCTTGACCACCTTGAATTTCTCTTACTTGTGGATTTTGTCAAGAGATTGGAAATAAGTGTATATGTGTAGAGTTGTGTGTAAAAGAGATGGGTTTAAATAGATGTATAAAGTTGGCATATTGTAAACATAATCATTCAATTCTATTAATTTTAACACATCATTTTCTTAAAGTAAAGCACCATTCATATACTTTTCCATATTTATACAAATAATATGCTCTTCATGATTATATATAATGGAGTATATAAATCATTCATATACTTTTCCATATTTATACAAATATTATGCTCTTCATGATTACATATAATGGAGTCTTATCAATCATTCATATACTTTTCCATATTTATACAAATATTATGCTCTTCATGATTATATATAATGGAGTATATAATTCATTCATATACTTTTCCATATTTATACAAATATTATGCTCTTCATGATTACATATAATGGAGTCTTATCAATCATTCATATACTTTTCCATATTTATACAAATATTATGCTCTTCTTGATTATATATAATGGAGTATATAATTCATTCATATACTTTTCCATATTTATACAAATTAAGATTCTCATAATTATTATATATAATGGAACCTCTCATGCTTGCATATATTTTCTTAATTTAAATAATAAAAGTAATTTTTGTACAAATAAATATTGGGATAACATTGAATTAAGTACTTAGACTTAATATACTTTAAATCAAGAGAATGGAGATATTTTTAGAAATTCGGAATTTAATTTAAAATCGAACGATCTCGATTATTTCTTGACTTGGCTATACGAATACGTCGTGGCGTTAACTTAATAAAAATGGGTGAAATAGTAGCGACACGATTTTCTATTAAAATAATTATTAATCGCGTAAAAATTCTTGGTCGCTACAATTAAGCATCTTCTTTTCTTTCTCTTCCCCTTTAAAGATATGCTGCATCAAAGCCCCAGTTCGTCACCAACAACTACCCCATTGATAACATCCAGCACCACTTCCAAGTACTACCTCCATCTCCATAGCCCAAAACCACCTGCAGCTCCATCACTGCCAAACCAACCCAATTTCTCTGCAACCAAAGTCTCAATACATCAAAGCCTGACCAACCTCACCACACTGCACCAACCAGCATCACCAGCCATCCACTTCCACCTTCATCCCCAATACCACCATCATCAGTCACCAACCAACCATTTAAGCCACAGACGCCATCACTGTTTTATCACTATCAAACCAGCCTCACTGCAACACTGGATTTATCAACCATCAATGCCAATTTCAATTTCAACCACCATCATATACATCAATCTGAAACCAAATTTGCAAATCAACTATCACCACCATCATCAGATTTCCTCAAACCAATTATCTGCAACCACAATTCAACCACACCACCTAAACCATAATTTCTACAAAAAAAAAAACCAATCACCACTACCGAATCAATACAGAACCACAAGCTGCACCCAAGATTCGTTGCAGCCCCAAATCAACACCCAATGCCATCACTACCTTCTTCACCATCAGCCACACCAATAGAGTCACCACCAACTGTCAAGACCTCAAATCATCACCACCGCTACTGCCTAGCTCTAAGTCCGCGCACCATCGTGACCACCTCAACTGTCTTCTCATAATCCACATAAATCAGCCGCTTAAAACAAACCAAACCTTACCCTCTTACCACCACCTCTTCCTCCTTATCACCGCCACACGACGGCGGTGATACCGCTGTGAAATCGCCGACGGAATGGGCCGGCAGTAACCACCGGTCTTCTTCCCTGTTTTTCGCTCGCCAGTCGCCTCTCTCTCTCATCGTCTGAATTGTAGATCGAAGTGGTAGAGAGAGAGAGAGAGAGAAATCTGAGAATATATTTTGAGTTTTGAAAATTTACACTTTGGTCCCTACGTTTGAAAAATGATCAATTCATTCCCTTTTGGTTTCAAATCATCAATTTCAGTCCTTAAGTTTTAAATGAGTTTGAATCAGCCCTTTCATTTTTAAAATCTATCATTTCAGTCCTATTTTTTAATATCCGTTTTGAGCTCCGACCCAACTTTTAAAAGATTTACATTTTAGTCCCCAAAGGTTTAAAAGCAATCATTTAAGCCCCCATATTTTAAAGTCTTTTGATTTTGTTCATATTGATTTAAAATGATATATATATGTATATTTATAAATATCAACTTTCAAAAGTATTCATTTTAGTTCATCAACTTTCAAAGTATTCATTTTAGTCCATCAACTTTCAAAGTATTCATTTTAGTCCCTCAACTTTCAAAACATCAATTTTAGTCCTCAAATTGTAAATTATCATTTTTAAACTATAAATTTCTAAAGACTAATTTAATTTATTGGCTAGACGAGGCGTACGGAGATTTAAAGGATTTAAGTCGTTTCCCGCTCAACTTTGCACTCGTCGGATTTAAGGTAGACTCGCCCCCCACTAATTGATTTATATTATAATTGCATGTGTTATGTGGATTTGTGTGATTTTATGCTTAATTGCATGAGAAAAGAATATCTCTTTTGAGATAAATAATTTATGTTATGCTGGGCATGACTTATCTGCTAGTCAAGAAAAGAAAAGAATGTGCTCATTTGCGTTCACTATGTGATGCCTATGACTAAGAAAAGAATGTCACTACATTATTTGCATGATTACGTGTTCAATTATCTTGTAGATTAATTATTGGCGATGAGTCTACTGAGTATTTCATTTTTGAAATGCTCAACCCGTTATTTTAACAACTTTTGCAGATTTCGGAGACGGTGGCGAGTGATGGACAATGACAGAAAATTACAAATTCATATTTTTTTGAAAAAGTCGTGAACTTTGAAATGATTATTTCATTCTATCAAGAATTGTCATTTTTATAAATTTGTACGAAAATACTTATTACATTTGAATTATCGCTAAACTTTTATTCGATAAATGCGATATTTAATATTTAGTCATTTTCCGCAACAAAGTTTATTCAAGAATTTAGAAAAGTGAAGTTCTCGCGCTCCTCGGAACTCGGGACGTTACACCTGACCTTCTCGGTAATGCTATCCTCCATCTCATGCCTAATTATCTCCTTAATGTCATCTACTGAAACAACCCCACACGATCGTCTGAGGTAATCGTCCGCCTTGCCGTAAACATCCCTCGTGGTGACATACACGCCATACCCCCTCACCCTACCAGGATGATCCTCCTTCCCAAGGGCTTCACTTAAAATATCATGTTGCCTACTTGCCACAAATGTCCCCTATGTGGCCTGCTCAGCTTTTTCTACCTGTTTAAAAAAAAAAAAACTGAAAACTAAATACAAGTATTAAAGTAAATTTGAATTGAAAATATGAAAAACCGGGAAGATATACTTACAATTTTGTCAAACACCCCTCTAGTTTTCTCATTGGGGATGTAGTAAGTTCCATCTTCTTTCTTTTTTGATCTAGCTCGAACCCAATCTAAACTGCGATCCTCGCTTACAATTGAGGAGCTAATCATGTCACATGAAGTGCTAGAAGATAATGGGTCGCTTACTAGCCATTGAGGCTTCATCCCCACATAACCTGCTGGATTTATATTTTGGGTGGTCATGTGTAATGTACTTATGAACCAGCCTTGTCTTAAAATCTTTCCATCGCATCCCCGCAACTTTCAAAACACTTGATTTCAGACGACGATCATCGGGGATGTTGAACTCCCTCTGAAAGTTAAGGATAATATGCGATGTTATAAAAAATATTACGATTAATGTTCAATTCATTATGTATAAAGTGATAGTACCTTGATTTCTTCCCACATCATATCCTTAAGGCCTTGATCCACTTTGTGCCAATCACTGATATTTATGTCAACGTGAATACGGACCAAAGACCCTATAAAAGCTTTGAAATTATTCTTTCCTGGTCCGATCGGCCTATTTTTTTCATCGAACTCAATAACATTGATTTCTGGCCCTGCCTTCTTAATTTTCTTACACATAGTCGGCCCTCTTGTCCTTTTTGTTTGGGCAGTACTATGATCGTCTGAAGAACTTGAAGACTCCGCCATTATATTAAAACAATATAACACGTACCTGCACATATGACAATCAATATTCATGTTAGAAATATATATATCAAATTATTGTTATCAAGATCACAAATAATATTAACAATGTATAGCGCATATATAAAGAATACAAGAAAGTTTAATAGTTGGAATCAAATAAGATAATTTACGACCTATATGTGAAGATATAATTAAAAAGATTAAAAGTTTACAAGGATGATTGTATTTTATATAGTTATTTTTTTAGTATGGTCAATTTTGTACGAGTGACAGTCACCTTAAATTATAATTTTCATTTTTTATTTGTAAAATTTTACGAAATTTTCGATAGAGTCTCCTCTGTAAATTGGACTTAGCCAACCTATAGGGGGAATGAAAATACTACAATAAAACAAAATTATTCACCATCGACATATTCAAAACTCAAACGCAACTCCAATCAAACTTCAACATCATCTACTACTCCAACATTAATCCAAAAACAATTCTCAACTTTTAAAAATCAAACTAAGATTGCATAAGTTAACTCCAATAAATCAAATATTATTGTATATCAATCTACTAACTTCAAATCAATAATATATATTCAAACAAACCAATTAACTTGATAAATAATAAATCAATTATATATATATATATATATGCACAAACATATACATACACACAGATATATATATATATATATATGCACACACGCACATATATATATATACACACACAAAGATATACATACACGCACATACACACATAGATATATATATATACATACATATATATACACAAACATTATATAAACACATAGATATATATGTGTGTATATATATACACACACACATTTACAAAAAAACTAAGTAGGGGTAGAGATTTAAGGTCACCTTGCGGCGGCGGCGACGGACGGGCGGGCGGTGGCAGCGACGGGCGGGCAGTGGCGGCTTGGGCGTGGAGAGAGTGGAGAGAGTTTCGTGTGTGAAGTGATATACGCGGATTATACAATTGAAAAGGGCGCGGAAAAGAAGCCGGTTTTGGGCGTCGGTTCAAGAGGAACCGACGCCTTTACTTAAAATTTATTTACAAAATTGCCACCGCATTTTCAATTGGCATCGGTTGTTACATAAAACGACGCGTATTCCCCATTTTTTATGCGCGATTTTGTACTAGTGGAATAAAACTTGAATATATTGGGATTAAAAGTATTGATTATGGAGAAATCGTGAGTTCCAACACTTTCAAACATCAATTTAGGAAATCCAAATTTGTAATATTTTGTTTTGCTTTTAGTGTGGATATTTTAGTTTAGATAAATCATCGCAATTCGAATGTTCAAATAAAGCGAGAACTAACACAATTTTTATACTAAATTACAATCCTCGTGAAAATGATAACTCGAACTCAAAAAGTCCACATTATTACTTGGGTACGATATCGTACACTAGTGATTTATCACATCACTTTCCATCTAATCGATTGAAGGGATGGAAATTTCCAAAAAAACATGAGAAAAGAGCTCTTCCATTCAAAACCTTGGGAAGGAAATTATGTCAAAATCTTGCTTTAATCCCTTCCAAGTATTCTTTTTTTATTACTAAACATGTTTTCTCAATTTTAATTTTTTTTTTTTTTTTATCAAAAAGACGAATTTGGAAAAAAAAAATAGATTTTGATTTTTGGAAACTCGTTTGGTGTTGACACCTGGACATTTCGTGTCAACACCAAACGAGGAAGATGAACATTGTGTGACACCATATCGACACCTATGTAGACACCAAGCTTATTTTGAGTTTTGAGTTTTGATTTTGGTATTTTGCTTTTCTATGATTTTTCGGGTTGATTTATATCGTATTATCACCAAGTACTGTGAGTATTTGATACACCATTTATATGTAGCGTAATGTGATAGATGTTTTCAATAAAATGTCATTTGGTTGATTATGAAAAGTTTATAAATGAGGATTATAGATTTTGAACTATAGCCCTCTCGATAATCATTATGGTATTTGGATATCGATGATGATGTCGAAAGCACCTCGCGACTCTAAGTTTGGTAAGGATCCACATGATAATTGAGTAACATTATTGGAGTCGAATATGGTGAAAAATGAGAGGATATAGAAGTCCTAGAGGATGTAGAAATCCTCTGTTGTGATTTTTGGCCACTTATCGATATACAGTTTATGTTGTTAAAGCATTTTGAGGTAGATGAGATAATATATAATAGGGCCCTGAAAGCATGGTTTTGAAAAGAATGTACATGTATATCGATTATTCATTGAAATGTCAATTCACATTTTTCATGTTTTTCCTAAATTGTAGATGCTGCATTTTGACACCTTTGAATTTGAATTATTCTATATAGATTTCTTTAACCGCACATCTTACCTAGAAAATCTAAATAAATTAAAATTATAATTTGGCACAGTGGCCGAATAGAGCCTTAATATGATTGACTTCTTATTAAATTACTTTCTGATTTTTATCAATCCTAATTTAACAAAAATATTTAACTCCAAAATACTAACTATCGGGGATGTAGATCAAATGGCAGAGCGCTCGCTTTGCATGCGAGAGGCACAGGGTTCGATCACCCGCATCTCCAAAATTTATTGTTACTTTCTTTCTTTTGTTCTTTTGTTCTTTTTTATAAAAATCATTAGCAACGTTCACCAAGTAGGGGATGTAGCTCAAATGGTAGAGCGCTCGCTTTGGATGCTAGAGGCACGGGGTTCGATCCCCCGTATCTGCAAATATTAATGGTACTTAATGATTTTGACGTTCCTTTTTTTTATTCTCTCTGTAAAATTCATTGACAATGTGCTCCTAGTCTGCCGACCTCTTAGTTTTATTACTTTTTTGGCGATTTCTTTTGTAGTATTTGTTGCCGAGGATAAGAATTCAATTTTCGAGTTGAAGCTGAGGTAACATCGTTTCTCCCTGTAATTAACTTAAATTATTGAATTTTTTAGCCTGAGGATTTTACATTTTATTATATTTCCACGCGCATATTTAGCTAAGCTAAAACTATGAGTCAATAGATTTAGTAAGTTAGAAGAGTAGGAATGTCAATGAATTTTGCTCTATGTTTTACCGAGGATTATCTATGAACAAATTGTGGAATGATAAAGTCTCTCTCTCTCTCTCTCTCTTTCTCTCTCTCTCTCCACATGTGTAGCGCCCCGAGTTCCGTAAAACCCAGGTCGCCACATCGTCCATTTAAAACTAAATATTTAACAAATATTGTGGAAATAAATGAATTTTAAAACATCACATTCATTTGAAAATTAGCAATGGAACTCAAATTTAAATAAATTCACTTGAAAAACATTCCATAAAATTTCAATATCAAAATAGAATTAACAAGTTTCAATAATCTTGACTTTAAAAAAAATAACTTAAAATTCATGTTTTCCATAGATGCCCCTCATTCGCCACCGCCTCCGAACTCTGCAAATGTTATTAAAAAACGGAGTAAGTATTTCTTTTGAAATACTCAGTAAACTCATCGTCAATAATTAATTTATAAGATAATTGAACACATAATTATGCAAATAATATAGTGATATTCTCTTCTTAGTCATAGGCATCACGTAGTGAGTGCAATATGAACATATTCTTGTCTTGTCTTACGCAAATAAAGCATATAAGTTATGACATGCATAATATAAATTTCTCTTCTTATCTCATACGAGATTTTCTATTCTTGTCTCATGCAAGCATATAAATCACATAAATCTACATAACACATGCAATTATAATATAAATCAATTAGTGGGGACGAGTCTACTTAATTTATCTCAAATCACGTAAAAAGTGGAGCAGGAAGTAGCCTCAATCTCTCAATCGTCCACACGTTTCGTCGAGCCAAAATATGAAATAAGCCTTGAATTAGTAATTCGAAATTTTAAGGTTTTAAAATGATAAAGTAAAATTTAGGGACTCAATTGGAAATTTATTAAAACTAAAATTTGAAAAGTTTAAGGACTGAAATAGACTTTTTTCGAAATTAGTGAGCTGACTGTGGGGAAACAAGAACTCCAGGGCTGATTTAGTGGAATTAAAACATTTTGGGACTGTCCAAAAATATATATGAAACTGTAGGGACTTATGAAGGCATTTTAAAAACTCAGGGATTGAAATAAATAACCTTTAAAAATCAGGGACTGAAGAATAATTTTTGAAAAATTTAAAACAATATATATATATCCCTATATATTATAAGAGTTGCTTTTGAATCACTATTCATAAGTCGTTGAAGTCGTTTTTTAGCCGTTTAAGCTATCTAAAGTTTTATAGTCTTTGCCCTTTCCACTGTTTTATTTTCTATTTTTCTATCTCCCTATACATGAAGCCGATTTTGAGCCGTTTTAACCGGTTATGGTAGACTTCTCTTGCATAGTATTCATAAGCCATTTTGATACAAAAGCCAAGCCATATTTCTCAGCAGCTATTTTCTATTACTTTTTTATTTATGGCCTCTGACATAGCACTTCCCTCTTTTCTCATTCTCCATTCTTCAAGCAACCAGCCATACCTCTGTAATCCTCTTCCATTCCTCTCACTCAACCAGCCATACCTCTTTCTCCATTTTTCCACGCTACGACCGTATCTCTTTAATCCTCCTTCATTTCTGAGTCTTCTCTTGTTTTGTTCGAGATTCTTCTTTGTCTAGGGTTCTCCAACTTCGGCAGAAAACTCACGACCTCCAGCGCCTCGAAGGCCAAAGCAATGACCGAGTTATCTCCTTCCTCTACTCCTGTCTCTCAAAGTATCTTCCAATTGTACTTTGTAGAATCTACCTTTCATTTTCATCTCTCATAACCCCAATCTCTCTCCGACGATTTTTCCTTTGTACATATCCGTTGCAACTTCGTGTCTTCTTCGTCGCCGTCCTGCCGCGGTCGATTTCCATCGACCTGTGTTTCCTTTTTCGTTTTCATATCCTTCGACGCTTCCACAGCATCTTTTCGGTGAGTTATCACGTTCGAGAGTTTATAGTGCTTTTTTTGTAGCTTCCTTCGTCGTCATCCTTTCATTCGCCAGTTGCACAAGCTCCGACCGGTGAGATTCTTTAATATTTTTTTTCCCCATTTCAGTTTTTCAAGTATTAAATAGTTATGATTGGTTTTTATTTTCTTTGCCCGTTATAACAGTCATGTTATTTTCCTTCTTTACTTCCAATTTTTCTTTTTCCCCTGGCCTCTTCATCTCTCTGTCCTCCTTTATGTTTGAAAATGGAAATGATATACCTGCAGATTATTTTTTTGTCATCTTACAGTGTTTTAATGGATTTACTTTGGCTCATATGTATTTGCACTTTGTTTCTTTCAGTATTATTTTGTAAATTTGTTCTCTTGCTGTCTTTATTTTTTTACTGCTTATATGATATGAACATCCACGAATGTCCACTTAAGTTCTATCCTTTATATCCAACATTGAACTAAAATATTTGCATATTGTTTCAAACATTTTTTCATCCATTTTCTAGACTTTTGGTTTTTGTGATTTCGAATTGGCTTCTCTCTTCATTTTTGTGTTATCCTTAACTAAATGTGCCATCAGTTGTTTTTAGCTCCTGGTTTATGTTGTTTCATTTAAAGAACATTTTACTTGAATTTATATTCATGCGTTTAATTTTTTATGCATTCACATATTTTTCAGAAGCGAAGTTGAAGCCAATGCTTGATTTGGTGAATCCCCAACATAGATTAGTTCTAAAGTCTAAAAACATAGCATGAGTTTGTGACCTTGAAAGCTTTATTTTTGTTTAATAAAATTATTTATATTCTTTCATAATTATTAGTAGCCATGAAGAGTTCTGTGGACTTATATCTCTGCATCAGTACTTTATTTATGGGTACAAATTTGTAAGTTAACTGTACCAATATAGCCAAAAAAAATAAAAAATTCGTCAAAGCCGCCATCATCGAGGATTGGAAAGTGAAAACAACATTCAAGCGGCCATCATCAAGGCATGTAAGGATCAATTTGAAATACTCCACTGTTTCGCAAAATCGTAGTGTGTCATGGATTAAACAACTCTATATGGTGGAGTTCAATACTAGAAAAGTAAATTGGATGTTTCATTTTCTCTCATTTTTAGAGAAGGGAACATAGTAGCTAATTAGCTTGCTAATAATGGGTACAAAGAGAAATCCTTCAAAATGATATAAGGGACTTCAATAGAACACCTATAGGCTTACTAGGCTGGATAAATAGAGAGTTCCAAATTTTCATTTTCAATTGTAAACCTCAAATTTAGATTTTGTAATATTTGTCTGCGTAATTCCTTGGAGCTAAGGTTGTTCAATGTTCCTCTCCAAGTAAAAATGTTCATATCAATATATTAGGGTAGGGGAAATGCCAAACTATCTATTCGACGTTAGATGAGTGGTATAAAAACCTCTCGTCTAAGCTTGAATGGCCTTTACCACAAAAAAGAAAAAAGAAAAAAAAAATTGATATCCAATATTAAAAAAGTACATTGCATCAATTTAATAACATGTATATTAGCACGAACCCAACAAGCTAAATTAAACAGAAATCTTGCAATTATTACAAATTATGATAAATGAAAATAATGTTCATGAAAGTGAGAGGTGAAGTTAATGCTGATCTTAGTGGAATAACTAGACTCAAACAGAAACAAGAAACATTTAAACTACTTTGTATATGGTATGAATAGCGAATTATGTTACCTTCACTTTTCATTTGAGAGCAAAGCACCCCAAAAGAAGGCTGTAGTCAAATTTTGATGGAGATAAAAGTGTTTAATTGAACAACTTCTTGCTCGTTTTATTTTGCTTTGTAACTAGCATTTTTGCTTTTGTTATTTTTTTTCGTATTTCATTGCTTATTGGACTCACCATGTGTAATGTTTTTTGTTCGCCTTTTTTTGTTCCAGAAAATCCTAGGATGTTCCATTGTCATCTACTGCACGGTCTAGAGTGGTAAAATGTATTATATTTATGAATTACGTAAAATTTTCGAGCTTTATTATTCACTTATTACTTAATAGTTTAGAGAAATTTTACAGTTTGGTTAAAACTTCACTTCTTGTAGGATATATGTGTTGTTAAATTGCTATGTGTTATGAACATTTGATTATTTTTTTTCCAAACTGAATGATATAAAGGGAATATCTAATAGAAATGATGGAAATATGTGTATTTATTTACAAGCAGAAATTTTTTGATCGTGATTGTTTGCATCCTTAAGCATACTATTTACGTCCTATTTATTTATTTATTTTTGGTTAGTGACTTTGTTAAATGAAAAAATTAAGCCCCTGTTCTCTTTACTGTTTTGAGGTTGTTTTCTATTTTTATTTTTGAAAACGCTAAAAACATGTTCTCTTTACCATTTTCGAAAACGCATTTTGGAAAACAAAAAAAAAATTTGTCCACAAAACGGAAAACGCCCGAAACATCGTTTTGGGCGTTTTGTGTCACTAGTACAGAAACAGGAATACGCGTCGGTTGGAAAACGGAATACGCGTCGGTTGTAGCGGCGACGTCTATGAAGCAGACGCGCAAAGCCCAAAGTCAGTTTTGGGCGTCAGTTCTAATTTAGAACCGACGCCTAAAGTAAAAAAAAAAAAAAACAAAAAAACAAAAAAATTAACTTTGGGCGTCGGTTCTAAATGTAGAACCGACGCCTAAAGTCTTTTTTTTTTTTTTTTTTTTTTTTGACTTTAGGCGTCGGTTGTAATATTACAACCGACGCATAAAGTTTTTTTTTTTTTTTTTTTTTTTTTTTTTTGCGGGGGTAGCATCACATTTCTTTCATCCATTCAGCTGCAATATAGAAATTCAATAATTCAAATATTGCAATTTATCCATCTAATAACTAAAAATCAACAATACAAAATTAAATCAATAACTAGTTGAAACACCCATACATATATACAAACACATCTATAATATAAATACTCATATATATATATATATATATATATAAACATATATACATTTATATACATTATATATAATACATATATATACATATTATTTACATACATTATACATGCATAAATATTATCACATATATTTACATACATTATATATATACATAAATAAAAACACACATATATAAAGAGGGAGGTGGGTCTCTTACGAGATGGCGGAGGTGCGCGGCGGTGGTGGAGGTGCAACTCCGGTGATTCGGGGAGAGGAAGAGATAAAGAGCGAGGGGAGGAATGTGGTGATGAACGTTGCCGGGAAATGGAGGAATGGTGGTGGTGGCGGCGGCGGCGTCATAGTGCGGTGGTTCGAGTGAGAGAAAAATAAAGAGAGAGGCGGGAAGAGATCGAGTAGTGAAAAAAATAGAGATGATTTGAGTTTTCTGCGCATAAGTAAATAAAGGAATACGCGTCGGTTCTTTAATAACCGACGCGGGAAATCGGAGAATGGGCGTCGGTTGTAATATTACAACCGACGCCTAAAGATATTACAACCGACGCCTAAAGGCAAATTTTTTTTTTTTTTTTTTTTTTTTTTTTTTTTTTTTTTTTTTTACTTTAGGCGTCGGTTGTAATATTACAACCGACGCCTAAAGTTAAAAAAAAAAAAAAAAAAATTTTTTTTTTTCTAAAGAATACGCGTCGGTTCTTCAAAAACCGACGCGTATCTCCGGTTTTACGCGTCAGTTCTTGAGGAACCGACGCGTATTCTCTAGGTTTAAATTTTACACGTCGGTTGTAATATTACAACCGACGCCCATTCTTTAATTATATTTACAAAAATGCCACCGTCCTTTTATAGGCGTCGATTTTACTAAAAATCGACGTATATTCCTCATTTTTTTTGGTGATTTTTGTACTAGTGTGTGTATTTCGACAAAAAATGTCCAAAATCCGGAAAACGCGTTTTGGGAATTTTTTTTTTTAATAGAATTATCTTAACTTAGAACTAAGTTTAATATAAAGTTTTTATTTTTTTTTATTTTTTTTAGAATTATCCTAACTTGGAACTAAGTCTAAATAAAGATTTTTTTTTTTTTTTTTGAGAATTATCCTAACTTGGAACTTAGTTTAAATAAAGTTTTATTGAATTCAATATCAACATTACAAAAAAAAATTAAATGAGAATTCTTGTTGTTATATTTCAAAAAATGCAATGATAAATGGACTCTGGTGGTTTTGAAAGAACTTGCATTTTCTGGATTTTAATAGAAGTAGAGCTTTCTCAAGTCCCGAACCTGACCAAACTGTGTTAATATAGACTCTTAATACTCACATTAGTGTGTTGCATGCAACCATATTTTTAGTGTATTGTGAAAGGAAATTTGAGTTGGAGTTAGTAGTATTCTGCAAGCAAATTAATTAAAAATAGTTTAAATAGTGTTCTTCAAAATTTCAAACAGAATGTGTTTTCCAGCTTTTCATTTTCAAAAACAGTTTTCAGAAATGACAAACCAAACGCGTTTTCAGCAAATTTGAAAACAAAAATAAAAACACAAAACATTTTCAAAAATGAAAATACAAAATAAAATACAAACAGAACGCCACCTAATCATCTCCTGCCTATTAATACAAGTGTGTACTGAGATTACCGATATCTTTTGATCTTGATTGATTGCATTCTTATGCATACTATTTACAACCTATTTATTTATTTTTGGTTAGTGACTTTGTTGAATACACAAATTAATCCACTCTTGCCTATTAATACAAGTTTGGCTTTGTAAAATCAATCTCTAGAATTATTACTTGGACGTTTAAATTTTACAGATGAGAAATTACAGTATGATGTATCAGTTAATTGTTCACCATCAATTAGACAATCGACTGAACAACCCAAAAGGAGGCCAACAAATGCAACGTGCATCATGAAATCTAGGTGACTTAAATCTAGAAGGACTTTGTGTGTGTGTGTGTGTGTGTGTGTGTGGACATTTTAGAAGGTCGACTTATTTCTTCTAAATTTTTATTTATGTGTTTGCAGTTGAAGACATTAGTGGACAACAAGTCAATGAACTTCAATTAAGGTGAGTTTTAGGTTATTATTGTGTTCTATGTTTTTATTTTGTTTTGAAACCACAGCATTAATTTTTTTTTCTCATCTACATTTGTACAAGACTAGCAATCTAAAATGAAATAAAAGCAGCCATGCGTGTGCAGTGTGCCAATATATTAAGACCATGTTCATAGATTGAATAATTGGTAATTGATAGATTTTACCTTGATGATATGTGAGACATCTAGAACTCCATGATATCTGTATAATCACAACACTAGCACAAAAACACTTGTTTTTCTAGGTTAAAGAGAGTACATTTTATAAATTTACTCACTTATTATTCTTCATTATTTATGTAAATACTAAGTTTCAAATATAACATTCACCAACCAAGAACATTCTTATATACCCTACAAAAATATCTAATACATTTACACGCTATTACATACTCAACAGTTATACGACATGTGCATTGCATGTGCTTCTAACTAG
Organism: Ligustrum vulgare; assembly: GCA_963555705.1. Classification (NCBI taxonomy): domain Eukaryota; kingdom Viridiplantae; phylum Streptophyta; class Magnoliopsida; order Lamiales; family Oleaceae; genus Ligustrum; species Ligustrum vulgare. The sequence continues at coordinate 10,625,401 of OY743177.1, forward strand.
TATATATATATATATATATATATCTCAAATTGGTAGAGAGGGAGAGAGAGAGCAGATACGGGAGGGGCGATGCCCCTCTCCTCCGTCGTTCACCGCCGACCAAAGGGCTGGAGGTAGCGACACTGCCGTGTGGCGGCTCCGATGTAGGGTAAAGGTGGAGTTTGGGTGCGAAAAATCGAAAGGAACCGGTGCTGGAGGTTGCGATTTTGCATTTTCGTCGATGGGAATTCGACCATAAATGGGTCGAGGTCGATGTAAGGTTCTGGGTTCCGTCTATTCCTGGGTTTTAGGTTTGATTTGGGCTGATTGGAGCTGATGTTTTGGTCTTGAAAGCAGTGAGGTGGTGATGTTCGATTTTGGCGATGGTGACGGTGTTTGTGGGAGTGGCGGTGCTGTGGCGGTTTGGAGTTGGTTGCCGGTGATTGTGTGGTGAAGAGGTTACAGATTTTTGGTCGTTTTAGGTGGTGTTGAATGGTTCAAGAGGAGCCAGTGGACTCACAATGTGGTTCGGTGTGTGGATTCGGAGGCAGTGGAGTGGTGGTGTAGTTTGGTCTGCAAATGGAGGTGATTCAATGTTGGGCTTGAGTGATTGCAGTGATGATAATTCCGGTGGTGATAGGTTGTGGTTGGCTTAACAGTTTGGTGGTGTAGGGTGTTCTCATGAAACGTATTTGCAGATTGTGGGAGTATGGCTTGGTGTTTGGGGTTGAAATCAGAAAATTCACATTGCAAGCAAGTGGGAGAAAGAATGTTACTCAGAGAATTTTTTTCTTGGCTACGGGACAATGTGAGGACTGAGAGTTGAGAAATTTGAACTCTAAATGTTTAGGGCACAGTTTTTTAGGTGGTAAGTGGCCAAAAGTTAAGCTGCAAGAATATTATTAATTGGATTTAATAGAATTGGGCTTAAAATGATCAAAATTTGGACAATCAAATTTTGGACCCAAAATAATAAAATATTGGACTTAATTAAATTGGGCTCGGAATTATTACAGTTTGAATTTAAAAATAATAAGGAATTCGATACCTTAAAATATGTGGAAATTACAAGCAACCCTGCTATTTAAGTTTCATATTCAAAAATAAGAACAAATTAATAGATTTTTATTCAATATTCAGGTTATAAATACGATTTTAATATTGAATATAGTATTAAAATATTTTTTTAAATATAAAAATTATTCAGGTAAGTAGCGCCATTTTCGTTCATAACGGTAGAAATATATTATTCGAAATAATTAAACACAAATCAAAAATCCCTAAATTTTCGGCACTGATAATAATCTTCTTCATCCCACTACTCCAAAACCTAAACTAAACGTGCCCGCCTATTGCATAACCGTGGAGATACAAAACATTTTCGAAGACGAACAGAGGAAGTGAAATGTTTGAGAAGAAATCGCCGGACAAGAAAAGGAATAGACCAATTGAATCGAATGCAATTCAGGAAATTGGTAGTGGCGGGAAAACCAAAAAACAAAGGTTAGTTCAACTATTCAATACCATGATAAATTTGTGACCTAAGCACGCACATAATTTCATGGGTATATTTGTATAACAGTAGAGTATGAAATAATTTAGAAATTGTGACCTTGAGTTTTATTCTTACCAACAATTCGAAAGAAATAAAATATTGCTTCCTGTTACCTTGATTTTTATGGTTATGCACAAATATGAAAGCACAAAACATGGTTAACATTGTTGTGAATGTGACCTGATTGATTAACAAATGTGACCTTTCAAATTCACACCGCAATAACAACAGATTATGGAGTAGTTTTGGACATTGTGACCTTGATTTCCATAATCAAATCGTTCATTATATCAATGTGAACTCGTTAAATCAGTATTGTGACTTGTTTGAATGCAAGGTATTTGATTTTTCCAATGTGACATAAACGATGTGACCTGGTTAATGCCCTACCAAATTTGATTTTTATGGTTATGCACATATGACCTGGTTAATTCAGTATTGTAACTTGGTTGAATGCAGGATATGCCTTAGGAATGACCTTGTGACCTAACAAATTTGAATGTTGTATGCACATTATGATATGTAATATTGTGGCCGTGATATTGTGATAGTGTGAACTTGTGGCCTAACAAATTTGACTGTTGTATGCACATTATGATATGTAATATTGTGGTCGTGATATTGTGATAGTGTGAACTTGTGGCCTAACAAATTTGACTGTTGTATGCACCTTATGTCTTATGATATGTAATGATGTGACTGTGTGACCTTGTAACCTAAAAACTTCTGATTATCGTGATAGTGTGATTGTGACCTCATAGACTAAGCCATATGAACTTTTCAAATTCACACCGCAATAACAATAGATTATGGAGTAGTTTTGGGCATTGTGACCTAACAACTTTGAATGTATCATCAAACCAGATGAGGAGAATTATTCACACTTATGATATAAATTCAAGATTTGTGTGTTCTGATAGTAATTTGACCAAATCCCTTCAATCAGGTTTGGCCATATGCTATCCCTAAAGAGGAATGGTTCCCGGGAAAAATCACTACAAATGTTGTGAAGAATGCTCTAACTCATTTCAAATCCAAATTCAACGATGCACAGAAGGAGATACTGGCACAGACTTGTTTTTCACACTATGTTGAGTGTAATGAGATAATTATCCAGCTGCAGTTAATTCATTATTTCCTTCTTAGAATGGCGGAACAACCGAACCCTCAAGAATTGTGGTTTCTTATTGCTGGTCGATATGTACGATATGCACTGCCAGAGTTCACATTAGTCACAGGTTTGAAGTATGTTAGAGTGGATGATCGGAGAAACCTTGAGAGTTTACCCTCACGGATAAAAGAGACATACTTCAGTCACTTGCACACAGTAACAAATGAAGATATCCGAGATGTGTTCTTTGGGATCTTCGATGCACCTGACAATGATATCATACGGCTCGGCATCCTATACTTGATTACATCATACTTATTCTCCACGTCATACAAGAAAGTGGCTGAAGATTACTGTTTTCACTTGTTGAGAATTACGATACAATGGCAAGGCACCCTTGGTGTAAGGACATATTTGACATATTTGTTATGTCGCTTAAAGATGCACTTAAGAAGCATAATCCTCATTACAGATTGGGTGGATTTCTAATTGTGGATTTATGAGACTCTACCAATTTTAAACGGTAGAGTTGCAACAAGAATTCAGACTACGTACCCTCGAATACTCAACTGGCATGCAGAGAAGATACATGTGTATTCTACCTTAGAAGACGAGATCCTTTCTGAACCAAACGTAAGTGTTTCGATCAAATGAATCAGACAATCCAATTCTAATTTTTGCAGGAGATCAAGAAAAATTTAAAAGCTAAACTTGGTAACATATAGTAGATGCATCATGTCAAAATTTCATTTACTTTGTCACATGTTACATATAGTACATGCATCATGTCACATTTTCAAAAACTATGTGATATGTTATAGAAATATCATCCATAGTTTCACCGTACAAAATATATCAGAAATGGAAAACTTAACTTCTGTGTAACTCAGATCACAAATGAAATCTAACATATATTTTCTGGTCCACATTTTCTAAGATTTCCGCTCTCAAGAGTTTGTCTGGGCACAGCCCATTCTAGCTTCACCAACCCATGTCCCAATGCAAATCCTTTATCAAAGGGTAAGGGTGAAGACTCACCATATTCTACTGCTGAAAGGAAAAAAGAGGCACCTTTACATAAGAAAGCAACCTGTCAGCAAATTAAGAAGAATTATATGGTATCTGTAACTCGGCTATTCCCAAACAGACAACACAATAATTACTACTAAAACCTTGAACAAATGTCCCTACACTACAACAAAAATAGCCTACGGCAACGCGCAAAAAATCTTGCAAAAGACCTTTTGCAAAGTTCATGTGCATATTGCAAATCGCAGTGTTACCGTAGAGGGAAATGATACGGCAACGTTCATTGCTTGTTGCAAAAGGATGGATTGCGCGTTGTGATAGACCTTTGAAAACGTTCACTACGCGTTGCGGTAGACCTTTGGCAACATTCATTGCACGTTGCCGTTGATACTTTTGGCAACGTTCATTGCGTGTTGCGGTAGACCTTTAGCAATGTTTTTTGCATGTTGCAGTAGATACTTTTGACAACACTCATTACGCGTTTCCGTTGATACTTTTGACAACACTCTTTGCACGTTGCCGTTGATACTTTTTGCAACACTCATTGCACGTTGCTGTTGATCTTTAACATTTTTTTTTAATTTTTTGTAAATCAATATAGATAATTTCACTAATAACCAACAAATTCCTCAAACATATATGTAATATGTAAAATATGAAACACGCATGCTATAAAAATAAATCAACTATTCAAAATAAAACGCAATAATATTTTAAAGAAAATTATACCACGTATATTTTAATACTTAACAAAAATTGCGGTACTTTGTTGTCCTACATTAAAACAAAATTTGCAATATAGGTTTTTTACCTATTTGATTGCACATCTAAAGTTTGACATTTTCTATCCCTTTAAATTGCAACAATATCTCTAGCAGACCAGCAATCATACAAAAATGAGCTACTATCACCATTTTCAACACGAATCATCATTAAAGATGAGTACTTCCCTGGCTTCTGAAGTCTAGCTTGAAATGTGCACATCACAAACCATCTTGTGAGAGAGCTACAAAATTACTTTTACCTGCAAAGACAATATAAAAGTTTAATCATTAGGACTCCAACTACACTGAATGCAAAAATGTAGAAATAAATCATACTAACGATTAAAATTATCATTTTCTATTGTAAAACTTTATAGAAATTTGGATAGAGCCCCCCCTATAAATTGGATTTAGCCAACCTGTAAAGGGATATCACAACCACCATAATACTTTAAAACATCAAACTAAAAACTCATTCATCATCAAACTACAATCAAATCAATCCAAAATCAATTCAATATTCCAGAGCAAGAAAGGAACATTTCAGAAACAAGACACACAACTAAAGGGAAAAAATCAAACAAAAAAGATATACTATTGGTTGAACAATAGAGCCCTATCAAACATCAAAAGAGGGGAAAAAAGATGAATTGAGCAATAATATTTCTTAGAGAAATTGGAATTTCATTAGAATAAAACAAATGGAAAAATAGTGGAAGTCATCTACAAAGCACTCAAATTATGATTGCCAATAGTCTAAAAACTAAATTAAAAAATAACCTACACACTATCTGAAAGGTTGCTAAGCCTTTCTTCTCCTAAATCAGAAGAAAAGCAAATATTAATCAAGGCATTCTATAAAATCCACACGCAAGCCTATATGTATGAATCAAATGACAGATAAGATCAAAAGATAGTGAATTTAAACAAGTGTCCTTGTGTATCAAGGTAATTTAAAATTCCTGACAGGTACTACGCGACCTTAAAATGACGCATTTATCTACTCTATTGCCTCAGGTATGCTCCAAACACCAAGTTTTGACCTTTTCAACGGGATTTGTATTGAAAAGATCTTTGTGCCAGCAGTGTATTTTAACAAGTGTCCTTATGTATTAAGGCTACGTACTCTGACCTCTCGTTTACACAAACCAATGTTTTTAAAACAATTTACCTTGCACTAAAGAAACCACACTATTTATCCCATTTTTTACACACTATCTAGCCAAGATTTTGGATCATCAAAGCATTTGGAACCATACTAACCAACCACCCTTTTCCCACTGAAACACTATAAGCATTTTCTGAAGAGCAAGCATCAATAAAATATATCAAAATTGGAAATCATTGATAATAATGATCAAAACAGTGATCCAAATTGTCAAAATCAGTTGTATATAATTTGATGTCCAATCCTTGGTGATAAACAAACATTACCAAAACACGGAGGAAAAGAAATGGGAAAACAGATCTTTCTAAAAGCCACCAATGCCTCGAACTCTGTTCCGCTACTTCTTGAAATGCTGCAAGAATGAGAGGAAGAAATGTTTAGTGACCTCTCGACAACAATAAAACTATTAAACACAATACCAGTTCTAACAACAAGTATTCAAAGACGCACGACAAGAAAGACACGGAACAGTGAATTATTGTGAAGCGTTGATCAAGCAATACTTCATATACAAAGTTTGTTGTACATAAACTGGTAAAAACAAAGATTCCAAACGTCAGTAATTAAAAAATCGATCATCAAAATTTTAAGCAGATATAACCTGCTAATACAACACTACATGCCAAAATTTAGGATAACATAGACAAAGTATAAACCTAATGTTTTAATAAAAAGTTAGAATCAAAATTTAAAAATGATCCTAAAATATGGGCTTAAACTGGAACTTAAAATAGTTTGATTGAAGGATATAATCGTAATACACAGTTGAGCAAAATCAAAATTATTTGAAGCTTCTTATAGCCCTTCCCTTCCCACTCTTCAAGAAATTGGAATCATTTTTTTTTTCAATAATTTCTCAAATCCTTCATTTCCTACTCCTGTTAATTCCTCCATCCCTTGACTACATGATAATGAACACTAGATAATCCACTCTCAAAATGTACAAGTGGACACTATACTTCCTCGAGCTTGTAGGTAAGACTGAAAGGCATGAGGATATACATATGGCCCTAATATAATTTCTGCTACAATGCACTGAATGTCAACAGTACTACACCATTTCAATGTCTGTTTACATATAAAATCAACATTTCAATGTTAAAGTGTCAGATTTCAAGGGCCATTTGGCACATAAAACCTAAGAAAATACAGTAAACAAAAATAAAAGAAATCAACAAACAACTACACCATTATAACAGATAATAAAATCCACATTTCACCAATAAAAAAGTCACACACAGTAAAGAGCAGTCACGATTCACTTGCATACTATAAAAACATCATGAATCCTGTGAAAAAACATTAGAAATCACCTTCATATGAATTCTTGTGTACCTAAGAATTTAGAATTGCCATAATTGATGACCACTTCCTAATCATAATATTAGGAATTAAAGCAACTTGATATTCTTCCATAACACAAGGATTTTGCATAAAATACTCCATGACTTGGATACTATAGGGACAGCCACCAAGAGGGAATTCCCACAATGATGAAAAATTTCTCCTATAAGTATAAAGGCAATTTAAGGTTAAGGACAAAAAGTTTACTAAATTTTTTCTTTACTGTTTTTATATAATGGTCAATGAAACCTATAGAAGTTTTAAATTTCAAATCTCATTTGCGTTAATTCACATTTCTGTATGCTTAAAGACTTCTATTCGAAAACACGTATTACATCATCTGTAATAACCTGTTCATAAAACCAACCACATCACACCAGCAATTTTTCCTCCCCAGTGTCTTGATTTCTAAATAATAACCTTAGTCCATGATTCCAAAACCACATTATTCTTCAAGAAAACAATGCCACTTTCATAATATTTTCCGTTTTATTTCATACATTGGAAACAATACAACTAAAAAAAAAAGAATCATTTACAATCGATTGAGGAATTCCCTGGATCGAACTCAATGTATTCTGTTGAACCATTAACAGGTATTCCCCAGGCATTAGAGGTGATCCATGAAACAGGCCCTCCACCATTCCTTAATAATTACAGACTAACCTAATCAGATGTAATTAATAAAATTAAGTCCAAAATACAAAACAAAAAATAGAAGATAAATCACGTAAATGAACCCTCTTCTACATATACATTCTAACTCGAACGAATGGAAGAACTATATTAAAACTTACTTACGATGCTATGTAGATTCCAATTCATTCCCTTCAAAAAAAAAAAAATCAAATTGGACCAGATATTTACAGAAGTCGATTAGGGCCAGAAGGTTACTTTTGTTGTAGTGGAGCCTCTCTTACGCCGCGCCATTACGGGCCTTGTGGCGATGCCTACAATCTGCCGTCTGCGGAGAAGGAGTCGGCTCCGGTGTTGGAGTAGAGCTGGCGAGAGGTGAGACTTGAGACTTGAGAGTGCTGCGGCGAGAGGTGATCAAGAGGGAGAGAAGCTGTGAGAGAACGAGAGTGATTATTTGGTATATTAGGTTTTTGATTTTGTTATCTTTTGAAATTTACAATTTAGTCCCCAATAATTTGCAAGTTAGTCCCATAATTTTAGATAATATGAAGTTTTTTCCCAATTAAACTCTTTGGCAACGTCCATTGCGCGTTGCCAAAAGGTTATCCTTTGGCAACGCGCATTGCGTGTTGCAAAAGGGTACCTTTGGCAACGCGTTGCGAAAGGTACCCTTTTACAACGCGCAATGCGCGTTGTGAAAGATACCCTTTTGCAACGTTCAGGTGAACGTTGCAAAAGACAAATCTTTTGGAAAGCTGCAATGAACGTTACAAAATGCTTATCTTTTTGCAACATGCAACAAACGTTGCAAAAGGCTATAATTAGCAACATTCAGCAAGTGAATGTTGCTAAATGTCAAATAAATCAACCAATGGCAATATGCAACTACCGAATGTTGCGGTAGACCCCTTTTAGCAACATGCAATTAACGAATGTTGCCGTTTGCATGTTGCAAAAGGCCCTTTTTCTTGTAGTGCTATTATGTACTTTTTTTACTTTGATTAATGGAGCAGAACATCTGAAAAACAACAACAAAGTCTTTATCTTGACAATTACGGAATTACTACAAGACTTAACGGGAACTATAGCTACAGACTGATGAAGATTCTAAGGATATGAAACAAAAATTTATTGTGAAAATGTGGGACATATATACATTGTAAGATATCTTATAGAATAAACAATCTGAACTCAGGGGCTCCCCATTTTCCGGCACAGTGTTTCTCCATGCCGCCCTGAGTTCTGCTTCTTCGTAGGTCTAGTTCTAACTGACAATGATAATATTTCTTCTTTTACCTTTCTGAATAAATGCACTCCGAATCATTTCTGGGGCATAGAAACGTAAAGAATTATTAGCCAACAACTACTATAATAACTACCAAAATGTAACTGACCATTATGGCATAATAAAAGCCCATGATAACATTTTTGCAATAACTGCCCATGATAAAAAAAAAAAAAAAATTCTGTTTTTTATGCTTTTGAAAATAAATATATATTCCAATTCAGATTCTGGGAAAAAATAGATTCCAGAATCTCAGTTGACTTTATATAGTATATATAGAGATTACGTAACTACAAACCAAAAACTATCACTTTTTAAAACTAACAAATTTAGGATTTTTAAAAAAAAAAAAAAAAATCAGTTCTTAATTAGTAATTAATAAATATATATGCATATATAATAATATAATAACAGTCACCATTTTACGCACATAGTTTCTCGGTCATTTTCACTTACTATTTTAGGAAATTTCTTAATTTTAACAATTTATTTTAATACACAGATTATGAGAGTTCAATTAATACATGTAGTAAATGATTTATGAATTTGTGAAAAAAGAAAATATCTATAAAAAGTCAAATTATAGATTATTTTATTCTTTTGATAATTATTGCATTATTTTCAAATCAAAAAATATGCAATATAGATGTCAAATTCAAGATATCAAAAATAAGTTTAATACAAGCTGACAAATGAGAACAAACTCTAAACATATCCTTTGGAAAATCGTCTTAAATACTAAAGGTAAAAGTTTTACTTATATTTTTTACTTTTTCTAACATCCAATCCTTTTAATTTATCTCATCTAAGTCCTAAAATGATACCTATCATTTCATATCAAAATTCAATTTGACCTAAATGATTAATTCCGAATATTTTTCTTATCAAATTGAAAGAATTCTTATCAAATTGAAAGAAATAATAGATATCCGATCTTTCAAAATAAATTCAATTAAATCATTTAATTTTTTACAACTTTAGTATCCGATAAACTTATTGATTCAATTTATAAAATTGAAGGTGTTAGGAAAATCATTCAATTTAAAATACAATATGGTCTATACGTTTATTTAACACTCACAAAAATAGTGTGTGTAATTGTGAAAAATGAGTTTTAAATAATATTTGATTGAGAATGAAAATTGAAAAAAATTATTTCAGAATAATCAATTTTATACGAATAAATGATAAAATTTCATGTCTTGTGGGTTAAACATACATTTATAAATTGAGATGTATATTTTTTTTATTTTTTTTTGTATTTAAAGTTAATTATATTTGTAATATTTATTCAATAAAATTTAATTAAAACTTTTATTTCATATTATTTCATTTTACGAGTTGAAAATTGTAAATATTTCAACTTTTAAATATCAAATAATCGTAAGCTCAACTTTAGTCATCATATCAAAATTATAAAGTATAGAATAAGTCACATGTCGATATCTTACTTAGTCTAAATAGAGAAAACTAGATAATGAATAACTAGCTATTAAAACAAATATGCAAGTCGTAATTTTATATTTTACTTTTCTGAGTATTTTCATTATATATGAATGCACAATTTATGTCGGACATTATATTTTTACAACTTATTAATTAAATATTTGTCAATTATATCTTTTGTGCATCGCATGAGTGCAATTACTAGTAATATTGTATAATAATATAAAAATAATTATTAATTGTAATTAAATTAAATTAAAACTAATATATTTAATTAAAAAAAGACTTCAAACAATAATTGTCTGTCCATCACAGCTCCCACATCCTGACAATGCTCATGGCCCCCACCCTGCCCCACCATACCCACCCACCACAGAGCTACATGGAAAGGTAGACCCTTACTTCCACCCACCCATCCCAGCACACACAAAAATACTTTTTTCTTTTAATTTTCCACACTCCATCCACGACCCTACCCCGCCACCTACCCACCTAACCACCCTACCCCACCCGCCACACCCAAAAATGATTTTTTTCTTCTACTTTTACACACACAACCCACCCCGCCACCCGACCCGACCCTGGTACCCAACCACTCGACCCAAACTACCAAAAAATGATTTTTCTTCTATTTTTCCAATTTCAAAGTACCCCACCCCACCCCACCCAAAATGATTTTTTCTTCTAATTTTCCAAACCCACCCGGCCCGAACCCTGCCCCACCACCCACCCAACCACCCCACCCAAAAATAAGTTTTCTTCTATTTTTCCGTCCACCCCACGTCACCTCACCCACAAAGTCACAATTAGTCACGCAAAGTCATATTTCACTCACAAATCACCATTACAAATCTAGTCACAAAAACCACCCAACCCCCACCCACCCCCTCCAACTCCAAAGTCATAGTTGGTTACACGATAAAATTTTAATCACAATTATAACTTTAGTCGCAAATCTCACAATCACCCTCATTCCCGCAATTATAAATTTAGTAACAAATTTCGCCCCTCCCCCATCCCCCACCTTACTCACACAGTCACAGTTGGTCACACGAAGTCACAATTTAGTCACATATACAAATCTAATAAAAAATTTAACCCTACAAGCACACACCTCACCATACAAAGTCACAGTTGGTCACACAAAGTCACACTTTGATCATAATTACAAATTTATAACTAATTCCACCCCATCCACCTGCCCCCCACTCACAAAGTTACAGTTTGTCACATAGTCACATTTTAGTTATAATTACAAATTTTATCGAAAATATCACCTCAACCCACCCCACTCAATCACAGTTGGTCACAATTACAAATTTATCACAAATTCCACCACGCTCTCTCACCCACAAAGTCATAATTGGTCGCACAAAGTCACATTTCAGTCATAATTACAAATTTATTCACGAATTTTATGGCAACCTCACCCCGCCACCACCCCACAAAGTCACGGTTGGCCACACAAAGTCACAGTTCCGTCACAATTACAAATTTAGTTGCAAAATTCACCACACCTCACCGACAAGATCACAGTTGATCACAAAAAGTCATGGTTCAGTCAGACCGCGTGATCACAGTTCGATCACACGAGGTCACAGTTCGATCACACAAGGTTATTTCAATCACACAAAGTCATGGTTCAATCACACATTTCTAATCACGGTATTATTTATTTATTGGTCACAATTTGCTCTTTTTATCATTCACAATTAATCAAAAAAATTTGTCACAATTACCTAATAATTGCATATTCCGTAATCACCACCAGTCACATTTAGTAGACATTTTGATTATAATTACCTAATAATTGGTCACAATTACCTTTAATCGATCACAATCACTATTCACCCCACCCCAAACTAATTACACACCTCCACTACCACTCCATCATGACAGGGCACCACCGCCACCACAGCCACACCTGCGCGCGCCACCATCGGAGCTGCAAGCAACACTGCCACAACTACCATTACCGCCTTCATCAACTTCACCACAACATCACAAATCGCCCATTGAACCTCAACCACTGTCAAAAACTACCTAAGCAGAATTTTATGATCACAAATCGCCCATTCAACACTTGGGGATGTGCCCTGAGGTCAAAAACTACCTATTTATAAGACAAATTAGGCAAAATTGAAATTTTTCATGGACACAAATTCCTAAGCAGAATTTTACAAGGATACAAAATTTTAAATCATCCTTAATGAAATTTTGGTTGGGGGGTCGAATATTTAAGTTCCAAAACTTAATACATACTAGGAGAAATGGAGGTCATGGGGCAATTTTCCTAAATAAAGGGCGTGAAATTTGTTATTGCAAAAACCCTGATAACCCACTCAAGAATCAAAACTCTGGCGCTTACCCAAGGGAGACTCTTGCGTTAGCTACTGCTAAAAAAAATTAAAAAAAGTAAAGAAAAAAAATCTTGAAAATCAAAAGAAACAATAACAAATTATTTATGCAATTTGATTTGAAACTTTCACATGCTGGGAAAAACCATGTAATTACAATTTTATTCATTTAATTTTTAGAAACTCTGAGGCCGGGTTGAACATTCAATAATTCCAAGAATTTATGAGGCAAAAAGTGTATCTACTCACCATATCGGATATATTCCCCCTATTTGGCACTCGTTTATAATCTTTAATCAATTAGATAACTAATTAGATAACTTTCTGTTCACTTATTTTGTGGAATCCATCAACCACTTATTTCAATACTTATTTACTACCACGAGAAGGCTCGTAGGTCTATGGAGTGGGACGACACTTGGGCCATGTCCAATTGACCATAGTTAGTAGACCGAGGTGGACCTCATCACGTTTTTACTCGATTGGTTTTGGGAACTCTTCTAATGCAAAGTTTAGTTTTACGACTTTTTAATTGAACCAACTTAAGTCAGCTCATTTTCCACCTAACTTAACAAGTGATGAATAGACTACAGTAAGAGACTATCAAGTCAACACGGTAAAAGAAAAGACCAAATTTTATTCAATTAACTAACGATGAACAATTTAATTTCTTAATTTTCGACCATGAATGTACAACATATATCTTATTACCAGGAATACTTCTTTTCCAAATTTTCAGAATTACTATACTTAAAATAGATGCCATCAGTCTTTGCTACCCAAAGACATAAACCATCTGGACAATCGTATATAGACCCCTTTGTCATTATAAACATTGAAAGCTTTGTTCTTTGAACCCCCACCAAAGATGACAGAAAGGGTGTGAAATTTGCTGTTGCAGAAACCCTGAAAACCCACCCAAGAATCTAAACTCTGACGCTTAAGCAAGGGAGACTCCTGCTTTAGCTTCTGCTAAAAAAAAAAAAAAAAAAATGTAAAGAAAAAAAAATCTTGAAAATGAAAAGAAACAATAACAAATTATTTATGCAATTTGATTTGAAACTTTCATATGCTGGGAAAAACCATGTAACACTAGTACAGATATACTCATTCGCGTCGGTTGTTCTGAACAATACGCGTCGGTTGTAAAAGCGATGCATTTGGCGATGACGCGTAATAACTGGACAATATGCGTCGGCTGTAAAACGACACCTAAAGTCATTTTTTTTTTTTACACCAAATAACCTATATCTACTACATCCTTCATATGCACATCACCAAATCTATCACCATTCAACATATATATATATAACACATTCAATGACAAATAACATTATTCAAAACACAATGGTTTTCATTCAAGCAAGAAAAAGGATATGACAAGCATGGTGTTACATCAAAAAGTAATATGTTGTACACTTCAAAAAATAATTTTTGTGCCAAGTAGAGTGTAAGCCATAAAAGAGTAAATAAAGAAAATAAATAATCCAATATAGGCCTCAAACTGCTCTGCAAAAACTCTTTTGGCATCCTTTACTGTTGAATAACCTAAAACACGGTAAAGTAAACAATAATTAAATTTATAGGACTGCCCTGCACTTAAAATAAAACACCTAGCAAGCATTTCATAACCCGTGTGGAGATCCATATGCTGTGCAATTAATGGTGAAAGTGCATAATAATCAGCATGTCCACACATAACTCAAAAACATATAAAAAAAACATAGCAGAGTATTATTCTCAACTCCTTTCTATGCTTTTTCACCTGTAGAGAGAACCATTCTCTGAAATGGGCTAACCCGTTTTCCCAAAGTTAAGATTTTCTCTCCAAAAAAGGGTCCCACAAACTTCCAATCACAGGCTAAAACTAAAACATTTATATGGAAGTTTATAACTTAAATAATGTAGAGTGTAGATCTCAATTGAAGCAACAAATGAAGTCATCACAGTTGCAAAATTCAAAAGTAAGCATCCACATCTATATCGAGTTTGAGAATATGTTTTATTCATTACACTAAAGAGTCATCATGGATTAATAATTAAATCACTTTCATTAGAGCAACTATGAAAAAATAATCACATTTTTAATGAAAGAACTTGATATTGGTAATTACCTGAGAGAATTTGATAAAAAAGAAAAGATGGCAACAAATCTAATTCCAACTACCCCTTCATAAATTAATGATTGCATGTGGCTGAATTTCAATACTCATTTTCCCCAACTTTTTTGCTGTAAAATTTTAATTTTCTCTTATGGATAGCAAGTTTTACCTACACCTAACATGGCCAATATTACCAACAAACTAGCGTAGCTTAAGCAACAGAAAATCCAATAAGACTAAACAATATAGTGGCTACTAAGCAGTAAACACTGGATTAAGAATAGACCTGCAGGCCACAAGCGTTGTAACTGTTGTAAAATTTGTGAATGAAAAATTCAACTCATGTAACTCCCATGTCTTGCAATTGATTGAGGTTAATTAGCCTTGTTAATTGAGGAGTTATGTGTGGAGTTATGGTTGTTAATTAGGGAGTTATTTTGGAGTTATGGTATAACTCCTTTGCATGCTATATAATCCCCCTCCCCATCCTTTGAAAATCATGAAAAACATTGGTTTTGTCAAGACACATTTTGTTTTTGGTGATAGTTCATACAAAATTTTGGTTCATTGGAGTGATAACTTTGTGCTAAGTTAAGTACTCAACCTCCATTGTATCATGTGACACAGACGTTCGGACAAACCTCAAGCACGGATTGGTGAAGGTGCGAATTTGTTTTAAGGAAATTGTGCTTGCAGAGGCCTCGGTTCCAGATTTTGCTAGAATTTGCAAGTTTTGGTTTTCATCAATATTTATTTTACTGTGTTCCAATTTATTGTTTGTTCTTTTGTCAATCAAATTCGACAACTATTTTCCCTACAGTAACTGCATACTTTTCCCATTGATCTTCAAGAATGCCTTTCAAGGAGCGAGCAACAATTATTCCAGCAGCTGCTAAAAGCCCACATAACTTTATCTCTCTAGATTTGCAACTTTAAAAAATTTGAAGGCATCTCAAATATATTTTAAGGAATAATTATAAATATGATTAGGCTCCACACAATGCAAGAATCAATCTGTTACTTTCATAATTTGCTCTGCAATACTAATATTTGGGCCAAAATAAAGTGACAAATTGCATTCTACAGCAAACCAACAATAGTTATCAAAAAATTAAAAAATAAAATAACCCTACCGCCATCACCACCTTCAACCACGCAGCTACTGCTACCACCATAGTCCCTCAATTCCCACCGCTTTCAAAGAGTCCCCAAATCGATCATAACCCCAACCTAGAAACAAATCAACCTTACTGCAGATGAAGTAATTTAAAACCCATTCCCCAACTAAAGAAATCGTGTAACAATAACTTACCCAGGGAATTGAAGTCAAAATTTGAAGCACTAAAGCCAAAATTACTTTGCACTGAAGCCAAGACCATGTAACAAGTTAGATATAGCTAATAGTAAGATACAGCCAAATCATGTTGGCGATGTGTGCATGAAGGATGAGGGAAAGGGGAGGGGAGGTGAGTTCCTTATCGTGGTTGATGGTGCCGGCGGATGAGAGTGGTCGAGAGAGGAAAGACAACGGGAGATGAGAGCGAGTTAGAGGGAGAGGCGAAGGAGGGAGTGAGGCGTGGTGTGGTGTGGTGTGGTGTGGAAAGTTTGTGATTTTAATTTTAGGTTAAAATAAAAGGCGTCGGTTCTTTTTTAGAACCGACGCCTTTAACTGATATATATACATCGTTTTTAAACTATAACCGATGCTTTTAGTTATGATCGAAACATACATGTCGGTTGTTCTTAAGCAACAGACGCGTATAGTTTAGACATAATTACAAAAATTTCACCGCTCTTTTATATGCATCTGTTGTTCCAAAAACCGACGCGTATTTTGGTATTTTTTAGTCAAATCTGTACTAGTGTAATTACCATTTTATTCATTTTATTTTTAGAAACTCTCAGGCCGGGTTGAACATTCAATAATTCCAAGAATTTACGAGGCAAAAAGTGTATCTACTCACCATATTGGATATATTCCTCCTATTTGGCACTTGTTTATAATCTTTAATCAATTAGATAACTTTCTATTCACATATTTCGTGGAATCCATCAACCAGTTATTTTAATACTTATTTAATACCACGAGAAGACTCGGAGGTCTATGGAGTGGGACAACACTTGGGCCATGTCCAACAAGCGGACTGACCATAGTTAGTAGACCGAGGTGGACCTCATCACGTTTTTACTCACATGGTTTTGGGAACTCTTCTAATGCAAAGTATAGTTTTACGACTTTTTAATTGCACCAACTTAAGTTAGTTCAATTTCCACCTAATTTAACAAGTGATGAATAGACGACAGTAAGAGACTATCAAGTCAACAAGTAAAAGAAAAGACCAAATTTTATTCAAGTAACTAACGATGAACAATTTAATTTCTTAATTTTCGACCATGAATGTACAACTTATATCTTATTACCATGAATACTTCTTTTCGAAGGGTCCATGAATAAAGTTCCTAAAATAGATGCCATCAGTTTTCGCTACCCAAATACATAAACCATCTGGACAATGGTGGAACCATTCGGCATTATAAACTTCGAAAGCTTTATCCTTTGAACCCCACCATAGATGACAGAAATACAATGTATTCGGGATAAAAAAGTTGTCACAAAACTTCCAACTAAAATCTTGGTTTACGTTTAGTGTATGAAATCCAAGATCATCATCCCCAGATGCACAATGCAACCTCAATGCTTGGGGGAGTCCGTTGTGAACAGTGACCCCTGTGTGCTTCCGAAAAAAAACAAGATTTTGCCTTGAGAAGGCTGGCTGACAGGATGAGGATTTGTATAAGGATTTTAAATAACATGGTACAACTACAATTCGTTTGTTTAATATTTGATGCTTCTTCAAGTTCAAGATGATAGTATCCTTTTATAATTGTTTGAACACAGTAGAATATGAATTGTAGCAATTGGAATTTATTACCAAAATTGGTTATGATTTTTGAAATCTATATTTGCATAGATATAGTCTGGCTACAAACAACTGTAGAATTTTGAAATAATTAAATGCAGATTATTATGTGAATAATATATGTGGTGTCACATTGCTTAAATTAGAATTTGAGTTTTCTATAATAAATTGCCTATAAATCTTCTTAGCATCAGCCAATTCATTTCATTTTCTAAATTGATTAGTTTTAGGTGGGAAGTAATTACACTCCACTAATTTGTATTATATGCAGTCCATTGACTATTTTAATTAAAAACAAAAACTTATTGCTATATTCGGGTTTGGCTCCAGGGAAACTTTTCACGATATGGATATGTTGTAAGGATCGAAAACAATATATTTCGGGGAAAATTACGTAGATGTAATGTACTGTAATTGAAAAATACTTGATTTTCAAATTATTCGTAATATTACTGGATTTTTTTTCATGATTTTAGAAGAATACCGGATTCTTAAGAGAGAGAATATAATATTTGATTGACATCGTTATTTAGAAATCCTTTTATTTAGGAAAGTTGTTACCAATTATTTAGGGATTTAAATTAGGTAATTTGTAATTATCAATAATTACTCTACATTTAATGATTTGCTTCCTACATCATGGTTTGAATATTCTTCCTTTCAACTGTTCACGACTTCTACCAATTTCCGACGAATAGCATCATATTTTCAGGCGATTGCATTCTGTATTGTTATGTAATGTGACAGTAATTTAATGTAATGTTATATATTATAGTCATTGTGTAATACTTATCGTTCTGTAATATTGTTATGTAATGTGTTGTAATTTACAACCACAGTATTGTAATATTCATTACTATTATTTTTCTTCGAGTCGGTTGAAATTTGATGCAGTGTTTGAGTCATTGTAATGTTGTGTAATTGTAGTTATATAACATTACAAACCATGTAATACAGTGTAATTGTATTTACTATAATATTATAGTTGTGTTTACAATCACAATGCGGTTATTGCACAAAAGAAATTTATTACACTCGCTTTACTATTTTGACTTGTGTCGTAATGTTTACTAATGCTTTGTAATGCCTTGTAATGTTCATAAAAATTTTAGATGCAATTTTAACTTAGAATAACCAGTTATTACAATCAAACCAACACTTCAAACAGAGAAATTAACTTCTAATTAAAACATGTTGTAATTATCTATTACAACTTTGCAAATATTACAAAATTAACATTTGTACCAACTCCCTTCCTCCACTTCTAAAACCTACTGGCACGAAATTCCCTTCCTCCCTCTTCTGAGACAAATTAACATTTCCACCAACTCCCACAACGTTATATTGAAATTGATCCTCAATTCCCAAGCTTCGCACTTTCTGATTCTCCTCCGCACTTACCTTTATGGGCCGCAGGTTCGCCACCGGTGGAGAACTAGAAGCAAACCCAAAGGAATAATTGGTTTCCAGCATTGGAGAATCCGAAACCGAATGTACATCATGGATAACTATAGTTCCGTTCCCATTACCATCATTATTTGATGACTCCATTTGGGATTCCACATATTTCTTTGTGTTGGCCTCTTTATCTGCAAAATCGTCATTGAAGCCGAGAAGAGATTTGGCCGAAGATGTACAACCGAAAAATGCGGGCATCAAGATCTCGGATTCAAAAAATTAAAATTGTGGTTGATTATGTGCACTTTTGTTTTAGCTTTAAGCATGATTCACTGGTATAGATTGAAGAGAGAGATAGGCTTGATTTGTGGAAGAGAAAATGGGGAAAGAGGAAAGAGAGGAGAGACAAGATACGTATTGGATTGAAAGATTTGAGAGAGGAAAGAGAAATCAATAATGTACCCTATTTTTTCAATTACTTTGAAAAGTCGGTATTTTTCTAAACTAGGTGGGTGAAACTAGTGTAGGGTCTAATTATCTCTATATTTCCGGATTTACAAGTTCCTAAGAAGGGAAATAAAATAAAATAGATGGTCAAAGTGGAAATACTAAAGTACGATGCAAAGAATTTAAAAAAATATAAACTTAATTTATTAATATGCTAAAAGTAGAGAAAGGTTACGTAGTAGATTAATATAGACGAAACACGATTATTAGAATGGGATTATCTATGTAGTAGATAAATTTTATAATTCCAAAAAATTTAATTACTAACTCTCCATATTTGGCGTCAGGAAGTATCTTAAGATATAATTTATTGAATAATTTTAGAGAGATATTTTTAAATTACTTTGTGACATATTACACATTTATTAGGTGGTAAAAATAAAGGAAAAGTACGTAACTACAAACCTAAAACTATCAATTTTTAAAACTAACAAATTTAGGATTTTTTTTTTTTTAAATCAGAACCTAATTAGTAATTAATAAATATAATATTGTATAACAATATAAAAATAATTATTCATTTAATATTAAATAAAAAAATAATATATTTAAATTTAAAAAAATCCATCAAATAATAACTTGTCCGTCCATCATAGCTCCTACACCCCGACCTCACTCAACCCACCCACCCACAAAGCTACATGGAAAGGTAGACCCTTACTCCCAACCCAACCCAACCCAGCCCAACCCCACCCTACCTCCACCCTACCCACACCCCACCCGACCACCCCCACACAAAAATGAATTTTTTCTTCTAATTTCCCACACCCCACCCACGACCCTACCCCTCCATCTACTCACCCAAGCACCCCGAACCCCCACCCAGCCCCGACCCTACCCTATGCACCCACCTACCAAACCACCCCACCCACCCAAAAATGATTTTTCTACTATTTTCTAATTTCACCGTACCCACCCCTCCCTGATCCACCCCACCCCCACCCAAAAATGATTTTTTTTTTCTAATTTTTCACAAACCACCCGCCCCACCTAGCCCATAACCCTACCCCGTCACCCACCCAAAAATGAATTTTCTTCTATTTTTCTTATCTCACCCCACCCCACCCCGTCACATCCCATCCCATCTCACCCGCAAAATCACAATTGTTTACACAGTCATATTTCACTCACAAATCACAATTACAAATTTAATTGCAAATTTCACCGCAACCTCACCCACCAATACCCCACCCCCATCCATCAACCAACCCTACCCACCCTACTCGCAAAGTCACAATTATAAATTTAGTCACAAACTTCACCCGCCTCTTCACTGCAACCCCACCTCACCCACCCCACACCACAAAGTCATAATTAGTCACACAAAGTCACATTTCGATCACAATTGAAAATTTAGTTACAAAATTTACTCACCCACCCTGCAATGTCACAGTTGGTCACAAAAAAAATGTTCCAAAGTCCACCACCCACCACAGCACCTCAATCCACCCCACCCAATACATACAAGTCTGTTCAAACATCCACCACCCACCCATCCCACCACACCCAAGTCATAGTTGGTCAAACAAAGTCACAATTCAATCGCAATTACAAATTTAGTAACAAAATTTGCCCCACACCACCCAGCTCTCACCCCACCCCCACACCACATACAAACTCACAGTTGGTCACACAAAATCAAATTTTATTCACAAACTTCAAACCCGCCCTCAGCACACCCCACCCTACCCACAAAGTCACAGTTGGTCATATAAAGTCACAATTACAAATTTATCACAAATTCCACCTTCCTCTCACTCGCGAAGTCACAATTGGTCACACAAAGTCACATTTCAGTCATAATTACAAATTCATTCACAAATTTTACCGCAATCTCACCCCGCCCCCTCCCCCACCCCAACCAAAACCTCACCGGAAAGGTCACAGTTGTTCACACAAAGTCACGGTTTAGTCACACGAGGTCACAGTTCGCTCACACAAAGTCACAGTTCAATCACACAAGGTTATAGTTTGATCACACAAAGTCATAGTTGAATCACACATTTCTAATCACGGTATTATTTATTTATCGGTCACAACTTGCTCCTTTTCTTGGTCACGGTTAGTCAAATTTTTTTGTTGCAATCACCTAATAATTGCATATTCCGTACTCGTCACAAGTCACATTGAGTAGATATTTTGGTTATAATTACCTAATAATTGGTCGCAATTACCATTAATCGATCACAATCACTAATCAAATCACTCATCCCACCCCCACCCCCACCCCACCCCACCCCCATCCTACCGTAGCCCACCCATCCCCAACCCAAACTAATTAGCCTCCTCCACTACCACTCCACGATGACAGGGCACCACCACCACCGCAACCACAATCAACCACTTCACCACCACGTCATCATATCACCTCTCTGCCATAGCCTTCAACCACCACACAGCACACGAGCATATCATTAAGTTCAGACATCACAACCACACTTGCGCCACCATCAGAGCTGCAAGTAACACGACCACAACTACCATTACTGCCTTCATCAACTTCACCACAACATCAAAAATCACCCATTGAACCTCAACCACTGTCGGCACAGGCACCACCACAACTCCATCATCATCGCCACCTTCACCACAACTACAGCCACCTGTCACGACCACGGTACTTGAGGTTTGTAAGTCCGTGACACACCACTCCATCCTACATAACCCCCAAGTGGATTCTCATCTAGTGCAATGCCTCCACCACTATGTCCAAAACCACCGCTAACAACAAAAACATAAATTCTGAATATGTGTCTCATGCACCGTCTAACTTAGGTCTAAGTTCCGATAAAATCACCGATCTCTAATCTTCATCCTCACAATCTCTAAGGTCCACCGCCCATACCACCACACATACAAACCACCACCTCACACCACACATCCAAACCGAAACAAATGACTGCAAATAAAAACCACCTACAAACCAGTGCTGGATCGCAAACCATGGTACTTACACCCACACCGCGAAGGAGTTGAAGATACCTCCAACAGCTTCAAATTTTAGCCCGCCGCCTTCATAGTTGTACCGAACTTGGAGCCTTGCGGCGTGTGAATTCCTGATCTGTTTGATTTGTTGCAGCGACGGGCCTTGCCAATTGGGAACATGTGGAGTGGTAGAGAGAGGGAGGCTCCGCCAAGTGAGAGAGAGAATTATGGTTGTTAAGGTGTTAGGTGGGAAGTTATTTTAGATTTATTTTAATTTTTAATTGCTTTAATTAATTAATTAGATGAATTAACGCCTGATAATTACTAAATAAAAGTTCCAACCCAGATTTTTAATTTGTATATTTAGAAATAGGGTCTCGTGCAATTTTTCCTAAAAAAACTACCTCACCACTTAGTTTATTTTATTGCTTTATAATATCTCTTTAGAAACGGATTATGGTGGAAATGGAATTGGAACATAACATAAATTCTGGTGGAATTATCAGACTTGAGAGGATTTATCAATTCTACTTAAAAAATCAGTCAGTAGTCCCGAAATAGTAAGGGTAAAGATTTGGAAGAAAATTGAATAAGATAAAAGAAGAAGAAATTTAAGGAAGTTTAGGGTTCCATTGTAACGCCTCTAAACTTTCAAACTTTTTCAAGAATAATTCTCTAATACCACTCTAGTCACGCCCTGAAAATTTCCAAAAATTTCAAGCTCTTTCAAAAATAATGCTCTGACGCCACTTGTCACGCCCGAACTTTTCAAGACTTTTTCATTTAAAATAAAATATATTTATTTAAAAGTAATGATATTAATTTTAAAACATTTCAATAAAGATCTCGAATTCAATAAAAGTGTGACAGTTCAAATACAAAAGTTCTTATTCGACGGTAAGTCCACAACTCACAAGTCGTCACACTACAACAAAAAAGCCCTTTTGCAACATGCAAACGGAAACATTCATCGATTGCATGTTGCTAAAAGGGGTTTATAGCAACATTCACTTGTTGCATGTTGCATTTGATTCATTAAATTGAGTTTTAGCAACATTTAACAAATAAGTGTTGCTAATAATAAGCTTTTGCAACATTCATAAAAATGTTGCAACAAGTTTAGGCATTGGCAACGCGCAGTGCGCGTTGCAAAAGCTTAGGCTTTGGCAACGCGCAATGCGCGTTGCAAAAGCTTGGGCTTTTGCCTATCGCAACGCGCATCGCACGTTGCCGAAGCCTAAGCTTTTGCAACATGCAATGCACGTTGCCGAAGCCTAAGCTTTTGCAACGCGCAATGCGCGTTGCAAAAGGCGTGCTTTGTGCGTTGAAAAAGGATTTTCGGGCTAAATTTTTACATTTACCAAATGTTGGGACTTAATTGCAAATCTCAATCCTATAAACACAAACCTATTTTACACCAAAATGAAAAAAATCTGATTTCATTTCCCCCCACACCCGATTCTCTACCTTTCCCCCCACAGACCGATTCTATACATTTCCCAAACCTACCCACCTCGCCCAAATCATCTCTCTCAATCTCGTCGACCTGTGAACGAGCTAACGAAGGGGCATCGAGCAGAGGTAGGGCATCGAGCAAAGGTAGGGGCATCGAGCAGAGGCAGGGGCATCCGGCATCGAGCGAAGGCAGGGGCATCGAGCGAAGTCAGCGGCATCGAGCAAGCGAATACTGGTGAGATTTTCATGATTTCTTGTTTAGCTTGTAAGATTTGCAAATGACTGTGTTTAGCCAGACTATTATGACAAATTGCTTAAGGTAGCATGAAGAAATGGACAATTAAGTGTTGAAATGTGTAAAGAGATGAAGGTGTAAGTTCAAATGCTGAGTTACAATGGGGCTTCTGATTAGTTTGCTGATCACATTTCACAAGCAGTCTTAAAACTACAATTAGCTCAATGTATATTATTTCATTTGACTTCTATAAGACAATGGCAGAATACAATATTACCAGAATGAAAAAAAATATGTGACACTTTAATTCTGGCTTAAGTTGCATTATTATTTCACGAAAGTGGTCTCTCTCAGTGCAGTGATTGTTTTTCGGGAGCTTGCTCGAATCATCATTGGGATTTACTCCCCATCCGGTAGGTACATTGGACTGTGTAGAATGTAATCTTGACACATAAAGGAGCTGGCATGGTGTTTATTTTATCATTCTTGTGCAATTGTGCGAGATAATCAGACCCATCTCTTGGTTGGGCAACTTAAAGGGGATGTGATTTGCAATCAGTATTAAAAATCTAGAATGGTATTGCTAATTTTAAATTTTAAAGAATCGTTGGTATCAATAAGTACCGATGAGTTTGCAATTAAATGTTTTTCTTACACTGGAAAAAACCTTATCTTAAAGGAAAGTAATCGTTTTGCCAAACTTTTACTTAACATTGTAACTAAACAATGTCCCATGAAATATACTTTTCTTTGCCCTTTGAGAAGCATACTGCAGTGACATATTTTATATATGATTACTTATATAATCTCTCATTGTTTTATAGAATCCAATCCAATAAATTGCCATAGGCATGAACCATAAGAATGAATGTCATTTTTTTTTTTTCATTTCCATAATAACATAGGGATGTAATAGAAATAAATGAAAGTGCAGAGTGTGCGTGGTGGTCAATGAAGATTACATTTTCATTTATCATTTTAAAGTGAAGTTGTGTGTGTATATGTGTGTGTGTGTATAACTTCATTTACGTTTTGCATATTTTTGTTGGGGAAGCATTTCCCTGACTGTCCTTTTTGTTGTTGTGTTTACAAAAATACTAAAAAATGTAGGATTTCTATAATCTTTTATAAAATTGGAGAGGAACTATTTAATTACTTTTTTCTTTGGATTTTTTGTACTTTTTTTTGATAGATTTGTGCGTTGGTTCCTTAGTATTTAGGCTGCCATGTGAACTTTTTTAATTTGGACAAGAAGTTTTTCATTTGGCTGTTGTGGGCCATCTAAAAATTTAACATTTTCGCTTATATATATGTATATTGTACAATTTATTCTAGAATTGTCCAGTGTTCTTGTATACTCCACTATTTTCAAACTGAGTTTTGATGTTTTTGTAAATTTTTGTACCTGTGACAAGATAATATGTTTCTATTTACTTTTGCATGATTTAGATAACTAATAAGTTAGTCAAGAATTTAAAATTAACCTATTTTGGAACTTTGTAAACTTGGGTTTTCATGCTAGACATATTTATACCATTACATATCTGTAATATTTAATGTTAATTTCCATATTTTAATGTGCATATAGATATTGATTTTTCTCTCGTTTAAGTGAATGCATCGATCGGATTGACCAAAGAAGTAATGGTAGTGTTGTAGGATGAGGCGGAACCAGAGTAGGTTGAACCAGCCTTTCTAATCTGATTTTGATAACGTGTTCATTAGGAATAAGAAGGCCGATTTCATATCTGATTTTGATAACGTGTTTTAATTCCTTTAATTTCGTTGATGTCTAATTTGGTCTTTTTGCTTACATTAGGGATTCAAAAACTATTTAAATGTTGTTTTGTTTCTAAATAAGATTATTCAAATTTGGAGGCTATTATTTTCTTGTGAATTATAATTCTTTATCGATTAGCTTTACTTTTGTAAACCTAGAAATTCTATTTTGCGTCAGGATAACTTGCGAAACGGGTAGCTTAAGCTTGATAAATTATTGAGTTGAACTTGACTCCTAGACTCCAGTACGACTGTGCAACTACAAGTCTACAAGGACTTGCAAGGTTAGTGCATCATTTGATTTAGATAATGACATTTGAATTTGATTTTGAAAATGTGACATTTGAATTTTGAATTTGGCTATGATCTACACTTTCTTAGGAGCTGATATCTCATATTTTATTTCTTAATTTGAATCTAAATTGCATAGAATGGATAATATCTTTCAGTTGTTCAGTATTGGATAATATCTTTGTATATGATGGACAAAGCATGGCTGTAATTATCAAGGTTATCATCTGAAATTAGATTATCTATTAATGTAGTTACAAAAATCAAAAAAATGTATTCATTGTAAATTTTACTTGTAGATTTTCAGAAAAATATAGAGATGGAGCACAAAAATTTGTTGAGCTAGCTCGTGACTATATAAATTCAGAAATGATAGTATGCCCTTGTATTAAGTGTAGGAATTTAAAGCATCACCATTATGATACGGTGTATGAACATTTGGTTATTAAGGGTATGGATCCTACATATGTCGTTTGGGTATTTCATGGAGAACAACCAAGCGAACCAAATTTGGTCGATGTAGAAATACCTGAATCGCATATGATGTTTAGGGACTTCTATGCACAACTTGATGTGGATCTTGAAAACCCTATTGATGGAAGAGAAGATGAGATTGAAAGTTTAGTTGATGATGCTGAAACTCCATTATATCCTGGTTGTAGGGCGTTCAGAAGATGTCAGCCTCGATTGCTATGTTTAAGCATAAAGCTACACATGGTTTATCGGATAGTGGTTTTGATGATCTTATTAATCTTGTTCAAGACATGCTGCCAGAGAATAATACACTTCCTAAATCACTTTATGAGATGAAAAAACTTGTCAATATATTTGATCTTGGCTATGAGAAGATACATGCTTACATAAATGATTGTTGCCTATATAGGAAAGAGCTTGAGCATGCTATAATATGTCCAAAATGTGGTTGCTCAAGATGGAAAGTTAACCAACGAACTTAGAAAATTCAGAAAAAAATTCCAGCAAAAGTCTTGCGTTATTTTCCTATAATACCAAGACTTAGGAGGATGTTTGGAATAGATGAGATGTTAACGCAACTTAGATGGCACTCAAGTAATAAAAGTTTAGATGGTAAAATGAGGCATCCAGTTGATTCATTGGGTTGGGAAATGATAAACAGAAGGTGGCCAGATTTTGCATCAGATCCTCGAAATATTAGATTAGGTCTTGCCACTGATGGATTTAGTCCTTTCAAAGATCTAAGCTCTAAATACAGTTGTTGGCCAGTGATCTTAACTATATATAACTTGCCTCCCTCATTATGCATGTCAAAGGAAAGTTTGATGTTGAGTTTATTGATCCCGGGGCCAAAACAACCAGGTAATGATATAGATGTTTATTTGGCACCACTTGTAGATGACTTAATGTTGTTATGGAGTGATGGGGTTGAGATGTATGATGCGGTTACAAAGTTACATTCAATTTAAAAGCTATTTTGATGTGGACAATACATGACTTTCCTGCATATGGAAATATATCTGGATGGCCTGTGAAGGGAAAAATTGCATGCCCTATTTGTCGTGAAAATACATGTTCACTATGGTTGTCACATGGTAGGAAATTTGCATACATGGGACATAGAAGATTTCTTGCAATGGATCATCCATTTCGCATGAAAAAGAGTTGGTTTAATGGACATGTTGAAAAAAGTATTAGGTCGAAGATAAAAAGTGGTGAAGAAGATTTTATTGAAGTTGATAAAATTGTAAATGATTGGGGAAAAAGTGGTAAACGAAAGAGGAATAAGAATACAGCTCAATCTAATGTAACTTGGAAGAAAAAGTCAATATTTCTCAACCTACCATATTGGAAGGTAAATGCTTTGATATTTCTATCATTCATATTTTAATCTTCTAGTTACTTGTAATATGTCATTAAACCATTGATGTTTGATTTGTAGACCTTGCTCATACGTCATAATTTGGATGTGATGCATGTGGAAAAGAATATTTGTGAGAGCGTCATTAGTACACTTTTGGATGTGAAAGGAAAATCCAAAGATGGCATTAACTCTCGTAAGGACTTGGAAGCTATGAACATTAGGCATGCTTTACATCTTGAGAGTAGAGGAAATAAATTCTACTTACCCGCTGCTCCTCACACTTTATCAAAAGCAGAAAAACAATTTTTTTGCAAAAGGCTTGCTAGCTTGAGATTAACCGATGGTTATGGATCAAATATTGGAAATTGCATTTCAGTGGAAGAATGTAAGATCAGTGGTCTCAAGTCTCATGATTGTCATATATTAATGCAACAATTATTATCAGTTTCCTTAACAGGACTTTTACCTAAGGGACCCAGGAACTCTATTTTTAAATTGTGTTCATTTTTCAATGAGATATGCCAAGGAGTTGTTGATAGGAATAAGGTCGAAAAATTAGAAGAAGATGTTGTTGAAACATTATGCATGTTGGAAAGGTATTTTCCGCCTTCATTTTTTGATGTAATGGTACATTTGACAATTCACCTTGGGAGAGAAATACGTATATGTGGACCAGTACAATATCGTTGGATGTATCCATTTGAGAGGTAATCTTTATTTAAGCTATTCTCAAAAGTTAAATTCATTATCAAATTGGATTTAAATATTTTTACATTTTTTCATTTGTATAGGTATATGAAAGTGTTAAAAGGGTATGTTATGAATCGTGCACGACCTGAAGGGTGCATAGCTGAACGGTATATTGTTGAAGAAAATGCAATGTTCTGTAGCAAATACATAAAACAAGCATCTAAAATAGGTTCCAAGCATGCATGCAATGAAGAATATGAGAGTGATTTCTTAGTCGTAGGGCGTACAATTTCTAAAGGGACGTCACTCGTTCTATCTGATGAGATGTTGAAAGTTGCCCATCGTTATGTGTTGCTATACAGTGCAGAAGTTCAACCATACATAAAGTATGTTTATTAAATATATACTTCGACAAATTTTAACTTATTCGACCATATATTCATTTGATATATTGTTTTTACCTTAGGATGCATATGGATGAACTCAAGAGTTTTGACAAATGACTGGAAAGAAATGAGGTTTTATTACATAAAAAGCACATTGACTCTTTTGCTGCCTGGTTGGATGATAAGGTTCAACATATATGAAGAAAGTTTTTTTCTAGTTGTGCTATTTATTATTTTACTCCTAACATGTTTAAAATAATAACAGATTAGAGCTCAGTGTTTGATTGACAATGTTTCAAACACTTTAAAATGGCTTGCACGTGGTCCTAGATGCCAATCCATGTCATATTCTAGTTTTGTCATAAATGGTTTGCGCTTTCACACTAAAGATGCTGAAGAATCTCGTCAAAATAGTGGCATTTTAGTTGAAGCAACAACCATGTATAGATCGAGTGCAAAAGATAATGCACCTCAAGTTGGGAAAGTTCATTATTATGGAGTTTTGCGCGATGTTATATTACTTGATTACAATACATTTCACGTTCCAATATTCAAGTGTGATTGGGCAATATCACGAATGGAATAAAAAAGGAAGATGGGTTCACTTTGGTTAACCTTAACGAAGGACACGGACAATTTGAAAATGATCCATTCATTTTAGCAACACAAGCGAAACAAGTGTTTTATTCTAGGGAGAATTAAACTTCTAGTTGGCATGTTGTTTTGCAAGCACCATCAAGAGACTTGTATGCATTACATGTGGAAGAAGATACTGATGAGCCAACTATTCCAGTAGATATATCACAGCTTGAAGACAACCATGATGATGACAATGAGAACAATGCAAGGATAGATGTCGAAGGCATATTATGTGACACATAGAGTAATTTGGTAATAGTTTTAAAATTTATCTTCTTAACCTATATTTGTACATAATGTACTTTTTATAGCCCTATATTTGGAAGTTTTTACATCGTGATGAAATGTTGAATATTTAAATTTTGTTAAGATCTCTAACCTTAATTTCTTTTGATGTTGCAGATTTTCATTCCAAACTTTCAAACTAGTTGACAGTAGGAAGCTTATTATTTAAAACAATGGACAAAGTTGAGGTAATTGTTTTTTCTTTTGCTTTTATATTTGTTGATTTTCGAAAATAAACATATTTGTATTTTGTTTTCATGTTGCATTCTTAAAGTCAACTAAACAAGCTGCCAAAATCTCTAAACGACGAAGAGCTGCTATTGCTGCAGCAGCAATTCAAGAGACTAGTGAAAGAGTAAGAATTTCTAGTGAGCAAGAAAATGATGTATCGACTCCAATAGTAAATGAGCAAAGCACGCCATCAACTACTGAAAATGTTCCCAAAAAAAGGAGAGGTCCAACTCAAGTGAAAATGATTACGGGAAATAATTATCAGAAGATGGATCTTGAATTCAATGAATTCGGGCAAGTGGTTGGCAATAACTCAGATAAATTTGCTAGTATAGTTGGAGCTATGGTACAAGAACATGTGCCTGTTATACTTACAGATTGGAATTCGGTGGATGAGAAGAAAAAAAAGGAACTTTGGAGTATCGTACATGTATGATTCTTAATTGAATTTTAAGATTATTTCTGGTACAAATAAGTTGTAAAATTATATTTGTGTAAAAATACAGCAAAGGTTCAATGTGGGTGATTGTCATAAAAAAATGACATTTCAATGTATGGGAAAGTATTGGAGGACGTACAAATGCAGACTTAGAAAACAAATTCGAGGTCAAGTCAAATCTTCTTTGAATAGGACACGTACTACTAACCTTCTTAGACCAAAGAATGTGCTCTCTCAAGAAGAATGAGAAAAATTTGTTGAAGATACTCTTTCCAATAACTTTAACGTAAGTAATATTTACATACTAATGTTCATTTTTATTTAACTTTTATTGTTGTTTATAACTTTTTATTTTGTGAATAGGAAATAAGTTTCAAGTCCAGCGGAATGAGAAATAATCAAAAGCTTCTCCACACTATGGGACGAAAGGGTTATCCACGTGTGGCTCATGAAATGGTACAATTACAAACATATCTTTAATTTTTACTTGAATTGTCACATTGTCACACGCTAATACATATAATTGTTGGATTTTTATTGCAGAGGAAAAATAACCCAGATATAAAAGGGATAAAAACCAAAGTATGGACTCAAGGACATCTAAGAAAGGACGAAACTCCAATAAATGAAGCAGTTGCCGAAACTCTGGTATGTTAGAAATCTATGAACATTATTTTAATAATAAATTTACATTATTTTAGCATAAAAAATGAGGTTCATAAGTGCAGAAAAAGATAGAAGATTGTGCACAATCTATTTCTGATACACCGGCAGAAGATTCCATCCGAGATGATGCTGTTGCTCGAGTTTTAGGTCCTGAAAATCGTGGAAGAGTTAGGGGACTTGGCTTTGGAGTTGCACCATCAAAATTTGATATACAATTTCAAAGTGCTGGAAGAGTGAAAGAACTTGAGAATCAATTGCAAACTCAGTCACAAAACTACAGACTCAGTCAGAAAAATTACAACCTTAGTCAGAAAAAATGGAATCACTAGAAGAAAAGGTTAAAGCATTAATTAGGCTATGTCAACAAGTATAAAAATTTACATTATATTAATATGATAACATGTTTAATGTGAACAACTTTTTTAATGTTTGTGTCATTTTACAGAATGTCGAAGATAGGGGTTCACATGTGTATACGCCTCATGTTATTGTATTTTGAAATTTTAATTGTTTATGTTTAATATAAATTATTATTGCAGTTTCTTAATTTTAAAAGAAATTTCTTCATTTAACTATAAATTTGTAGTCACATCAAGGAAGTGGTGTTCAAGGAGGTATATATATGGAGAATGCAAGGTGTCAACTCTTGCATTGGTACAAGTATGACGAGGAAGAAATTGTTGCTGAAGGGAAGATTGC
Source organism: Ligustrum vulgare (assembly GCA_963555705.1). Lineage (NCBI taxonomy): Eukaryota > Viridiplantae > Streptophyta > Magnoliopsida > Lamiales > Oleaceae > Ligustrum > Ligustrum vulgare. The sequence goes on from OY743177.1 coordinate 10,657,560, forward strand.
AACAACAGACCCAAGTGCAAAGGTGCATCACATGCCACTTGGACGAGATTGTTGGAAGGTTTGGGTAGAAGAAGTGTACATGAGTCATTTGGCCTTATACAGACCTACAGATGAATTTCGATTGCTTAGTGAAGCCATGGGAAATATTGTTGCTTGGCCTAAAAGCTGTATTAGACTTATTTGATGAAGGTAAAACTTATTTACAGATGAATTTCAATTTCTATTGTTGCGGATTAAGTTTTGAAATGATTTGGTTGTGATGAGTATTGATTCTAGATTATTGTTGGCGTGGAGTTGGGGATGAATTTTGGATTGATTTGATTGTAGTTTGATGATGAATGAGTTTTTAGTTTGATATTTTAAAGTATTATGGTGATTGTGATATCCCTCTACATGTTGGCTAAGTCCAATTTATAGGGGAGACTCTGTCCAAATTTCTGTAAAGTTTTACAATCGAAAATGATAATTTTAATATTTAGTGTGATTTATTTCTACATTTTTGCATTCAGTGCAGTTGGAGTCCTGATGATTAAACTTTTATAATGTCTTTGCAGGTAAAAGTCAATTTTGCAGTTCTCTCATAAGATGGTTTGTCATGGGCATAGTTCAAGCTAGACTTCAGAAGCCAGGGAAGTACTCATCTTTAATGATGATTCGTGTTGAAAATGGTGATAGTAGCTCCTTTTTGTATGGCGACTGGTCTGTTAGAGATATTGTTGCAATTTAGAGGGATAGTAAATGTCAAACTTTAGATGTGCAATCAAGTATATGAAAAATATATATTGCAGATTTTGTTTTAATATTAAAGAACAAAGTACAAGAATTTTTGTTAAGTATTAAAATATGTGGTATAATTTTCTTTAAATGCTTGCATTTTATTGTGAATAGTTGATTTGTTTTTATAGCACATGTGTTTCATATTTTACATATTACATATATGTTTGAGAAATTTGTTGGTTATCAGTGGAATTATCTATATTGATTTAAAAAAAATAAAAATAAAAATTGTTAAAGATCAACGAAAAAGCGCAATGAGTGTTGCCAAAAGTATCAACAACAACGCGCAAAGAGTGTTGCTAAAAGTATCAACGGCAACGCGCAACGAGTGTTGCCAAAAGTATCAACGGCAACGCGCAACGAGTGATATCAACGAGAACGCGCAATGAGTGTTGCCAAAAGTATCTACCGCAACATGCAAAGAACGTTGCTAAAGGTCTACCGCAACACGCAATGAATGTTGCCAAAAGTATCAACGACAACACGCAATGAATGCTTCCAAAGCTCTACCGCAACACGCAGTGAACGTTGCCAAAGGTCTACCACAACACGCAATCCATCCTTTTGCAACACGCAATGAACGTTTCCGTATCCTTTCCCTCTACGGCAACACTGTGATTTGCAACATGCACATGAACGTTGCAAAAGGTCTTTTGCAACATTTTTTGCGCGTTGTCGTAGGCTGTTTTTGTTGTAGTGTCACCTAGTGCAGCACTCTCTGTCAACCTATTTGAAGATCTACACCAACCCTTGTTATATCAATAGCTACCTGAAAGGTTAGATGACGTGGGGGTGACTGGTGAGCATAAACTTGCTCAGTGAATAGAATATGGCACGTGTTATTGCACTTTGGGATATACAAGTCAACTTTACATACTTAAGACAAGTGCAAATGTATGATGAGTGGTCGATGCACATGCATGTTCTTTTCAAAAATATGATTTCAGAGCCCGATTATAGATTATCTCCTTTAGCTCAAAGAGCTTATCATTTTCATAACTCGGATATCGATCAATTGGCCATAACAAATCAGATTATATATGACTATTTCATCATCTAAGGCTTTCACATCCTTGTCATCTTTCACCCTGTTCGACTCCAAAAGGGTGGTGCTCCCAACATCACCAATATCGATATCCAAAACAACACATTAATTACTGAGGGGGCTAGTATTCAAATCTATAATCCATATGCACAAAACTCTTCTTTATGTATAAACTTTCTTTCATGATTCATCATATATCAAATGTCATTGCATTTCCAAAACATGAACCGAATGTAATTTCATCATATCATGTTATCATATTATACCACATAATAAGGTATATCGAATATTGAGTTCATTAATTCAATGATCCAAATAACCATATTCAACCACATTATAATTGAATCATAATTCACATAAACATATTCACTCACTTATAATCATATGATCTAATTTGCATATTATTCAAATAATCCAAATAAACACATCCCACTCGTATATTATTCAACTAATCCAAATAAACACATTCCACTCACATATTATTCAACGAATCCAAATAAACGCATTCGACTCACAGTTTGTTGGATGAATCTATCCATGAACAACTCCTAGAATGACTTCCTTTTGGAATGAGGATCCTTCCACTAGTTTTGAACGGAGTGTGTGAAGAAACAAGTACATAACCCTTAGTATAAAAATCTCCATGACTTTTATATCAATGGAAAGATAATTGAATCACGAGTTCAACGCACTTCACATATTGCAAATTTGAGTTGTCAATCAAAAGTTATGGCAGAATGAAGTTAGGCTGTCGGGTTGTCTTTTGGTGTCGAAACCAACTGATTTAATGTCAACACTAAAGTGTTAGAATGTCATTTTTAAGCTCAGATGAACATGGTGTCGATACAAAACTAGTAGGTGTCGATACTAAACGTATTTTCAGAATTTGAAAGTCAGTTTTCTTGATTTTTTTTATCTAAAATCATTTTTTTTTGATAAAGGGATTTGAGAAAGCACGTTCGCCAATAAAAAATAATGGATTATAACGGATTGAAACATGATTTTGGCATGAAATCAATATTGAGGGTTTGAAAGAGGGAAGAACCATTCAGCAACGTTTTGGATCTAATTTTCTGATATGTTTCTTCATTCAACTGATCCCTATTTATAGAGGAAGAAGGGTGCATGAACTTGAAGTTTGAAACTTGATGTAGAGGATTGGAGACTTCCTTCAAGGCTAAGAAACAATATTTTAATGTCAAGCTTGACGTGTTACTCCATTTTCATGCAGATGGAGGTGGCTATGGAGGAGCCCAAGAAAGTTGGAGGATGACTCAGGTTGGCTGTGGATGAAGATAAGGTTAGATTTGAGGTAGTAAACGAATTCCCACTTCCATGCATCCAATTCTTCCTACAAATACTCAAGTCGAAATAAATTCATTACACTGAAAATTTCCAAAAAAACATGAGAAAAGAGCTCTTCCATTCAAAACCTTGGGAAGGAAATTATGTCAAAATCTTGTTTTAATCCCTTCCAAGTATTCCTTTTTTTATTACTAAACATGTTTTCTCAATTTTTTTTATTTTTTATTTTTTTATCAAAAAGACGAATTTGGATAAAAAAAAAAAGAAAAATAGATTTCGATTTCTGGAAACTCGTTTGGTGTTGACACCTGGACATTTCGTATCGACACCAAACGAGGAAGATGAACATTGTGTGACACCATATCGACACCTATGTAGACACCAAGCTTATTTTGAGTTTTGATTTTGGTATTTTGCTTTTCTATGATTTTTCGGGTTGATTTTTATTGTATTATCATCCAGTATTGTGAGCATTTGATACACCATTTATATGTAGCATAATGTGATAGCATGTTTTCAATAAAATGTCATTTGGTTGATTATGAAAAGTTTATAAATGAGGATTATAGATTTTGAACTATAGCCCCCTTGATAATCATTATGGTATCTGAATATCGATGATGTCGAGAGCACCTCGCGGTTCTAAGTTTGGTAAGGATCGACTTGATAATTAAGTAACATTATTGGAGTCGAATATGGTGAAAAATGAGAGGATATAGAAGTCCTAGAGGATGTAGAAATATTCCTCTGTTGTGATTTTTGGCCACTTATCGATATACAGTTTATGTTGTTAAAGCATTTTCAGGTAGATGAGATAATATATAATAGGGCCTTGAATGCATGGTTTTGAAAAGAATGTACATGTATATCGATTATTCATTGAAATATCAATTCACATTTTTCATGTTTTTCCTAAATTGTAGATGCTACATTTTGACACCTTTGAATTTGAATTATTCTATCGGAATTGGATTAATTCGCTGACTGGAGATATAATATGTATGTGGTGAAAGTGCACACTTGACAGTCGTATCATGACTTCCCAACCTTGACGCGATTTCTTTGATCCTACTTCTATATAGATTTCTTTAACCGCACATCTTACCTAGAAAATCTAAATAAATTAAAATTATAATTTGGCACAATGGCCGAATAGAGCCTTAATATGATTGACTTCTTATTAAATTATTTTCTGATTTTTATCAATCCAAATTTAACAAAAATATTTAAATCCAAAATACTAACTATCGGGCATGTAGCTCAAATGGTAGAGCGCTCGCTTTGCATGCGAGAGGCACAGGGTTCAATCACCCGCATCTCCAAATTTATTGTTACTTTCTTTTTTTTGTTCTTTTTTATAAAAATCATTAGCAACATTCACGAAGTAGGGGATGTAACTTTTTTGGCGATTTCTTTTGTAGTATTTGTTGCCGAGGATAAGAATTCAAATGCCGAGTTGAAGCTGAGGTAACATCGTTTCTCCCTGTAATTAACTTAATTATTGAATTTTTTAGCCTGCGGATTTTACATTTTATTATATTTCCACGCGCAAATTTAGATAAGCTAAAACTCTGAGTCAATAGATTTAGTAAGTTAGAAGAGTAGGAATATCAATGAATTTTGCTGTATGTTTTACCGAGGATTATCTATGAACAAATTGTGGAATGATAAAGTAGAATATACATCTTGCAGTTGAGATCCCAAATCAAGGAAAATGGGATTGCATTTTATAATTGCACAATGCCACATACGAATTTTACAAGCTGCGTCAATTGGCTTCAGTATACGATGAAGAAATGAGAATAGGTCTATTAAATTTTTTAAAGTAGTTGGTCTATAAACTAAATCTGGTGTCATTAGTTTATTTTCAATGTATTGGTTTTAACATAACAGGCCAACGTTAGCGTTTTTTTTTTAATTATTATTATTATTATTATTATTATTATTATTATTATTATTTTAAACTTGATCCGATAATGTTTGTCAAGTATCTCTTGTTTATGCCAGAGATTCACTACATTGCGAAAATTTACCTATTTATGTGAGCAGACTGCCATTTTTACCTGTGATTTTTTTTTTTTTTTTTTTTTTTGTGATAACACAATGAAATGTTATTTTATGCTGATGGAGATTCGTTAAGTCTATGCTTTCCAGGTCCTCTCTCTCTCTCTCTCTCTCTCTCTCTCTCTCCACATGTGTAGCACCCCGAGTTCCGTAAAACCCGGATCGCCACGTCGTCCATTAAAACTAACTATTTAACAAATATTGCGAAAATAAATGAATTTTAAAACATCTTATTCATTTAAAAATTCGCAACGGAACTCAAATTTAAATAAATTCACTTGAAAAACATACCATAAAATTCCAATATCAAAATAGAATTAACAAGTTTCAATAATCTTGACTTTCAAAAAAAAAATAACTTAAAATTATTGTTTGCCATAGATGCCCCTCATTCGCCATCTCCTCCGAACTCTACAAATGTTGTTAAAAATAGAGTGAGTATTTCAAAAGAAATACTCAGTACATTCATCACCAATAATTAATTTAAAAAATAATTGAACACGTAATTATGCAAATAATATAGTGACATTCTCTTTTTAGTCATAGGCATCACGTGTGTGTGTGTGTGTGTGTGTGTGTGTGTGTGTATATATATATATTGGTATAGAGAGAGAGAGAGAGAGTAGAGACGGGAGGGGCGATGCCCTCTCCTCCGTTGTTAACCACCGACCGAAGGGCGGCTCCGATGTAGGGTAAAGGTGGAGTTTGGGCGCGAAAAATCGAAAGGAACCGGGGCTGGAGGTTGCGATTTTGGAGTTTCTCCGGGGGGGAATCTAGCCATGTGACGCCCCGAAAATTTTGAAGGCTAGAATTATTTAACGATTTTATTATTTATGTATTTAAATGATTTTGAAAAGTCAAAAGCCTAAAATATTTTATGTTTTGACGACAAATGTTATTTGGGCCAAGTGATTAATTATGGTCTACAATGAAAAAATTTAAATCGATATTAGACTTGTTTTGTAGATCATAATTAATTGTATATATGTATATATATAAAGAAAAGAATTTTATATAGAATTTAAAATCAATTTCAATTTTTAAATATCCAAAACGGTTTGTAGTTAACGTGTGATTGCACCGTTTTTGAGAAATCAAACTTTCTTCTACCTGTTGAAATTTCTTTATTCATAATTGATCAACTTTATCCTTCAATTAACAAAAGATTTCCTTTTATTTCACACGTTATTTCCATTAAAACTGAAATTATGTTGTTTACCTTATGTAAAAAATTAATTACCTATTAATGCACGAATTGTTGCACGCAAATCCCATTATTTAAGGACATACCCGTTGGAAAGGATTATGTGAAGTATTTAAAGACATGAGTTGTGCAAGATTTTATCCACACCAATACAATTATTTAGAAGCACTGGTTTCTCAAACTTTCTTGAAGAAATAAAGTTTTTTGTTTCTCAAACTTTCTTGAAGAAATAAAGTTTTTTCGACGCGTTCGAGATTAGTTTGGCAATAATTTTCAATTCTCATTGTTCAAGATTACACGATCAATTTAATGAACAAAGTATGGATTTCCCTATGTGCCAAGTGGTTTGTGTTTTCGCTCTTTAATGTTTTAAGTTTGAATATTTTATGCGTTATTATGTGATCCAAATTAAGAGGATCTTATGGGTAATACCAAAGGGTATTATGTAGATCTATGGAAACTAGTCACAGGACTAAACCCTAAGTAGAGAATGAGAATGGGTATGACCTAAAGTGAGAATGAGATGGTCGGGTTTTTATCCCACTATGAAAGTATGTTATGGCATAATCTATTTGCTTTTGATATTAAATTGTGAAAATACTGATGCGAAATCTATACTTGGTATATTCATATGCTTATTCCATATTTTAAAACATTTTTTTCAGGCTAGCTCAGGATTGATTGGATGGTGGCGAAATGGTGATGTGGGCTGCACAGGAATTTGAAGAATTAAAATTATTAAGTTTTTATTTAAGATTTACTTATTGTTTAAAATATGTTCATTAAGTTGTTGAGAAAAGAAGTTTTAATTTCATGTTTGGAAAAAGCATTTGTTTTACGCTTCCGCATTTATTTAAGAAAATTGAAAGTTTTTGGTAACACTCCAGCATCTATTTACCAAAAATACTGGGGAGTTACAAGCCATAAATGGGTCGAGGTAAGGTTCTGGGCTCCGTCTATTCCTGGGTTTTAGGTTTGATTTGGGCTGATTGGAGGTGATGTTTTGGTCGTGAAAGCAATGAGGTGGTGATGTTCGATTTTGGCGGTGGTGAAAGTGTTTGTGGGAGTGGCGGTGTTGTGGCGGTTTGGAGTTGGTTGTCGGTGATTATGTGGTGATGCGATTGCAGATTGTTGGTCGTTTTAGGTGGTGTTGAATGGTTCAAGAGGAGGCAGTGGACTCACAATGTGGTTCGGTGTGTGGATTCGGAGGAGGCAGTGGAGTGGTGGTGTAGTTTGGTCTGCAAAGGGAGGTGATTCAACGTTGGGCTTGAGTGGTTGCAGTGATAATAATTCCGGTGGTGATAGGTTGTGGCTAGTTCGACAGTTTGGTGGTGTGGGGTGTTGTCGTGAAACGTGTTTGCAGATTGTGGGAGTATGTCTTAGTGTTTGGGGTTGAAATCAAAAAATTTCACATTGCAAGCAAGTGGGAGAAAGAATGTTACCAAGAAAATTTTCTTGCCTGCGGGAGAATGTGAGAATTGAGGGTTGAGAAATTCGAACAGTAAATGTTTAGGACACAATTTTCTAGGTGGTAAGTGGGCAAAAAGTTGGGCTGCAAGAATATTTCTAATTGGACTTAATAGAATTTGGCTTAAAATGATCAAAATTTGGACAATCAAATTTTGGATCCAAAATAATAAAATATTGGACTTAATTAAATTGGACTCGAAATTATTACAATTTGGATTTTAAAATAATAAGGAATTCGATACTTTAAAATATTTAAGATTGGGCTCGATTTGGAATATGTTTAAATTTATTTTTCATTGGCTAGACGAACACGCTTCATTTTTAAAATAAAATTTGGGGTTAAAACTTAGTGACACGTTTTTCGAGAAAAACGATTTTATATTATTTAAAAATTCTCGGTCGCTACGTGATGTCTCGCAATAAGAACATTGTAAGCTGCTACATCTTACACTTGTAACGAAATCGTGAAAGTGACTTTGTTTTGTGCCTACGCTGTAACTGGCATTATTTTTATTACAATTTTCCTTGCAAAACTATGTGATTTTAGTGAAATTACCCATCTCATACTCGATATAAATGCATGTGGTTGATTTCAGAAATGTAGTGACCGTCACATGCAGATGCAACCCCTGAAACTATACAAGTATTTTTTTTATATGGATGCCTTCTACAATGTAATTCTGATTTTTAAGGCAAGATACGGGACTTGATTATAATTAATTTCAAGAAAAGGCTGGGAAGCTTCTGAATATTTTATAGAAAATAATTTCAAGTTACAAACTGGATGATCACTTAGCTGTAATCTAAAATCTCCTGTTCCATTCAAGCATAATTTATGTAAATTATGGTGCTTTTGTTATAGTATTAGTGTCAAAATTATAAGATGCGGTGAATTGCAGAAAAGGGGAACCATCAGGAAAATCTTGATTTGAATTATATTTGATATGCCAAGGAAGAATCTCCAGAATTTGAATATGTACCAATACACCTCATGATTTACAAAAATAAGAAGTATATATACTTTTTAAAGGGCATTCCTCCCAATCCCAGGCCAAAGAGTTGTGAGGTCATGGATTTCCAACTGGGGAACGGTCACAATGCATAAACGTTGTTAATGCTAGGCATGTAGCTCCTTTTTTCCTCAACGTTAGCTCCTTTTTTCCTCAACGTTTCTTATTTTGTTTCACATTTGTATTTGCAATATTATTGATTATTGTCTAGTGACTTTTTGGGGGTGATAAGTCTATGTGCTATTCTTTTGCCTGCCGACTTATGCTACTAAACCAGTAAACAATGTTAACAAGCAATATTGCTAACATCTACACTTTAGAAGTTGTAGTTGATATGTATATCATGTAACTCATGAAATGGTTTGATTGGGTGAGCCAGAAGCCTGTAACAAATACAAGCGACAGCATGGTGTTCCGTCATCTGGGTGCGTTTGAATTGATCTAGGAAAATTGCGTAACTTGTTGAACAAATTTAGTGGATCTTGCAACAGGCCAAAATGAGCATCTGGATCACCAATCTGAGAAAGGTTCACATCGGAAAACCCGAGAGATGGCAGTAACCGATCAGGCCAATCACTGTAGAATTGAAAGGTGGAGTTGGATAGTGTGGTTGCTTGCTTGTTCATGAAATCTGCTAAGAGCACCGTGTGGGTAAGATTGCATTTTTCTGCAATACTTTTTAGCACCTTCATGGCATCAGAGTGTGAGAGATAATAGAGGATGCCCTCTAAAACCCAGACTGTATTCTTCTTTGGCTCAAATCCTGACATTTGAAGCTTTTCAAGCCAGTCATCTTCTGTCAGGTCTGCTCCTACTCTTCTCACTGATTTTGCTGTCATGATTGGGTGTTGATGTTCATCTTTTGAATTTGCTGCTGCTTCTAGAATTTTGTTTTTCACTTGCAAAACTTCTGCATAATCGACCTCAAAAACACTGCTTTCTTTCAAGCAGCTTAGACGATACGGTCTTGTATCCATTCCTGCAGATAAGTAGATAATTTTAGTTCAGATTTTGCTTTGTCATTGAAACATATGCATTTTAAGCTGTACAACATCTGTATTCGGTAAAATAATCTCTCTACTTCAGTGTTGTAATTACAAATGTTTATAAATGCCAGAGCCTTTACTACATTTTGTGGCTTGAATAGTCTAATATGCAGAGCACTTGCAATTTTCTAGACATAGGTCGACTGGAGCTACAAATAGCTCAGTGGATCAAATTGGAAGTTTTTAGTCTTTTAAAGTTCTCGTTGAGAATTTCCATTGATCTTAACACTTACATGAATAAAATATCTGTCAATGATAGTAAATTTTATAGACTTCTTGAGATACTGGATATTGGATAATGAAAAACTCTCAGCTGCAAAAGAGGCAGCCTTGAAAGTTGAAACACGGTTTGTACTGCTTGTTGCTGGTAATTTGGAGGATAGGAATATCAGGCCTTTGAAGCACAGAAAACCATCTTTGGAAGATCCTGTCCTTTTTCTCACTGCATAAATTGACTTTTGCCGGTCAAAAATTAGAGTTTTTTTTTTATACTAGTGTTCAGGTGTCTTTCCCCCTTTTGTACAGTAATAATCCTCAATTCACTTAGAATGTTATGATACTTTACATTAAGCCTCTGTTTGGCAAAAAAAAAAAAAAAATTGTTTATAAACAAAGAGTGTTATATTTGAGGCAAAATATGTGGTTGAAAAGTGGTTTGAGAAAATGTGTGTGGTTAAAAAGTAATATTGCCTTTGGTTGCAGACTATACATCAAGGTTGAATGAGTCCAACTGCCTATTGTGTTCGATTGCATGTGTACCACCTATTCCTACCAGTAAAATATGTTCTCATATCCCCTGTTACTCTTTCAATGCTTGTACTTCAGATATCAAATTATGCTAATGAAATGCAAATATCTTCTGCACGATACGTTTCCAGAACAGTATAGTATAAATGAAATGCAAAATATCTACATAATTGTAGTATACAAAAATTGCTTATTGAAATCCATGATCTTGTGAACATATCAGTCAAATATACAAAATTTCAACAGCATGCTAAAATTCTCCAATGCTGTAAAGTTCTGCAACTCAGGAGTCATGGTTTTCTTTTTAACTTTTTATCTTGTGTACATTGAGCTTGTCATGGGAAATCACATAATGAACGAGCCATGTATTGAGAAATTAGAAACCTGTTGGCAGATACCAAGGCCACCCTTATTAGCAAAAATGGGTTGCATATTATCAAGCATTCTTGTTTTTAGCTCCCTTATGGCATGCGCCGAGTAACACTAGTGGACCCGAAGCGTGACATGTGCCAATGATGGATACCAACTAAAAATAGGACTCACTATCAAGGCTACTAAAAACTGCAACTTTAGTTAACTTATATTTAAGAAAAATTGTAGCATTATCTCCTCTATAATGTAGACTAACCAACATATAATCAATACACAAAATCTCAATAAACTCACTATAATTTCCATCACAATAGAGATAAGCCAATTTCTCAAACTTTCATTATAAAACCAACATAAACTATACATATGGACGCAATAATAGAAAGTGAGCCACATATCTATCTACATGTGATGCACAAGTGCAATAAAAAAATGAACATGCGTCCCAAAACACTAACTAAATGTTCTATAAAATGAGTCATACTAGCTAACACTGTCATGTGACTTCAAAATCAAAGGCTTACTCCAAAAGCTGTCCAAGAACTCAATTGCTACCTGATAAGAAAATCATGGGAAAATATATAAGTTGATACCTCATTGAGTGGAGAATTTCGAAAAATAATTATACTTTCTCATTTATACATTTTTATCGAAAATCAACTTTATAGTATTTAATGATTCACCTAATAACATAGAATCAAAGTTAAAATGTAGGACATTCTCTTAATGCTGATAAATATCAATCTCTAGTCAAAACAATTGCATAGTAATCATCATATCAATAAAATACTATCATTTCAATCTGTAATCTCTAGGTATGGTCATACCATAACAAATCAACCAAAAAGTACCATCTGATTAACATCTGTAATCTAATCATATATGTATAGATTGCCTCTCAGGCTAGTCTCAAAGACCTCTGATAATCAATTCTAGAACACGACCATGACCGCCTCAGTGAACTATATCGTACACGGTCAAACCGCATCAGGGTAATATCATACACGGTCAAGACCACTCAGGCGCTGTATAGAACATGACCAAGGCCGCCTCGGTGAACTAGAATAAGTATATAATCACAGGGTAATTTTTTGGTTGATTTCAATTTCACATATCCATCTCACATTTCATTGATTTCCATCACAAGTCTTACATTTCTTTCAACATATAATCATTTCACAATCTTTCCAATTCCAAATAAATATCATATTTTCATAATATTTCACAATAATCACATAAGTTGACATATAAATCACATAATCACGTTTTACGTAATTATATAAGTAATTTATCAATATTTGAAAAATAATTAAATTTTTCTACACACAGTCTATCTATGTGGAAACTAATTCGGTTGGTAAGTCGTCCCAACCGATTTGTTACAGCCTGAAATTGATATAATATCTAAGTTAATAAATAACCATATCAACTACGTCAATAAATGAAAAAGCCAATAATAAAATATAATCTTTTCATTTATAGGCAAATTCCCTTTTGATAAAAATTAAATTTAAACTAATAGTCTAACAACCCTAAATTTGACAAAACTTCGAAATAAATAACTATTACTTACCTTTAAAATTCAACTAACAAAAGTCTAATAGTATAAATCACGTTGTCGACGACACATCTTTTCCTTTTTCTTTTCTCCCTTTTTTTTTTCCTTCCCACCCCCCCCTTTTTTTCCTTCTCTCGATTTCTTTCTCTGTCTCGACTCAATCTCTATCTCTTCCCCTATCTTAAAAGAGGGGATAGTCACGCCCAAGGCACATCTCCCAGTGACAAATGGGAGGGCTAGTAAGGCTCAGTGCAGCGGTGTACAGGATTCGAATCCTAAAATATTAGATTTTTGCCCTGTCGTGTGCGGGAATTACCCAAACTTTGGACTTATCATGAAGTCCTCCACCCTGGCTCTGGGAGGCATAACCTGCGATTAACCTCCTCAATCAATGGCTCAGGACATGAGCGATTGGGACTCTCAAGGTGTGGACTATACTTTTTTTTTTTAAAAAAAAAAAGAGAGGATAGTCAAAGTTACTATTCATGATTGTCCCCCTCATGTTCACATTGGAGATCCCCAACTATTCATGAACTGGTTCCCCAATATTAACGCGCTTTTATCCCCCCCCCCCCCCCCCCCAACATACAATTCCTTTGCTTCTATTAGCATCCGTTGCCATTTCCTAATTTTTTTCATCCGTTGTCATTTCCTAATTTCCATTTTGTTCTTTGATGGTTCGAGAGGGTCTTCAACTAGGGTGTCATTTTCAGTCCCTTTCTCAAAAAAATTGCTCCTTGCGTCTCGAATGTTTTGCTGTGGTTGGGGTGTCTTTGATACCAGCATCGGTTCTCCGTAACCTCTCAGATAAGCTAGACGAAACGCGCAAACGTGCTGCTCTCGAGGTCTTATTTTATACGTTTTTGTTTCGGGCTACAATTTTCCTTGATGTGGTATTTTTCTGAATTTCTGTTTCTGGGTTATGTATATATTTATTTTTTGAGGTTGGTTGGATCTAGGTGGACGAGATAGTGATACAATTGGCCGTATCTAGAGATCATGATAAAATTACTGTGGCAATCAATTTTCCGGCCTGATAATTTACTTATTCACCTGAGGCAAATCATCGCAAAGTAAGTATTATCTTTCAAAGAAGATTATTTTAATCGGTACGTGGCTGGGGATTTATTTGTTTAATTTAATTTAATATTCCCCGTGTTCAAGGTATTATTTTCTCTGTGTGTAGAATTTGACGTGTTAATTTTCCTTCTAGATAAGAGTCAAAGATTTAGGGTTCAATCTTCTTGTGGCTCTTTTTTTTTTAAGGTGAATTTATTTTGTTAATTCCTTTCAGGTGGTTCTTCGTATTGTGACATTCTCTCTTTGTGATAATTGTTTTGCATAGCACGAACTCGAAGATCACTGAGTCACTCACCCATGCTAGTCTAGTGAAAAATATTTTATTCATATGGAAAATCAATCGACTCTCTAAAATAAAAAGGGAAGATCTTATTCTTCACTAACTTTTGAATCCATGAAATTTGTGAAAGGTATTTTTATATTTATGTAAACCCCTTATTCCAACATTTTCTCTATCTCTATTTTGTGCTGAGATAAGGATTTATCAGATGAATTGTGGAATTTGCTTTGGTTATGCTAATCATTGCTTGAGATTGACAATTTTGTAAGATTTAGATTGAAACTAGGAGGATTTGACGTTAGTTTGTAGTTGTGGTGTTGTACTATGTAATGGGGAAATTGGAGGCTTCAAATACGAAAATCTCTTAAAATAGATAGATATCTTATTGAGCAAGTAAAAATTCTGGTGGTATGTGTTGGAATTATATATGCCCATAGAGTATAATTCACGACATTCGAAATAAAATGTTTATTGATCGTATTAATATAAAGTTGCATTTGTCCATGGGTCGATTTAATATTACAGATTGAGTGTTTAAGTTGTTAAACATAGAAAAATTCAATTTGTAATTCGATTTAAAATTAACGTTCACGATCAGTAAATAAATATGGACAATTTTATTTTGATAAGATCGTCTCGATTTTATTAAAGTCTATCTTTAACTTTGGTAATAAAATTGAGAGTATGTTTGGAACGTATTGGACGGGACCACGTGAAATTAATTTGTGAGATTGACCATACAAATTTAATTTCACTTGACTATCGTACGTGAGACCTTAATCCTAATCGGATAATAGACTTTGATTACTAACTTGAAGTTCTTTGAGGTATCAATGGGTGAGATCAAATTGCTGATCAATATCTCGGTACTTTGGGAATTAAAGTGAACTAACGAGGAACATATATTCGTATTATTGAATCAGTCACCTTTTAGGTATGATCATAATCTCACTGGTTCTTCTAGTAGACAGTTGAATCTGAGCTCAGTAATTCAACAGTGACTGTTGAATTCTATGATGTGATGGGATCACATCGAACTGTCAGATAGAAGATGAGAGTTAAGAATTTATGAATATTCGAAGAAGGGCATTTTGGTCGTTTTAACTTGCTCCGAATATTCGAGTTGATCGACGGGGGTATGTAAGAACTACAAGTGAGAGGATATAATTATTGATTAATTGTTTCAGTAATTTCAATTTTACTAAGAGTGCAATCTCGTTCTTATAGTGGAATAGAACGTGATTAATAAATTAATTTTGACTGATCAAGAGTTGATCGAGTCATAATTAATTTATTGGAGCTTAGTTTAATTTGGTCCGATCAGGTTCCCTCGGTGGCTTCACTATAATGGGTTTATACATGCTTATTACATGTATTGGATTGTGTAGAAATGAGCCTGAGTTATGGTACTAGGCCTGGTAGGATTCTGGAGTGTAAAGAGGTTACAAATAGTCTCCCAAGACTATTTTTCTTAACCTAATTGACAAAGTGGCGAGACACACACTAAAGTATGTAGTCTGTGTTTTCTCCTTACAAAAAGAAACCCTAATCCTAGTTTAACCTAGGCCTTTAGAAGGTGACCACACATCTGTACAATAGCCGTTGGAGAACACCGGGGAAAGCTTGAGGGTTTGAAGCTTTGGTGGAATCAAGAAGCAGTCGATGAAGATTATTGTAAAGCACGCTACAAGGGTAATCTTCTCAAAACCATTTTTGTGTGCAAAGTTTTTTATTCCAAGTTGAATACATAGAACAGAAAATCCTGTAACGGGATGATCTAGTTACAAGAAATCAATTTTTGTGAGTAGAGCAACTCGTGTTCCCAACAATTGGTATCAGAGCGTCAGGTTTTTGATATTGTTTTGTGTATTTAGGAATAAATAATCTTTGTTTATACATGTGTTAGTAAAGGGCGGTGTTAGGATTATGTGATTTATTTGTTATTAGATGAATGATATTTTTGTTTGAACAAATTTATGGCCTTAGAATTTTTGTGGTAAATTCTTGTATTGTTTTATCGAGTCTTGTAACAAAGGGGGTGGATTACGACTCCATGTTTCCCCTTTGATTTTAATTTACTGTAATATATATATAATTAGAAATTGTTTTTCAATTGTATTGCTGTTGAAATTGAAATTTGAAGATCGAATTTCATCACTGCTGAAGCATGGAGGACTTCCAAGGCAATTTCGAAAGGAGACTCAACTTCATCTTCCTCAACACATGAAGGACTTGGCTTACAATTTTCAGAAATCAGCCATGAACAACATGAAGGGACTCGACGGCACTCGTGGGTTCTGCCGCTACGATCGACGGTTGATGGCGGTGCTTTTGGTGCTGCGATCTCGCCTCGATCGGGTCGGCAGAGGCACCCACAGGTTCCGTTGCACACAGTCGGTAGCACCTGTGAGTGTTACCGCTGCGATGGGTGTTTCATCGCGTCGCCTCTGGCGTTGTGACCTCACCTGGATCGCGGTAGCAGCGGCACCACAAGTGCTGCTGCTTGTGCAGTGTTGCGATCGATCAGCAGCACCACCGTGGTGCTGCCACTGCTGCGAGCGGTAGTTCATACCACCTTGATGGAAGTAGCGGCGGCGACACACGGAGACTGGTGCTGTGGTGATATGGTTCCAGGTGTTTTCCGGTGATGGCACTTCCACAAATGGCGGCGGCTTCATTTCGATACTGTGTATATATATTGTATATATTCATCATGTAGAGGGAGAAGATGGATACTTAATCTTGGTCCAAATTGGATTCCAGTTGGACCGATTTGTTTCATTTGGGATGTTTTGTTTTCAACTGGGCCGAAAGAAAATGGTGAATTAATTGTGTTGGGTCAGATTTCAATTGAATTGCAGATTGTGCCGGACTTCATTTTGGGATGAGAAATATTATTTAAAGAGTTCAAATAAATGGCTGGACACTTACAAATGGAAATTGAAGAATTGGGCCAGGTTGTGGTTCAATAGACTCTTTAATTAATTTGTAATTTTTGTGTCTAGGTTTGGCCATAAATTATGTTATGTTTATTTTATTATTGCATTTATTTATTACTTTAATAAATTATGAATAAATGTCGTTAAATAACATGTTATGTAGATCGCATGAACACCGCTCTAGGTACTATACTGTCATGCATTGTTTTATATTTTCTTTTCTTTTCCAAATGTTAGATTAGAAAATAAATATATTTATTAATAATTAAATTGATTTTAAGAGTTAAAATTGATTGTGTAATTATTAATTAAAATCCAAGAGTTCAAAATATTAAGTGAGCGAGGGTGCAATTTTTGAACCCACGGCCTCCCCTATTAGCTCATTAGTAAAAATTTGTGTATGCCTCGTACTAATCTAATTAGTCTCCCTATAGGAGGGAGGGCTGCACTATTTTGGTTACTAGATTGGGCCCAATTAGGTGATAATTTTTTTAAGTGTGAATTAATCATGATTACCCTATAGGTGACATAATTAATTTGGTACTTGAAATATTATCAATATAGGGGCTAGACACTTAAATCAATGACATCGTGGGGACTTCCTATAGAATATCCAAACGATGTCAATGACGGCCAAATTTTAACGACTATAAATTAAATATTGCATGAGATGCATGATATATTTAATTTAGTGGGAGGGTCCCAGCCTAACCATAAATCACATTTATTTCTCCTATAGAGAAATGTGTTTAAGATTTTGGGGTTTTAGGTTGTCGTCATATTATAGTAGTTTTGGATCTACTTGTGCATAATTTTTCTTTATGCATCATATATGAAAGTATTCATCATTTATGCAACTCGTGTTTAATACATTTATTTTATTTGTATGTCGTATTTCCACAACTAGTTATATGTTTAGACATCACCAACTAATTTGTGAAAACTGTAACATGTGTCGTTATAATTCTTTCCACTTATGACATTTGTTCGTGCTAGAAAATCCTTGTTCAAAAATAATTATAAATCTTCCAATGCAAATGGTTTTATTTTGATGAGATGGTTTATTGCATAGTTTTGATTCTCACGTCAAGTACTTCGCAATAAAGACATCAAAATAGGGTACCACATTTATTTTCTCGATGGAAGGGTATTTATGATAATTTGAACATTTTAATTATGGAGTTATACAAAATATGCTATCAAGCTATAATATATCTCTACTTATGAACCGATCACGATTTTTTCAAGAGACCATTTGGTAAAACATGATTGGTCACTTTAACGTGGTGGAGGTTCCACTTGCAAACATTGATTCATGTGACATAATGCCTGAGAAATCTTTTAAGATGATCTCTTGCGGTTTAGTGTGGACTATATTCACCAGGATGAACGTGTCCCTGAAAGGTTCAATGTAAGTTATTCATAGAGAAGAGATTATTTTAAAGCAACAGATAGTATGGTAGGCCTCTAACCTTTTTGCTTTTGAGCAAAGATAGGATTAACGAGGAGGTAGCCTTCCCTGGAAACTCTATAATGGAGTAAGACTATTCATTGTGTTATGGTTAGTAATTGAGTCTATCTTGATTATAGATTCTATAATAACTAATCACTATTGCAAGTTGTTGCAATATGGTCCTAGGTGACCAAATAACACAATGAGATAGAGTATACTATAAGGATAAGCACGGGTACGGTAATATGGAAAGAGCCGTTCGGATTTTATGTTTGCGAAACAATTTGATTGTTATTTTGTCTCTTTATTATTTGAGCGGAATTATTTCGCACTTAATCTCCAGTTATTAGTTGGAATTAAGTTAAATAATGCTCTTATTATTGCGAGACAAATGATTAACAATCTCAAAGCCTTGTAAATGGTTCTAAGTGTAATATTACTACAAATGATAAGGGATAGATGATTCATTGTATTAATGAACTCTTTGATAAGATCTTAAGATAATCATATTTATCTAAATAAGATTGAAAGACTAGGAAAGATTGCCTCTAAGTATTTTGGAGGTGGAATCTATGTGGGCTTTTGAATTTTATTTAGAGGGTAAAATGATTAAGATCTTAGGCTTGGTTACACTTATCCAAAACTCGATTCTAATACTAGTAAGGGATGGACCTCAAAAGGATCTGAGGTGGAATCTATACTGTTTTTCTGAATCTTGTTTAGAGGATTAGATAACCAAGAGTCCTTATACATTAAATGGACTTAAGAGTTTGGGGATTAATACACTTCGATATGTATGGATTTTTTGTGCTCAAGATATGAGAGAGTACGAGTAATTCATCACTTTTATTGATGATCACTCCAGATCTCGATTATATACTTAATATCTCATTAATCCGAAATGTTGAAGAAATTCTATAATTTTGGATAGAAGTTGAGAAGTAATTAAGAGAATCGAAATACTTCGATTCGATCGAGGTTTGTGTATCTCTCATATGAGTTTAGGAACCATTTATTGGAAAAGGAGAACAAGGTAATACCAAATCAATGAAGAGTTATCTTCATTACTAGCTTCATTTGGGAATGTACACTGGAGATAGTCAGGTTCCTTCATAGCCTGCTACCATTAATTCATTTCCTGAAATACCCTAGAGTTGTGGCATGGGTGCAAGCATAGTCTATACCACATTCAGATTTGGGGACTTTTGGCACACAAGCCGAAAGGAAGGATTGTCAAGATGGAGGAAACAATGAAGCTTTGATTATAAGGTATGCAACGAAACTAGAAATTATTTCTTCTATAGTCCTCTGGTCAAGAAAGTATTTGTTCAGTACAAATGTAACTTTCTTAGAGGATAAGGCATATAGAAGAATACAAATCCACAAGTAAAATTCTATTGGATAAGATGTTAGAACGTGGTTCAAACAACTTGATTCCAAATTTTCGCATAGAATTAATCTTGATGATTTGGGACTTCCTACAGAACCGATGGTTGTTGATCCTAGTGGGAGAAATAGGCAAGTAGTTCAACCACTATTTTTTCCTGGTGAACCCAATGGACAGGGAAAAACCAAAGGTTGTAGTTGAAGTTGTTCTCACTGTTCTGCCTCTTCTTTATGTTCATAAAGAGGTAGTGGAGAGGTTGATCCCAATTAGGGATATAACCAAGTAGTGGGAGAAGAGGAAGTACTCTGTTTGGACATAATGGAAATACACTTCCAGCGACTAATTGGAGTAGGAGGTTGTAAGACCACCTTCTTGACGCTTATTCTACGGAGAGTCTTTTTAGATAGTCTCTACTGAAATAAGAGAAGAACTCCTCATTTAGGGAAGTGGTAGAAGTTATAGACTTGAAATCATGGAAGGTGAATGTGAACTCGGAATTAGATTCCTAGTAATCCAACAAGTTTGGATATTTGTAGATGCACCAAATGTGGTCAAACCTATAGGGTTTGATGATTTTTAAGATGATAAAAGAATGGTAGATGGAAAGGTTGATACCTTTAGTGCAAGGCTTATGGTTGTGGGTTTGTGAAACCCTTCTCGCCAATAGCCATGCAAAAGTTTACCTGGATCTTTTATCCAATGTCGTTCATTGTGAAAATGAGGTACGAAAAATGGATGTCAAAATGTTGTTTCTTGAATGCATCTTGAGGAAATCATTTAAAAAGTGTAATCTGATGAGTTCATATTAAAGACCATGAAAGTAAAATTCGTGACTTACAAGTTTCCAACTTTGGATTTCGGTACTTGTTCAAGATATGGAATATAGAATTTGATAGAACCATTGTGATACATGTTCTTGATCAAAATCTTGATATATCTTAAGTATACTCGTGTATACAGAAAGATGAGACAGTTTTCGCGACTATTTATTTGAATGACACTCTACTTATGTGTGAGAGTATTTTCATTAAATAGTAGTTGGCACCATCAATTAGACTTGAAGGACTTGTAGATGACTGTCTATTTTTTTCTAGACATCCGTACTTTTCGGAGTGGGAGAAAAATGAAATGAAATAGAATAGTCTCAAGTTTCATGTAATAATAAGATACTATCTATGTAAGACTGCTTTTCATTTTCTTGCAATTTTAAATTTCCACGTAATATTGTGGTGAATGTTATTATAAATTTTACTTTTATGATCATTAACGTCTATAATTGGAATTATTTTGCAGTGGAAGGACTTGGACACCATCTCGATCAATGTACCAATTCGAAAGTTTATAAATTAGTTATTTTAATTATTTTACGTGCAATTCTATGTCTAATTGTTTATTTTAATTGTTACTTGCCATTTCTATTGTAGTTGAGTAGTAAGTTGCCTAAATTGCATTAAATTGAAGTTAGGAAAAGTTTGGTGACACTTTGGAATTTTATTTGAAAGTTATGAACCTAAATTACCAAATTATGAGAGTTAAGGGACTAAATTGCAATTTTACCAAAAGTTAAACACTAAACCTAACCTAATGACCTCACACTCTCATATCCCTCTCTCACGCCGCGTCTCTTCTCTCTCGGTCGCTGATCGCTCCCCCTTCTTCCCTCGGCCCGCTCTTCCTCTCTCTCGGCTCTCACCACCGTAGTCGACCGCTGCCCCCACCGGAAGTAAGCCCTCCCCCTCTTCCTCCTCTCACGCACGAAAACCCGCGGCACGGTTTTTCTTTTTTTGACACACACGGTTTTTTTTTTCACACACATACACAACTTTATATGTTAAATTTTATGCATATATTGGTGTATATAGGAATTAAAGTAAGTATATATGTAAATTCCTCACAATTTTCAGATTTCTGTTCTTCTTGATTTTCGAATTTTAGCATAAATTAAGGATTTGGGATGTTTATGTGTGTGAGTATTGAGGCATATGAATGTGTATATGATCATGTATATGTAGGTGAATATTTAAACGACATATGAAATTTGAAATTTTGAGATAATAACGACATGTGTAATTTTGAGATTTTAAGATAATAGTATAAAAAGAATTAACCTTAACATTTAAAGAACAAGTTAGTTTAAGTTGAAATTATATTCAAAGTTATAAAATTTTAGTTCAAGATCATATTTTTTGATAAGTAATGCTTGGTTTTGATTTGTGGAATTGATGAGTAAGATTTCAAAATTTCCTTGAGCTTAATGTATTACTTCGAATATGATATATATGTGGTGTTAAAAATGTTTGTTATATTATGAGTCACATGAAAGTATATGTTTTGGGAATTTGAAAGTATGAAAGGAAATTCTTTAGTTTTATGTGCTCTAGTCTCGATATAAGATCACATGTGAGTTAAATTGAAGTTTTAATTTCAGTTAATGTTTGATTGAGTATTAAAATGAATAACGAATTTAATTGTCAACTGAAAGTCATATTTATTGACGAATGTGAATAATTAGGGATTTTGGTACATTGACGTTATGGGTATCCGAGACTCTTCCACTTGCAAGTTCAGAACGGTAAATACTTATAAGGATTTCAGGTAAGTAAACTCCCCCCCTATTTTCATCAAAGTTGAATGTAAATGTGAAAGTTATGTGTAAATGACTGTCGTGCAACTTACTTGCTTGATGAATTTCCTTTACATTATAAAAGCATATGTTATTGAGAAGAATGTTTAAGCATGCACATTACCATGTCATTGCATGATCAAGCATGCATTGGCATCGAAATTGGGAAGTCAAATGTTTTTAAATGAAAGAAATGTGTCAAGTGCAAGTTTGTTCAAAAGTTATGTATCCCAAGTTTTTTTTTTAAGAATGAATGGGTGTACTTCTAGTTCATGAAAGTTGCGAGTGGGAAATGGGGCGCAGGGGACCGGCGTACCCGACTTAAGTCGCCTTGCGACGGAATGTTCAACCGTTTACGGTGGACTGTTAAACCGCTTTGCAGTGGGAAAGTGAATGTTAAACCGCTTTGCGGTGGGAAAGTGAATGTTAATTTGGTTCCAAATAAGTAATTGCTCACTGTATTCTGATTGACTAGAAGTTACATCAAGTGAGCTCACGATGGAAATGAAGTGAAAGTTTTGAAATGTTAAGTGAAAGTTTGAAATGTTGTATGTTCTGGAAAGTAAAGAAAAAGGGGATACATACATGGAATTTTTAAAAAGTATTCATTTCATAAGCATGCATTCATGCATACAGTTTACTTACTGAGCTTTAGCTCACCCCAATCCCTCCCCAACATTTCAGGTGATGAAAGTTAGATGATCAGAGGGGAGCACTTGGCGGCTGACTCAGACAGTACCTGCTGTTGCCTTAATTAATAAAACTAAATTTATTCAAGTTATCATTAAATTTATTCCTTCATTTATTGTTATTGATAATGTTTTGGTTGAAGTTAGTCTTGATTACGTATGGGTAACATATTAGGGGTTAAATTACCTCTTATTGCAATTGTCAATGTCTGTTGATTTTTGGGAAATCTTATGCTTGAGGAGTTTGGGGAATGAATGAATTGGTTTTGGCGATAATGAATGTGATTGATGCTTTTAAATTTTTAAAATGGTTTTGATGCTCCTCTACAGGTTGGCTATGTCCAATTTATAGAGGAGACTATGCCGAAATTTCGCTAAAATTTTATTATAGATAAATGAATATTTTTGTCGTGTAAACGATTTAATTCCGCAATTAATGTGAATGGAAGTTAACATGCCTAGGTTTTAGGTTTTGAAACTTGGGGTGTTACAATCTATATTTGCAATATTGAAGTATTGAAAGAAATAATGTCCTTTGTGGACTTTATCTATCTTATGAGTATTCTCCTAAGACTCATGGTAAGATAGAGAAGGTTCCTTATGCTCCGGCTATAGGAAGCCTTACTTTGCACTAGATAGGTCATATCTTATGCTGGAGATATTGTTGGTGATTATTAATTTGATCCAAGATCAGATCATTGAATAGAGGTAAAGCATATACTGAATCGTTTTCGAAAAACGAGTAAATATTTGCTTATCTATTTAGTTTGTGATCTGATGGATTAAAACTAATTAAGATCTGATTTGACTAGGACTCTCGAGAGTCGTCAAAATTGGAATATAACTGGGAGATAATGTGGTTAATTGGTTGGGTATAACACAATCTTGGATTGTTTGTTATACAACCGTGACTTACATCGAAAGGAGTTACTATCTTGGTTGAGAACATAATCATTACTGTAATGATGATGTTGACAAGATGGATGATTCGATATTTTATGTATACTCTAAGGGCAAGTGGGAGATTGTTGGAATTATATATGCCCATAGAGTATAATTCACGACATTCGAAATAAAATGTTTATTGATTGTATTAATATAAAGTTGCATTTGTCCATGGGTCGATTTAATATTACAAAGTGAGTGTTTAAGTTGTTAAATATAGAAAGATTCAATTTGTAATTCGATCTAAAATTAACGTTCACAATCAATAAATAAATATGAACAATTTTATTTTGATAAGATCGTCTCGATTTTATTAAAGTCTATCTTTGACTTTGGTAATAAAATTGAGAGTACGTTTGGAACGTATTGGACGGGACCACGTGAAATTAATTTGTGACATTGACCATACAAATTTAATTTCACTTGACTATCGTACGTGAGACCTTAATCCTAATCGGATAATGGACTTTGATTACTAACTTCAAGTTCTTTGAGGTATCAATGGATGAGATCAAATTGCTGATCAATATCGCGGTACTTTGGGAATTAAAGTGAACTAACGAGGAACATATATTCGTATTATGGAATTCGTCACCTTTTAGGTATGATCATAATCTCACTGGTTCTTCTAGTAGACAGTTGAATCTGAGCTCAGTAATTCAACAGTGACTATTGAATTCTATGATGTGATGGGATCACATCGAACTGTCAGATAGAAGATGAGAGTTAAGAATTTATGAATATTCGAAGAAGGGCATTTTGGTCATTTTAACTTGCTCCGAATATTCGAGTTGATCGACGGGGGTAACATGTAAGAACGATAAGTGAGAGGATATAATTATTGATTAATTGTTTCAGTAATTTCAATTTTACTAAGAGTGCAATCTCGTTCTTATAGTGGAATAGAACGTGATTAATAAATTAATTTTGACTGATCAAGAGTTGATCGAGTCATAATTAATTTATTGGAGCTTAGTTTAATTGGGTCCGATCAGGTTCCCTCGGTGGTTTCACTATAATGGGTTTATACATGCTTATTACCTGTATTGGGTTGTGCAGAAATGAGTCTGGGTTATGGTACTAGGTCTGGTAGGATTTTGGAGTGTAAAGAGGTTACAAATAGTCTCCCAAGACTATTTTTCTTAACCTAATTGACAAAGTGGCGAGACACACACTAAAGTATGTAGTCTGTGTTTTCTCCTTACAAAAAGAAACCCTAATCCTAGTTTAACCTAGGCCTTGAGAAGGTGACCACACATCTGTACAATAGCCGTTGGAGAACACCGGGGAAAACTTGAGGGTTTGAAGCTTTGGTGGAATCAAGAAGCAGTCGATGAAGATTATTGTAAAGCACGTTACAAGGGTAATCTTCTCAAAACCATTTTTGTGTGCAAAGTTATTTATTCCAAGTTGAATACATAGAACAGAAAATCCTGTAACGGGATGATCTAGTCACAAGAAATCAATTTTTGTTAGTAGAGCAACCCGTGTTCCAACAGTATGAACTATGAAATATTTTACACAAGTAAATGAAAAATTGTGGCTAGGATTACGGTGCAGCAATTGAAGAGATTGTCTAAATGAAAATGCGGAGGACGAAAATGATACGTGGGTGCATTATAATAATTGGTTTAACGAGGAAAGGAGAAAAAAAATATTTCACATGTTGTGTAGATTACAAGTATTGCTGGAAGGACCTTGGGTAATTCCAGACGGCATTCACTTACAATTTGTAGTGTTTCTGTTTAACATAACATGCATTAACAAAAATCCAGCAAAAAAATAATCAGTGAGTGATGCTATTTTTCATAAACATTATTTTGACTTTTATCTTCATGGAACATGTTTACAAACATTGCCTAGCTTTATGTTCTATTCTGTTCAAAACATACCATTTGTAAAAATGTTTGTATTTGCGGGGTATTCAGCAGTTCACAAGTACTTCTGACAAAAGAAAGATGCTTACCATGTCATTTCATGCTATAGCCTTTTTTTAATACAGAATATACCCTCTCTCCCTCCCGTCCTTTTTTTTTTTTTTACATAGTTCTTACTCTATCAAATTGTTTTTCATGTTTTCTTTTAGGTTAAATATTACCAACGTGTTCCCCTAATATGTAGATTAAAGTATTCAGCCTCGTCTAAAATATTTGCAATTTACACTTCAGTTTATGCATGCAACTCGAAAGGCCATAGTAAAGTCACTTCTTCTCCGCAGAAATGGAGATCAACTCTGTTTGTTACCTGCATCACTTAAAGAAGATACAGTCAGGAAACATCCCATTCTTCATTTGAAGGCGGCAAGTTTTGCAATCTCAAATGCAACTGGAGTTTCTTAGCAAATTTAATGGGTGGAATGATAGGTAGTATGTCATCTAAGCCCATTGCAAGGATTTCAGAAATAGATTTGGAGATATCATGGCAAAGGGATAGCTTCATTTATGTCAATGCACATGGCTTATGAGTTACTTCCTCAATCAGGCAAGGTCTCGATAGGTATCCTTGTCTCTTCTTTAGTTATCTTCTGTCATTCATGGTTGCCATGGTTGCCATGGTCTCTTGTGTTTGAGATTAAGGAAGAGGACGAAGACGAAGGACAGACGAATGAAAGAAGGTGTGCGATGCGTGGGCCTGTTCTGTAGGTTTAGGTTTTTAGGTATTTTGTTTTGTTTCAATTCTTTTTTTGACAGTTTTTTATTTTGTTTAAAATATCAATTCCATGTCACTTTGCCACGTAAGCATGTGGCATCAATTATGTAATTGTATTGGTACGTGTAGCATTATCGTATTAAAAAATACCGACAATTATTAGAAAACATAAACTTACTAACTTCACTAAATACAATTGAAGCATAAATTCAAACTCTATTTATCATTCCCAAGAATACATCTTTTGAAATCTCCCATCACGGACATGAAAATAGATGCCATCCTCTGTTGGTACCCAAAAGCATACCCGACCTACACAGGTATATGCCCATCTTGAATTGAAAACATCAAACCTTTTGTTCTTTGAACCCCACCAAAGATGACAAAAGAACGTGTTTTTTAAATAGCTTTCACAAAATTCAAAATGATATTGCTGATTATAATGGAGTGTATGATTTCCAAGATCATCATCTCCAGATGCACAATGCAGCAACAATGGGCTCGAGTGTATTCTATTGGCAACATACACAGCATATTTGCGAGTAAAAAAGTTACAAGTGGTGGCATTGAGAAGGTTGACTGAAAGAAGAAGAGCATGATGATTCATTTTGTTTCATACAAGTAATATTTGATCCTTCATAAAGATTCTAGTGTCTTATTTATACTACGTTTTCTGAGGATAAAGATAAATGCATGGTCAAACTTTCAAAGACATTTTTAGAAATTGGCTATGCAATAACATAAGCAGTTATTATGATATAAATAATTCAAGCAATGTAATTTGGTCGTCTGGGAAAAAAATATTATGACTTTGATTATATAAAGAAAAACTTAGCTCTTGGCTACGCATTAAATCTAAGCATTTATGGGATTCAAGCAATATTTGCTTGTTTGAGAAAAAATATAATTTGTTTATAATAAAAAAGAGTAATGAGTCCACGAAGTGGGTATTGGTTGTGAATGTGTTTTTAAATTAATATTTTACTTTAACTTTAAATTTTATAGAGATAATATTGAAACTCAGCATGGAAAATATCAATCATCTTAAGGTTAAGATAAATGCATCATCAAACAAATTATAGTCGCAGAGCTTTTTTTAGTAATTGGCTGTATATAAAAACTAGTTTCACATCCGTGCTATGCACGAACGTATTCCATTAACAAAGTATAATATAACAACAGCAAGTCAATTTAAATAATAATAATAATAATAATAATTTTCTTATCATGACTATTACAAATGTTGGAAAACTTTCCTATACACAACATTAGTCGTAGCATTTGTTGGGTTTTCATTGTTATCGACCGTATCTTTACTTCCATCATTAGCAATGCTTTGATTATTAAATAAAAATTTGCATTTCAAAGAAATTGGGTGCACATTTGTTAGCCTTTGCATATACTTACATAACACAACTCAACTTCTTTATTAGTCCAACCTCTTATTGCATCACAATGCACGACACGAAAAACTCATCTCACTTAGCAACTCTTTAGTAACATGATTTCACTATAAAAGAAAATATGTACCCAGAAATAATTGAAATGTGAAATGAAGATATGACATCAAATGCTAGAATCTTCACAATTGTTAAAAAGTGATTTGAAAAATTGTATTGTTTATAAATTAATTTATAATTTATAATGATTGCGTTAAAGTATGTTGTGTAATTCACATAATTAATCTGCATTTAATTATTCCAGAATTATATAGTTGTTTGTAGCCAGACTATAACTGTGCAAATATAGATTTCAAAAATCATAACCGAATTTGGTAATAAGTTCCAATTGCTACAATCCATATTCTATTCTATATCGTGTTCAAACAATTATAAAAGCATACTACCATCTTGAAGAAGCATCAAATATCAAAAACATGAATTGTAGTTGTACCATGCTATTTAAAATCCTTATACAAATCCTCATCCTGTCAGCCAGCCTTCTGAAGGCAAAATCATGTTTTACCGAAACACACAGGGTCACTGTTCACAATGGACTCCCTCAAGCATTGAGGTTGCATTGTGCATCTGGAGATGATGATCTTGGATTTCATACACTAAACGTAAAGCAAGATTTTAGTTGGAAGTTTTGTGACAACTTTATTGTCCCGAATACATTGTATTTCTGTCATCTTTGGTGGGGTTCAAAGGATAAAGCTTTCGATGTTTATAATGCCAGATGGGGCGCCAACCTTTGTCCAGATGGTTTATGTCTTTGGGTAGCAAATGTAAGGATTTTTAATCAATCGTGTGGGCTTATATGTAAATTATTGTGTATTGAATAAAAGGTTATCAATTTTGGTTAAGCCCATTTAAAGTGATCTAATAAGGATTTGGTATATTGGGCTTTAATGCATCTAAAATAATGTATGGGCTTTTATGTGTAGATACCAGGCCATTACCTAATTCATGATGGGCCGGATTAGGTTAACATGGCAATTCAGTATATAAAGTCGGTTATGGCCCCTGAATCCTACGTACTGTTCATCTTGTCTGACATCCCATCATCAGAGAGATAATAAGGACTACGTATCGATTTAGAAGATCCAAACACCGTCGAATCGTTTATCGTGAATCACGTTTGATTAAGGTACGCTTCCGCTTCAGTTATTTAATTCTTGATAATTCCAACATGATGATTATTTAGATTATAGATAAATTATTATCTGTAATAAAATTTTCTAACAAGTGGTATCAGAGCCAATCATCAAGTTGAATTATCAGATCTGTATTGAATAATACGAATTTGGATTTATAAAATCTATAAAATGCCTACTGCCTTTATATGTGAATCTGAAAATTTTTTGTTGGATTTTGAATTCGGTAAAAATGTTGTTCGGTTTTGGATTTATGGATTAAGAGGGTGATGAATATTGATTGGATATATCTGAAATTCGAATGTTTGATTTAAGGTTCCAGATCTGGTTTTGTGAAAATCGTGTTGTGTATGTATTTGTTGTTGGGATGTTGGAATCTTCGATTCGGTTTTTATATGTAAGATTTCTGTGTGTATATGTGATTAAGACTCAAGATTCGGGTTTTGGATATGGATTTCCTGTATATATTTTTCGAGGTCAAGGTATGGCTTTTGAATCTGTCGATTTTATTTTGGTTGAAATCTGGTATGAATGAGGGTGGTCGAAGGAGCCACAGCCGAAGTTGGGGTTGGCCGAGTTGCTGTTTCGCTTCGCTGCAGACGCAACCTCTTGCGGTAGATGGTAAACCACGGTTGCTGAAGGCAGAGCTAACCGGTGGGCTTGGCTACGCGCGGCATTGCGCGCGATGGGTTCTTGGTTGCAGCGCCTTCAATGGCGCTGCAGATGGTGAACGGCGCCGGTGATGGCGTCGCTATCTCCGGGTTGGGTGGCTGCGGCGGTTAGGGTTTCAAAACCCTAGCTGCAAAACGATTTGAGGTAGGAACCTGCGTTGGAAATTTGAAGCCATCAGGGACCTCATTGCAATTTTGAACATTACGGTTAATTGCACCACAAGTCCTCACTCATTGTTTTGAATTAAAGTTTAAACCCTTCAAGTTCTGGAATTTATAACTTCAGCCCCTAAGGTTATAAATTATTAAAGTTGGGCCTCTAAAGTTAAGGGTTTTATAATTCAGCCTCTAAAGTTTGAAATTTTTCATTTTCAGTCCCTTAAGTTTGAAAATTTTCTAATAAAGCACCTAAAGTTCTGAAATTCTCTAATTTGGTCCCCTAAAGTTTGAAAATTTTCATTTTCAGTCCCTAAAGTTTGAAATTTTTCATTTTCAGTCCCTAAAGTTTGAAAAATTTCTAATTCAGTCACTAAAGTTTGGAAATTTTCAAAATTGGTCCTTAAAGTTTCAATTTTTTTTTAAAATTAAGTCCCTAAAGTTTGGGAATTTTCTAAATTGGCTCCTAAAGTTTGAAAATTTTCAAAATCAACCTTTAAAGATTGGGAATTTCCTATTTTGGCCCTTTAAAGTTTGTTTTTTCTTTCAAATTGGGACCTAAAGTTTAGAATTTCTCTAAATTGGCCAATAAAGTTTTGGAAAAATTGTAATTTAAGCCCTTCAAGCTTAAGATTTTACATAATTGGCCACCTAAGGTTTAAGAATATTGCAATTGACTCTCCTAACTTAAGGATTGATTTATTCTAAAGTTTTGAATTATATAATGCAAATCCTAAAGTCAAATATAGATGCAAATCAATGAATTTCAGTTTCAAATCTTGGTACATCGGAATCTTTTAAGAGATATAATATTCGAAAGTAAGTTAGTTGAAGCAACATGTTGCCAAAGCAACCTCTCTTGTGGATATTAATTAACTTTGAATATTAGAAGGTATTTGTGTGTGTTATTCATTGCGGATATTGATCGGCCCAAAGGAAGGTCAATATTTGGCTCGAATTTCACATGCACCTGTTGTGATAAACACGTGACAATTATTTGGTTTAACGTGTGACTAATAAATCGGTCCAAAGAAAGGTTTATTGGTTAACATGTCTTATTGCCAGTGTTTGATCACTGCACTAAGGGAAAATTAGGTGTTTGTGTGTTATTTCATGCGGATATTGATCGGCCCAAAGGAAGGTCAATATTTGGCCCGAATTTCACATGAACTTGTGGTGATAAATACGTGACGGTTATTTGGTTTTACGTGTGATCAATAAATCGGTCCAAAGAAAGGTTTGTTGGTTGACATGTCTTACTGTCAGTGTTTGATTACTACGCCAAGAGTACCACTTACAAGTCAATATTTCTGTCCAAAGACTAAATATTGATGTTGTGCTAGGTATCTTGTGATGGGCCCTACCATTATTTGAAAATATGATTTGCATAATAAGGTATTTATGTGAGCTATTTTGTTTAAGTGTTCTCTATTCGGTTTCAAATTCTACTAGTAGTATATCTACAAGCTCAAACTTAATCCCTGTATTTATGAAACAAACTTCAAGGATCAAAACAATAACATTAACTTTTCGTTGGCTGCATGGATCTAGAACGTATACTAAGGATTGAGCAACCTGCTCCTCTTACGGATGAAAGTTCATCTAATCAAATGAGGAACTTTGAGAAGTGGGATTGCTTAAATTACGTGAGTCACATGATCATTTAAGTGCGGTATTCCGGAAGCCTTTAGTGGCATAGTATCTGAGGAGGTAAATGATGCCAATGAATTCCTTGCCGAAATTAAGAAATGTTTTGTGAAAAACGATAAGGCTGAAACAAGCACGCTTATGCAAAGCTTGATTTCAATAAAGTGTAAAGGCAATGGGAAAATAAGGGAGTACATCATGTAGATGTCTCACACTGCTTCAAAATTAAAGAACTAAAACTCGACTTGTCTAATGACTTGCTCGTGCATTTGGTATTGATATCGCTTCCAGCACAATATAGTTAATTTAAGGTTAGTTATAACTGTCAAAGTAGAAATGGACTCTCAATGAGCTCATTTCATAGTGTGCAAGCTTCTTGTACAATTCAGTCAATTTAAGGTCAGTTGTAACTATCAAAGGGAGAAATGAACTCTAAATGAGCTCATTCTATTTTGTGTGCAAGAGGAAGAAAAGTTGAAGTAGGACAGAACTGAAAGTGTTCACTTGGAAAACACCTCTAAAGATAAGGGCAAGAAAACAAATAAAGAAAATAAAGTTGTTAAGGGTTCAGAACAAGAGAAACCATATAAACACATTAAGGGTTGTTTCTTTTGTCAGAAATCTGGACATTTAAAGAAAGATCGTACATATTACCAACTAAAGCTGCTGCTAAAACCTTTTATGATCTTTTGACTGGCTTAAAGCTTAGTCCAAAGCATTTCTACATTTGGGGATGTCCAGCTAAGGCTAGGCTTTATAGGCCACATAAAGAAATTGGACTCCAAAACAGTTAGCAGCTGTTTTATTGGTTATTCTGAGCGATCGAGGGGCTAATAATTTTATGATCCCACACTTAAGTCAAATTTTGAAACGGGAAATGCAACATTTTTTGAGGATGTTGAGTTTGGGGGAGAAATAAGGTTAAAGATATTGTCTTTAAGGAATAAGTTGAGGAAGGATCGGTTTCGATTCCTACTATTGCTTTTGACAACGTGCAAGTTTTTATGCATGTCATTGATCAAGAAGTATATCCGGAACCTCAATTAGACAATATTGAAGAACCTCCCATCCAAAATAAAGTAAATTTCAGAAGTACAAACTCAGCAACCTCAATAACTAAAGCCATTAAGGAGATCCATGAGAGAAAGGGAAAAATGCTATTCCGGATAATTTAAATAGTATTTTTCCAAGAACATAAGGAAAATAATGGAATGGTGGAAGATGGTCTAATCAATTCCATCAGGCCATGCAGGGTTCTAACTCTCAAAAGTGGATTGATGCCATAAATAAGGAGTATAAGTATATGCAAGACAATAAAGTTTGGGATCTTATCCCATTACCAGAAGGTGCGAAGCCCACTGGTCTTAAATGGATTTTTAAACCAAGAGGGATTCGAAAGGTAATGTGGAAAGATATAAGGTTCGTCTTGTATCTAAGGGCTTTACACAGAATGATGGCATTGACTATAAGGAGACTTTCTTTTCTGTTTCGATGAAAGACTCTTTCAGGAAAGTTAGGTTGTTGCACATTTTAACCTCGAGTCACATCAAATGGATGTTAAGATGACGTTTCTCAATGGAGACATTGATGAGACGGTTTGCAAATTAAAGAAATCCATTTATGTGCTCAAGCCAGCTTCCCGTTAAGGTAATACAAATTTCATCAAGTAATTATCTCATTTGGTTTTGAGATTAATGCTGTTGATGGTTGTGTGTATTACAAGTTCAGTGGGAGTAAGTGTATTTTCCTGGTTTTATATATTGATTATTGCTTGCCACTAATGATATAGGTATGTCACATAAAATTATGAGATTTTTTGTCAAGGAATTTTGAGATTAAAAATCTTGGTGACGTCTCTTTTGTATTAGGAATTCAGATACACCGGGATTGTTCTCGGGGTATTCTTGAATTGTCACAAAAGGGCTATATCGATAAAGTACTTAAGAGGTTTGGCATGCAAGACAGTAAATCAGGGGACAGCCCTATCGCTAAGGGAGACAAATTTAGTCTCGACTAATGCCCGAAAAGTTATCTTGAAGTTAAAGAAATGCAGAGGCTCCCATATAGTTAAGCTATAGGGAATCCGATATATACTCAAATTTGTATGCGTTCGGATATTGCATACGTTATTGGGATACTAAGGAGATATTTAAGTAACCCTGGGATGGATCATTTGGAAAGCAGCCAAACATGGGTTATAAAGTATTTAAAGAGAACAAAAGATTACATACTCACATACAGAAAATCGGATCAGTTGGAGATCATATGGTATTATGATTCCTATTTTTTCTAGATGCCAAGAAAGTAAAAGATCCACATAAGGCTACATTTATCTGCAAGTTGGAGGAGCTATTTCCGGAAGGAGTGCTTAACAAACACTTTAGCTTCTTTCACTTGACAGCACAGTTGTAGCAATTTTGGGGGCATCTAATTATGGAATATAGCTGCGAAATTTTGTCACTGGGCTGCATATTTTGTACGGTATAGAAAGACCACTAAAGTTATATTGTGACAATAACTCAGCAGATTTATATTCCAGTAACAAC
Organism: Ligustrum vulgare; assembly: GCA_963555705.1. Lineage (NCBI taxonomy): Eukaryota > Viridiplantae > Streptophyta > Magnoliopsida > Lamiales > Oleaceae > Ligustrum > Ligustrum vulgare. The sequence continues at coordinate 10,691,819 of OY743177.1, forward strand.
AGGAACTCAACTAAGTCAAAATTCATTGACATAAGTTCCTGGTTGTGAAGGATACAGTTCAGAGTGGACATGTGTCAATAAGAGCACATTGGGACAAACTCCATAATTGCGGATCCGCTTACTAAAGTATTACAACCCAAGGTCTTTCATGAGTACATTACTCATATGGGTGTTGTATTTCTTAAGGATATTCGGTTTCAGTGGGAGTTTTTATTTTGGGTGCATAAGACACATTTACTGTCCTTTTGGATACAGTTTAAAGTTAAAGTTATTTACAGCTGTAAGGTTTCAAGTTTATTATCTCTGAACTCGTTTGAGGATGATCTCACTAAAGTTTGGAACAGTTGGAAATAGGCATGTTGAAGATCACATTACATGTAATTTCCATGCTACACATCCATACTTGATCCATGTCATTCAGTTATGTCGATATACGTGACCATTGAAGGTTTAGTTATGATTAATGTAGCGAAAGCCGCTTTGATCCTATGTTGATATAATTGATGGACCGGATTGTTTGGGGATGCATTCAGTAATGATAGCAAAATTCTGAGTACTCATAAGGTTATGATTGATACACAATTGTAAGGTTACACATATAGCCCAAGTGGGAGATTGTAAGGATTTTTAATCAATCGTGTGGGCTTATATGTAAATTATTGTGTATTGAATAAAAGGCTATCAATTTTGGTTAAGCCCATTTAAAGTGATCTAATAAGGATTTGGTATATTGGGCTTTAATGCATCTAAAATAATGTATGGGCTTTTATGTGTAGATACCAGGCCATTACCTAATTCATGATGGGCCGGATTAGGTTAACATGGCAATTCAGTATATAAAGTCGGTTATAGTCCCTGAATCCTACGTACTGTTCATCTTGTCTGACATCCCATCATCAGAGAGATAATAAGGAATACGTATCGATTTAGAAGATCCAAACACCGTCGAATCGTTTATCGTAAATCACGTTTGATTAAGGTACGCTTCCGCTTCAGTTATTTAATTCTTGATAATTCCAACATGATGATTATTTAGATTATAGATAAATTATTATCTGTAATAAAATTTTCTAACAGCAAAGACTGATGGCATCTATTTTAATAGTATTTCTAGAAAGTTGGAAAAGATGTATTCCTGGTAATAAGATATAAGTTGTACATTCATGGTCGAAAATTAAGAAATTAAATTGTTCATCATTAGTTACTTGAATAAAATTTGATTTTTTTTTTCTCCTTGTTGGCTTGATAGTCTCTTACCGTCGTCTATTCATCACTTATTAAATTAGGTGGAAAATGAACTAACTTAAGTTTGTGAAATTAAAAAGTCGTAAAACTAAACTTTGCATTAGAAGAGTTCCCAAAACCTGGAGAGTAAAAACGTGATGAGATCCACCTCGGTCTACTAACTATGGTCAGTCCAGTTGTTGGACATGGCCCAAGTGTCATCCCACTCCATAGACGTTCGAGCCTTCTCATGGTAGTAAATAAGTACAGAAATAAGTGGTGGATGAATTCCACAAAATATGTGAATAGAAAGTTATTGATTGATTAAAGATTGTAAAATAGTGCCAAATAGGGGGAATATATCCGATATGGTGAGTAGATACACTTTATGCCTCGTAAATTCTTGGATTTATTGAATGTTCAACCCAGCCTGAGAGTTTCTAAAAATTAAATGAATAAAATTGTAATTACATGGTTTTTCCCAGCATATGAAAGCTTCAAATCAAATTGCATAAATAATTTGGAATTCTTTCTTTACATTTTCAAGAATATTTTTTTTCTCTATTATTATTATTTTTTTTTTTTAAGCAATAGCTAAAGCAGAAGTCTCCCTTGCTTAAGCGTCAGAGTTTCGATTCTTGAGTGGGTTTTCAAGATTTTTGCAATAGCAAATTTCACGCCCTTTCTTTAGTGGCAAGCTTTAATTTTGTCTCTCTTAGTATCAATTTAAGTCTTCGGACCTCTATTTCTCCTGTATGTATTCAGTTTTGGAACTTAAATATTCGACCCCCAACCAAAATTTCATTAAGGATAATTTAGAATTTTGTGTCTTTGTAAAATTCTGATTAGGAATTTGTGTCGACCTTCAAATTTTCAATTTTGCCTAATTTGTCTTATAAATAGGGAGTTGTCATTAAAATTGTATCACATCATAAAATGAGAGAGATGTTAGAAAAGATAGGGGGTGCAATTTTCTCTTATAAACTTCTTTTAATCATAATAAATATTGCATTGCCGAAGAGAACTTACTATCACACTGAGGTGAATATATATAAATCTTACCTATCATTTTTTACTTTAAAAAAAAAAAAATTGACCAATGGAATATTGACACGCCGTTATTTATAAATAATCATTTATAAACGATTTACCAAACAGAGGCTTAAGTAGAAGATGGAAAGAAATTTTGAAAATGACTCCTTGATATTCCTTTTCAACCCAAGAAATAGATGTAATTTATCAATGGATAGGTGTTTGTATTTTTAAAGTACCATTTTCGAAAATTTATGGGGGCTCCCATTTTAGTTGATTTTATATAGCTATTTTTAAAACAGTCCAACCTATATATATATATATATATATATATATACACACACACACACACTATTGTTTCTCGCATGCGATGCATGACATTATGTCGAAACATATAATTGCGACTTCAATATTTTCTAAGTTTTTTTTGGATTATATATCATACACGTTTATGATGAAATAAATAGGAAAATAATAAAATAAAATGATACTATAATTTGAAAAAAGAAAAGGATAATTTAAACGATAATCAACTAATGCATACACTACAACAAAAACAGCCTTTGGCAACGCGCAAAAAATGTTGCAAAAGGCCTTTTGCAGCGTTCGTGTGCATGTTGCAAATCGCAGTGTTGCCGTAGAGGGAAAGGATACGACAACATTCATTGCATGTTGCAAAAGGATGAATTGAGGTGTTGCGGTAGACATTTGGCAACGTTCATTGCGCGTTTTGGTAGACCTTTGGCAAAATTCATTGCACGTTGCGGTTGATACTTTTTGCAATGTTCACCGCATGTTGCGGTATACCTTTGGCAACACTCATTGTAGTTTCCATTGATACTTTTGGCAACATTCATTACGTATTGCGGTTGATACTTTTGGAAACACTCATTGTGCGTTGTCGTTTATCTTTTATTTTTTCGCAAATCAATATAGATAATTCCACTGATAATCAACAAATTTCTCAAACATATACGTAATATGTAACATATGAAATACGTATACTATAAATAAATCAACTATTCAAAATAAACTGCAAGGATTTTAAAGAAAATTAGACCACATTTTAATACAAAACAAAAATTACAGTACTTTGTTCTCTTACATTAAAACAAAATCTACAACACTGGTTTTTCACCTATTTGATTGCATATCTAAATTTTGACGTTTATTATCCCTCCACATTGCAACAGTATCTTTAGCATACCAACAGCCATACAAAAAGGAACCACTTTCACCAATTTTTAGCACGAATCATCGTAAAAGATAAGTACTTCCTTGGCTTCTGAAGTCTAGTTTGAACTGTATCTATGACGAACCATCGTGTGAGAAGGCTACAAAATTCGCTTTTACCTACAATGACATATTATGAAAGTCTAATCATTATGACTCTAATTACGCTAAATGCAAAAATGTAGAAATAAATCATACGAAATATTAGAATTATCATTTTCTATTATAGAACTTTAAAGAAATTTTGACAAACTCTCTCCTACAAAGTGGACTTAGCCAATGTGTGCGAGGAGATCACAACCACCATAATACTTTAAAACATGACAGATTAGTAGCAAAAAAGTAGCAGGGAGGATCTTTGAAAAGGAAACAAACTTCAACAAATACTTAAATTATCAGTCAACCACGATATATTATTCCACTATAATCAGTACGATATTAATTGGAACTAGCTCGAAACTCCAACCCTTTGGAATTCCCCCAAAATTATCGCCATACTTCGGCGTTCCCGGGCTGGTATATGCACCCGAAGTTCTTAATGAAGTAGACTTCTTCTTCATGAATTTCAATTTAAATCAACATAGGCCATATCGCTTCCTTAGTTGTTCGAGTTTAAATTGTCATTGACCTAATTAATTTCATCGTGAAATAGATACATAGTTAGATCAAAATACTTGAAAAATCAAAAACTTTGCCAACTGTATCATAGTTATATTTATAAAAAAATTAAACCTAAGGGTTTTGTTGGGACAATGTCGAGCCTAATTCACGTAACTAATGCGGATAACATTCATTAAACAATCAAGAAAACGAAATAATCGAAAAACAAAGAACAAAACAACTTGATTTGGTGACCCAGTTCGGTGTATAACACCTACATCTGGGGGGCTCAAGACCGAACCCTTTTCCACTAGCAAACAACCTTCCAAGATTGTCAAAGATTACAAAGAATCACGAACAATTTTCAGCCCCAAGAACCGAACGATTCAGCCACTGTTCTTCGCAATAAATCACAACAATCGCGCACAATAATACCCACAAGATGATCTACTCAATAACCCAATTACTAATCTAAGTAGATACAAAATTATTGAGGATAATGGGACTGAAAACAAGAGAGAAAATCATGTGCAGAAGACCAAAAGCAAGAAGAAGATAGAGAGATGCATATGTCTCCAGGTTTCTGCCAAGGAATGAAGAAATAAAGGCACTTTTAACACATATTTGCATATGAGGTCCTCAAGGTTCATTGGTTGCCATAAGTTGGCCCTCCAAGTTTGAACTCTTGTAATTTAGGGATCACACTTCCAATAGGTTTCATTTTTGTTACTGCACAAAAATCCCACCTTTCATTTTCAATAGAGCTATCCTATTATCCCTTCCCTAAGAATCCAAACTTTCCAGCTTCACACACACAATATACAAAATATATGATCAAATAACTATGATTATCGCAAAAATGATAGTAACAACAGGAATAACAAAATAGATAAAAAAAGGATTAGGCCATTTTTTTCAAATATCTGTAAATAAACCATATATATCACACTAAATTCCTAAATTCAAAATCTGAGAAAGCACATTATAACTCAACATTATCCAAACAATAAAATAATTTCATAATCTCATAAAATCGAAAATCAGAATATTAATTCACCTAACTGTAAGTGCATGAAATTTATACATATAGATAATATATACATCAATACATATACTTGTGTGTGTATTTTTGCGTTGTGTGTGCGTGTGAGGCAGTGGGTGACATGTGGTGCAGTGTGGGTTTTGTGTGTGAGGGAGGGGGAGAAGGGGGTCTTACCTTGGGTGGTGGCGATCAGAGCTATGGTGTTGTTGCTGATGTCATGAGGGACCAAAAGGCGAGAGAAAGAACAGGGGTGTCGAGGCGAGGAGGTTGCAGCGCCCCGAGTTTCGTATACCCGGTTCACCACGTCATTTACTGGTCTAAATTTTTTCGAATAATATTTTTGCGGAAGAAATAATTGAAATTCATTTTTGACAACATTTAATAAACTGTAATGGCCGATAAAATTGAAAACATTTATGAAACCATTTGAAATAGTAAATCGAACCATTAATATTGTAAAGAAATTGACAATGTCATAATTTCTCAAATAAATGAACTTCTCTAAATTATTCGATTGTTTGGAAAATACGGAAATCATTAATGTCAAATTTTCAACCGTTTAACGATTATTGCCACCATCATTCATCGCTCGCCACCGTCTCCGAAATCTGTAAAACTGTTAAAAGTAGGGTGAGCATTTCATGGGGGAAATACTCAGTAGACTCATCGCAAATTAATTAATTTATAAGATGATTAAACACATAAATCCCGGTTCTTTATAAAACGGGCATTGATAGGGCTTCTTTATAAAACGGCTCTTGATAAAACTCATATTGTGCATTACAGCACGGGACATATTTTGGAAATCATAGGCTCTTTGAAAACCATATACTTATAAAAACACATTTTAATTATGCCAAGCATAATTTTCTTTTGAAAGCATAGGGATCATTTTCATCATAACATAGGATAGGATCGAAATCCTCATAAACATAGGAGACACAAGAATTTTACCGAACTTAGGTGGCAAGAATTCTTATGCAGTAAGTATACCAAGCATAATTTTTGAAATTCATAGGGATCATTTCCATCATAACATAGGATAGGATCGAAATCCTCATAAACATATGGAGACACAAGAATTTTACCGAACTTAGGTGGCAAGAATTCTTATGTGTAGCGCTACTAAAACTCCGGTCCCCTTAACATAATCATAAACTTATCATATGGGACCCATAGCAATCTTGATAGATTGATTTCATAGCAATCTTGGGAGATTGATTTCATAGCAATGATCCAAAAACATTTTCGTGAAGCATAGGGTATACTTACTTTTCGTAAAACCATAAAGTATATTTTCTTTTCATAAAAACATACTTACTTTTCTTAAAAATTGACTTTCACAAGTCACATGACATTTATATGAAATCATAATTTAAATCAATTAATAAGTGCGAGTCTACCTCAAATCCGACGAGTGCAAAGTTGAGCGGGAATGACTTCAATTTCTTTAAATTCTCCGTACGCTTCGTCTTAGCCAATAAGTCACTTTAGTCTTTCGAATATATAGTTCAAAATGATAAATTACAATTTGAGGACTGAAATTGATGTTTTGAAAGTTGAGGGACTAAAATGAATACTTTTAAAACTTGGGCTTAAAATCAAATTAATAAAATCAGCAGGGACTGAAATGATAAGTTTGAAGCTAAAAGGGCTGAAAAAACTCATTTAAAACTTAAGGGACTGATTTTGATGATTTGAAACTTTTAAAAAAAACTTGGGGACTGAAATGATCACTTTTCAAACATGGGGATAATTTGAAACTTTTGAAAATTAAAAATATAATATATCAGATCTTTCTCTCTCTCTCATCACTCTCTCACGATAGCTCTCTCTCTCAGCTCACTCTCTTACTTGCGATCGAAGGCTGCAACGTTGCGAAAACACTGGCGAAAGGCAGGAGTAGGTTACGGTGAGCGACGGCAAGGATGGGTGTTCCAATTTTGAGGGGTTTGGTACGAGTTTAGGTGTAAAACCGTGTGAAACCGAAGCTAGGGTTCGCGGTTTAGGTCGTGATTTTCCGGGGAAGAGGTCATCTGAGGTGAGGTAAGTAACTGAGTTCACTTATTTCTTGTTTTGATTTTGAGTTTGGGGCTTGATTGGATTTGAGATTTGGTGGTTGTGATTCTTGGGCTAGTGGCTGAAGGTAGAGAAATGGCAGTGATGAAATTGTGGTGTAACTGATTGATGATCATGGGTTGTACAGATCATTGAATTGTACAGATTGAATCTCGTAGGAGTAGAGATAGTATTTGAATAAGGTAGTGAAGGTGGTTGGTGAGGATGAATTATGAAATTGGGAATGAAATGGAAAGTGATCAATAAGGAGGACATAATAATGTGAAGAGGAATCATTGAATGGAATACTCGTAATTGGAATGATAAAATAAAGAAATGGTGGTTTGTGTCTTGCCGTGTTATATGATGATAATGATGGTATTGCTTGTGAATGGAGCTTAATCAGAGGAGGTGGAAATTGCTTGTTATTATAATTGGTATTATATTGGTTGGCCGTGAATTTGGAGTTGGAGTTGTGAAGATGAAATTGATGGAGTATGGTTTGAAGAATGATGAAAGGTTTGGTAATGATAATGAGATGTTTAGTGGTGGTCCATGTTGAAGATGCTTGTGATGGAGAATAAGAGGGATATATGTATTGATTTGGTATTATAGAATAAGATAGTGTAGAATTAGGTGGAATATGAAATAGAAAATAGATGTAAAATTTTGAGATAAAATTGAATTACGTATTTGGACTTGAAATAATTTGAATAAGGAAAATTGAGATATTTTTACTAAATTTGGAATTCAAACTGATTTTGAAAATAATACTTTAAATAAATAATTAAAATAATATAATTTTAGAATTTCGGACATTTAATTTAAAATCGAACCAATTCGATATTTCTTGACTTTGGCTAGACAAACACGTCGCGGCGTTAACTTCAAAATAATGGGTGAAATAGTAGCGACACAATTTTCTAAATATTAAAATAATTATTTATTGCATAAAAATCTTGGTCGCTACAGAGGTGCCAGAGATCGAGGAAGGGTTGGGGGTTTTAAGGTTTTTATTTCTATAAATTGCAAGTTTAGCCCCCCCAAACTCTCTCCAAATGTATAATTTAGCCCCATAAATCATTTGTGCGTTAAAAAAGATAGATATGGGCGTTGCAAAAGACACCCTTTTGAAATGCACAAATGAGCATTGCAAAAGACCTACCTTTTGCAACATGCACTGACCGTTGCAAAAGACATGCATTTTGAAATGCGAAGTGCACGTTGCATTACACAATGAACGTTGCAAAAGGTTGAACTTTTTGCAACTCTCACTTCACGTTACAAAAGACAAGTCTTAGCAATATTCACTTGCTGAATGTTGCTAAATCTCAAATATTCATATCAATGGCAACATGCAACCACTGAATGTTGCTGTAGACCTCTTTTAGCAACATGCAATTGACGCGATCCCAATCGGGGAACACGACAAAAATGCGGAATAATTAAAATAAAACACTAGGAGAGATCTAAGAAAAATTAAACACGAGATAAACAACCCAAGAAATAAAATAACGGAATTAAGAGATAGATTGACGATAAAACCTTGACCCAATATTCACGACGCAGGAATCGGTGCAGAATAAAGAACCAAGATTGGTGAACGCTACAAGGGTTGTCAATTCCTTAATAAGTTTGTTGGGTGAACGCCACAAAAATTAAATTTTTGATAAGTTCAAGAAAAGAGAATAACTCAACCTTTCAACAAGAGAATCCTCTCTCAATTTAATCAATAAACTCAAGCCGTCCTTTACAATGATAGAAACTTGATTACAATGTCAAAACACGTCTAACCCTAACCCTAGCCGCTAAGAATTAAGAAAAGGGAAAATAATAAAGAAAACAGAAAATAATTAAAAAAAAAGGCGAAAACCTGGTTTCGATTTCAATCGCACAATCACATGGTTAACCTTGAAACTCTCGGGAGATTTTTTTGTGTAGTTGCACTATCACTCCCACCTTGGCCTACGTGATTGCGTGGTCTTCCCGACTGATTCCAATTTCCGTCCCCTTGAAACAACTCGATCCGATTTGATCCTCGACTCGAGCCCAACACAAAAGTTGCTCCTTTTCCCATGTAGATTATTATGAAATTTCCCGTAGCCTGATTTCTCCTTTGTTCTCCTACCTTGGATCATATCGTTCCCCTCTCTTGAAAAGGATTCAACCTTGAATCTCAATTTCATCCAATGCTCTTGTAATTTCTGGGTTTGTTTGCTTTTGGATCATGCTTATGCTTGTCCTTGTTGGTTTGGTATTTATGCTGGGACTTTGTGCATCCTTTGGACTCCTTGACCTGCTCTCTCTTTATATTAAATTCAATTCCAACTTTAGTTTTGGAATTCGACTTGGGTACTTGCAAAACAGAATTAACCAAAATGGGGAGCGGTTTGTTAGATTGGCTAAGTGCAAGGTTAGAATCCTTGTACATCAACCTTTGTGCGAAAAAACTCATTTTGGGGGTGGACTCTCTTTTATTTTTCTTTTTGCACTCTAGCTCTCCTTTTCTGAAGTCGTGGTCTCAACCCTCTTATTTTCAATTTTCACTCCCTCTTTTTTATTGAGGTCATGGCCTCAAATCTCTTGTTTTTCTCCTTAAACTCACTTTTTATTCTTATTTGATCTTCTTGGACCTCTTTAGGCGATAGAGGGGCAAGCATTATCCTTTTCCCACCTTTCACAAAAGAATACTTGTTTTTAAACCCATCATGCACCACCCTTCTATCATGTTGCCAAGGCCTACCCAATAAAATATTCCCAACATGCATAGGCACTACATCACAAACCACCTCATCCTTGTAACCCCCGATGGTAAAATTGACCCTAGCCTGCTTATTCACCTTAATTTCTCCCGACTCGATCAGCCATTGCAATTTATAAGGGTTTGGATGTTTCATCAAGCGCAAGCCCAATTTTTCAACCAACATTGTACTAACCACATTAGTACAACTCTCCCCGTCAATCACCATACCACAAACCTTTTCACCCACTAAGCATCTAGTGTGAAACAGATTATCCCTTTGCTCACCGATTTCATCCACCCTGACTCTAGTACTAAGGACACGCTGATTAACAAGTGAGCCTTTTACAGCATAAGTCAAACCTTCCTCATCACTACTACTAGCCCCAGCATCCTTTAATCTAGACATCCTTTAAATTCATCCCCCGAACTAATTTCACCATTATCACGCAAGATCATTACCCTCTTATTTGGACACTGTGATGCTATATGACTCGAACCCAAACACTTAAAGAACTTAATATTTCTATCCCTAGTAGGTAGAGAATCAGAAATATTTTTACCTTTTGTTGTAGGTTCCTCCCTTCCTTTTGGAACATGGTCATCATTGTGTTCCTGCTTCGGTTGTGATGTAGGATAAGAACCCGATGAGTGTCTTGCTGCCCCCTTTCGCTTTAGTTGCCTTTCCATCTTCATTGCCATATGCACCATATTCTCTAGTTCCACATAATGTTGTAGCTTAATGATGTTGGCAATATCTCTATTCAACCCACTCAAAAACCTAGCCATTATAGCTTCCCGATCCTCCACCACATTAGCCCGAATCATCACCACCTCCATATCCTTGTGATAATCCTCTACACTCCTCGAACCCTGAGTCAGACCCTGCAGTCTCTGGTAAATATCTCTATAATAATGAGTTGGCAGAAACTGCTTCCTCATTATGGTCTTTAATTCACCCCAAGTCTCCACCGGCTCCTCAAGGTTCCTCCTCCTACCCGTCACCAGCTGATCCCACAAAATATTTGCATAATCTGTGAATTCAATCACTTCTAATTTCACCTTTTTTTTTCTGAATAAGTATGACAATCAAATAGTCGTTCAACCTTGGTTTCCAAATCAAGGTATGCCTCCGAATCACTCCTACCCTGGAACGATGGTATTTTCATTTTAATTTTCCCAAGGTTGTCATCAACAACATCCCTACCCCCACGATGCCTCCTAGCATCAAGATGCTCCTTATCATACCTTCTCTCATACCTACCTCCTCTATCCCTCCTTCGTATACTTGCCACCGAAGATATACTACAACTTTCACTACCCATGTCCTCATCATCCATACCAACCTCACGACTATTACCTCTCCTAACCCGAGAACCATTATGAGATTGATCCCGAGGTCTTTGTTCATGTTCTGCACCTTGATTCTCCATCTGAGCCATAAAACTTTCAAATTGTGTCCTCATTGCTGCAATATCATCATTACCCTTTTCATCCTTCCTATTCACACCCCTGAGTTGTTTTCTGTCACCCACAGAAGATGAAGATGTGGATTCCTCCTTGTAAGACATTTTTTTTGGAACTAATAGAAAATTTGACAACGAGTATGGGGGAAAAAGGGAATTGGACTTGGATAAAAACGAACTCGAAAAACACTTTTTAATTTTTTGTAGAATTTTTATGGATCAAAAGCTGAAAAATTTTACTGGCACGAAGAACAAGAGGAAACAAGAAAACTAAAGAAAAACAAGAAAGAATCAAGAAAACGCAAGAATCTGAAATATATCCAAGCTCTAATACCAGATGACGCGATCACAATCGGAGAACACGAAAAAAATGCAGAATAACGAAAATAAAACCCTATGAGAGATCTAAGACAGATGAAACACAAGATAAACAAGAACCCAAGAAATAAAATAACGAAATTAAAAGATAGATTAATGATAAAACCTTGACTCAATATTCACGACGCAGGAATCTATGCGGAATAAAGAACCAAGATTGGTGAATGCCATAAGGGTTGTCAATTCCTTGATAAATTCGTTGGGTGAATGCCACAAAAATTAAATCTTTGATAAGTTCAAGAAAAGGAAATAACTCAACCTTTCAACAAGAGAATCCTCTCTCAATTTAATCAATAAACTCAAGCCATCCTTTACAATGATAGAAACTTGATAATATAATGTCAAAACACGTCTAACCCTAACCCTAGCTGCTAAGAATTAGAAAAAGGGAAAATAATAAAGAAAACAGAAAATAATTAAAAAAAAGTGAAAATTTTGTTTCGATTTCAATCGCACGATCGCATGGTTAATCTTGAAACTCTCGGGTGATTTTTTTGTGCAGTTGCGCGATCACTCCCACCTTGGCCTAAGCGATCGCGTGGTCTTCCCGGCTGATTCCAATTTCCGTCCACTTGAAACAACTCGATCCGATTTGATCCTCCACTCGAGCCCAATACAAAAGTTGCTTCTTTTCCCATGTATATTATTATGGAATTGCCCGTTGCCTGATTTCTCCTTTATCTTCTACCTTGGATCACATCAGCAATTGACAAATGTTGCCATTTGCATGTTGCAAAAGGTCTTTTTCTTGTAATGATATTGTTTGAATCAAAAATAATAACTCGCACAATTGAATGTCATTTAAATTTTATATTAGTTATTCATTGTATAAAAAGTATGATTTATAAAAAATATTATTATCATCTAACATTTGAATAGTAAAAATAGTGATAAATAAAGTACCAGAAAAATAACCATATGTACAAACTCAAACTCAAAATTGAAATTGAATGATAAATTACTCGAGCTTAAAATTTAGATACAATTAAAATTAAATTATATTTGTAATTATAGTGTGTGTGTTATTTTTGAGTTCTATAATACTTATTTTTTTTAATTTTTTTTTGTGAATTATCCTAACATGAAAAACCAAGCATATGATAAGGTTTTATTGAATAGAAAAGTGAAGGTACAATGAGGGGGCCAAACCTTACCTTAATTTAACAGATAAAGGCAATCTAAATTTGAAGAACCTTACATTTAACATCTCTAAAATAGGCATGGTAATTAAAAAATGACTCTTGGATAGAAAGTAAGTTACAAAGTAAACTAAATCAGCCAAATAAACCTGTAAACATCATAGTAGTCCTTATCGTCACTACAACAAAAACAGCCTAAGGCAAGGCGCAAAAAATATTGCAAAAGACCTTTAACATTCATGTGCATGTTGCAAATCGTAGTGTTGCCGTAGAGGAAAAGGATACGGAAACATTCATTGCGTGTTGCAAAAGGATGGATTGCGTGTTGCGGTAGACCTTTGGCAACGTTCACTGCGAGTTGCAGTAGACCTTTGGCAGCATTCATTGCGCGTTGCCGTTGATACTTTTGGCAACACTCATTGCGTATTTCCGTTGATACTTTTAGCAACACTTGTTGCACGTTGCCATTGATACTTTTGGAAACACTTTTTGCGCGTTGCCGTTGATACTTTTGGCAACACTCCTTGCGCGTTGCCGTTGATCTTTAACTTTTTTTTAAAATTTTTTTGTAAATCAATATAGATAATTCCACTGATAATCAACAAATTTCTCAAACGCATATGTAATATGTAAAATATGAAACACATGTGCTATAAAAATAAATCAACTATTCAAAATAAAATGCAAGCATTTTAAAGAAAATTATACCACATATTTTAATATTAACAAAAATTACGGTACTTTGTTCTCCTACATTAAAACAAAATCTGCAATATAGATTATTCACCTATTTGATTGCACATCTAAAGTTTGGCATTTACTATCCCTCAAAATTACAACAATAACTCTAGCAGATTAGTAGCCATACAAAAAAGAGCTACTATCACCATTTTCAACACGAATCATCATTAAAGATGAGTACTTCCCTGGGTTCTAAAGTCTAGCTTGAACTGTGCCCATGACAAACCATCTTGTTTGAGAACTGCAAAATTGGCTTTTACCTACAAAGACATTATAAAAGTTTAATCATCAGGACTCCAACTGCAATGAATGCAAAAATGTAGAAATAAATCATACTAAATATTAAAATTATCATTTTCTATTGTAAAACTTTACAGAAATTTGGACAGAGTCTCCCCTATAAGTTTGACTTAGCCAACCTGTAGAGGGATATCACAACGACCATAATACTTTAAAATATCAAACTAAAAACTCATTCATCATCAAACTACAATCAAATCAATCCAAAATTCATCTCCAACTCCACGCCAACAATAATCTAGAATTAATACTCATCACAACCAAATCATTTCAAAACTTAATGCGCAACAATAGAAATTGAAATTCATCCGTAAATAAGTTTTACCTTCATCAAATAAGCCTAATACAACTTTTAGGCCAAGCAACAGCACTTCCCATGGCTTCACTAAGCAATCGAAATTCATCTCCAGGTCTGTATAAGGCCAAATGACTCATGTACACTTCGTCGACCCAAACCTTCCAACAATCTCGTCCAAGTGGCATGTGATGCACCTTTGCACTTGGGTCTGTTGTTGCAATCTTCCCTTTGGCAATAATTTCTTCCTCATCATACTTGTACCAATGCAAGAGTTGACACCTTGCATTCTCCATATATGTACCTCCTTGAACACCACTTCCTTGATGTGACTACAGATTTACAGTTAAATGAAGAAATTCCTTTTGAAGTTAAGACGATGCAATAATAATTTATATTAAATATAAACAATTAAAATTTTAAAATACAATAACCTGAGGCGTATACGCATATGAACCCCTATCTTTGACATTCTGTAAAATGACACAAACATTAAAAAAGTTGTTCACATTAAACATGTTATCATATTAATATAATGTAAATTTTTATACCTGTTGACATAGCCTGATCAATGCTTCAACCTTTTCTTCTAGTGATTCCATTTTTTCTGACTGAGTTTGTAATTTTTCTGATTGAGTTTGTGGTTCTTCTGATTGAGTATGTAGTTTTTGTGACTGAGTTTGCAATAGATTCTCAAGTTCTTTCACTCTTCCAGTACTTTGAAATTGTATATCAAATTTTGATGGTGCAACTCCAAATCCAAGTCCCTAACTCTTTGACGATTTTCAGGACCTAAAACTCGAGCAACAGCATCATCTCGGATGGAATCTTCTACCCGTATATAAGAAATAGATTGTGCACAATCTTCTATCTTTTTCTGCACTTATGAACCTCATTTTTTATGCTAAAATAATGTAAATTTATTATTAAAAGGATGTACATAGATTTCTAACATAGCAGAGTTTCGGCAACTGCTTCATTTATTGGAGTTCCGTCCTTTCTTAGATGTCCTTGAGTCCATACTTTTGTTCTTATCCCTTTTATATCTGGGTTGTTTTCCTCTGCAATAAAAATCCAACAATTATATGTATTAGCATGTTACAATTCAAGTAAAAATTAAAGATATGTTTGTAATTGTACCATTTCATGAGCCACAGGTGGATAACCTTTCGTCCCATAGTGTGGAGAAGCTTTTGATTATTTCTCATTCCGTTGAACTTGGAACTTATTTCCTATTCACAAAATAAAAAGTTATAAACAACAATAATTAAATAAAAATGAACATTAGTATGTAAATATTACTTACATTAAAGTTATTGGAAAGAGTATCTTCAACAAATTTTCTCCATTCTTCTTGAGAGAGCACATTCTTTGGTCTAAAAAGGTTAGTAGTACGTGTCCTATTCAAAGAACATTTGACCTGACCTCAAATTTGTTTTCTAAGTCTGCATTTGTACGTCCTCCAATACTTTCTCATACATTGAAATGTCATTTTTTTTATGTCAATCACTCACATTGAACCTTAGCTGTATTTTTACACAAATATAATTTTACAACTTATTTGTACAAAAAATAATCTTAAAATTCAATTAAGAATCATACATGTACGATACTCCAAAGTTCCTTTTTTTTCTTCTCATCCACCGAATGCCAATCTGTAAGAATAACATGCACATGTTCTCGTACCATAGCTCCAACTATACTAGCAAATTTATCTAAGTTATTTCCAACCACTTGCCCGAATTCATTGAATTCAAGATCCATCTTCTGATAATTATTTCCCGTAATCATTTTCACTTGAGTTGGACCTCTCTTTTTTTTGGGAACGTTTTCAGCAGTTGATGGCGTGCTTTGCTCATTTACTATTGGAGTCGATACAGCATTTTCTTGCTCACTAGAAATTCTTACTCTTTCACTAGTCTCTTGAATTGTTGCTGCAGCAATAGCAACTCTTCGTCGTTTAGAGATCTTGGCAGCTTGTTTAGTTGACTTTAAGAATGCAACATGAAAAAAAAAAATGCAAATATTTTTATTTTTTAAAATCAACAAATATAAAAGCAAAAGAAAACACAATTACCTCAGCTTTGTCCATCGTATTAAATAATAAGCTTCCTCAACTAGTTCGAAAGTTTGGAATGAAAATCTGCAACATCAAAAGAAATTAAGGGTAGAGATCTTAACAAAATTTAAATATTCAACATTTCATCACGATGTAAATACTTCAAAATATTGGAATATAAAAAGTACAATATGTTCAAATATAGGTTAAGAAGTTAACTTTTAAAACTATTACCAAATTACTCTATGTGTCACATAATACGCCTTCGACATCTATCCTTGCATAGGTCTCATCATCATCATCATCATGGTTGTCTTCAAGTTGTGATATATCTAGTGGAATAGTTGGCTCATAAGTAGTATCTTCTTCCACATGTAGTACATAAGTTTCTTGATGGTGCTTGCAAAGCAATATACCAACTAGAAGTTTCATTCTCCTTAGAATAAAACACTTGTTACGCTTGTGTTGCTAAAATGAATGGATCATTTTCAAATTGTCTGTGTCCTTCGTTAAGGTTAACCAAAGTGAACCCCTTTTTTATTCCATTCGTGATATTTTTCCAATCACACTTGAATATTGGAACGTGAAATGTATTGTAATCAAGTAATATAACATCGCGCAAAACTCCATAATAATGAACTTTCCCAACTTGAGGTGCATTATCTTTTGTACTCGATCTATAGATGGTTGTTGCTTCAACTAAAATGCCACTATTTTGACGAGATTTTTCAGCATCTTTAGTGTGAAAGCGAAAACCATTTATGACAAAACTAGAATATGACATGGATTGGCATCTAGGACCACGTGCAACCCACTTTAAAGTGTTTGAAACATTGTCAATCAAACACTGAGGTCTAATCTGTTATTATTTTAAACATGTTAGAAGTAAAATAATAAATAGTTAGGGGTGGGCGTCGGTCGGGTTGGGTCGGTTTTTTGCCCAACCCGAACCCAACCCACCACGGTCGGGTTGATAAAAAATCAACCCAACCCAACCCAATTACGAATTCAAACCCAACCCAACCCAACCCACCAAATTTCGGTCGGGTTGGGTCGGGTTGGTCGGTTTGGGCTTTGGCCCAATTAGTAAAATTTTTGAAAAAAAAAAAAAAAACACTCAAGAATCTATCTTTAATTCAAAATCAATTATGTACACTACAATAACCAAAAATACAATAAATTGAACACTTGCTAATAAAATTAAAATATGTTCAATCAATATTTAAATAAGTCAAGTTTCATTACTTTAAAAAAAAAAAAAAAAAAAAAAAAAAAAAAAAAAAAAAAAAAAAAAGTCTTTTTTTTTGTTGGGTTGGGTTGGGTTGGGTCGGGTCGGGTTGTTCACCCAACCCGCAACCCGACCCAACCCGAAAATTTAAAAAAAAAAAAAACCCAACCCAACCCAATTTTCATGAAAAACCGACCCAAACCGATCGGGTTGGGTCGGTTTGGGCGGGTTGATCGGGTTGGGTCGGTTTTTGCCCAGCCCTATAAATAGTACAACTAGACAATAACTTTCTTGATATATGGTGAACCTTATCATCCAACCAGGCAGCAAAAGAGTCAATGTGCTTTTTATGCAATAAAACCTCATTTCTTTCCAGTCGTTTGTCAAAACTCTTGAGTTCATCCATATGTATCCTAAGGTAAAAACAATATATCAAATGAATATATGGTCGAATAAGTTAAAATTTTTCGAAGTATATATTTCATAAACATACTTTATGTATGGTTAAACTTCTGCACTATTTAGCAACACATAACGATGGGCAACTTTCAACATCTCATCAGATAGAAAGAGTGACGTCCCTTTAGAAATTGTACGCCCTATGACTAGGAAATCACTCTCATACTCTTCATTGCGTGCATGCTTGGAACCTATTTTAGATGCTTGTTTTATGTGTTTGCTACAAAACATTGCATTTTCTTCAACAATATACCGTTCAGCTATGCACCCTTCAAGTCGTGCATGATTCATAACATACCCTTTTAACACTTTCATATACCTATACGAATGAAAAAATGTAAAAATATTTAAATCCAATTTGATAATGAATTTAACTTTTGAGAATAGCTTAAATAAAGATTACCTCTCAAATGGATACATCCAACGATATTGTACTGGTCCACATATACGTATTTCTCTCCCAAGGTGAATTGTCAAATGTACCATTACATCAAAAAATGAAGGCGGAAAATACCTTTCCAACGTGCATAATGTTTCAACAACATCTTCTTCTAATTTTTCAACCTTATTCCTATCAACAACTCCTTGGCATATCTCATTGAAAAATGATCACAATTTAAAAATAGAGTTCCTGGGTCCATTAGGTTAAAGTCCTCTTAAGGCAACTGATAATAATTGTTGCATTAATATATGAAAATCACGAGACTTGAGACCACTGATCTTACATTCTTCCACTGAAATGGAATTTCCAATATTTGATCCATAACCATCGGGTAATCTCAAGCTAGCAAGCCTTTTTCAAAAAAATTGTTTTTCTACTTTTGATAAAGTGTGAGGAGTAGCGGGTAAGTAGAATTTATTTCCTCTACTCTCACGATGTAAAGCATGCCTAATGTTCATAGCTTCCAAGTCCTTACGAGAGTTAATGCCATCTTTGGATTTTCCTTTCACATCCAAAAGCGTACTAATATTGCTCTCTGAAATATTCTTTTCCACATGCATCACATCCAAATTATGAAGTACGAGCAAGGTCTACAAATCAAACATCAATGGTTTAATAATATATTACAAGTAACTAGAAGATTAAAATATGAATGATAGAAATATCAAAGCATTTACCTTCCAATATGGTAGGTTGAAAAATATTGACTTTTTCTTCCAAGTTACATAAGATTGAGTTGTATTCTTATTCCTCTTTCGTTTACCACTTTTTCCCCAATCATTTACAATTTTATCAACTTCAATAAAATCTTCTTCACCACTTTTTATCTTCGACCTAATAACCTTTTCAGCATGTCCATTAAACCAACTCTTTTTCATACGAAATGAATGATCCGAGGCAAGAAATATTCTATGTCCCATGTATGCTAAATTCCTACCATGTGACAACCATAGTGAACATGTATTTTCACGACAAATAGGGCATGCAATTTTTCTCTTCACGGGCCATCCAGATATATTTCCATATGCAGGAAAGTCATGCATTGTCCACATCAAAATAGCTTTTAAAATGAATGTAGACTTTGTAACTGCATCATATATCTCAACCCCATCACTCCATAACAACATTAAGTCATCTACAAGTGGTGCCAAATAAACATCTATATCATTACCTAGTTGTTTTGGCCCCGGGATCAATAAACTCAACATCAAACTTTCCTTTGACATGCATAATGAGGGAGGCAAGTTATATATAGTTAAGATTACTGGCCAACAACTGTATTTAGAGCTTAGATCTTTGAAAGGATTAAATCCATCAGTGGCAAGACCCAATCTAATATTTCGAGGATCTGATGCAAAATCTGGACACCTTGTGTTTATCATTTCCCAACCCAATGAATCAACTGGATGCCTCATTGATAAGTGTATTTTATACACTTATTTGTATGTCTAAATTAGGATTAATTATTGTCGTTTGGGAATATTTGCTATTTAATTTATGTTTATTTGTTTACCTTTCATAAAATGTCCCAATTGAAGAAGAATGAAGCAATTAATGGAAAAATGACACGATTGGATGTTAATTGGAGCTAAATTGGTCAAGTGAGGAGTTTGTGACAACAACCGGGAAACATGCTTGGTGCCAAAGTGACTAAATCAGAGGTTGGAGGACCTAATTGAATGAATTAAGAGCTTTAATGGTCAAACCGAGAAGAAGATAAAGTTTGGGGACTAAAGTGCAACAATTGAAAGTTGAGGACTGAAGGTGCAATTAAAAGTCAGGGACTAATTTGCACAGCCGGAAGAATGATGAAGTCGCGATCGCTGGTCATATACCAAGCGATCGCGAGAAGACACAAAATTGTAACCCGAGAGTTTTAGGGTCAAGCACGCGATCGCTAGGGTTGAAGCCACGCGATCGCGTGGCTTTCCGGCTGGGCCTACTGTGGGCTTTTTCTCGCTATTTTTATCAGACTTTTCTTGTTTTAACCTAGGTTTTCTCCAAAACCTATATATACAACATAAGAGGCACGAGATCTGGACCTTTGCCTCTCCATAGAACGAGCCACAACAGATATTTCAATTAAAATTTTTGGGGAATTAAGCATTGCAAAGGGGCGTGAATTGAAGATAATTGAAGAATTGAGACTTGGTGCATGCTTTCCTTTCTTCTTATTGTTTTCAATGAACGTTTTATTTTATTGTTTATGCTTTTTAATCATGATGTGTAACTAAATTCTAACGTTGGGATGAATGATGTAGCCTAGTTAATTATTTTAATGCCATATTTCTTGTTTTAACGCTTTAATGCATGTGTTGATTTATTATTGCGTTTAATGCGTGAATGAACTGGCCACTTATTCATGATTTCATGTGTTATTTCCACAATCCGAGAGGTGAGTTAATAACATAGATCTAGGTAATAAATCCGGTAATTGAACGAGAGATAGAGATATACTCTTGTAATTATTGCGGTCGTGTGTGAATTCTTGTGTGTAATGCATCTAGTTAAGGAATATTCGGACCCGCTGTAGAGATACAAGGTTTACTTATTTAGGTAGGATTGATTTAAACTCGAGAGAGGAATCTCAATTTAAATTAGTGAATTCGACCGAACACACAAATAGGAAATAAAACTGGAATTGGAATTGATTTAATTAGCTAGGTGAAATCGTGAATCCCAACTACTTTACAATCATCTTTTAAAACAAAACAACTTAACAATTCTTTTTAATTCATTAGTTCCATTTCTTAATTCTAGATTTTTATTCTTAAAACGATTTTCCTTTGTTCAAATAAAGTTAAGAACTGAAATATTTCGGTAATTAATAGCAGTCCTCGTGGGAATAATAATCCGGACTCTAAGGTCCACTTTATTACTTGATCACGATATCGTACACTTGCAATTTCAAATTGCACAACACATCTCATCTATTCCAAACATCCTCCTAAGTCTTGGTATTATAGGAAAATAACGCAAAACTTTTGCTGGAATTTTTTCTGAATTTTCTTTGTTCGTTGGTTAACTTTCCATCTTGAGCAACCACATTTTGGACATATTATAGCATGCTCAAGCTCTTTCCTATATAGGCAACAATTATTTATGCAAGCATGTATCTTCTCATAGCCAAGATCAAATATATTGACAAGTTTTTTCATCTCATAAAGTGATTTAGGAAGTGTATTATTCTCTGGCAGCATATCTTGAACAAGATTTATAAGATCATCAAAACCACTATCCGATAAACCATGTGTAGCTTTATGCTTAAACATAGCAATCGAAGCTGACATCTTCGTGAATGTCCTACAACTAGGATATAAAGGAGTTTCAGCATCATCAACTAAACTTTCAATCTCATCTTCTCTTCCATTAATAGGGTTTTCAGGATCCACATCAAGTTGTGCATAGAAGTCCCTAAACATCATATGTGATTCAGGTATTTCTACATGACCAAATTTGGTTCACTTGGTTGTTCTCCATGAAATACCCAAACGACATATGTAGGATCCATACCCTTAATAACCAAATGTTCATACACCGTATCATAATGGTGATGCTTTAGATTCCTACATTTAATACAAGGGCATACTATCATTTCTGAATTTATATAGTCACGAGCTAGCTCAACAAATTTTTGTAACTAGATTAATAGATAATCTAATTTCAGATGATATCCTTGATAATTGCAGCCATGCTTTGTCCATCATATAAAAAGATTTTATCAAACACTGAACAACTGAAATATATTATCCATTATACGCACATATAGATTAAAATTAAGAAATAAAATATGAGATATCAGCTCCTAAGAAAATGTAGATCATAGCCAAATTCAAAATTCAAATGTCACATTTTCAAAATCAAATTCAAATGTCATTATCTAAATCAAATGACGCACTAACCTTGCAAGTCCTTGCAGACTTGTAGTTGTACAGTCGTGGAGTCTGGGAGTCAAGTTCAACTCAATAATTTATCAAGCTTAAGCTGCCCGTTCCGCAAGTTATCCTGACGCAAAATAGAAGTTCTAGGTTTACAAACGTAAACCTAATCGATAAAGAATTGTAATTCACGAGAAAATAATAGCCTCCAAATTTGAATAATCTTATTTAGAAACAAAACAGCATTTAAATAGTTTTCGAATCCCTAATGTAAGCAAAAATACCAAATTAGACATCAACGAAATTAAAGGAATTAAAACAGAAATTCTAAAAAAACTTTGACTCCCTAGTAACACATATTAAACTAAGAATTTGAGATTGGAAACGACCTCAACCGGGTAAACCCGGGTTGGGACGCTATTGATCGCTGAGAGACGTTTCCGAAAACATATTATAATAAGAAAAATTGACACTGGTGCAAAAAGTTTTGACCGTTTCTTCGAAACAACTCTTTTACCCATGATTATTCATTCAAATATACACACACATAGCAAACCAAACAAATCAAACACCTAAAGTGTCAAATATTGAAAAAATGAACTTCTTTAACCACCTAACACTTGCCATAAACATTTGCAAAAATAAAATTGTTCAAATGCAATTACACTTCTATTTATGCCCTGTTTGATATAGACTAAAATCAGATTTTTAGTAGATTTTGACAAAAATTGATCAAATATGTGATTGAAAAGTTATGGGTCTCATAAAATATGTGATCAAGATTAATTCTTAACTTTGAATTGAGATTAAATCAACCGTCTAAGAAATGGAAAATAGTTTGCAATATTAGGAGTTCCAAGACATTCCATCACACCCCACACAACATCCTTAAACTCTTGAGAAGAATCAGAGTTAAAATCAACCAATTCAACAGAAAAAAGAGTTGTTGACATCAAATTAAGCAATGAGATTAAAGCAGTTTCACCAATTTTCACAACCAACCCATGGAAATTTTTTTCCCCCTTTGTTGTCTTTCTATATATGGAAGGCAATCACAAAATGTAGTGATACATAATTTTTTTAAAATACAAGTCGAAAATGACAATAAACTATTGGCCCCGCCACAGAAATGATAAAATTTTCCGCCCTGAAAATGATAACTTACAAGTGGACCATAAATATGGAATTGTCTCATGGTTCAAAAGATTCGGCTGAAAATGTTTAACATATGTCTTTGAATTGGGATGAAGGACACCATATTTAATATTTATCATCCCTAATGAGTGATCTGGACATGAGGTCCAACGATTCAGTACCCCTGAACATGAAAAATACTACAGTCACACCCCTTCATCCTTCCATTAGTGACTTGTCATCAGTAAGCTCAGAACACAAATGCAATATATTCCAAGGAGACCAAGGTATAGAAATGAAGCTTAACAATCAACAGATAAATCTTTACCCACTTCATAAACAAATCATACACCCAAAATGGAGCTTTCGAATCAATTAAATCACAAAAAAAAAAAAAAAAAAAAAAAAAAAAAACTCATAAACCTTTTTCTCATAAACCAGCAGATTTTGATTCTGAAAAAAAAAACCCCAGATGCTGAAATTTAGTCAAACTGAAAAAAACGAATTAAATAAAAGTTGCAGACCAGCTACCCTTCCTTCCTTTGCTCCCTCGCTCGCTCACTCACTGGACTCGCTGCGCTTCCAGCAACTATAAAGTCTCCGCTTCCCTTCCTTCACTCATTCTCAGGTCGACGAGATTGAGAGAGAGGATTTGGGCGAGGTGGGTTGGTTTGGGAGCGAAGTGTAGAGAATCGGGTGGGGGGAAATAACTGGGAAATGAATTAGATTATTTGCTTTTGGTGTGTAATAGGGTTATATTTATAGAATTGAGATTTGCAATTAAGTCCCAATATTTGGTAAATGTAAAAATTTAGTCCCAAAACCCTTTTGCAACGTGCACTGCGCGTTGCCAAAGACTAAGCTTTTGCAACGCGCGTTGCAAAAGGCTAAACTTACTGCAACATTTTTATGAACGTTGCAAAAGCTTATTATTAGCAACACTTATTTGGTGAATGTTGCTAAAACTTGATTTAATGAATCAAAGGCAACATGCAACAAGTGAATGTTGCTATAGACCCCTTTTAGCAGCATGCAATTGACGATGTTGCCATTTGCATGTTGCAAAAGGGCTTTTTTGTTATAGTGTGTGTCTTCTTATGCAATCTAATTGCTGGAACACCATCTCTGTCCAATTGGATTAAACCTTTAACTTCACCTTGGAATTTCTCTGGTTTCAGCAGCTTAAAGCATTTCTCTTTGTATCCAACATTAGCCAACCAATCTGCTACCTTGTTTCCTCCCCTCCATATATGCGTCCAATTAACTTTGGTAGTTTGGATTTTATGTTGAATGCTTGCAACTAAAAAATGAGTATCTGTTCGATGTGAATCCCGCAAGCGCATGAGATCGTTGACAATTAGTAATTGTGATGAGTTGAGAGTATTGTTCCCATGAGGAATAAGTTTTAGTCTTAATTATCAGTTTATTGTTGATTCAATTAATTAGTGAAACAATAAATAAAAAGATGGTTTGTTTGTCTATTCTAACTAAAAGAATTGCAATGAATAAATAATAAAGAAAATAAAAATGTTGGGGAGTAAATATGAATGGGGAGCATGTATTGCAATTCGAATCCACCTAATGATATCTATTTCAATTCAACAATTATCTAATTTAGATGATTCATACGTTCTTGCCAATTGATAAAACTAATATTTTTAACTTTCTTTTCCAAGACAAATTAAATCTACCATAACCACGACCCGAATCTATTCCTAGACCGAATGCGAATGCGAATGTTCATGATCCATTAATCACCAATTTATCAAATAGATTGCACACGTCTATTGTTATTCCTAACAAATAGTGTTCGTGTGTTTATCTTGCCGAGTTCTAAACCTATTGTGACTTTTTCAAAACTACAACACGCAACTAATTATCCAATTGTTGATCAAGCAATTAAATAATTCAATGGAAATGCAAGAATAAATCAAGAAACGCAAGAATTTACTAAATTATAGAATCATGATTTAAAACAAATAAAAAATAGGGTTCATCTCATCCAATACATAAAGGGAATTAGCCTAACATATTAATTGATGAATAATCAATAAAAGAATTGATAAACATCACCTGGTTAAATGCGCAAAAGGAACTTGAATTCTGCCCCTTTTTCTCCAACAAAGAAGCTGTCTTCTTCCAATTAATTCCCTAGCTGCTCCTATTTATTTCTTCAATTCAATCCCAGCAAGTTTGTCTCCTCAATCTCCAATTTTAATTCCCCGTCAATGTCGGCTCCCTCAAGAATAATGCTCCAACCGACCACTCCAATTTAATCACCCCCAAAAGCTGCCCACCTAAATTAGATTAATGATGAATGATAATGCTCTCCCCTCTTTTGTCTTTTTTCCCCTCCACAATGCCGTGTGTATGTATGTATATAATCTCCAGCCAAGCCTTCCTTTGCCAAAAGAATTCTTCCCTTTTTTAACTTCTCCCCCAGCCGAGTCCTCACAATTAATACCAAATAGGAGTCTTGATATGTTTAAGGCCCAATTATAATTAGGTTGTAGGTTTTGCTTTAGCTTTTGAGACCCCAGTTTTCCCAAATAATTCAAGTTGGTGCTTGAGTCTTTAATTGTGTAGCCCATGTCTTCATTCATGTTAATTCATGTCTTTCAATTTTTGATTTTGCACTAGAGTCTCACTTTGTCACTTTTTGTAGGTTTTAGTCCATTTTCTTCGTTTTATCTCTAATTGCATCAAAATTGGATTTTTCCTAAAACAAATAAAATCAACACATAATTAGCAATATCATATCCTAAAACACTTACAATTGTCTAAATTTAAAGTCAAGATAAGTACGAAAAAACGTACTTATCAGTATCCCAAGGGCCAGTTGTAATCCCAGTACAAAGATTAAGAGCAATCTTGGAGTCTACTTCCACCCATACATTAGTGTATCATTTGCCAATGCAAATATCAATCCATGTGTTGATTGCCCTTATTTCAGCTTCAATAACTGTGCAATTTCCATAAAAATCCTGGAATACCCACAAAATCTTTCCATGTCAATCCCGAATGATACCACCACCTACAGCTTGAAAATCATTTTTAGGGCTCTATCTTTCTTCAACTTAACCCAGTCATTTGGTGGCTTCGACCACATGACAGAGGAAGCAATTTTCTGATCTGTGGAATGGATATGTCTTGCTTTGTGTATACACTCCAGTAGATAGTTGGATCTTTTGATAGCCCGAATATGGCTCATCTTAATACCCTTATGTTTGGCACCATTCCTTTCCAGCCATAGGAACCAAAGGACCAAGAAAGGCAAGAGTGCTATAATACTTCTTTTGATAATTTAGTTTCTTGATATACATGAAAGACAGCCCTGGAATCAAGATGTCACTACAACAAAAATAGCCTTTTGCAACACTCAAAAAATGTTGTCAAAAGGTTTTTGCAACGTTTGGCAAGTTTTGCAAATGCAGTGTTGCCGTAGAGAAAAAACTTTTTGCAACATTTATTAAGTGTTGCGGTAGA
The DNA here is from genome assembly GCA_963555705.1 of Ligustrum vulgare. Classification (NCBI taxonomy): domain Eukaryota; kingdom Viridiplantae; phylum Streptophyta; class Magnoliopsida; order Lamiales; family Oleaceae; genus Ligustrum; species Ligustrum vulgare. The sequence continues at coordinate 10,718,753 of OY743177.1, forward strand.
CCCTTTTGCAACGTTTTTTAAGTGTTTCCGTAGACCCTTTTGCAACGTTTTTTAAGTGTTGCGGTAAACCCTTTTGCAAAGTTTTTTAAGTGTTGCCGTAAACCCTTTTGCAACATTTATTAACTGTTGCCGTAGACCTTTTTGCAATATTTTTTGAGTGTTTCCGTAAACCCTTTTGCAACGTTTATAAAGTGTTGCAAAAACTATTAACCCAACCTTTTGCAACATTTATTGAGTGTTGCCGTAGACCTTTTTGCAACGTTTTTTGAACGTTGCTATATATATATATTTTTTTTCTTTTTTTTTAAATATTATTGAACAAATTATTTATAAAACCCAAATTTTTGTGGATGATTGTGGATGATGAGGAAAGAAGTGTAAAGATTAGAAGACGGAGGACTCTTGATGCAAATAAGGAAAGACTATAGATGAACTAAAGGAGAAAGTTAGTGACCAATTTGCACAAAGGGAAAATTTTGTTATCTTTCTATTGGAATGCCACAATGGTGCAATAGCAAGGGTCGAGATGATTAACAAGAAAAAGGATTGAATTGTGCAATCTTAACAATTTTAACCATGCTATCACATGGTACAATACTTCTACTACTTAGAAAGCAACTAGTGGACAAATTTTGACCTAATTTTGGGGCTATAAATACATACATCTTCAAACAAAATTAGAATACTGAACCCCAAAAATAGTCCAGCTAAGCTTGATTGTTGGGTAGGACATTGTGATTGTGAATTTAGTCACCCTCACATAAGAGGGTTATGATGATCATCTTTTTGTGAGGATAAAATATACGTATATAAAATTGATAAATTTGAAATTTTTTGGTCTATACTATTTTATTCATCGAGAGCTTTGATATTAGTATAATCATGATATATAATATTTGTTATTTCAAAAATTACTTATTTTATAGATAAATAAATAGTTTATCACTAAAAATAAGTAACTTTTAAAATAACAAAAGTTATATAGAAGACTATATTCATATCGAAACTTTCAATGTATAATATAATATAGACCGAAAAAGTTTAATTTTTACAAATTTTAATACATGCATTTCACCATCTCAAAAAGAGGGTCATTATAAGCCTCTATTTTGAGGGTGAACAAATTTACACTTGCACATTGTAGGCTTGAACTCCGTTAACGTGTTGTAGCCTTCATCTTCATCCTTTATATTAGTTTCGTTTCTCCAACAAACCAAAGCTAACTAACATAACCCATTTGTTATTGTTAGTTTTTGTAACTTGTCCCGGAACATAAAGGTAAAATAAAAAGTAGTACTAGTAGTAGTAGTAGTACTAATAATAATAATAATAACAACAACCCAAATTTCAAAGACAAAATCCCTTCAACAAACTCACTTTTTAATATTTGCTCTAGCATTAGCATTTTTCATTTTGACGAGGAACTATGATGTCATGTCTACTATATCCATTTATTTACTGTTAGATCTGCAAAGTTGACAGTATGTAATGTAACCAGTGGATGTTGCTGATGCCTTTGACTGCAGCATTGAAGCTTGCTCTTGAGAGCGCTAAAGTGATCATTAATTAATGCTGATAACTCATCTTCTATATTTATTTAATATGCCAGATTAGATTTTCACGTTATCAGCCATACCACTTGACAGGATGACGACATCCATTAGTTACCTAATGCATGCTTCTCTATTTTAAAGTCGGGTCAGCTGGCCTACTTTTATTCAGAGATTAATTATGTTAACAGCCAAACAAAATACATTGTATTGAGTTAGAATCTTATGATTGCATAGAGTTTCTAACATTTCTATTGTTGCCTAAATCAGATCGATCGGATAAATTCTTTCCTGTAATGAAATCAGGTCTTTATGATATGATCATGCTCAGACTCAGACATGCATCCTCCTACCAGTTTCATTTTGAGCTTCTAGCTTACATTTTGACATTGTTGTAAAATTTTTCCAGCCTAGTTACAGTAAAGCAATGTTATACAAATTTTTTAGTATGAATGCATGAAAACATTATCTCTTTATTACAATATATATATATATATATATATTCCAGTATCCTACACATTACTTCTGCTATTAATTAAAATTTTTTATTTTACTTACCAACATCTGTTCATTACAATTCCTCCGTTCAATTAATGTTATCGCACCGACTCCCAATTAACAGAGTCACATAAACTCGGCACGCATCATACGGTCGCAATGCATGATGTTACCTAGTAAATACTAAATGTAGAGAAAGACCAAACTACCCTTAAGCTAAATAATTATTTACATTAACAAATTATTTATTATGCAATTTGATTTGAAACAATTATGTGCTAATAAGGGAACCATGTATTTACACTTTTTATTGATTTAACTTTTTCAAACTCAGAGATTGCGTTGAACATTCAATATTTCCAAGAAGTCCTGAGTCAAAATGTGTATCCACTCACCATATCGAATATATTTCCCCCTGTTCGGCACTTATTTATAATTCATGGCTTTTTCACTATTACTACTATATAAATATATAAAATCCACTTCCAACATTACTATTCCTAATGAAGAAATGCGCTTTATTTCTTTCTATATTCACGTCCTAGAGTATTCTATTACCAACTAGTGAAGGACTCGAACGATGTACGAGTACCGTCTTCATATCAAATTTACTTCCGTGAACTAAAATCGTAATTGAAATTGCATATGTAATTTAGAACAATATAGGTAGATATTCATAATTCAATGTAAATTCTAATTGATATAACCGATAATACATACAATTAGACAGACAGTATAAATACCATTTCAAGAAATGAATCACAACACAAAAATAATGATTGGCAAAGCTACAACTGCGCATGAATATCAGAAGAATCAAGGCCATGTCCTGTAACAAAAACTAATTCATATACTTGAAAATGGCCTTTGTTTTCTATATTCATATATTGTATAAGATAAAATGTAATGGACGAATGAGCAAAAGTGAACAAATATTATAAGACCTCGGGGTTCCCTGACTAATGCCTCTTCTAGCTAGGGTCTCAATCACACACCTTTCAATTTGCTATCCATTTGAAGGCGAGATAGGATATGTCGATCTTGAAAAATACTAGCTTTACCTCTGATTGTAAGATATGGTGGAACTTCATAAAACAAGACTCACTTTGGGCCTTGGCTTTAAAATCCAAATACTGTAATGGAGTTCACCCTTCCATGGTGAATGGTAAAAACCATTACAAACAAGGGAACAATACATAAATAAGGTATTTAAAAATACATATTTCAAAATTGAGATTAAACTTGTATAATTTCAAAAATCATGTTGTAATTAGGATTGATTAATTAATTAAGTTAAATAATTAAAATATTTTATGAATTATTATATATATTAAAGTCACAACACTATATATTTCAAGTCACAAATAATAAATCTTTTAGGTCACAACAGGTCACAAATTATCAAATATTAGGTCACAAAATAAACTTATTTTTAGGTTGCAATAACAATTTTTTAGGTCATGAATTACAAACAAGGGAACAATACATAAATAAGGTATTTAAAAAAACATATTTCAAAATTGAGATTAAACTTTATAATTTCAAAAATCATGTTGTAATTATGATTAATTAATTAAAATATTTTATGAATTATATATATTAAAGTCACAACACTGTATATTTCAAATCACAAATCACAAATTTTTTAGGTCACAAATAATTTCAGGGTCACAAATTATCAAATATTAGGTCACAAAATAAACTTATTTTTAGGTTGTAATAACAATTTTTTAGGTCACGAATTATAAAATTAATAGATCACAAATGTAAAATTAATAGAATATGGATATTTTTAGCTCACAACTTATCAAATTATTAGGTCACAAATCTTTTAAGTGGCTATTATCAAAGTATTAGGTCACAATTTTTTGGTTTTTGAGTATTAGGTCGAACATTTGTGAAGTTGCATTTAATCAATTAGTCGGTCCCTGAAAGAATGAAGCAACCAGGTTAAAACTAAGGTCACATGTTTACGTCAAAGGCCACCGCCATCGTCTCCTCCAACCACCAACACTGTTGCCATCCCATCTCAGATCCACCAACATCTCCAACCAAAAATCACTGCAACTGATCCAAAACTCAAACCTACCAGCAAATAAATTTACAATCAGCAACATACCATCATACCACAAACTAAAAATCGCCCTACAACCCAAAAACCACCGCACCACAAATTCAAACAGGAAGACAAGACAGACCATTTGGACAACCCCGTTGCAGCGATGACCCATGCCGCAGCTGCACCCAGACATTGACTCATGACGGAGGTTCTGCCTCTTTCTCTTCCCTTCCATGCCAAAAACCACAACTTCTATGGGCTCTTTACTTGACTATGCTAAATCCGAAACTTAGTTTGTCGATGCTTTGGATGGCACTGGGTTGCTTCCTAGAGGGGTATCTGATTCTGCCACCATTGATAATTTGGTTGAACTTGATGGGATTCAAAAGAGTGATTCTTCTGCAAATCTAGATGCCAAAAAATGAGAACTTGAGTTTTAACAAACAGGTAAACCCAAATTTTCCTGATTCTCCTATGGTTGAAACAAGTTCATCATTCGGGTTAATTGAAAAGAGTAACGTTAGATTTTATGATCAGATGGCTGGATTAGATGAACGATTCTCGCACTTGAGTATTGCCCCAAATGCACCACCAGAAACTCATTCAGTTATTGATGGTGTCGCCATTGTGTCATCAGTTGCTGGGTGAATACAGACGCTACCACCAGTGTGTAGAAAACACAATAACATATATATCCTTATATATGTTCTACAAATAAATTAAGAGGAAGAAGAAAGAATGGAAGAAAAGAAAGAGAGAAGAGACAACCCTTAAACCATACCATTCATTATAATACTCAATCCTATATATACATACAAAACAAAAGCATATGCTTAGAATATTCTAAAGCATATAAAGCATATTCTAAGCATATTCAAGAGCATATTCTAGAATAGCGCGATATTCTGCTTCAGTTGATGAGCGAGAAACTACTGTCTGCTTCTTACTTTTCCATGAGATAAGAGAGTCACCCAAAAATACACAGTAGCCAGTAGTGGACTTACGATCAGTTGGGTTCCCAGCCCAATCTGCATCAGAGTAAGCTCGAAGCTCTAAGGAGGAGGTCGATGGGAATAAAATACTCTGAAAGCAAGAGCCACGAAGATAGCGCAAGATTCTAACAACCGCTGCCCAGTGAACCATGGTAGGTGCTGAAACAAACTGACTGACAACATGCACAGCATAAGCAATGTCTGGCCTAGTAATGGTAAGATAGACAAGGGAACCAACAATAGTACGATACAAAGTAGGATCAGACAGTGGTTCACCATCAGAAGATGAGTAACGAACATTAGCCTCAATAGGAGTATCAGCTGTTTTAGTATCAGTAAGACGAGCACGCTCAACGACATCTGCAGCATATTTAGACTGAGAGAGCATATAACCTCGAGGAGAAGAAGCAACCTCAATCCCCAGAAAGTAAGTTAAGGGACCCAAATCCTTCATTTCAAAAAGACGAGCCAATTCTTATTTTAAATTGGTTATCCCTACAACATCATCACCAGTAATGATCATGTCATCAACGTACAACAGAAGGAGAATACGACCAGTGGAAGTACATCTACAGAACAAAGCGGAATCATGATGGCTAGATGTAAAACCAAGAGAGAGCACAACTGTAGAATACTTCTCAAACCAGGCACGAGGTGCTTGTTTGAGACCATATAGAGCTTTCTTAAGTTTGCAAACAAATCCAGGAGAATGAGGAACACCAGGTGGAGGAACCATATAAACATCTTCTTGAAGATTTCCATTCAAGAAGGCATTTTTAACATCCATTTGAGAGAGACTCCACTGACGAATAGAAGCAACCGCAATAAGTGTACGTACAGTAGTCATTTTTGCAACAGGGGCAAATGTCTCCTCATAATCCAAGCCATACTGTTGAGAAAATCCCTTAGCAACCAATCGAGCCTTGTAACGCTCAACTGAACCATCAGACTTGGTCTTGATCTTATAGACCCAACGAGATCCAATAGCATGTTTTCCTGGTGGTAAAGAAACTAATTCCCAAGTGTCTGTCTTATGTAGAGCATTAAGTTCATCAGTCATAGCCTGTTGCCAAAGAGGATCTAAAGCTGCTTCTTTGTAAGAGGAAGGTTCAGAAAGCTTATGAATGGAAGACAAAAAACAACAAAAGGACTCAGAATAACAAGAATAATCAAACTCGGGTATGTGAGCAGACTTACGTATACGTTGAGGATATCGAGGAGGAGGAGACTGCGAATCCTCAGCCTCAGACGGTGCTTGGGGATCCATAGGAGAAGGAAGGACATTCTGAGATGGCGCATGTGTACCTGTAGCAGATGACGAAGATGGAGAACAAATAGTAGGGACATATGTAGATGGTCTATCAATATCATCAGTGAAAGGATCAATACAAATGAGATCTGACGTGGTCATGTGAGAGGTATTATCTGTAATAGAAAAGAAGGGAATGTGTTCAAGAAACACAACATTACGAGAGACATATAACTTGTGACTGACAGGATCAAAACATCGATAACCTTTTTGTCCCTCACCATATCCTAAGAAGACACAAATAGCTGAGCGTGGAGTTAATTTGCTACGTTCTGCCGTAGGACGAAGAACAAAACAAGTGCACCCAAAGACTTTTAAGAGAGAGTAATCAGGAGAATAACTAAACAAGGTTTGAAATGGTGACAAACCAGATAAATGAGAAGATGGTATCCTATTTATCAAATAGACAGCAGTGAGAACTGCCTCCCCCCAAAATTCACTAGGTACTTTGGCAGATAGGAGAAGGGAACGAGCAGTTTCAACAATGTGTCTATGCTTACGTTCAGCAACACCATTCTGTTGAGGAGTATCAGTACAAGAAGTTTGATGAATTGTACCATCAAGAGCAAGCAACTCACGAAAATCATTAGAAACATATTCCCCACCCAAATCACATCGAAAACATTTAATGACAGCAGAATGTTGAGTTTTAATAAGTGCTCGAAACGAACGATAAATAGAAATAAAATCAGAACGTCGCTTCATAAGATATACCCAACAGTAACGACTATAATCATCAATAAAGGAAACATAATATCGGGATCCTCCTTTAGTAGAAACAGGAGCAGGGCCCCATACATCTGAGTGTACAAGATCAAATGATGCAATAGAAGAAGAAATACTACGAGGAAAAGGTAAAGCTGAAAATTTAGCAAGTTTGCATCCACTACAATCAGAAATATCATGAGGTTTTAAGTCTCCTAAACAACCTTTAGAAGCTAAAAATCTCAAACGACTAGCAGACACATGTCCTAGGCGAGAATGCCATAAATAGAAATTAGAAGAAGAAGAGTTCAAATGGAAAGACGATAAATCAGTACTAGAGGCTGCAACATGCGCTGGTCTCAGATTATCTAGAACATAAAGTCCTCCTCTTTGCCTATGGCCGATCCCAATCAGCTTCCGAGACTGCGGATCCTGTACATAACAAGTAGTAGAAGTAAAGTGAACAGAATTACCAGAATCACATAATTGACCAACAGAAATAAGATTTAAAGTAAGGTTAGGAACACAATAGACATCTGATAAAGATAGATTAGAAGTATGAACAGAACCAACACCTGCTAAGGACAACGGGGTGCCATCAGCAGTCATAACAGGTGAAGATGACATAGAAGGATATAAATAATCAAAAAGTGATGAGTTAGGAGACATATGCTTAGAAGCACCCGAGTCAAAAATCCACGAGGAGGTTTTACCTGAGGAGTTCTGAGAGGACAAACCTACATGAGTAGAGGCTGACATGACATGTGACTGTGAGGCTAAAAACTTCTGAAATTGCTCACTAAGATCAGTCAATCGGGAATCAGATGAGGGCGGTGGACCAAGTATAGAGGAGCCAACAGGTGGAACAATCGCTGCTGTGTGGGCATTGGATCTATAAGACTGCTGGGACTTCAACAACTTAGGACATTGAGCCTTCCAATGTCCCTTTTGTCTACAAAAACTACAAACATCATTTGGGAACCGTGTATGTCCTTTGGTTCGATTCTGTGTAGATGGTAAAGCAAAAACTAAAGTCCCAGAATGTGGAAGAGATACATCTTCAGTAAGGGATTTTAACCGTGTCTCCTCAGCAACAAGTTCACTAACAACTGAATCAACAGATGGAAGAGGAGTACGGTGCAAAATAGAACCTCTGAGTCCCTCAAAATCACTACGAAGTGCCATCAAAAACTGAACCAATCGTTGCTCCTCTCTATAAATAATATAATCCGCACTTGCTTTCAGACCTGCCGGTTCAGTAAGAGTTAACTCATCCCAAATTGATGTCATAGCAGTATAAAAATCCAGAATGCTCATATTCTTTTGTTGCAATGCTCGAATGTCAATCTCTAACTGATATCGTTTTGCAAAATTAGATTTAGTGTACAACTTCTGCAAATGGTCCCAAACCTCCTTTGCCGTTTCATACTTAGCCAACTGTGTACCAATACTATGTTCTACAGAATTATTTATCCATGTATGAATTTTTGAATTATTTGAATCCCAGGTATCTAACAGAGTTGCATAATTTGCATCATTATTTTCCGGTTTCTCAACTATTCCACTGACATAACCCCACAACTTTTTACCCTTAAGAAAGTGTTTCATAACATGACTCCAATAAGCATAGTTTTTACCATTCAAACGCACATTAATAGCCTGAAGAGAATCATCGGATGCCATTATAAGAGAGAAAACGATACTAACCAACAAAGTCAAGCCAAAGCAGTGTGTAAAAAGAATGGATAACTGCAAACCAACACCACAAGCAGATAGAGGATGAATAGTAGATCGCAAATCCGTCAACCGTGCCGCCAGGAACTGCCGCACGCGCCCCCACGCGCCACCAGAAGATCCGACTGCCTGACTCACGCGCCTCCTTACGCCGGCGCGTGTACTCTCACGCGCCACTCCGGTCGACGCGGCTCCACCTGCAGATTCTGAATATGGTCTTATATCACCGAAATTCCTACTGCAAGTGCCTCGAAATTCGTGAAAACAGTACGATTTAGGGTTTTCGCGAAGAAGAAAAATGCACGCTGATTTCGTTTTTCAAAGGCAATGTGAATCAAATAGCTCTGATACCATGTAGAAAACACAATAACATATATATCCTTATATATGTTCTACAAATAAATTAAGAGGAAGAAGAAAGAATGGAAGAAAAGAAAGAGAGAAGAGACAACCCTTTAACCATACCATTCATTATAATACTCAATCCTATATATACATACAAAACAAAAGCATATGCTTAGAATATTCTAAAGCATATAAAGCATATTCTAAGCATATTCAAGAGCATATTCTAGAATGTGCTAATTATTCTAACACAGTGAACATCTTAGTTGAGTCACTTCGAACAATGAAAAATCATATCACGAGGCCCCAACTGGGCTTCGGAAGCCGCCATTGTCACTGCAACCGGTGCAACCAAAGCTTGTTGATATATACAATTCACCATCACCGGATTCAAAGCATGGCGGAGGTTACATCTTACCTCGTCAAACTCTGTTACTGCTGCACCCAAGCATAGCAGAGGTGGAGGCACCTCTGCACTCGACCATCACCTCCGCCCTGCGTCTCCTTCCCATTGGTTTCTTCTTAAGCGTGTGTACTGGCGGGATGGAGAGAGAATTTAAGGTTTGAAGTGGTGTTTTGTGATTTGAAATTGGAATATATATGGTTGGATAATTAATAGAATATTATTATGTTAATTTTTTAACTAATTAAAATTGGAATTAAGACCTAAATTTTGAAGTTATATAGGTTTCATCTCATTTATAAATTTTGAATTTTAAAAGTAGGGATAAGTGTAGTTTCCTCTACAAAGAATTCAATGTTTGCTTGTTGTTAATCATCTCGACCCTGTGATAACGGATAACACATTTGAAAATTGATCTAAATTTTGAATTCATTTTGATATATCATATATTATAAAATAGACTTCTCAATTTTTATTTTTTATTCCATATTAATGGTCATATAATTTTTTCCAACAATAAGTACCATGAATTAACGAAATAAACAACTAAAGATTATAGCATTCTTTAAGTTTTTATGTCTAGTTTTTTCTTTTCTCATTATTTCTCGTATAGGTTAAGAGTTTCTCCAAATTATTCAAGTCATTTTGGTATTCATTCTGATCAACGATTTGCGTTTGAGTTATTTTCATTCATACACGTTTCTGCCAACATCAAATATTTATTATTATTATTATTATTATTATTATTATTATTATTATTATTATTATTATTATTATTATTATTAATCCCGTCCATTTTCACTTGCCAATTTAGGAAATTTCTTAATTTTATCAATTTATTTTAATATATAAATTAGAAGAGTTCAATTAATGCATATAGTAAATGATTTATGGATTTGTAAAAAAGAAAATATCTATAAAAAGTCAAATTAAAGATTATTTTTATTCTTTTGATAATTATTGCATTATTTTGAAGTTGAAAAATATGCAATATGGGTGTCAAATTCAAGATCTCAATGAGAAGTTTAATACAAGTTAACAAATGAGAGCAAATTTTAAACGTATCATTTGTAAAATCATCTTAAATACTAAAGGTAAAATTTTTACTTATATTTTTAACCTTTTTCAACATGCAATTTTTTTAATTTATAGCATTTAAGTCCTAAATTGATACATATCATTTCTTACCCAAATTCATTTTGACCTAAATTATTAATTTCAAATATTTTTCTTATCAAATTAAAAGAAATAATAGATATCCAGTCTTTCTAAATAAATTCAATTAAATCGTTTAATTTTTTGCAACTTTAGGTTTCGATAAATTTATTGGTTCAATTTATAAAATAGAAGGTGTTAGCAAATTCATTCTATTTAAAAATAGAATATGGTCTACACGATTATTAACATGACAAAAATTATTTGCAATTGTGAAAAATGAGTTTTAAAGAATGTGTGGTTGAGAATGAACATAGAAAAACATTATTTTTGAAGAATCAATTTTATACGAATAAGTGATAAAGTCTTATTTCTTGTGGGTCAAGCTTCCATTTATAAATTGAGTTGTACTGGTGATTTTTTTTTTTTTGTATATAAAGTTAATTATATTTGTAATATTCATTCAATAAAATTTAATTAAAATTTGTATTTCATATTATTTCATTTTACGAGTTGAAAATTGTAAACATTTCAACTTTTAGAAATCAAATAATCGTAAGTGACTTTAGTAATCAAATCAAAATTGAAAAGTATAAAATAAGTCACATGTCGATATATTACTTGGTCTAAATAGACTAAGAAAACTAGATTATAATGAATAATTAGCTGTTAAAAGAAATATACAAGTTGTAATTCTATATTTACTTTTCTGAGTATATTTCATTATATATGAATATACAATTTATATCCAAGTGCTCTCTTTTTATTTGTCTCCACCAATGTATTCTCTCTTCTTAATCACCCCACCAGAAGCCCTTTTTTTGTTGTTCCAGCCGTGTACTCTTTTGAATTCCTCCCAGCAATATGAACCAGCCACTGCTTTTGAATTTAATTCCAACACCAATCCTTGTTTTCCACCAATCAGCCGTGTCTCAGTCAAATTAACTTCCAGCAGTCCACACTTCTTCCTTTGATTCCAAGCAACAGCCGACCAACCTCAATTCCTGTGTATATGTATATATTATATTCTGCCTCTCCTCTCAATTCAACTCGCCAGAATTATACCACGGCTGCTCATTTTTTTGTGTTCTCTCTGCTCTTTGTTAGTCTTTCACGGCCTGCCCCCCTTGTTCAGCAATATGTGTGTATGTATATATATACACACACAAATTAGCCCTAAGGCCCAAATCAAATAAATTCTCCTTTAAGCCACTCAATTCTCCCATATATGATAAGGTAGTCCTTGAGTCTTCAATTGTGCAATTAAGCCGTGAGTTTCAAAAGTCTTCAATTAGCTCAACTTTCCATCCAATTATATTATGTATTTGCTTCAATTTCTCATTTTTCTTGATTTTCGGATAAAACCTGAAATAATGACAAATAAAAACAAACTAAGTAGAACTTATTCGAGAAAAATAATATAATATCTTAATTTCGACAGATAAGTAAATGTATAAAATACACTTATCAAACCCCCCCCCCCCAAACTAGAATATTTGGTCGTCCTTGAACAAAAATAAAACTAAACTATAAAAATAAAAATGCAACCTGAAATTATTTTTGTTCTTGTCAATTTATTTACCATGCACTTCAATAATCCAAAATGATGATTCACTTTAGAGAAAAAATATGAACAACAAAAATTATTTTCATTCATCCAATGCTTAACTTCATCGTGTGTGTGAATAGCCAAAAATCGAATGCAAACTCATGTAAAAATATACTTAACACTATGTGACTAGTCATGCAGAAATAAGCCCGAATCCCATGTGGTCAACAATGATTTTATTTTTATTTTCCTTACACTCTCGTGAATGATCACAACTTTAATGTTTTTCTCTCATATCCTGAGGTCTTTCCTATTGATGTGATTTCTAAATATGTATAAATTGCATTTTTCCACACACGTAATTTATTATGCCAGCAGGACTTTAACAGATGCCCAGATAAATTACGCCACAACTGAGAAAGAGCTATTAGCAGTGGTGTTCGCCTTTGACAAATTCAGGTCTTATCTTATAGGATCAAAGGTAGTGGTGTACACAGATCATTCGGCGTTGAAGTACTTATTTGGAAAAAAAGATGCCAAGCCTAGACTGATCAGATGGGTTTTACTGCTTCAAGAATTCGATATTGAAATCCGGGATAAAAAAGGTACAGAAAATCAAATTGCGGATCATTTGTCCAGATTGGAGCAGGTAAATGAGGAAAATCTTGAAGACATAAACGAAGTTTTTCCTGATGAACAGTTAATGCTGTTAGCCCAGATGATGTAGGTAGAAGATAATAAGGGGCCCTGGTTTGCAGATTATGTAAATTACTTGGCCAGCAACGTTTTGCCTCCTGATTTTACTTACCAGCAGAAGAAAAAGTTCTTTCATGATCTGAGGTTCTTTTATTGGGAAGATCCATTTTTGTACAGAAGGGGACCTGACCAAATAATTCGACAGTGCATTCCAGATGAAGAGATTTTATCGGTTCTAGAGAGGTGCCACTCAGCCCCATATGGTGGACACATGGGAGCCGCTAAAACGGCAGCTAAAGTCTTGCAATGTGGGTTTTATTGGCCAACAGTGTTTAAGGGCGCCTTCTCGTTTGTAAAGGCATGTGACCGGTGCCAACGAACAGGTAATATATCATCCAAGCATGAAATGCCGCTTAACAGTGTTTTGGAGGTTGAAGTGTTTGATGTATGGGGAATAGACTTCATGGGTCCGTTCCCACCTTCATACAACAACAAATACATACTGGTGGCTGTTGACTATGTATCGAAGTGGGTGGAAGCAAAGGCATGTCCGACCAATGATGCCAGAATTGTGGTTGAATTTATACGGAAAAACATTTTTACTCGCTTTGGAGCACCAAGAGCGATCATAAGTGATGGGGGAACTCATTTCAACAACAGGTTGTTCAAGGCAGTATTGGCCAAATATGGAACTCGTCATCGCATGGGAACAGCTTATCACCCACAGACTAGTGGGCAAGTGGAAACTTCAAACCGGCAGTTGAAACGGATTTTGGAAACAACAGTGAGGTCATCCCGTAAGGACTGGGCTAGCAAATTGGATGATGCTCTGTGGGCATATAGGACAGCTTTCAAGACTCCCATCGGGATATCACCATTTCAGTTAGTATATGGAAAAGCATGTCATCTGCCTGTAGAATTTGAACACAAGGCATACTGGGCTTTAAAGCAGTTGAACCTGGATATAGACTTGGCCAAAGATCAGAGATTCTTGCAGTTGAATGCATTGGATGAATTTCGCTTGGGAGCCTATGAGAATGCTTCCATCTATAAAGACCGGACTAAGAAGTGGCATGATCCCCACATTCACAAGAGAGAATTCCAAGTTGGGGACCAGGTGCTCCTGTACAATTCGCGCTTAAAGCTTTTCCCTGGAAAATTGAGGTCGAGATGGTCTGGTCCTTTCACAATTGCTCAAATATTTCCATATGGCACTTTCGAGCTTCATCATCCGACTAAAGGACATTTTAAAGTTAATGGGCAAAGAATCAAGCACTACTATGAGGTGGATTTTGATAAGGAGAAGTCACACATTGACATCACCATTCCAGAGTAAACAACGCAGAAAGTTGGGCTTGAGACTATAAACGGAGCGCTTGTTGGGAGGCAACCCAATTTTTCTTCTCTTGCAATTTTTATGTTTTATGTTTACCTTAGTTTCGTATTTTTATCAATTCTTTATCGTTGTTGCTTTCATGTCATTTGCATTAGTGAGTCTTTGGATGTTTTCGTATGTGTTCAAACATTTTTGTGCTCATTTCATTCATGTCAGTCCCTCTTTGCATGATTTGGCATTTTAGACATATTTTCAGATTTCTAGGTAATTTTGAGAATTATAGATTTTAGTTGTCACTCCCGACCCCCTCGCAAGTTGTGCAAGGGTTAATGTCGATTTTCATGCTCATCCACGTTTTTCTATCATTTCGTGGCATTTGTTTCATATTAACTTAATTTCATATAAACAAAAAATAAAAAATATATATATATATATATATATATATATTTTAAGGCATAGTCGCGATCGCTGATTTACCAAGTCAGTGATCGCGACTTGCCGCATAATTGTCAGCAGAAGTTTTTTTACGTACCCACGCGAACGCTGGAAGGATACCCACGCGATCGCGTGGGTGACCTGGGCGCGAAATTTCATTTTTTAAACCCGGCAGCAGTCATTTGGCTATTCATATCGCCGCCGGGTGAACCATCCCTCTCTCGCCACCAGTTGGGTCATCCCTCGATTCTTGAAGATTACCACCATCTTTTTCGTGCATCATCACTATTTTCAACACCCCTAATCACATTATCAAGGTATGCATTCATGTTATTTTTTGTATTTCTCTCCTTTTGACCGAATATGCCCTATTTTTGAGATTATGTTTATTTGATCGATTGGAGTTTGGGCTAAGGGTAGATTTTGGTTTGGATATGTGTGGAAATGATGGGGTAATATTTTTGGGTAACTTCATTTGCCCAAGGTTGTGATTTATGCATATATTGAGTACTGCCTTCAAAGTGTTCGATGAAATTTCCCAACGAAAGTTTTGATGCAATTTGGAAAATTCACTCGGGCACATATCCTTGTTACATGTTTTTCACTGTTTTTGTGCTATAATCTCGCTGTTTGACTCTTTGCATTGCCTCAATTTGCATATTTCAATATCTAGCACCATTGCAGTCACTGCAGGGCCACTGCAGGGTCACTGCAAGGCCACTGCAGGGCCACTGCAAGGCCATTGCACACTCGTGTCACCACTTCATCGCGATTTTTCTATGTGCATCTGATTTCTGTCTGCTCCTAAATTTTCATATGCTACTCTTGAATTGTACTACTTTATTGTGCTCGGGACACGTTTCAATAATTTTACTTTTTTGGGCACGACAACCGAGGTTGAAAAGCACCAGTCGGGCTGTTTGTCTTTCATTTATTTTTCTCACTAGTTTGGGGGTTTGTAAAAACTTTCTTATACTTTTTCCACTCTCACATTGGTTCTAATGATGCGTTTGCTCTGTGTAGGTACAATAATGCCTCCGAAAGCCACGGCTGCTCAGAAAGGGAAGGGACAGGCTGGGCCTTCTAAGCGCAAACGAGGATCCTCCTCTGAGGGTCCTGAGATTGATCAGGGGAACATAGGAGATATACAAAGGTTTGTGGGGAGCGAAGAATTGCGCAGATATGATGTACTGCTTAAGGGGAAGAAAATGTGGAATGAACGTGAGGTCATTGTAGCCGATTTCCCGGATACTGAGCTCGCCCACCTTATAGAGAGAGCTGGTTGGCACAAATTGGCAGGCACACCGCACAAGCCATATCCACTTTTGGTCAAGGAGTTCCTAGCCAACTTCAACCATGCCATCGAGACAGAAGGTGCCCCACACAGGTATAAGACCTGGGTGCGTGGTAGATGGATCCGATTTTCTCCAGCTGTCATTGAGCGGGTTTTGGAGCGGACACGAGAGGGGATTGAGCCGGTTCCTAGTGATTTGGACATTGATATGATTACTGACTTCTTGTACGGCCGGCAACATGTGGAATTGGAGAAGCCAGGGCGCTTCGAACATGGGGAGCTCACGGAGAGTATCAGGGTCCTGCACATTTTCATGTGCCATAACATCGATCCCACTTCCCACAGGACTGAGTTTAATGAAGACCGAGCCCGCTTAATCCATCATCTAGCCAGGGGGCGCAAGTTGGATTTGGGGAGGCACATCTTTGACTTTATTATCACACTTGCCTCCCAGCTGGACTCCGGCCGCCAGATCATGTTTCCTTGTTTGATCAGTGCGATCTGCGTGGCCGAAGGAGTGGATATTTTACCCCTTGAAGAACCTGCACCTCTCGGGGCCATTATCAGCAGACGCACCAGAGAGAGCACGAGGCCTAGGGCACAGCGAGGTCCACCTGCTCCTCCCCCAGCCCCAGTGGATCCTGTTGCCCCTGTTGACCCAGCTGTCCCAGCAGTGCCAGCAGCACCAGTTGCACCAGCCGCTCCAGCAGCACCAGCACATGTGCCAGCTCCTCTTGGAGATGAGAGGCTCCTACGGCAGATACTTTTGGAGTTGACTGACCTGACTCGCGCCGTTAACTTGAGGAGGGAAGCTAAAGTCGCACAGCACAGGCAGTTAGAAATCTTGGAACAGCGACTAGACCGTCTGGTTCAGGGTAATATCGTTGGGGAGCAGCGCATCATGCGCCATACGATAACAGAATTCAGCGGTCAGTTATCACGGATACAGGCCAGGCTCTTCTCTATGGAGAGCCGACTGGAAGGGATCGAGCGACGAGCTGAGGGGATTGAGGCGAGATTGGAAGGAATAGAAGGCAGATTGGGTGCAGACGCCGCGGGACCATCTCAGCCACAGCCACAGGACCTACCCCCAGGAAGTTCTTGATCTTTTTCTTTTTACCTTGCCTTCCATTTTTGGTTCTTTCTTGTTTTATTGTTCATTGAGGGCAATGTAATTTTTAAGTTTGGGGGTGGTTGTTAAATTTTAGGCTGTATTTATTTTCGATCATATGGGCCTGTATTAATTGATAGTCTGTAACTCTTCAAACCTCTATTAATCAATGCAACCACTTGGTCCTTTTATTTGATGTTAAAAAAAAAAAAAAGGTCTTTTAGTTAAAAATTGTGTTGACACACTTATTGCCTAGGAAATAGTATGAATCAATTTATGTTTAGGCTTGAAAATTGAACAACATGAAAACATGAACTTATTTCTTAACTAGTTATGTTTTGCTAGATTCAGACTTTTTGCGCACATAGCCAATGTTGGGTACTTGCTTGTGTGTGGGATTTTGTTTAATACATGTGGGGGCAGAGTTTGTGCAATTTTAACTTAAGAATGACTCAAAAATCTCTGAACGTAGATCATTAGACATCCCACCCCTAAATTAGAACCAATCATGCTAAAATGCAAGTTTGGGGGTAAAATGGTTGGAATTTGTGTGTGTTGACGGGTTGGAAGTCTGTGGTTTTTGGTTTTGCACTTTAGTCAGTGCAGTTTGGTCAACTGGTATAAACCATTTCCAGCATAAAAACAGAAAAATGCTGAAGGTCTTATTCCGCTCTTCAAATGCCTTTTTGACTCGAGTAAGTAAGTCCGAGGGGTCTTTCAAACCTGGTGCCCTAAAGCCAACTGGCTTGGGAGTCATCGACCTAAAGCTCGCTACAGGGGTCAATTAGAAAGCAAGTACGGAGAGTGGACTTACACATAAGACATTATAACATCTTTAACTTTTCTGTTTAAGCCTATATGACTCGGGCAAGTACGTCTGAGGGGTTCTTTGAACCTGGTACCCTGAAGCCGTCTGGTTTGGGAGTTGCCGATCTGAAAGCCCGTTACAGGGGTCATATAGAAAGCCAATATGAAAAGTTCTGCACAAAGATGGTAAAAGACAGGGACAATTAAAAGAAAAAGTCGTCCATCATAAAAAATATATATATCTATTATTGCATGGTATAAGCTTAGTTGACTGAGCCGTGATGGTTGATGTTGTAGAATTGGGGCCCACTTGCTTTTGATTTGTTATACACGCACATTTCTGATTCTGACTACCTTGTGTGGAAAAAGCAAAGAATATTTTTAGAACCCACATAGATAAAAACCCGGGATGTGAGAGAAAAGCAGAAAGTGGTGATCATCATGAGCGTTGAAAGGAATTTCATTAGAAATCATAGATTGACCACAAGGGATTCGGGCTGGATTATGCATAATGAGCCACACAGTGTTGAGCACATCTTTTGCATAAGTATGCGTTTGACATTGGCTATTCACACACATACTTGAAACTATGGCATGATATAACTAGAAATTATTTTACATTGTTGTTCATAACTCGTGCTTAGAGCGTAAATTGATTTGGACTTATGGAGGCATATGGTAAGCATGTTGGCACAACAAAAATATCTTATATCTTGTCTATTTGATTTTGTAAGTCATTATCCGCTGTTCGAGGACGAACAATAATTCAAGTTTGGGGGTATTTGATAGGTGTATTTTATACACTTGGGAATATGCCGAAATGAGAATTTATCGTGTTGATTTATGAATTTATTCTACCTAAATTGCATTTAATTGTTGTTATTTCAGATTTTAGTCAAAAAGAGGAACAAGGAAGCAATTATGGGAAATAATGGTCAAAAGAAGGAGAATTGAAGAGAAACAGAAATTCTAGGGTCAAATTGATCAAATCAATAGTGGGGGATAAATTTCGCAAATAAAATTAGAGGACCAACTTGAAGGCCAAGAGAAAGATGGCGAATCGCGTGGAAATCCTCCAGGTCGCGATCGCTAAGGTTCAAGGTTGGTGATCGTGACATGGCGATAAAATTCATGCAGAGCGTAAAATGGCTCGCCCACGCGATCGCTGACGTTACAACCACGCGATCGCGTGGGTGTCTGACTGGGCCTGTACTGGGCTTTTGTGCCCGATTTTAAGAGGCAAAAGCACGGGAAATTAACCTAAGTCGTAACAGAGGCGTGAGGAACAAAAGAGCAGTTTTGTGCAGAGCTGAATATTGGAGGATTCTTGGCTATTCAACATCGAATTGACGAGGAGACTCAAGCACAGAAAAAGCACAGGAGATTAGTAGCCAAACACGGGAAAGCAAATCTTGGTGCAAGACTTCTTTTCTCATTGTTGAACTCATAAACTACAGCATGTTTAATTTTAATTCAGATAGTTTTTATTATTCAGTTATTATGTGTAACTAATCCTAACGTTGGGAATCACGATGTAGCTTAGTCATATTACTTTAATTCCATGTTCCTTGTTTTAACGCCGTAATTCATGTGTTGGTTTATTATTGCGCTTAATGCTTGAATGAATTGGCCACTTATTCATGACTCTATGTGTTATTTCCATAATCCGAGAGGTGAGTTAATAACATAGATCTAGGTAATAAATCCATTAATTGAACGAGAGATAGAGATATACTTTCGTGATTAGTGCGATCATGTTTAAGTTCTCGCATGTAATGCATTTAGGTAAGGAATATTCGGACCCGCTGTAGAGATACAAGGTTGACTTATCTAGGTAGAGTTGATTTAAACTCGAGAGAGGAATCTCAACTTAATTTAGTGAACTTGATCGATCACATATTTAGAAAATAAAATCTGGAACAGGAATTGATTTAATTGGCTAGGTGAACTCGTGAATCCCAACCACTTTCAATCATACTTAAAAAAAATCAGCAATTGCGAAACCTAAATTTTGTGCAAAGTTTTAATCTGTTAGTCATAGTTATAAACATTAGTTTCCAAACAATCAAAAATTCATTTATTTGTTCAAATAAGGATAAGAATTTACACATTTCGGTACTTAGTAAACGGTCCTCGTGAGAACGATAATCCGGACTCTTAGGTCCATTTTAACTACTCTTCATGACCCGTTCACTTGCGGGGATATTTCGTATTGCGAGATATCGGTGAACACTTATTTAACTAAGTCAGTCATGTATCTCTACAGCGGGTCAGAGTTCTCCTTAACGGAATGCATTAAGTTTCCTAAGATTCATAATTGACCACATGCAACCATAAATTCATATCTCTATCTTTTTATTGTAATTTTCGGATTTATTACCTGATCTAATTGTTAACTTACCTCTCAGATTATGAAAACAACCATTAAATCATGAATCGGTGATCAAGCAACTCAAGCATTAAACGCAATAATAAAATCAATACATGAATATCAAAGCACCAACTTGAGAATTAAAATCAAACAACAAACATTAAATCTATATCGTCAATCCTGATTAATAATTTAGCTTCTCATGTTATTGGGAGAAAAATCAATAAATAATAACGCAAATAAAACCCAGAGTTTGGAAAAATGAAGAATTGACATCACCAATTAATTCCAGTCCTGTACTCTCCAGCAACCTATGTATATTCTCAGCAATTTATCCCACGTCTACCTCCTCTATTTTGTCTCCAAGTGCTGCCTTTTTATTTGTCTCCACCAATGTATTCTCTCTTCTTAATCACCCCACCAGAAGCCTTTTTTTTGTTGTTCCAGCCGTGTACTCTTTTGAATTCCTCCCAGCAATATGAACCAGCCACTGCTTTTGAATTTAATTCCAACACCAATCCTTGTTTTCCACCAATCAGCCGTGTCTCAGTCAAATTAACTTCCAGCAGTCCACACTTCTTCCTTTGATTCCAAGCAATAGCCGACCAACCTCAATTCCTGTGTATATGTATATATTATATTCTGCCTCTTCCTCTCAATTCAACTCCCCAGAATTATACCACGGCTGCTCACTTTTTTTGTGTTCTCTCCGCTCTTTGTTAGTCTTTCACGGCCTGCCCCCTTATTCAGCAATATGTGTATATATACACACACAAATTAGCCCTAAGGCCCAAATCAAATAAATTCTCCTTTAAGCCACTCAATTCTTCCATATATGATAAGTTAGTCCTTGATTTTTCAATTGTGCAATTAAGCCTTTGAGTTTTGAAACGTCTTCAATTAGCTCCATTTTCCAGCCAATTATGTTATATATTTGCTTCAATTTCTCATTTTTTCTTGATTTTGGGATAAAACCTGAAATAATGACAAATAAACACAAACTAAGTAGAATTTATTCGAGAAAAACAATATAATATCTTAATTTCGACAGATAAATAAGTGTATAAAATACACTTATCTGTGATCAGACAGAATTAATGGAAATACCTCCATTAGTAATTGTTACATCTATTATTCTAATAATACTGACCTTTGATTTTTATTAAGTTGTTGGGATTCTAATAGGTTTGAATTTGAAGTAATATTGATTTTCTTAATGACGTTGCTTCCCTTAAATTATTGGGTTTGATTTTCATTAAAATGTAATTTGGATGCTGCCACCACCATGGAAATATGTACTTTCATTTCGATTTTGTAATGTCTTCATTTTGATTATATAATTTCGATTAAATTCTTTGGGATTAATGGGTTTGATTTTGAAGTAGTTTTCATTAATTCTTATCAATACGCCTCAACTGTTGCCTCATTAAAAACCCTGCTAGGAAAACCCTGTGGGAAAAACCTCGGCTAAGGGAAAAAGAGTGCAACGCATATTTATTCATTTTCATGGAATATCACAAGTATATTGATGCAATCTCATATCTTTTCATCAAAACATATCATTCATGATGAACTTTATATAAATCGTTCATAGCTCATTTATGATGTCATAGTTTATTTATGATGTACTGAACATGCTATATCAAGCAATGTTTATTTAGTTGACTGATTGCATTACTCAAATCTAGAATTGATTCACTTCTATCAAAATCTAGAATTCACATCTGATGAATAATTAAATATTCATTTTCATATTCACTTCTGGTGAATAATTAATTTCCGGTGGATAATATAATTTTGCATATTGAATAATATATTACAAGTAACTAGAAGATTAAAATATGAATGATAGAAATATCAAAGCATTTACCTTCCAATATGGTAGGTTGAAAAATATTGACTTTTTCTTCCAAGTTACATAAGATTGAGTTGTATTCTTATTCCTCTTTCGTTTACCACTTTTTCCCCAATCATTTACAATTTTATCAACTTCAATAAAATCTTCTTCACCACTTTTTATCTTCGACCTAATAACTTTTTCAGCATGTCCATTAAACCAACTCTTTTTCATATGAAATGAATGATCCGAGGCAAGAAATATTCTATGTCCCATGTATGCTAATTTCCTACCATGTGACAACCATAGTGAACATGTATTTTCACGACAAATAGGGCATGCAATTTTTCTCTTCACGGGCCATCCAGATATATTTCCATATGCAGGAAAGTCATGCATTGTCCACATCAAAATAGCTTTTAAAATGAATGTAGACTTTGTAACTACATCATACATCTCAACCCCATCACTCCATAACAACATTAAGTCATCTACAAGTGGTGCCAAATAAACATCTATATCATTACCTAGTTGTTTTGGCCCCGGGATCAATAAACTCAACATCAAACTTTCCTTTGACATGCATAATGAGGGAGGAAAGTTATATATAGTTAAGATTACTGGCCAACAATTGTATTTAGAGCTTAGATCTTTGAAAGAATTAAATCCATCAGTGGCAAGACCCAATCTAATATTTCGAGGATCTGATGCAAAATCTGGACACCTTGTGTGTAGCGACCAAGAATTTTTACGCGATTAATAATTATTTTAATAGAAAATCGTGTCGCTACTATTTCACCCATTTTTATTAAGTTAACGCCACGACGTATTCGTATAGCCAAGTCAAGAAATAATCGAGATCGTTCGATTTTAAATTAAATTCCGAATTTCTAAAAATATCTTCATTCTCTTGATTTAAAGTATATTAAGTCCAAGTACTTAATTCAATGTTATCCCAATATTTATTTATACAAAAATTATTTTTATTATTGAAATTAAGAAAATATATGCAAGCATGAGAGGTTCCATTATATATAATAATTATGAGAATCTTAATTTAATAAATATGAAAAAGTATATGAATGAATTATATACTCCATTATATGTAATCATGAAGAGCATAGTATTTGTATAAATATGGAAAGTATATGAATGAATTATATACTCCATTATATGTAATCATGAAGAGCATAATATTTGTATAAATATGGAAAAGTATATGAATGAATTATAGACTCCATTATATGTAATCATGAAGAGCATAATATTTGTATAAATATGGAAAAGTATATGAATGGTTGATAAGATTCCATTATATGTAATCATGAAGAGCATAATATTTGTATAAATATGGAAAAGTATATGAATGGTTGATAAGACTCCATTATATGTAATCATGAAGAGCATAATATTTGTATAAATATGGAAAAGTATATGAATGGTTGATAAGACTCCATTATATGTAATCATGAAGAGCATAATATTTGTATAAATATGGAAAAGTATATGAATGGTGCTTTACTTTAAGAAAAGGATGTGTTAAAATTAATAGAATTGAATGATTATGTTTACAATATGCCAACTTTATACATCTATTTAAACACATCTCTTTTACACACAACTCTACACATATACACTTATTTCCAATCTCTTGACAAAATCCACAAGTAAGAGAAATTCAAGGTGGTCAAGAAAGTTTTGGTCCATTTACTACTACACTTCATTTTAATCTTTTAAAAGGTAAGTATATCTTATGTTTTTATGAAAAGTAAGTATGTTTTTATGAAAGGTAAATACACCTTATGTTTTTATGAAAAGTAAGTATGTTTTTATGACAAGTAAGTATATCTTATGTTTTTATGAAAAGTAAGTATGTTTTTATGAAAGGTAAATACACCTTATGTTTTTATGAAAAGTAAGTATGTTTTTATGACAAGTAAGTATATCTTATGTTTTTATGAAAAGTAAGTATGTTTTTATGAAAGGTAAATACACCTTATGTTTTTATGAAAAGTAAGTATGTTTTTATGACAAGTAAGTATATCTTATGTTTTTATGAAAATGTTTGGATCATTGCTATGAAATCAATCTCACAAGATTGTTATGGGTTCCATATGATATGTTTATGATTATGATAAGGGAACCGGAGTTTAGTAGCGCTACACATAAGAATTCTTGCCATTTAAGTTCGGTAAAATTCTTGTGTCTCCCTATGTTTATGAGTATTTCGATCCTATCCTATGTTATGATGAAAATGATCCATATGCTTTCAAAAGAATATTTATGCTTGGTATACTTACTGGGATTTTATAAATCTCACTCCACGATATTTACCATTTTCAGATAATTGAAGGTTCGAGGCGGTCAACATGGAAGTGGCAAAAGTGGTTAAGATTGATGAGATAATTATGTTGAACTTTATGTAAGAAAATTATGTTCTATTTTTATTCACAAATAAAATTATGGGATTCTAATTATTCTTTTGAATAATTTTACATTTCTATTTAAGTCTCGATAATATGATATGAGTCACTTTTAGTGGCACTCGAATGGTCGAGAATTCGGGTCGTCACAGTTGGTATCAGAGAAAAGAGTTTTAAAAACGATTCTGTAGATTTTTGAAATTTTATTTCTTTAAAAAAAAAAAAAAAAAAAAAAATCACTATTCACGTGAACAGTAAAACGACGTGCTATTCATGATGAACAGTGAACGAAATCACTATTCATTATAAAAAAAAAAGTTGAATTTTCACATGTCAAGTATGGTTATGATTTTGAAAAGCATGATGAAATTTGATGTGCGAATTTCAAGGACAAAATTCATTTTAAGCAAGGGAGTTTGTAATGTCCTGAAAATTTTATGGAATATAATTAGTTAGTGATATGATGTTTATATTGATGTCTTTGATAAATTTCTAGAAGTTCGGGGACTAAAGGAAAAATAAGATTTGACGATAAATTTTATTTGGGTTAAGTTATTAATTATTGATGGGGAGATAATTACTATATCGATATTGGATTTGTTTTGAAGACTGTGATTAATTAGGAATTATGATTCAAGAAAATGTTGATTTGGATACAACCACATTAAATTATTGTTGATTAAAGGAAAATAAGATTATATGAAATATTTTAACTCATCACTCTACTATGTCACTCTCCACGTATTGACTCCTCGAACCAGGTATGTTATATGCTTTGCAAGTCATTTACGATTTTATTAAGACATGTTAAGTATGAAATCTTCATATGTTATGAATCTTTAAGTGAAATATACATGTTGAGTATGATATGAATTGATAGAAGCCTGAATTTTAATTTATTCCTTTTTATGTAGAATCATGAGACATAGAGGATATTGATATGAATTTTGGTTCATATTAAGCTTAGTAAGACTGACTAAATTAGAAAAATAAGTTGGTTCGTAACTTTTGCCAAAAAATATATGGAATAATATATTAAACAAACAAAATTAATAATGAATTTGTACAATAATTTATCCCTTTATCACTACCTTTGTGTAAAAACAAGGGAAAAACTGTGGATGGTTATTAGTACTTCCTCTTCAAGTTTCAATTTTCGGTTCAATAATTTATCCCTTTATCACTACCTTTGCTTAAAAGCAAGGAAAAACTGTGGATGATTATTGGTACCACTCTTCAAGTTTCAATTCTGAAAAAAATTCGGAAAGAAAGAAAGAGAACGGGTGTTGAGCATAATGGGAATAATATGACTTAAGAATGATTTTCAAAATAATTGTTGTCCTCGAGTTTAGAAATGATGAACCTTAAATGGACTTTGCATAATTGATTTTAGACATGGCACTAAGTATAAGAAGTCAACAGAAATGATTAGAAATATGTTCAGATTATCTATCATTTAGATTTAATGAGAAATAGCGAGCCAATTTTATGAAGTTTTATGAGATGTTAAGATTATAAGTGATATGATTTTAATGAGACTTTTATGAGAAGCATTATGAAGTTAGAGATTTAAAGATTTGGTTATTGGGAATTAAGTAATGGCTATTATGTTGAGTAAGTGAATTATGCCTCTATATTGAAGAGAAATTTATTATGAACTTTGGCCTTGTGATTAAATTTTGGGAATATGATTTATGACTTATAAATATAAGTATGAGTAATCTTTTGAGCCAATTAAGGTATTGAAGGAAGTGATATTGTGATATTGACGACTATGATTTGAAATTTCTATGTTGAGGAATTATGAATTGATTTTCTGGAATATTTTTTTATGATATTGAAGTTTGATGAAATTGTGGTCAATTTTTAGATCGTTGTGATCAAATGTGGAATTATTTATTATTGTGAGTTATGAAGTATGCTTACGGTTTGAATAAGTCCAAATTTCAAAGGAAACTCTGCCTAGAATTTTATCGTTTGGAATTAAGAGCATAGTATGGTATGCAATCACTAAGAGAATTGAGGTTAGACATGCAAATTCATTTACATCACAAACGAGATTTAGTAGATGATAACAGAGATATTATTATTTTCTCGTAAGGAGAACACACAAGAGTCACACTGGAAAGAAATACATGAAACACGCAAAAGCAAAAGAAAGCAACATGGGAAATTCCTCAAATTGAGAGATGTGTTTCCGGAGTAGCCGTATCCTACCACCTCTGACCTTTTGAGGAAATAAAGAAACCTTCAAAGAGGTGTGTTTCGAGAGTAAGAATACTCCGTAATCTACCACCTGGAACCTTTGAGGTACACACAAGATTTAAACATTAAGGAAATCCTAGGAAATTAGAGGGGTGTCTCGAGAGTAAGAATACTCCGTACTCTACCCCCACCTATTCTAAGATTCATAAAGTTAAGTTTACATTAACCGGACTCCATTTTCGCTTGATTCCCCTTCCTTGCGACCAATCTATCTTAACCCCTGCTGGATCTTGTATTGAGATATATGACTGCAGCTTATCCAGTAGTTCATCAATAGTAGGAGCAGAAATAAGAAGTCTTCTGGAAAATGGAGAGATGAATCCCTGTTCCACAGCATAATCAAGAAAGGTTAACAAGCCATCAAAGAAATTGTTAACATTCAGAAGCCCAATAGGCTTAGTATGGAGATCTAGTTGAGCCCACGAGGTAATGTTAAAGATTTCTTCTAAGGTACCAAAACCTCCGGGCAGGGCTATAAAGGCATCAGAACCATATAGCATACAAGTTATGCGTTCATGGATGGATAAGGTTTGAACTTCATGCCCTCGTGTTTTTCCTGCAACATCTACCAAAGGGACAGGTATGACACCGATTACTTTTGATTTCTCTGCAAGAGCAGATTGGGAAACACAACCCATTAGACCACTGCTACCACCCCCATACACAAGAGTGATACCTTTTTCCCCCAGTTTCTTTCCAAGATCTACGGCCGCTTCTAGATAACTGAAGCCTTTCCCCACTTTTGATCCACAAAATACACAAATAGTTTTGATCTGTCGAAGTTTTGGTGCTTCCATCTTTGATAGTATAGAAGAGAAAACTTACGAAGAAGATGTGATTTTGGGATGCCTGAACTATGAAATATGTTTGGCTATTTAAAGCCGGAAAAACTTACTGTTTTTGATTGATTCTGAAAAAGTAAAGATTTACTTTTGACAAAATCGGCCAACTTTTGACTGTTTTACCAAAGATATCACCTTTCGGTGATTTATTTCCAGCTTTATCAAACCTCGAGAAAGGAAAATATATTTATTTCCAGCTTTATCAAAACTCGAGAAAGGAAAATATATTTTATTTCCAAAACGCGTGAAAGAAAACAGCAAAATATTTTAAATGTGTATCAAGAGATTTACCTTATATCATTGATGAACTGCCAGAAGCCTCATTTTGTAAAACAGACTGGCAAACAGGATCTTTTGCTATTATATCTTGGAGACTATAACGATTTTTGTCCTCGTTAAACTGAGCGTATAAGGAGAGAAGTTCACGTTGCACATAACCACTTGGGTGCGTCTCAAGAGTCAGTCGAATATCATCCAAAGACTCCTTACTCAGTCCACCCTTTATGAATTTGATTTTATCATCCCGATTAGTAGAAGAATATCCTACTGTTTTGCAACGAGTATCACAGTTCCAACGAGCACATTTGTAGCAACCATTCAGCCTTTTTGCTCTTCGTTTCTTTGCGAAGGTGCTTTTGCCTAAACCAGGCATGTGCTTTGGAAATGTCATAGGTAATTCACCAGATA
This sequence comes from Ligustrum vulgare, assembly GCA_963555705.1. Taxonomy (NCBI): domain Eukaryota; kingdom Viridiplantae; phylum Streptophyta; class Magnoliopsida; order Lamiales; family Oleaceae; genus Ligustrum; species Ligustrum vulgare. Next base: position 10,747,156 of record OY743177.1, read on the forward strand.
GTCAAACCTTTGCTTCGATCAACCAGCGAACATCTTCTGAAACACCATGAGCCATCAGCAACCTCAATCTTTCGAGTCTTATTCGATAAATTTTCCTCAGATCATTCATTGGAAGACTGGAATAATACTTGCGAATGTTTGTAAGAATGATATCCATGTTTTGATGGATCTAACCTCTTCCCAGCATGAACTATTTAAAAGCATTAAGGATCGGAGGAAATCCGCGTGATATTGATTCCAGCAAGAAAGCGCGGAATAGAATAATGAAAAAGAGGGAACAAGAGTTATGCGTCGTTTACTTTCTTGATAAAAGGAAGATTTGATGATGACGGGATTTGAGATATGGAATATTTTCTTGGATTTTGGGTACTGATATTTTGATATAATAATCAAGGTATAGAAATAATACGGGGATACGTGAAAGTGAAATAAGGACTGTATTGAATCAGGATTAATAAGTTTGTGCAAGTGAAAGGAATACCTTACGGGAAATGTTATGATATTTGAGTTAAGAATTTTAATTATTTGGGAGATATTTGTTTATTGAATTTTCCAGAAATTTTGGGTTACAAATATTGGAAAGATAAACTGATGATTATGTTGATATGTGAATAACATGTTTGGGTATATTACATAGAAAATATTCAGGTAATCGTTTTAATTATTTTGGGATATTTGGTGATAAGAAGAAATGACAAATTATTATGGTATGATATGTTAGTAAAGATTTATTGAAATTTTAGAGATATTAATACGAATATTTGAGGTTACATGATACGATGATAAGTGACAGGTTACATGAGTACTACAAGATATGATGAAATATCACATACGATTGGGAATTTTCATTTTGAGTCAGAAGAATTTATGAGTAGACATATGTCTATTATTGATAGAAAAGTTCATGTCTTAAGAAAACAAATTGATGCATTTAGTCAAAGTCCAGTGGGTTAAATATGGTTGGGTTAAATATGGTAGCGATGATGCTACATAAGAAGAAGAAGAAGAGATTCTGATTAAGTGTTCAGAAATCATAAGATCAAGTAAGTTTAATTTCGAGGACGAAATTATTTTAAGGGGGTAAGTTTGTAGCGACCAAGAATTTTTACGCGATTAATAATTATTTTAATAGAAAATCGTGTCGCTACTATTTCACCCATTTTTATTAAGTTAACGCCACGACGTATTCGTATAGCCAAGTCAAGAAATAATCGAGATCGTTCGATTTTAAATTAAATTCCGAATTTCTAAAAATATCTTCATTCTCTTGATTTAAAGTATATTAAGTCCAAGTACTTAATTCAATGTTATCCCAATATTTATTTATACAAAAATTATTTTTATTATTGAAATTAAGAAAATATATGCAAGCATGAGAGGTTCCATTATATATAATAATTATGAGAATCTTAATTTAATAAATATGAAAAAGTATATGAATGAATTATATACTCCATTATATGTAATCATGAAGAGCATAGTATTTGTATAAATATGGAAAAGTATATGAATGAATTATATACTCCATTATATGTAATCATGAAGAGCATAATATTTGTATAAATATGGAAAAGTATATGAATGAATTATAGACTCCATTATATGTAATCATGAAGAGCATAATATTTGTATAAATATGGAAAAGTATATGAATGGTTGATAAGATTCCATTATATGTAATCATGAAGAGCATAATATTTGTATAAATATGGAAAAGTATATGAATGGTTGATAAGACTCCATTATATGTAATCATGAAGAGCATAATATTTGTATAAATATGGAAAAGTATATGAATGGTTGATAAGACTCCATTATATGTAATCATGAAGAGCATAATATTTGTATAAATATGGAAAAGTATATGAATGGTGCTTTACTTTAAGAAAAGGATGTGTTAAAATTAATAGAATTGAATGATTATGTTTACAATATGCCAACTTTATACATCTATTTAAACACATCTCTTTTACACACAACTCTACACATATACACTTATTTCCAATCTCTTGACAAAATCCACAAGTAAGAGAAATTCAAGGTGGTCAAGAAAGTTTTGGTCCATTTACTACTACACTTCATTTTAATCTTTTAAAAGGTAAGTATATCTTATGTTTTTATGAAAAGTAAGTATGTTTTTATGAAAGGTAAATACACCTTATGTTTTTATGAAAAGTAAGTATGTTTTTATGACAAGTAAGTATATCTTATGTTTTTATGAAAAGTAAGTATGTTTTTATGAAAGGTAAATACACCTTATGTTTTTATGAAAAGTAAGTATGTTTTTATGACAAGTAAGTATATCTTATGTTTTTATGAAAAGTAAGTATGTTTTTATGAAAGGTAAATACACCTTATGTTTTTATGAAAAGTAAGTATGTTTTTATGACAAGTAAGTATATCTTATGTTTTTATGAAAATGTTTGGATCATTGCTATGAAATCAATCTCACAAGATTGTTATGGGTTCCATATGATATGTTTATGATTATGATAAGGGAACCGGAGTTTAGTAGCGCTACACATAAGAATTCTTGCCATTTAAGTTCGGTAAAATTCTTGTGTCTCCCTATGTTTATGAGTATTTCGATCCTATCCTATGTTATGATGAAAATGATCCATATGCTTTCAAAAGAATATTTATGCTTGGTATACTTACTGGGATTTTATAAATCTCACTCCACGATATTTACCATTTTCAGATAATTGAAGGTTCGAGGCGGTCAACATGAAAGTGGCAAAAGTGGTTAAGATTGATGAGATAATTATGTTGAACTTTATGTAAGAAAATTATGTTCTATTTTTATTCACAAATAAAATTATGGGATTCTAATTATTCTTTTGAATAATTTTACATTTCTATTTAAGTCTCGATAATATGATATGAGTCACTTTTAGTGGCACTCGAATGGTCGAGAATTCGGGTCGTCACATTGTGTTTATCATTTCCCAACCCAATGAATCAACTGGATGCCTCATTTTACCATGTAAACTTTTATTACTTGAGTGTCATCTAAGTTGCGTTGACATCTCATCTATTCCAAACATCCTCCTAAGTCTTGGTATTATAGGAAAATAACGCAAAACTTTTGCTAGAATTTTTTCTGAATTTTCTTTGTTCGTTGGTTAACTTTCCATCTTGAGCAACCACATTTTGGACATATTATAGCATGCTCAAGCTCTTTCCTATATAGGCAACAATTATTTATGCAAGCATGTATCTTCTCATAGCCAAGATCAAATATATTGACAAGTTTTTTCATCTCATAAAGTGATTTAGGAAGTGTATTATTCTCTGGCAGCATAACTTGAACAAGATTTATAAGATCATCAAAACCACTATCCGATAAACCATGTGTAGCTTTATGCTTAAACATAGCAATCGAAGCTGACATCTTCGTGAATGTCCTACAACTAGGATATAAAGGAGTTTCAGCATCATCAACTAAACTTTCAATCTCATCTTCTCCTCCATCAATAGGGTTTTCAGGATCCACATCAAGTTGTAGATAGAAGTCCCTAAACATCATATGTGATTCAGGTATTTCTACATGACCAAATTTGGTTCACTTGGTTGTTCTCCATGAAATACCCAAATGACATATGTAGGATCCATACCCTTAATAACCAAATATTCATACACCGTATCATAATGGTGATGCTTTAGATTCCTACACTTAATACAAGGGCATACTATCATTTCTGAATTTATATAGTCACGAGCTAGCTCAACAAATTTTTGTGCTCCATCTCTATATTGTTCTAACAATCTACAAGTAAAATTTACTATGAGTATAATTTTTTTGATTTTTGTAACTAGATTAATAGATAATCTAATTTCAGATGATAACCTTGATAATTGCAGCCATGCTTTGTCCATCATATAAAAAGATTTTATCAAATACTGAACAACTGAAATATATTATCCATTATACGCACATATAGATTAAAATTAAGAAATAAAATATGAGATATCAGCTCCTAAGAAAGTGTAGATCATAGCCAAATTCAAAATTCAAATGTCACATTTTCAAAATCAAATTCAAATGTCATTATCTAAATCAAATGACGCACTAACCTTGCAAGTCCTTGCAGACTTGTAGTTGTACAGTCGTGGAGTCTAGGAGTCAAGTTCAACTCAATAATTTATCAAGCTTAAGCTGCCCGTTCCGCAAGTTATCCTGACGCAAAATAGAAGTTCTAGGTTTACAAACGTAAACCTAATCGATAAAGAATTGTAATTCACGAGAAAATAATAGCCTCCAAATTTGAATAATCTTATTTAGAAACAAAACAGCATTTAAATAGTTTTCGAATCCCTAATGTAAGCAAAAATACCAAATTAGACATCAACGAAATTAAAGGAATTAAAACAGAAATTCTAAAAAAACTTTGACTCCCTAGTAACACATATTAAACTAAGAATTTGAGATTGGAAACGACCTCAACCGGGTAAACCCGGGTTGGGACGCTATTGATCGCTGAGAGACGTTTCCGAAAACATATTATAATAAGAAAAATTGACACTGGTGCAAAAAGTTATGACCGTTTCTTCGAAACAACTCTTTTACCCATGATTATTCATTCAAATATACACACACATAGCAAACCAAACAAATCAAACACCTAAAGTGTCAAATATTGAAAAAATGAACTTCTTTAACCACCTAACACTTGCCATAAACATTTGCAAAAATAAAATTGTTCAAATGCAATTACACTTCTATTTATGCCCTGTTTGATATAGACTAAAATCAGATTTTTAGTAGATTTTGACAAAAATTGATCAAATATGTGATTGAAAAGTTATGGGTCTCATAAAATATGTGATCAAGATTAATTCTTAACTTTGAATTGAGATTAAATCAACCGTCTAAGAAATGGAAAATAGTCTGCAATATTAGGAGTTCCAAGACATTCCATCACACCCCACACAACATCCTTAAACTCTTGAGAAGAATCAGAGTTAAAATCAACCAATTCAACAGAAAAAAGAGTTGTTGACATCAAATTAAGCAATGAGATTAAAGCAGTTTCACCAATTTTCACAACCAACCCATGGAAATTTTTTTCCCCCTTTGTTGTCTTTCTATATATGGAAGGCAATCACAAAATGTAGTGATACATAATTTTTTTAAAATACAAGTCGAAAATGACAATAAACTATTGGCCCGGCCACAGAAATGATAAAATTTTCCGCCCTGAAAATGATAACTTACAAGTGGACCATAAATATGGAATTGTCTCATGGTTCAAAAGATTCGGCTGAAAATGTTTAACATATGTCTTTGAATTGGGATGAAGGACACCATATTTAATATTTATCATCCCTAATGAGTGATCTGGACATGAGGTCCAACGATTCAGTACCCCTGAACATGAAAAATACTACAGTCACACCCCTTCATCCTTCCATTAGTGACTTGTCATCAGTAAGCTCAGAACACAAATGCAATATATTCCAAGGAGACCAAGGTATAGAAATGAAGCTTAACAATCAACAGATAAATCTTTACCCACTTCATAAACAAATCATACACCCAAAATGGAGCTTTCGAATCAATTAAATCACAAAAAAAAAAAAAAAAAAAAAAAACTCATAAACCTTTTTTCTCATAAACCAGCAGATTTTGATTCTGAAAAAAAAAAAAAAACCCCAGATGCTGAAATTTAGTCAAACTGAAAAAAACGAATTAAATAAAAGTTGCAGAGAATCGGGTGGGGGGAAATAATTGGGAAATGAATTAGATTATTTGCTTTTGGTGTGTAATAGGGTTATATTTATAGAATTGAGATTTGCAATTAAGTCCCAACATTTGGTAAATGTAAAAATTTAGTCCCAAAACCCTTTTGCAACGTGCACTGCGCGTTGCCAAAGACTAAGCTTTTGCAACGCGCGTTGCAAAAGGCTAAACTTACTGCAACATTTTTATGAACGTTGCAAAAGCTTATTATTAGCAACACTTATTTGGTGAATGTTGCTAAAACTTGATTTAATGAATCAAAGGCAACATGCAACAAGTGAATGTTGCTATAGACCTCTTTTAGCAGCATGCAATTGACGATGTTGCCATTTGCATGTTGCAAAAGGATTTTTTTGTTATAGTGTGTGTCTTCTTATGCAATCTAATTGCTGGAACACCATATCTGTCCAATTGGATTAAACCTTTAACTTCACCTTGGAATTCCTCTGGTTTCAGCAGCTTAAAGCATTTCTCTTTGTATCCAACATTAGCCAACCAATCTGCTACCTTGTTTCCTCCCCTCCATATATGCGTCCAATTAACTTTGGTAGTTTGGATTTTATGTTGAATGCTTGCAACTAAAAAATGAGTATCTGTTCGATCTGAATCCCGCAAGCGCATGGGATCGTTGACAATTAGTAATTGTGATGAGTTGAGAGTATTATTCCCATGAGGAATAAGTTTTAGTCTTAATTATCAATTTATTGTTGATTCAATTAATTAGTGAAACTATAAATAAAAAGATGGTTTGTTTGTCTATTCTAACTAAAAAATTGCAATGAATAAATAATAAAGAAAATAAAAATGTTGGGGAGTAAATATGAATGGGGAGCATGTATTGCAATTCGAATCCACCTAATGATATCTATTTCAATTCAACAATTATCTATTTTAGATGATTCATACGTTCTTGCCAATTGATAAAACTAATATTTTTAACTTTCTTTTCCAAGACAAATTAAATCTACCATAACCACGACCCGAATCTATTCCTAGACCGAATGCGAATGCGAATGTTCATGATGCATTAATCACCAATTTATCAAATAGATTGCACACGTCTATTGTTATTCCTAACAAATAGTGTTCGTGTGTTTATCTTGCCGAGTTCTAAACCTATTGTGACTTTTTCAAAACTACAATACGCAACTAATTATCCAATTGGTGATCAAGCAATTAAATAATTCAATGGAAATGCAAGAATAAATCAAGAAACGCAAGAATTTACTAAATTATAGAATCATGATTTAAAACAAATAAAAAATAGGGTTCATCTCATCCAATACATAAAGGGAATTAGCCTAACATATTAATTGATGAATAATCAATAAAAGAATTGATAAACATCACCTGGTTAAATGCGCAAAAGGAACTTGAATTCTGCCCCTTTTTCTCCAACAAAGAAGCTGTCTTCTTCCAATTAATTCCCTAGCTGCTCCTATTTATTTCTTCAATTCAATCCCAGCAAGTTTGTCTCCTAAATCTCCAATTTTAATTCCCCGTCAATGTCGGCTCCCTCAAGAATAATGCTCCAACCGACCACTCCAATTTAATCACCCCCAAAAGCTGCCCACCTAAATTAGATGAATGATGAATGATAATGCTCTCCCCTCTTTTGTCTTTTTTCCCCTCCACAATGCCGTGTGTATGTATGTATATAATCTCCAGCCAAGCCTTCCTTTGCCAAAAGAATTCTTCCCTTTTTTAACTTCTCCCCCAGCCGAGTCCTCACAATTAATACCAAATAGGAGTCTTGATATGTTTAAGGCCCAATTATAATTAGGTTGTAGGTTTTGCTTTAGCTTTTGAGACCTCAATTTTCCCAAATAATTCAAGTTGGTGCTTGAGTCTTTAATTGTGTAGCCCATGTCTTCATTCATGTTAATTCATGTCTTTCAATTTTTGATTTTGCACTAGAGTCTCACTTTGTCACTTTTTGTAGGTTTTAGTCCATTTTCTTCGTTTTATCTCTAATTGCATCAAAATTGGATTTTTCCTAAAACAAATAAAATCAACACATAATTAGCAATATCATATCCTAAAACACTTACAATTTTCTAAATTTAAAGTCAAGATAAGTACGAAAAAACGTACTTATCAGTATCCCAAGGGCCAGTTGTAATCCCAGTACAAAGATTAAGAGCAATCTTGGAGTCTACTTCCACCCATACATTAGTGTATCATTTGCCAATGCAATTATCAATCCATGTGTTGATTGCCCTTATTTCAGCTTCAATAACTGTGCAATTTCCATAAAAATCCTGGAATCCCCACAAAATCTTTCCATGTCAATCCCGAATGATACCACCACCTACAGCTTGAAAATCATTTTTAGGGCTCTATCTTTCTTCAACTTAACCCAGTCATTTGGTGGCTTCGACCACATGACAGAGGAAGCAATTTTCTGATCTGTGGAATGGATATGTCTTGCTTTGTGTATACACTCCAGTAGATAGTTGGATCTTTTGATAGCCCGAATATGGCTCATCTTAATACCCTTATGTTTGGCACCATTCCTTTCCAGCCATAGGAACCAAAGGACCAAGAAAGGCAAGAGTGCTATAATACTTCTTTTGATAATTTAGTTTCTTGATATACATGAAAGACAGCCCTGGAATCAAGATGTCACTACAATAAAAATAGCCTTTTGCAACACTCAAAAAATGTTGTCAAAAGGTTTTTGCAACGTTTGGCAAGTTTTGCAAATGCAGTGTTGCCGTAGAGAAAAAACTTTTTGCAACATTTATGAAGTGTTGCGGTAGACCCTTTTGCAACGTTTTTTAAGTGTTTCCGTAGACCCTTTTGCAACGTTTTTTAAGTGTTGTCGTAGACCCTTTTGCAACATTTATTAACTGTTGCCGTAGACCTTTTTGCAATGTTTTTTGAGTGTTTCCGTAAACTCTTTTGCAACGTTTATAAAGTGTTGCAAAAACTATTAACCCAACATTTTGCAACATTTATTGAGTGTTGCCGTAGACCTTTTTGCAACGTTTTTTGAACGTTGCTATATATATATTTTTTTTTTCTTTTTTTTAAAATATTATTGAACAAATTATTTATAAAACCCAAATTTTTGTGGATGATTGTGGATGATGAGGAAAGAAGTGTAAAGATTAGAAGACGGAGGACTCTTGATGCAAATAAGGAAAGACTATAGATGAACTAAAGGAGAAAGTTAGTGACCAATTTGCACAAAGGGAAAATTTTGTTATCTTTCTATTGGAATGCCACAATGGTGCAATAGCAAGGGTCGAGATGATTAACAAGAAAAAGGATTGAATTGTGCAATCTTAACAATTTTAACCATGCTATCACATGGTACAACACTTCTACTACTTAGAAAGCAACTAGTGGACAAATTTTGACCTAATTTTGGGGCTATAAATACATACATCTTCAAACAAAATTAGAATACTGAACCCCAAAAATAGTCCACTAAGCTTGATTGTTGGGTAGGACATTGTGATTGTGAATTTAGTCACCCTCACATAAGAGGGTTATGATGATCATCTTTTTGTGAGGATAAAATATACGTATATAAAATTGATAAATTTGAAATTTTTTGGTCTATACTATTTTATTCATCGAGAGCTTTGATATTAGTATAATCATGATATATAATATTTGTTATTTCAAAAATTACTTATTTTATAGATAAATAAATAGTTTATCACTAAAAATAAGTAACTTTTAAAATAACAAAAGTTATATAGAAGACTATATTCATATCGAAACTTTCAATGTATAATATAATATAGACCGAAAAAGTTTAATTTTTACAAATTTTAATACATGCATTTCACCATCTCAAAAAGAGGGTCATTATAAGCCTCTATTTTGAGGGTGAACAAATTTACACTCGCACATTGTAGGCTTGAACTCCGTTAACGTGTTGTAGCCTTCATCTTCATCCTTTATATTAGTTTCGTTTCTCCAACAAACCAAAGCTAACTAACATAACCCATTTGTTATTGTTAGTTTTTGTAACTTGTCCCGGAACATAAAGGTAAAATAAAAAGTAGTACTAGTAGTAGTAGTAGTAGTAGTACTAATAATAATAATAATAACAACAACCCAAATTTCAAAGACAAAATCCCTTCAACAAACTCACTTTTTAATATTTGCTCTAGCATTAGCATTTTTCATTTTGACGAGGAACTATGATGTCATGTCTACTATATCCATTTATTTACTGTTAGATCTGCAAAGTTGACAGTATGTAATGTAACCAGTGGATGTTGCTGATGCCTTTGACTGCAGCATTGAAGCTTGCTCTTGAGAGCGCTAAAGTGATCATTAATTAATGCTGATAACTCATCTTCTATATTTATTTAATATGCCAGATTAGATTTTCACGTTATCAGCCATACCACTTGACAGGATGACGACATCCATTAGTTACCTAATGCATGCTTCTCTATTTTAAAGTCGGGTCAGCTGGCCTACTTTTATTCAGAGATTAATTATGTTAACAGCCAAACAAAATACATTGTATTGAGTTAGAATCTTATGATTGCATAGAGTTTCTAACATTTCTATTGTTGCCTAAATCAGATCGATCGGATAAATTCTTTCCTGTAATGAAATCAGGTCTTTATGATATGATCATGCTCAGACTCAGACATGCATCCTCCTACCAGTTTCATTTTGAGCTTCTAGCTTACATTTTGACATTGTTGTAAAATTTTTCCAGCCTAGTTACAGTAAAGCAATGTTATACAAATTTTTTAGTATGAATGCATGAAAACATTATCTCTTTATTACAATATATATTCCAGTATCCTACACATTACTTCTGCTATTAATTAAAATTTTTTATTTTACTTACCAACATCTGTTCATTACAATTCCTCCGTTCAATTAATGTTATCGCACCGACTCCCAATTAACAGAGTCACATAAACTCGGCACGCATCATACGGTCGCAATGCATGATGTTACCTAGTAAATACTAAATGTAGAGAAAGACCAAACTACCCTTAAGCTAAATAATTATTTACATTAACAAATTATTTATTATGCAATTTGATTTGAAACAATTATGTGCTAATAAGGGAACCATGTAGTTACACTTTTTATTGATTTAACTTTTTCAAACTCAGAGATTGCGTTGAACATTCAATATTTCCAAGAAGTCCTGAGTCAAAATGTGTATCCACTCACCATATCGAATATATTTCCCCCTGTTCGGCACTTATTTATAATTCATGGCTTTTTCACTATTACTACTATATAAATATATAAAATCCACTTCCAACATTACTATTCCTAATGAAGAAATGCGCTTTATTTCTTTCTATATTCACGTCCTAGAGTATTCTATTACCAACTAGTGAAGGACTCGAACGATGTACGAGTACCGTCTTCATATCAAATTTACTTCCGTGAACTAAAATCGTAATTGAAATTGCATATGTAATTTAGAACAATATAGGTAGATATTCATAATTCAATGTAAATTCTAATTGATATAACCGATAATACATACAATTAGACAGACAGTATAAATACCATTTCAAGAAATGAATCACAACACAAAAATAATGATTGGCAAAGCTACAACTGCGCATGAATATCAGAAGAATCAAGGCCATGTCCTGTAACAAAAACTAATTCATATACTTGAAAATGGCCTTTGTTTTCTATATTCATATATTGTATAAGATAAAATGTAATGGACGAATGAGCAAAAGTGAACAAATATTATAGGACCTCGGGGTTCCCTGACTAATGCCTCTTCTAGCTAGGGTCTCAATCACACACCTTTCAATTTGCTATCCATTTGAAGGCGAGATACGATATGTCGATCTTGAAAAATACTAGCTTTACCTCTGATTGTAAGATATGGTGGAACTTCATAAAACAAGACTCACTTTGGGCCTTGGCTTTAAAATCCAAATACTGTAATGGAGTTCACCCTTCCATGGTGAATGGTAAAAACCATTACAAACAAGGGAACAATACATAAATAAGGTATTTAAAAATACATATTTCAAAATTGAGATTAAACTTGTATAATTTCAAAAATCATGTTGTAATTAGGATTGATTAATTAATTAAGTTAAATAATTAAAATATTTTATGAATTATTATATATATTAAAGTCACAACACTATATATTTCAAGTCACAAATAATAAATCTTTTAGGTCACAACAGGTCACAAATTATCAAATATTAGGTCACAAAATAAACTTATTTTTAGGTTGCAATAACAATTTTTTAGGTCATGAATTACAAACAAGGGAACAATACATAAATAAGGTATTTAAAAATACATATTTCAAAATTGAGATTAAACTTTATAATTTCAAAAATCATGTTGTAATTATGATTAATTAATTAAAATATTTTATGAATTATTATATATATTAAAGTCACAACACTGTATATTTCAAATCACAAATCACAAATTTTTTAGGTCACAAATAATTTCAGGGTCACAAATTATCAAATATTAGGTTGCAAAATAAACTTATTTTTAGGTTGTAATAACAATTTTTTAGGTCACGAATTATAAAATTAATAGATCACAAATGTAAAATTAATAGAATATGGATATTTTTAGCTCACAACTTATCAAATTATTAGGTCACAAATCTTTTAAGTGGCTATTATCAAAGTATTAGGTCACAATTTTTTGGTTTTTGAGTATTAGGTCGAACATTTGTGAAGTTGCATTTAATCAATTAGTCGGTCCCTGAAAGAATGAAGCAACCAGGTTAAAACTAAGGTCACATGTTTACGTCAAAGGCCACCGCCATCGTCTCCTCCAACCACCAACACTGTTGCCATCCCATCTCAGATCCACCAACATCTCCAACCAAAAATCACTGCAACTGATCCAAAACTCAAACCTACCAGCAAATAAATTTACAATCCGCAACATACCATCATACCACAAACTAAAAATCGCCCTACAACCCAAAAACCACCGCACCACAAATTCAAACAGGAAGACAAGACAGACCATTTGGACAACCCCGTTGCAGCGAAGACCCATGCCGCAGCTGCACCCAGACATTGACTCATGACGGAGGTTCTGCCTCTTTCTCTTCCCTTCCATGCCAAAAACCACAACTTCTATGGGCTCTTTACTTGACTATGCTAAATCCGAAACTTAGTTTGTCGATGCTTTGGATGGCACTGGGTTGCTTCCTAGAGGGGTATCTGATTCTGCCACCATTGATAATTTGGTTGAACTTGATGGGATTCAAAAGAGTGATTCTTCTGCAAATCTAGATGCCAAAAAATGAGAACTTGAGTTTTAACAAACAGGTAAACCCAAATTTTCCTGATTCTCCTATGGTTGAAACAAGTTCATCATTCGGGTTAATTGAAAAGAGTAACGTTAGATTTTATGATCAGATGGCTGGATTAGATGAACGATTCTCGCACTTGAGTATTGCCCCAAATGCACCACCAGCAACTCATTCAGTTATTGATGGCGTCGCCATTGTGTCATCAGTTGCTGGGTGAATACAGACGCTACCACCAGTGAACATCTTAGTTGAGTCACTTCGAACAATGAAAAATCATATCACGAGGCCCCAACTGGGCTTCGGAAGCCGCCATTGTCACTGCAACCGGTGCAACCAAAGCTTGTTGATATATACAATTCACCATCACCGGATTCAAAGCATGGCGGAGGTTACATCTTACCTCGTCAAACTCTGTTACTGCTGCACCCAAGCATAGCAGAGGTGGAGGCACCTCTGCACTCGACCATCACCTCCGCCCTGCGTCTCCTTCCCATGGGTTTCTTCTTAAGCGTGTGTACTGGCGGGATGGAGAGAGAATTTAAGGTTTGAAGTGGTGTTTTGTGATTTGAAATTGGAATATATATGGTTGGATAATTAATAGAATATTATTATGTAAATTTTTTAACTAATTAAAATTGGAATTAAGACCTAAATTTTGAAGTTATATAGGTTTCATCTCATTTATGAATTTTGAATTTTAAAAGTAGGGGTAAGTGTAGTTTCCTCTACAAAGAATTCAATGTTTGCTTGTTGTTAATCATCTCGACCCTGTGATAACGGATAACACATTTGAAAATTGATCTAAATTTTGAATTCATTTTGATATATCATATATTATAAAATAGACTTCTCAATTTTTATTTTTTATTCCATATTAATGGTCATATAATTTTTTCCAACAATAAGTACCATGAATTAACGAAATAAACAACTAAAGATTATAGCATTCTTTAAGTTTTTATGTCTAGTTTTTTCTTTTCTCATTATTTCTCGTATAGGTTAAGAGTTTCTCCAAATTATTCAAGTCATTTTGGTATTCATTCTGATCAACGATTTGCGTTTGAGTTATTTTCATTCATACACGTTTCTGCCAACATCAAATATTTATTATTATTATTATTATTATTATTATTATTATTATTATTATTATTATTATTAATCCCGTCCATTTTCACTTGCCAATTTAGGAAATTTCTTAATTTTATCAATTTATTTTAATATATAAATTAGAAGAGTTCAATTAATGCATATAGTAAATGATTTATGGATTTGTAAAAAAGAAAATATCTATAAAAAGTCAAATTAAAGATTATTTTTATTCTTTTGATAATTATTGCATTATTTTGAAGTTGAAAAATATGCAATATGGGTGTCAAATTCAAGATCTCAATGAGAAGTTTAATACAAGTTAACAAATGAGAGCAAATTTTTACTTATATTTTTAACCTTTTTCAACATGCAATTTTTTTAATTTATAGCATTTAAGTCCTAAATTGATACATATCATTTCTTACCCAAATTCATTTTGACCTAAATTATTAATTTCAAATATTTTTCTTATCAAATTAAAAGAAATAATAGATATCCAGTCTTTCTAAATAAATTCAATTAAATCGTTTAATTTTTTGCAACTTTAGGTTTCGATAAATTTATTGGTTCAATTTATAAAATAGAAGGTGTTAGCAAATTCATTCTATTTAAAAATAGAATATGGTCTACACGATTATTAACATGACAAAAATTATTTGCAATTGTGAAAAATGAGTTTTAAAGAATGTGTGGTTGAGAATGAACATAGAAAAAAATTATTTTTGAAGAATCAATTTTATACGAATAAGTGATAAAGTCTTATTTCTTGTGGGTCAAGCTTCCATTTATAAATTGAGTTGTACAGGTGATTTTTTTTTTGTATATAAAGTTAATTATATTTGTAATATTCATTCAATAAAATTTAATTAAAATTTGTATTTCATATTATTTCATTTTACGAGTTGAAAATTGTAAACATTTCAACTTTTAGAAATCAAATAATTGTAAGTGACTTTAGTAATCAAATCAAAATTGTAAAGTATAAAATAAGTCACATGTCGATATATTACTTGGTCTAAATAGACTAAGAAAACTAGATTATAATGAATAATTAGCTGTTAAAAGAAATATACAAGTTGTAATTCTATATTTACTTTTCTGAGTATATTTCAGTATATATGAATATACAATTTATGTCGGATATTGTTATAGCGATCCAGAATTTTTATGCAATAAATAATTATTTTAATATTTAGAAAATCGTGTCGCTACTATTTCACTCATTGTTTTGAAGTTAACGCCGCGACGGATTCGTCTAGCCAAGTCAAGAAATATCGAATTTGTTCGATTTTAAATTAAAATCCGAATTTCTAAAATTATATTATTTTAATTATTTATTTAAAGTATTATTTTCAAAATCATTTTTCAGTCCAAAATATATCAGTTTTAAATACTTTTCTTTATCGAAGTTAGTCCAATATTTATCAAAATTGTATCATGAACCCACATATTTTTCTTCCTTCTTTATTACTCTTTCCACCTCAATATACCATAATCAAAGCATCTTCATCATATCATTACACCTAACAAAGAACACCACTATCAATTAATCAAAGCTATCACAATTCAATCCTACCCCATGTGTATACTAAACATAATGATGAATTACCCATATTCCACCCTTTTTCATACCTAACCATTCATCATTTTTCCTAAATTTATACGTTCTCCATCTCCTCACAATACACACAACAAACTACCAAATCAAGCAGCAATCAACTGATGAACCATGGACATACAATCCACCCTCAATTCTGTACCAACACCAACCCCAATTTTATCTCCACCAGAAGCAGCCACCTCCTCGATCAGAAACCATCAGCAGCCACCATTTACCACACACAGATCAACCTACAACAAGCCATAACTGTTTCATCACTGCAGAAACCACCATCAGCACTTCTGCCATTTTCGTCCACTGCAGCAACCCAAACATGTTTTCAACCAATATACAAACCATTTTTATTCCCACCTCAATCGCCCACACAATCACAGATCACAACAACCTCAACTCCACCCAATTGGAAAATCGATATCACTACCGTCTGCCCTCAGCATCATCATCCAAAACACCATAGCCAATTCAACAGTATGATTTCCAACTGCATAAGCTCCACCTTCATCACCATGAATCAACCATTTCAACCGTCACCACCCCTGCAGCATCACCAATTATCATCCATTTTCATCATCACCGGAATTTAACCCAACCAGAGTCATCACCCATCGTCGAACATCAGACCACCACCAACGCAGCCTGCACCCCAGATCAGTTGCAGAAACCAAATCATCATCACTTTCCACAATCAACTTCAGTTCGAATCCAAATCCTCACCCAAAACTCAAAATCAAAACCCAAACTAAGAAATAGAAGAAACCCAGAACCTTACCTAATCTCGAACCCTCTATAGTCTGATTTCAGCAGATTGTATCGTCGGATTCTCGCAGCCAAATCGCGATCTTCTTACACCAAAATCGCGCATCTAAACCCCTCAAGCTTGAACCCACCTTGACCGCAGTTCGCCGCACCTACGCCGGAGTTTCGCCGTCGAGCCCGTCGGTTGGATACAATTTTTCCTCCTCAGCCGCACCTCCGTCTCCTCTGCCTCGTTTGAGCGTAGATGAGAGAGTGAGAGATAGAATAATGAGAGAGAGAGGAGTAAAGAAAAGATAATATATTCAATTTTCAGAATTTGCACTTAAAGCCCCAAGTTTTGAAATGTTTCAAATCAGCCCTATGGTTTTAAAACAATCAAATTCAGTCCCTTTTAGTTTCAAAGGTTTTCGAATCAGTCCCTATGTTTTAAAAAGGTTTTATTTCAGTCCTTTCAGCTTTTAAACTTATCATTTCAGTCCCTGCTGATTTACTTTTAAGCTCAAGTTTTAAAAGTATTCATTTTAATCCCTCAACTTTCAAAATATCTATTTTAGTCCCTCAACTATCAAAAGTATTCATTTTAATCCCTCAACTTTCAAAATATCAATTTTAGTCCTCAAATTATAATTTATTATTTTGAGCTATATATTCGATAGACTAAAGTGACTTATTGGCTAAGACGAAGCGTACGGAGAATTTAAAGAAATTGAAGTCATTCCCGCTCAACTTTGCACTCGTCGGATTTGAGGTAGACTCGCACTTATTAATTGATTTAAATTATGATTTCATATAAATGTCATGTGACTTGTGAAAGTCAATTTTTAAGAAAAACAAGTATGTTTTTATGAAAGGTAAATATACCTTATGTTTTTATGAAAAGTAAGTATACCCTATGTTTTTACGATAATGTTTTATATGTTTTGGATCATTGCTATGCACATAAGAATTCTTACCACCTAAGTTCGGTAGAATTCTGTGTCTCCATAAGTTTATGAGGATTTACCACCTAAGTTCGGTAAAATTCCTGTCGCGTATGTTTATGAGGATTTCGATCCTATCTTATGTTATGATGGAAATGATCCCTATGAATTTCATGAATTATGTTTTGGTATACTTACTGTTATTATGATCTTACTGTTATTATGATCTTACTGTTATTATGACTTACTACATAAGAATTCTTACCACCTAAGTTCGGTAAAATTCTTATGTTTATGAGGATTTCGATTTTATCCTATGTTATGATGAAAACTTACTGTTATTATGATTTTACTACATAAGAATTCTTACCACCTAAGTTCGGTAAAATTCTTATGTTTATGAGGATTTCAATCCTATCTTATGTTATGCTTTCAAAAGAAATTATGCTTGGCATAATTAAAATGTTTTATAAGTATATGGTTTTCAAAGAACTGTTTTCAAAGAGATGTTTTCAAAGAGCATATGATTTGCAAAATATGTCCCGTGCTGTAATGCACAATATGAGTTTTATCAAGAGCAGTTTTATAAAGAAGCTCTATCAATGCCCGTTTTATAAAGAGCCGGGATTTATGTGTTTAATCAACTTATAAATTAAATTAATTTGCGATGAGTCTACTGAGTATTTCCCCCATGAAATACTCACCCTACTTTTTAACAGTTTTTGCAGATTTCGGAGACGGTGGCGAGCGATGAATGATGGTGGCAATAATCGTTGAACGGTTGAAAGTTTGACGTTAATGATTTCCGTATTTTCCAAATAATCGAATAATTTAGAGAAGTTCATTTATTTGAGAAATTATGATATTGGCAATTTCTTTACAATATTAATGGTTCGATTTACTATTCCAAATGGTTTCATAAATGTTTTCAATTTTAGCGGCCATTACAGTTTATTTAATGTTGCCAAAAATGAATTTCAATTATTTCTTCCGCAAAAATATTATTCGAAAAATTTAGACAGAAAATGACGTAGTGAATCGGGTATACGGAACTCGGGGCGCTACAAGTTGGTATCAGAGATAGTCTGCGTTTCTGTAGACTGGAAAAATTTTCAAAAAGAATTTTCAAGAAATATTTTCCATTTTAAGATTTTTATTGATGAAGATTGCCACTGCCATCATTCGTTCCACCAACTCCGAGGTAAAGAAGTTTATGATGTTTAAAGTTATTTCAGTATTTCGAATACTCATTTTATTGATTTATGAGAAAGAATGAAGAGTATTTCGGATACTTATGATTTATGAGAAATAAGAATGTATTTCTTCGAAAATAATGATGTTGTTATGCTTTGTCATAACTTATATGCTTTAATGTATAATTATGAGAAATTTTTTTAAAGAAAACGAGTGTTGAGCATAATGGGAATAATATGATTTTATTGAGAATTAAGTAATGGATATTATGTTGAGTTAATTTATTATGCCTCTATGTTGAAGAGAAATTTATTATGAAGTTTGGCTTTGTGAATAAATTTTGGGAATATGATTTATGGCATATATTTATAAGTATGAGTAACTTTTGAGCCAATTAAGGTATGGAAGGAAGTAATATTGTGATATTGAAAAAAAAAAAAAAAAAAATGATTTGAAATTTCTATGTTGAGGAATTATGAATTGAATTATGGGATATTTTGATGATATTGAAGTGTTGGAATCATTTTCAATATTTTTAGATCGTTGTGATCAAATGTGGAGTTATTTATTATTGTGAGTTATGAAGTATGCTTATGGTTTGGATAAGTCCAAATTACAAGGGAGACTCTGTCCAGAATTTTATCATTTGGAATTAAGAGCATAATATGATAAGCATCCACTAAAGGAATTAAGGTTAGACATGCAAGATCATTTACATCACAAACGAGATTTAGTAGATGATAGCAGAGATTTTATTATTTTCTCATAAGGAGAACACACAAGAGTCACACTAGAAAGGAAATACATGAAACACATGAAAGCATAAGAGAAAAACATGGAAAGATCCTCAGAATGAGAGATGTGTTTCCGGAGTAGCCGTATCCTACCACCTCTGATCTTTTGAGGAAATAAAGAAACCTTCAAAGAGGTGTGTTTCGAGAGTAAGAATACTCCGTAATCTACCACCAGGAATCTTTGAAGTACACACAAGATTTAAACATTTAGGAAATCCTAGTAAATGGAGGGGTGTCTCGAGAGTGAGAATACTCCGTACTCTACCCCCACCTATTCTAAGATTCAAAGAGTTAAGTTTACATTAACCGGACTCCATTTTCGCTTGATTCCCCTTCCTTGCGACCAATCTATCTTAACCCCTGCTGGATCTTATATTGAGATATATGACTGCAGCTTATCCAGTAGTTCATCAATAGTAGGAGCAGAAATAAGAAGCCTTCTGGAAAATGGAGAGATGAATCCCTGTTCCACAGCATAATCAAGAAAGGTTAACAAACCATCAAAGAAATTGTTAACATTCAGAAGCCCAATAGGTTTAGTATGGAGATCTAGTTGAGCCCACGAGGTAATGTTAAAAATTTCTTCTAAGGTACCAAAACCTCCGGGCAGGGCAATAAAGGCATCAGAACCATATAGCATACAAGTTATGCGTTCATGGATGGATAAAGTTTGAACTTCATGCCCTCGTGTTTTGCCTGCAACATCTACCAAAGGGACAGGTATAACACCGATTACTTTTGATTTCTCTGCAAGAGCAGATTGGGAAACACAACCCATTAGACCACTGCTACCACCCCCATACACAAGAGTGATACCTTTTTCCCCCAGTTTCTTTCCAAGATCTACAGCCGCTTCTAGATAACCAAAGCCTTTCCCTACTTTTGATCCACAAAATACACAAATAGTTTTGATCTGTCGAAGTTTTGGTGCTTCCATCTTTGATAGTAAAGAAGGGAAAACTTACGAAGAAGATGTGATTTTGGGATGCCTGAACTATGAAATATGTTTGGCTATTTAAAGCCGGAAAAAATTTACTGTTTTTGATTGATTCTGAAAAAGTAAAGATTTACTTTTGACAAAATCAGCCCACTTTTGAATATTTTTATCGTATCGAGGCTGTCACCTTTCGGCGATTTAATATTTTATTTCCAGCTTTATCAAAACTCGAGAAAAGGAAAATATATTTTATTTTCAAAACGCGTGAAAGTAAGCAGCAAAATATTTTAAAAGATTTACCTTATAACATTGCTGAACTGCCAGAAGCCTCATTTTGTAAAACAGACTGGCAAACAGGATCTTTTGCTATTATATTTTGGAGACTATAACGATTTTTGTCCTCGTTAAATTGAGCGTATAAGGAGAGAAGTTCACGTTGCACATAACCACTTGGGTGCGTCTCAAGAGTCAGTCGAATATCATCCAAAGACTCCTTACTCAGTCCACCCTTTATGAATTCGATTTTATCATCCCGATTAGTAGAAGAATATCCTACTGATTTGCAACGAGTATTACAGTTCCAACGAGCACATTTGTAGCAACCACCCAGTCTTTTTGCTCTTCGTTTCTTTGCAAAAGTGCTTTTGCCTAAACCAGGCATGTGCTTTGGAAATGTTGATGGTAATTCACCAGATAGTCGAACCTTTGCTTCTATCAACCAGCGAACATCTTCTGGAATATCATGAGCCATTAGCAACCTCAATCTTTCGAGCCTTATTTTATAGATCTTTCTCAGATCATTCATAGGAAGACTGGAATAATACTTGCGAATGTTAGAAAGAATGATATCCATTGTTTGATGATTCAACCTCTTCCCAGCATGAACTATTTAAAAGCGCAAAGGATCTGAGTGAATCCGCGTAATGTTGTGACCAGCAAGAAAGCGCAGGATTATTTTAATGAAAAGAGGAGACAAGAAGTAATGCGCTGTTAAATTTTATCGATAAAGGAGATTTGATTGGAGATTTGGAATATTTTCTTGGATTATGGGTACTGATATTTTGTTTTAATAATGATAATCATGGTATAGTGTGATGATACGTGGAAAGTAAAATGAGTACCGTATTGAATCAGAATTCATACGTATATACAAGTGAAAGAAATACTTTGCAGGAAATGTGGTGATATTTGAGTTAAGAATTTTAATTATTTGGGAGATATTTGTTTACTAAATTTTTGGGTTACAAATATTGGAAAGATAAGTTGATGATATTATGTTGATATGTTATTGGGTATATTACGTAGAGAGAATATTCAGGTAATTCTTTGATGATTTTGGGAATTTTCGATGATAAGAAAGGAAAAATTATTATGATACGATATGTCAGTAAAGATTTGATGAAATTTTTACATACGATTGGGAATTGTTTTGATTATTTTGGGAATTTTCGATGATAAGAAGAAGAGATTCTGATTAAGTATTCAGAAATTATAAGATTAAGTAAGTTTAATTTCGAGGACGAAATTATTTTAAGGAGGTAAGATTATAGCGATCCAGAATTTTTATGCAATAAATAATTATTTTAATATTTAGAAAATCGTGTCGCTACTATTTCACTCATTGTTTTGAAGTTAACGCCGCGACGGATTCGTCTAGCCAAGTCAAGAAATATCGAATTTGTTCGATTTTAAATTAAAATCCGAATTTCTAAAATTATATTATTTTAATTATTTATTTAAAGTATTATTTTCAAAATCATTTTTCAGTCCAAAATATATCAGTTTTAAATACTTTTCTTTATCGAAGTTAGTCCAATATTTATCAAAATTGTATCATGAACCCACATATTTTTCTTCCTTCTTTATTACTCTTTCCACCTCAATATACCATAATCAAAGCATCTTCATCATATCATTACACCTAACAAAGAACACCACTATCAATTAATCAAAGCTATCACAATTCAATCCTACCCCATGTGTATACTAAACATAATGATGAATTACCCATATTCCACCCTTTTTCATACCTAACCATTCATCATTTTTCCTAAATTTATACGTTCTCCATCTCCTCACAATACACACAACAAACTACCAAATCAAGCAGCAATCAACTGATGAACCATGGACATACAATCCACCCTCAATTCTGTACCAACACCAACCCCAATTTTATCTCCACCAGAAGCAGCCACCTCCTCGATCAGAAACCATCAGCAGCCACCATTTACCACACACAGATCAACCTACAACAAGCCATAACTGTTTCATCACTGCAGAAACCACCATCAGCACTTCTGCCATTTTCGTCCACTGCAGCAACCCAAACATGTTTTCAACCAATATACAAACCATTTTTATTCCCACCTCAATCGCCCACACAATCACAGATCACAACAACCTCAACTCCACCCAATTGGAAAATCGATATCACTACCGTCTGCCCTCAGCATCATCATCCAAAACACCATAGCCAATTCAACAGTATGATTTCCAACTGCATAAGCTCCACCTTCATCACCATGAATCAACCATTTCAACCGTCACCACCCCTGCAGCACCACCAATTATCATCCATTTTCATCATCACCGGAATTTAACCCAACCAGAGTCATCACCCATCGTCGAACATCAGACCACCACCAACGCAGCCTGCACCCCAGATCAGTTGCAGAAACCAAATCATCATCACTTTCCACAATCAACTTCAGTTCGAATCCAAATCCTCACCCAAAACTCAAAATCAAAACCCAAACTAAGAAATAGAAGAAACCCAGAACCTTACCTAATCTCGAACCCTCTATAGTCTGATTTCAGCAGATTGTATCGTCGGATTCTCGCAGCCAAATCGCGATCTTCTTACACCAAAATCGCGCATCTAAACCCCTCAAGCTTGAACCCACCTTGACCGCAGTTCGCCGCACCTACGCCGGAGTTTCGCCGTCGAGCCCGTCGGTTGGATACAATTTTTCCTCCTCAGCCGCACCTCCGTCTCCTCTGCCTCGTTTGAGCGTAGATGAGAGAGTGAGAGATAGAATAATGAGAGAGAGAGGAGTAAAGAAAAGATAATATATTCAATTTTCAGAATTTGCACTTAAAGCCCCAAGTTTTGAAATGTTTCAAATCAGCCCTATGGTTTTAAAACAATCAAATTCAGTCCCTTTTAGTTTCAAAGGTTTTCGAATCAGTCCCTATGTTTTAAAAAGGTTTTATTTCAGTCCTTTCAGCTTTTAAACTTATCATTTCAGTCCCTGCTGATTTACTTTTAAGCTCAAGTTTTAAAAGTATTCATTTTAATCCCTCAACTTTCAAAATATCTATTTTAGTCCCTCAACTATCAAAAGTATTCATTTTAATCCCTCAACTTTCAAAATATCAATTTTAGTCCTCAAATTATAATTTATTATTTTGAGCTATATATTCGATAGACTAAAGTGACTTATTGGCTAAGACGAAGCGTACGGAGAATTTAAAGAAATTGAAGTCATTCCCGCTCAACTTTGCACTCGTCGGATTTGAGGTAGACTCGCACTTATTAATTGATTTAAATTATGATTTCATATAAATGTCATGTGACTTGTGAAAGTCAATTTTTAAGAAAAACAAGTATGTTTTTATGAAAGGTAAATATACCTTATGTTTTTATGAAAAGTAAGTATACCCTATGTTTTTACGATAATGTTTTATATGTTTTGGATCATTGCTATGCACATAAGAATTCTTACCACCTAAGTTCGGTAGAATTCTGTGTCTCCATAAGTTTATGAGGATTTACCACCTAAGTTCGGTAAAATTCCTGTCGCGTATGTTTATGAGGATTTCGATCCTATCTTATGTTATGATGGAAATGATCCCTATGAATTTCATGAATTATGTTTTGGTATACTTACTGTTATTATGATCTTACTGTTATTATGATCTTACTGTTATTATGACTTACTACATAAGAATTCTTACCACCTAAGTTCGGTAAAATTCTTATGTTTATGAGGATTTCGATTTTATCCTATGTTATGATGAAAACTTACTGTTATTATGATTTTACTACATAAGAATTCTTACCACCTAAGTTCGGTAAAATTCTTATGTTTATGAGGATTTCAATCCTATCTTATGTTATGCTTTCAAAAGAAATTATGCTTGGCATAATTAAAATGTTTTATAAGTATATGGTTTTCAAAGAACTGTTTTCAAAGAGATGTTTTCAAAGAGCATATGATTTGCAAAATATGTCCCGTGCTGTAATGCACAATATGAGTTTTATCAAGAGCAGTTTTATAAAGAAGCTCTATCAATGCCCGTTTTATAAAGAGCCGGGATTTATGTGTTTAATCAACTTATAAATTAAATTAATTTGCGATGAGTCTACTGAGTATTTCCCCCATGAAATACTCACCCTACTTTTTAACAGTTTTTGCAGATTTCGGAGACGGTGGCGAGCGATGAATGATGGTGGCAATAATCGTTGAACGGTTGAAAGTTTGACGTTAATGATTTCCGTATTTTCCAAATAATCGAATAATTTAGAGAAGTTCATTTATTTGAGAAATTATGATATTGGCAATTTCTTTACAATATTAATGGTTCGATTTACTATTCCAAATGGTTTCATAAATGTTTTCAATTTTAGCGGCCATTACAGTTTATTTAATGTTGCCAAAAATGAATTTCAATTATTTCTTCCGCAAAAATATTATTCGAAAAATTTAGACAGAAAATGACGTAGTGAATCGGGTATACGGAACTCGGGGCGCTACAATTGTATTTTTAAAACTTATTCAATAAATATTTTTCAATTATATCGTGCGATTACTATTCTTAATATAAAAGTAGAATAACCGTCACCAAAATACACACATAGTTTCCCGCCTAAAAAACTTTCTAAATTTGAAATGTTTTTGCTAAAAAATAGTATATTAAATATTTTAGCAATTATTATTTTACTTGTGTTATTAATTGTATTGGCATCCGGGCTATGCTATTAATAACATCAAAATATGTTTTATTTTATTTTATTGATATTCTTTTAATAATTATTTTATTATTTTGAAATCGAAAAATATGTAATATGACAACATAGCCGTCACAAAAATCCATACACTTTCCCGCTTATTTTTACCTTCTATTTTAGGTAATTTCTTAATTTTATCAATTTATTTTCATAATTGAATTATGAGAGTTCAATTAATACAACCTGCAATAAATGATTTATGAATTTATGAAAAGAAAACATCTATAAAAAGTCCAATTATAAATTATTTATATTTTGGATAATTATTGCGTTATTTTAAAGTCGAAAAATATGCAATATGGGTGTCAACTCCAAGATCTAAATGGGAAGTTTAATACGAGCTAACAAATGAGAGCAAATTCTAAGCATATCATTTGTAAAATCATCTCAAATACGAAAGGTAAAAGTTTTAATTATTTTTTACTTTTTTCAATTTGACCTAAATAATTAATTTCGAATCTTTTTTTTTTATTAAATTGAAAAAAATAATAATAGATGTCCGATTTTTCTAAGTAAATTCAATTATCCTTTTAATTTCTACAATTTTCTAGACCAAGTAAGAAATCTTATAGGAAAAATGAAATTATAAATATCAACAGTTCATGTATGCAAGTAATTTTTTGTTGTTCGTTGTGTTATTTTTGTCGAACATTGTATTTTTACTACTTATTCAATAAATAATTGTCAATTATATTTAGCGTGTATCACGCGGGTGCAATTACTAGTTTATTTAAAAATTACTCCATAATGATATTAAAAACAATATTGCTACACGTACTAATACAATTACATAATTGATGGCAGATGCTTACGTGGAAAAGTGACATGGAATTGATATTTTAAACAAAAAAAAAAAACTCTCGAAAAAAAAAAAAAAAACTGAAAGAAAACAAAATACCTAAAAACCTAAACCTACAAAACAGGCCAATGCAATGCACGCCTACTTTCATTCGTCTGTCCTTCTTCTTCCTTGATCTCAAACGTAAATCTGAACCCATGAAACCACAGCATAATTTTGTGTGTTGTTTTGTATGGCCGCAGACACTGAGTTCAAAAATTCAATATTGAGGAAGCATTTCAACTCTGTCACTGCAAACAACATTCCGGCATCGAAATAATTCATCAGCCCTCCACCATGTCTGAAAAAGGTTATGTGATTTTACTTATGTTGCTTCCCTTAAATTCTTGCATTTGATTTTGAATAAAGTGTAATTTGGATGGTTACGTTTTCCAGCCACCATGGAAATATCTTAATTTTAGTGTTGTAATGTTGATTAAATAGTTAGCAACATGACCACACGGATTGGTTCTTCGTCTCTTCGAGATCATGCACATGTGATTGTTGATTTGAAATTGCAAGTGCACGATATCGTTAACAAGTAATAAAGTGGACTTTTGAGTCCGAGTTGTCGATCCCACGAAGACTAGTTAATTCATTATAAATTTACTTTGATTCTAAAATTCCTAGACTAAAACCAAAACTAACTAAGAAAATAAATTTGTAAGAGAATCCAAAATAACAATAAAATAGAGATTTAATGAAATAAACAATGCAATTAAAATTAAAAAAATTAAACTAAAAAAACAACTAACAAAAGCAAGAAGCAAAGTGGTGGTTTTCGAACATTTAAATGAATATCGAGACTAACGATTTTGAAATAATGTTCTAGCTTAATTTTTCATCTCAAGTTATTTTCTAAAATTGTATTTGGTCAAATTCACGCATATATCTAATTTAACTTTCTCTAGTTCAAATTAGGCCTATTTAACTAAGTCAACCATATATCTCTTCAGCGGGTCAGAGTTCTCCTTAGCTAAATGCATCAAATTTTCTAAGAATTCATAATTGCAACCACAAATTCATATCTCTATCTTTTTGTTGAAATTGTCGAATTTTATTACGTGATCTAATTATTTACTCACCTCTCCTATTATGAAAACAACCATTAAATCATGAATCGGTCATCAAGTAACTCAAGTATTAAACGCAAAAATAAAATCAATACATGAATACCAAAGCACCAACTTGAGAATTAAAATCAAACAACAAACATTAAATCTATATCGTCAATCCCGATTAATAATTTTAGCTTCTCATGTTATTGGGAGAAAAATCAATAAATAATTACGTAAATAAAACTCGGAGTTTGGAAAATTTAAGAATTGACATCACCAATTAATTCCAGTCCAGTACTCTCCAGCAACCTATGTATATTCTCAGCAATTTATCCCACGTCTGCCTCCTCTATTTTGTCTCCAAGTGCTGCCTTTTTATTTGTCTCCACCAATGTATTCTCTCTTCTTAATCACCCCACCAGAAGCCCTTTTTTTGTTGTTCCAGCCGTGTACTCTTTTGAATTCCTCCCAGCAATATGAACCAGCCACTGCTTTTGAATTTAATTCCAACACCAATCCTTGTTTTCCACCAATCAGCCGTGTCTCAGTCAAATTAACTTCCAGCAGTCCACACTTCTTCCTTTGATTCCAAGCAACAGCCGACCAACCTCAATTCCTGTGTATATGTATATATTATATTCTGCCTATCCTCTCAATTCAACTCGCCAGAATTATACCACGGCTGCTCATTTTTTTGTGTTCTCTCTGCTCTTTGTTAGTCTTTCACGGCCTGCCCCCCTTGTTCAGCAATATGTGTGTATGTATATATATACACACACAAATTAGCCCTAAGGCCCAAATCAAATAAATTCTCCTTTAAGCCACTCAATTCTTCCATATATGATAAGGTAGTCCTTGAGTCTTCAATTGTGCAATTAAGCCTTGAGTTTCAAAAGTCTTCAATTAGCTCAACTTTCCATCCAATTATATTATGTATTTGCTTCAATTTCTCATTTTTCTTGATTTTCGGATAAAACCTGAAATAATGACAAATAAAAACAAACTAAGTAGAACTTATTCGAGAAAAATAATATAATATCTTAATTTCGACAGATAAGTAAATGTATAAAATACACTTATCAAACCCCCCCCCCCAAACTAGAATATTTGGTCGTCCTTGAACAAAAATAAAACTAAACTATAAAAATAAAAATGCAACCAGAAATTTTTTTTGTTCTTGTCAATTTATTTACCATGCACTTCAATAATCCAAAATGATGATTCACTTTAGAGAAGAAATATGAACAACAAAAATTATTTTCATTCATCCAATGCTTAACTTCATCGTGTGTGTGAATAGCCAAAAATCGAATGCAAACTCATGTAAAAATATACTTAACACTATGTGACTAGTCATGCAGAAATAAGCCCGAATCCCATGTGGTCAACAATGATTTTATTTTTATTTTCCTTACACTCTCGTGAATGATCACAACTTTAATGTTTTTCTCTCATATCCTGAGGTCTTTCCTATTGATGTGATTTCTAAATATGTATAAATTGCATTTTTCCACACAAGGCAGTTATGATTTGACAAGTATGTACGACACACCAAGAATAATTCATCTCCAATCCCACACTCCAGTATTAGGAATTTTAATCAACAAAGCTTATACCATTTATATATCATTTTTTTATATGGGCAACTTTTTTCTTTTAATGTCCTTGTCTTTTACCATCTCTGTGTAGAACTTTTCATACTAACTTTCTATATGACCCCTGTAGCGAGCTTTAGGTCGGCAGCTCCCAACTCAGTTGAGCTTAGGGTACCAGGTTCAGAGAACCTCTCAGACTTAATTACCCGAGTCATAAAGGCTTAAACAGAAAAGTTAAAGATGTTTTAGTGTCTTATGTGTAAGTCCACTCTCCGTACTTGCTTTCTAGTTGACCCCTGTAGCGAACTTTAGGTCGGTGACTCCTAAGCCATATGACTTTAGGTTAGCAGGTTTGAAAGACCCCTCAGACTTAATTACTCGAGTCAAAAAAGCTTTTGAAGAGCAGAATAAGATCTTCAGTATTTTTCTGTTTTTATGCTGGACATGATTTATACTCGTTGATTAAAACCCCTTACACTAAAGATGGATCATTAAAAATTTCAGACCCTCAATCCGTCAATGCCTACTTGAGCAGTTTGGTTCTACATTTCAGGTTGGGATCTAATTTCTTAAGGTTTGAGACTTTTCAGTCAATTCTATGTTCAAAGTGCACAAGTTTACCCCGCAAGTATCACGCATCTCCCTACACAAGTTATTAGTCGAAAGTGGCTATGTGCTCAAGTTTGATTAACGTCTTACATGGATGAATGTGAAGAAAAATTTTAGTTCACATGTTGCCCAAATTTTCTAACTAAAGCACAAAAGTCAATTCAAATTATGTCATAAGTAATAAACAAATCAACAAAAATTTTCAAAATTTTCACCCTTTTTTTGGTGAATCCCAAAAACAAGGTATCGAATGAACAAAATTAAGAAATGAGATACCACCCCCCAAACTAGAAAGTTACATTTTCCTCAATGTAAAAGAAAAGATATATCAAATAAAAAAAAAAACATTAGAATCATACACACCATTAATAAATTGAAATAGATCAACACTAACAATCCCAACTAAAACATAGCAAAATTTTGAATTTTCGAACATGGTCGGCCATCAAGTACGTTACAATTATCATGCATAATTCCTCAAAGTTTGCAAAATCATACCTATGATTTGCTTTTGATGTGATAAGAGCAATGAGGTTAAAAAAATGTGATGCAAAATTGTAAGCTCATGGATGATGTATGAATTTAAACTAAAAATGCACTTGAAGATCAAATCAAAGAGGTTGGTGCTAGAAATGCTAACTTCAAAAACTCCAAGAAGAAAAAAAATAAAAATAAATAAAATGCAAGTACTACCTAAATAATTAAAGTAACAAATAAACAAGAACAAATAAAAGGAATAGAAAATTGGGTTGCCTCCCAATAAGCGCTCCGTTATTTCTACTCTGTTCAAAATCAGAGTTAATATTACCATAGACTCGAACTCAGCTATGTATATTTCGATCGTTTCTTCAGGCCGTATCACAAAATCAATTTTATGAGAATCAATTGAGTACAAGGATTGCTTGATAGCTACACCCTTGTCGACTGTTATGTTCTCAATTAAAATCAACTCCTCATTCTCAACATGCTCATCTTCCTCTTTTGATGGTGCAGATTTTCCTTAACTTCTTCTTTATTAGTTTCCACCGGTTCGTCCTCCTCTGGCCTTGTCAAATGGATATTTGGCGGTTGTGTCTTGTATTTTTCGGCCTTGTAAAATAGGCATGTATCATCATTTAGAAAGTTCTTCACTTCCTCTCATGTGGCCAGCAGTATACAATCTGTAGTATTATGGATTGCTTCACAGTATTCACATGTTGAACTTGTTTGAATTTCTAAAGGGTCCCTAATAATGATCGATTGGGTCCTTAATAGTTCAAAACGCAAGTACTCATCATCCACATCGGCTAAAGTATTATATTCTGTCATATAGCTCATGTCCTCCCGTGTTGCCTTAATTTCTTAGCTTTTCTTCTATCACTATCAACAATGTCACACATAAAAGCAAGAAGATCATATGAAAAATAAAAGGAAAAAAAACAAATAAAGGAAAACTAAATCTAAAAACTAAGAATACTAAAAATCAAAATAAATAAATAACAAATTAAAATAGTCCTGACAACGGCACCAAAAACTTGTTGTGAAAAATATCGCAAGTGCACGATATCGTTAACAAGTAATAAAGTGGACTTTTGAGTCCGAGTTGTTGATACCACGAGGACTAGTTAATTCGTTATAAATTTACTTTGATTCTAAAATTCCTACACTAAAACCAAAACTAACTAAGAAAATAAAATTGTAAGAGAATCCAAAATAACAATAAAATAGAGATTTAATGAAATAAACAATGCGATTAAAATAAAAATAAAAAATTAAACTAAAAAAACAACTAACAAAAGCAATAAGCAAAGTGGTGGGTTTTCGAACAATTAAATGAATATCGAGACTAACGATTTCGGAATAATGTTCTAGCTTAATTTCTGGTCTCAACCGAACAATGGGAGGCGAGCATTAAGGGATTACATGATTCCTCCAGTGGGAAATATTGGAACTTGTATAGTGCCGCCTGCTATACCTGCAAACAACTTTGAGATCAAGACTTCTTTGATTTCTCTGATCCAAAACTCTGCCGTCTTTCATGGGCTGCCGTCTGAAGATCCACATGCACACTTGCGAACTTTTCAAGAGTTATGTGACATGCAGCGAATGAACGGGGTTCCGGGTGATGCAGTGAAGCTGAAATTATTCTCTTTCTCATTGGCAGACAAGGCAAAGGCATGGTTTTACACGCTGCCCCTCCATACAATCACTACTTGGGAAGTAATGAGTCAAAAATTTGTTGACAAGTTCTTTCCACCTGGCCGGATGTCAAAATTAAGGCGCGAAATCCTTTCGTTCAATCAACAGCCAGGAGAGTCTATTTTCGAGGCTTGGGAGAGGTTCAATGAGCTGGTTCGTCAATGTTGTAGCGCCCCGAGTTCCGTATACCCGATTCACTACGTCATTTTCTGTCTAAATTTTTTCGAATAATATTTTTGCGGAAGAAATAATTGAAATTCATTTTTGGCAACATTAAATAAACTGTAATGGCCGCTAAAATTGAAAACATTTATGAAACCATTTGAAATAGTAAATCGAACCATTAATATTGTAAAGAAATTGCCAATATCATAATTTCTCAAATAAATGAACTTCTCTAAATTATTCGATTGTTTGGAAAATACGGAAATCATTAACGTCAAACTTTCAACCGTTCAACGATTATTGCCACCATCATTCATCGCTCGCCACCGTCTCCGAAACCTGCAAAACTGTTAAAAGTAGGGTGAGTATTTCATGGGGGAAATACTCAGTAGACTCATCGCAAATTAATTTAATTTATAAGATGATTAAACACATAAATCCCGGCTCTTTATAAAACGGGCATTGATAGAGCTTCTTTATAAAACTGTTCTTGATAAAACTCATATTGTGCATTACAGCACGGGACATATTTTGCAAATCATATGCTCTTTGAAAACATCTCTTTGAAAACAGTTCTTTGAAAACCATATACTTATAAAACATTTTAATTATGCCAAGCATAATTTCTTTTGAAAGCATAACATAAGATAGGATTGAAATCCTCATAAACATAAGAATTTTACCGAACTTAGGTGGTAAGAATTCTTATGTAGTAAAATCATAATAACAGTAAGTTTTCATCATAACATAGGATAAAATCGAAATCCTCATAAACATAAGAATTTTACCGAACTTAGGTGGTAAGAATTCTTATGTAGTAAGTATACCAAGCATAATTTTTCTGAAATTCATAGGGATCAATTGCATCATAACATAAGATAGGATCGAAATCCTCATAAACATATGCGACAGGAATTTTACCGAACTTAGGTGGTAAATCCTCATAAACATATGGAAAGATAGGAATTTTACCGAACTTCGTGGCAAATCCTCATAAACATAGGAGACACAAGAATGTTACCGAACTTAGGTGGCAAGAATTCTTATGTGTAGCGCTACTAAAACTCCGGTCCCCTTAACATATCATAACTTATCATATGGGACCCAAAACAATCTTGGTAGATTGATTTCATAGCAATGATCCAAAAAAACATTTTCGTGAAGCATAGGGTATACTTACTTTTCGTAAAAACATAAAGTATATTTTCTTTTCATAAAAAAACATACTTACTTTTCATAACAACATAAGGTATATTTACCTTTCATAAAAACATACTTGTTTTTCTTAAAAATTGACTTTCACAAGTCACATGACATTCATATGAAATCATAATTTAAATCAATTAATAAGTGCGAGTCTACCTCAAATCTGACGAGTGCAAAGTTGAGCGGGAATGACTTCAATTTCTTTAAATTCTCCGTACGCTT
The DNA here is from genome assembly GCA_963555705.1 of Ligustrum vulgare. Lineage (NCBI taxonomy): Eukaryota > Viridiplantae > Streptophyta > Magnoliopsida > Lamiales > Oleaceae > Ligustrum > Ligustrum vulgare. The sequence continues at coordinate 10,780,356 of OY743177.1, forward strand.
CGTCTTAGCCAATAAGTCACTTTAGTATATCGAATATATAGTTCAAAATGATAAATTATAATTTGAGGACTAAAATTGATGTTTTGAAAGTTGAGGGATTAAAATGAATACTTTTGAAAGTTCAGGGACTAAAATAGATATTTTGAAAGTTAAGGGACTAAAATGAATACTTTTAAAACTTGGGCTTAAAAGTAAATCAGCAGGTACTGAAATAAAAGAGTTTAAAGTTAAAGGGCTGAAGTAAATCATTTTAAAGCTTTGAGGCTGAAATGGATGAGTTTAAAACAGTAGGGACTGAATTAAAACAATTTAAAACATCAGGGACTGATTTGCAAATTCTGGAAATATATCATTCAGATCTTTTACTCTCTCTCATTCATATCGATTTCACTCTCTCTCTCTCACAACTCGATCCAAGCTCTCTCTCTCTACCATTCTCTCACTCTCACGAAACGGAGGCTGCGAAGATCTGATTCTCCGATCTACAGTCGGCGATGTGCCGGCGTAAGGTGCGGCAAAGAAGGGGTTCCGGTTTTGAAAGAGTTTGGTGTGAGATGGGGATAAAAACCGAGGCTAAACTAGGCTTGAATCGCGATTAATCTCCGGTATTAAATCTGGCAGCGAAGGGCTTAAGGTTGAGGTAAGTATTTGGGTATTCTATTTCTTTGGTTTTGGGTTTTGTTTTGGGTTTTGATTTGGGGATTGTGGAGTTGAAATTTTGGGTCGGAGGTTACGGTGGTGCGCGGACTTGGGCAGTATTGCAGCGGTGGTGGTGTGATGAAGCTGGGTGGCCGCCGTGATGAAAATGATTGATTTCCTGTGGTTTGTGTATTCGGCTATGGGTTGCAGGTCGTGACTGTGGAGGTTGGTGACTGGTGGTCCAATTAGTTGTTCGGTGATAAACTGTGGTGATGGATTGTTGATGATGATGCAGTGTAGATGGTGGCTGGTGATGTTGATTTTTTTGCAGTGATGAAACAGTGATGGCTTGCTGTTTCGGTTAGTTGCAAATTTGGCAGTGGTGGGTTTTGAATTGATAACTGTTGTGATGTCCTTAGGTGAATACGGTGAAACTGCCATTGGTGTTTCTTTGTTTGAGTAATGGTTATGAGTTGTAGTTGCTGCTGCAGATGGTTGGCGATGGCTGGATTGAGGAGTGCTGGTTGACCGTGGCTTTATGAATTGGCTGTGAATTGATTTCTTGGAGGTGTGACTGAGTTGTGTGATGGTGATTGAGGGTAGTGAACTGTGATGGTGGCTATTGTGTGATCGATATTGGAGGTTGGTAATGGAGCTGCTGGTGGTTCGCTGGTGCTGGTGATGAGATGATGAAGATGGGTTGTGAAATGGATGTTGAATTGGAGAGGCAGGGGAGAAGTGTGGGCTAGACTATAAAAGGGGAGGAGGAAGATGACTTTCGGCGATAAAGGAAAAAGGTGCAGGGTTGTGGGGTTGGTCAGTGATGATGATAAAGATTCACAATCATTCAGGGTTGTGGGGTGATGTATAAAGAGAGGAGGCATATGACTTGAAAAGAAAAAAGAAAGAAAAGAAAATGGTTAATAGGGAACATGGGAAACATTAGAATAGAGGAAAAATCGTGGGTGGAAATGTAGGTTGGATAAATTTTTGATTATGATAAATATTGGACTAACTTTGATTATGAAACGTATTTAAAACAGATACATTTTGGACTGAAAATGAATTTGAAAATAAATAAATATTGATATAAAAATTGAATTACGTATTTGGACTTAAAATAATTTGAATAAGGAAAATTGAGATATTTTAATAAATTTGGAATTCAAAATGATTTTGAAAATAATACTTTGAATAAATAATTAAAATAACATAATTTTAGAAATTCGGATTTTAATTTAAAATCGAACAATTCGATATTTCTTGACTTGGCTAGACGAATCCGTCGCGGCGTTGACTTCAAAATAATAAATGAAATAGTAGCGACACGATTTTCTAAATATTAAAATAATTATTTATTGCATAAAAATTCTGGATCGCTATAATCTTACCTCCTTAAAATAATTTCGTCCTCGAAATTAAACTTACTTAATCTTATAATTTCTGAATACTTAATCAGAATCTCTTCTTCTTATCATCGAATATTCTCAAAATAATCAAAACAATTCCTGAATATTTTCTCTACGTAAAATACCCAAACATATCAACATAATATCATCAACTTATCTTTTCAATATTTGTAACCCAAAATTCAGTAAACAAATATCTCCCAAAACTAAGATTCTATACTTAAATGTCACCACATTTCCTGCAAAGTATTTCTTTCACTTGTATATACGTATGAATTCTGATTCAATACGGTACTCATTTTACTTTTGTATCATCACACTATACCAAGATTATCATTATTAAAACAAAATATCAGTACCCATAATCCAAGAAAATATTCCAAATCTTCAATCAAATCTCCTTTATCGATAAAATTTAACAGCGCATTACTTCTTGTCTCCTCTTTTCATTAAAATAATCCTGCGCTTTCTTGGTGGTCACAACATCACGCGGATTCACTCAGATCCTTGCGCTTTTAAATAGTTAATGCTGGGAAGAGGTTGAATCATCAAACAATGGATATCATCCTTTCTAACATTCGCAAGTATTATTCCAGTCTTCCTATGAATGATCTGAGAAAGATCTATAAAATAAGGCTCGAAAGATTGAGGTTGCTAATGGCTCATGATATTCCAGAAGATGTTCGCTGGTTGATAGAAGCAAAGGTTCGACTATCTGGTGAATTACCATCAACATTTCCAAAACATATGCCTGGTTTAGGCAAAAGCACGTTCGCAAAGAAACGAAGAGCAAAAAGACTGGGTGGTTGCTACAAATGTGCTCGTTGGAACTGTAATACACGTTGCAAATCAGTAGGATATTCTTCTACTAATCGGGATGATAAAATCGAATTCATAAAGGGTGGACTGAGTAAGGAGTCTTTGGATGATATTCGACTGACTCTTGAGACGCACCCAAGTGGTTATGTACAACGTGAACTTCTCTCCTTATACGCTCAGTTTAACGAGGACAAAAATCGTTATAGTCTCCAAAATATAATATCGAAAGATCCTGTTTGCCAGTCTGTTTTACAAAATGAGGCTTCTGGCAGTTCAGCAATGATATAAGGTAAATCTTTTTAAAATATTTTGCTGCTTTCTTTCACGCGTTTTGGAAATAAAATATATTTTCCTTTCTCGAGGTTTGATAAAGCTGGAAATAAATATTTAATCGCCGAAAGATGACAGCCTCGATACGATAAAAATATTCAAAAGTGGGCTGATTTTGTCAAAAGTAAATCTTTACTTTTTCAGAATCAATCAAAAACAGTAAATTTTTCCGGCTTTAAATAGTCAAACATATTTCATAGTTCAGGCATCCCAAAATCACATCTTCTTCGTAAGTTTTCTCTTCTATACTATCAAAGATGGAAGCACCAAAACTTCGACAAATCAAAACTATTTGTGTATTTTGTGGATCAAAAGTAGGGAAAGGCTTCGGTTATCTAGAAGCGGCTGTAGATCTTGGAAAGAAACTGGGGGAAAAAGGTATCACTCTTGTATATGGGGGTGGTAGCAGTGGTCTAATGGGTTGCGTTTCCCAATCTGCTCTTGCAGAGAAATCAAAAGTAATCGGTGTTATACCTGTCCCTTTGGTAGATGTTGCAGGCAAAACACGAGGGCATGAAGTTCAAACCTTATCCATCCATGAACGCATAACTTGTATGCTATATGGTTCTGATGCCTTTATAGCCCTGCCCGGAGGTTTTGGTACCTTAGAAGAAATCTTTAACATTACCTCGTGGGCTCAACTAGATCTCCATACTAAGCCTATTGGGCTTCTGAATGTTAACAATTTCTTTGATGGTTTGTTAACCTTTCTTGATTATGCTGTGGAACAGGGATTCATCTCTCCATTTTCCAGAAGGCTTCTTATTTCTGCTCCTACTATTGATGAACTACTGGATAAGCTGCAGTCATATATCTCAATACAAGATCCAGCAGGAGTTAAGATAGATTGGTCGCAAGGAAGGGGAATCAAGCGAAAATGGAGTCCGGTTAATGTAAACTTAACTCTTTGAATCTTAGAATAGGTGGGGGTAGAGTACGGAGTATTCTCACTCTCGAGACACCCCTCCATTTACTAGGATTTCCTTCATGTTTAAATCTTGTGTGTACTTCAAAGATTCCAGGTGGTAGATTACGGAGTATTCTTACTCTCGAAACACACCTCTTTGAAGGTTTCTTTATTTCCTCAAAAGATCAGAGGTGGTAGGATACGGCTACTCCGGAAACACATCTCTCATTCTGAGGATCTTTCCATGTTTTTCTCTTATGCTTTCGTGTGTTTCATGTATTTCCTTTCCAGTGTGACTCTTGTGTGTTCTCCTTATGAGAAAATAATAAAATCTCTGCTATCATCTACTAAATCTCGTTTGTGATGTAAATGATCTTGCATGTCTAACCTTAATTCCTTTAGTGGATGCTTATCATATTATGCTCTTAATTCCAAATGATAAAATTCTGGATAGAGTCTCCCTTGTAATTTGGACTTATCCAAACCATAAGCATACTTCAAAACTCACAATAATAAATAACTCCACATTTGATCACAACGATCTAAAAATATTGAAAATGATTCCAACACTTCAATATCATCAAAATATCCCATAATTCAATTCATAATTCCTCAACATAGAAATTTCAAATCATATTTTTCAATATCACAATATTACTTCCTTCCATACCTTAATTGGCTCAAAAGTTACTCATACTTATAAATATATGCCATAAATCATGTTCCCAAAATTTATTCACAAAGCCAAACTTCATAATAAATTTCTCTTCAACATAGAGGCATAATAAATTAACTCAACATAATATCCATTACTTAATTCTCAATAAAATCATATTATTCCCATTATGCTCAACACTCGTTTTCTTTTAAAAATTTCTCATACTCATACATTAAAGCATATAAGTTATGACAAAGCATAACAACATCATTATTTTCGAAGAAATACATTCTTATTTCTCATAAATCATAAGTATCCGAAATACTCTTCATTCTTTCTCATAAATCAATAAAATGAGTATTCGAAATACTGAAATAACTTTAAACATCATAAACTTCTTTACCTCGGAGTTGGTGGAACGAATGATGGCAGTGGCAATCTTCATCAATAAAATTTTTATAATGGAAAATATTTCTTGAAAATTCTTTTTGAAAATTTTTCCAGTCTACAGAAACGCAGACTAGCTCTGATACCAACTTGTAGCGCCCCGAGTTCCGTATACCCGATTCACTACGTCATTTTCTGTCTAAATTTTTTCGAATAATATTTTTGCGGAAGAAATAATTGAAATTCATTTTTGGCAACATTAAATAAACTGTAATGGCCGCTAAAATTGAAAACCTTTATGAAACCATTTGAAATAGTAAATCGAACCATTAATATTGTAAAGAAATTGCCAATATCATAATTTCTCAAATAAATGAACTTCTCTAAATTATTCGATTGTTTGGAAAATACGGAAATCATTAACGTCAAACTTTCAACCGTTCAACGATTATTGCCACCATCATTCATCGCTCGCCACCGTCTCCGAAACCTGCAAAACTGTTAAAAGTAGGGTGAGTATTTCATGGGGGAAATACTCAGTAGACTCATCGCAAATTAATTTAATTTATAAGATGATTAAACACATAAATCCCGGCTCTTTATAAAACGGGCATTGATAGAGCTTCTTTATAAAACTGTTCTTGATAAAACTCATATTGTGCATTACAGCACGGGACATATTTTGCAAATCATATGCTCTTTGAAAACATCTCTTTGAAAACAGTTCTTTGAAAACCATATACTTATAAAACATTTTAATTATGCCAAGCATAATTTCTTTTGAAAGCATAACATAAGATAGGATTGAAATCCTCATAAACATAAGAATTTTACCGAACTTAGGTGGTAAGAATTCTTATGTAGTAAAATCATAATAACAGTAAGTTTTCATCATAACATAGGATAAAATCGAAATCCTCATAAACATAAGAATTTTACCGAACTTAGGTGGTAAGAATTCTTATGTAGTAAGTATACCAAGCATAATTTTTCTGAAATTCATAGGGATCAATTGCATCATAACATAAGATAGGATCGAAATCCTCATAAACATATGCGACAGGAATTTTACCGAACTTAGGTGGTAAATCCTCATAAACATATGGAAAGATAGGAATTTTACCGAACTTCGTGGCAAATCCTCATAAACATAGGAGACACAAGAATGTTACCGAACTTAGGTGGCAAGAATTCTTATGTGTAGCGCTACTAAAACTCCGGTCCCCTTAACATATCATAACTTATCATATGGGACCCAAAACAATCTTGGTAGATTGATTTCATAGCAATGATCCAAAAAAACATTTTCGTGAAGCATAGGGTATACTTACTTTTCGTAAAAACATAAAGTATATTTTCTTTTCATAAAAAAACATACTTACTTTTCATAACAACATAAGGTATATTTACCTTTCATAAAAACATACTTGTTTTTCTTAAAAATTGACTTTCACAAGTCACATGACATTCATATGAAATCATAATTTAAATCAATTAATAAGTGCGAGTCTACCTCAAATCTGACGAGTGCAAAGTTGAGCGGGAATGACTTCAATTTCTTTAAATTCTCCGTACGCTTCGTCTTAGCCAATAAGTCACTTTAGTATATCGAATATATAGTTCAAAATGATAAATTATAATTTGAGGACTAAAATTGATGTTTTGAAAGTTGAGGGATTAAAATGAATACTTTTGAAAGTTCAGGGACTAAAATAGATATTTTGAAAGTTAAGGGACTAAAATGAATACTTTTAAAACTTGGGCTTAAAAGTAAATCAGCAGGTACTGAAATAAAAGAGTTTAAAGTTAAAGGGCTGAAGTAAATCATTTTAAAGCTTTGAGGCTGAAATGGATGAGTTTAAAACAGTAGGGACTGAATTAAAACAATTTAAAACATCAGGGACTGATTTGCAAATTCTGGAAATATATCATTCAGATCTTTTACTCTCTCTCATTCATATCGATTTCACTCTCTCTCTCTCACAACTCGATCCAAGCTCTCTCTCTCTACCATTCTCTCACTCTCACGAAACGGAGGCTGCGAAGATCTGATTCTCCGATCTACAGTCGGCGATGTGCCGGCGTAAGGTGCGGCAAAGAAGGGGTTCCGGTTTTGAAAGAGTTTGGTGTGAGATGGGGATAAAAACCGAGGCTAAACTAGGCTTGAATCGCGATTAATCTCCGGTATTAAATCTGGCAGCGAAGGGCTTAAGGTTGAGGTAAGTATTTGGGTATTCTATTTCTTTGGTTTTGGGTTTTGTTTTGGGTTTTGATTTGGGGATTGTGGAGTTGAAATTTTGGGTCGGAGGTTACGGTGGTGCGCGGACTTGGGCAGTATTGCAGCGGTGGTGGTGTGATGAAGCTGGGTGGCCGCCGTGATGAAAATGATTGATTTCCTGTGGTTTGTGTATTCGGCTATGGGTTGCAGGTCGTGACTGTGGAGGTTGGTGACTGGTGGTCCAATTAGTTGTTCGGTGATAAACTGTGGTGATGGATTGTTGATGATGATGCAGTGTAGATGGTGGCTGGTGATGTTGATTTTTTTGCAGTGATGAAACAGTGATGGCTTGCTGTTTCGGTTAGTTGCAAATTTGGCAGTGGTGGGTTTTGAATTGATAACTGTTGTGATGTCCTTAGGTGAATACGGTGAAACTGCCATTGGTGTTTCTTTGTTTGAGTAATGGTTATGAGTTGTAGTTGCTGCTGCAGATGGTTGGCGATGGCTGGATTGAGGAGTGCTGGTTGACCGTGGCTTTATGAATTGGCTGTGAATTGATTTCTTGGAGGTGTGACTGAGTTGTGTGATGGTGATTGAGGGTAGTGAACTGTGATGGTGGCTATTGTGTGATCGATATTGGAGGTTGGTAATGGAGCTGCTGGTGGTTCGCTGGTGCTGGTGATGAGATGATGAAGATGGGTTGTGAAATGGATGTTGAATTGGAGAGGCAGGGGAGAAGTGTGGGCTAGACTATAAAAGGGGAGGAGGAAGATGACTTTCGGCGATAAAGGAAAAAGGTGCAGGGTTGTGGGGTTGGTCAGTGATGATGATAAAGATTCACAATCATTCAGGGTTGTGGGGTGATGTATAAAGAGAGGAGGCATATGACTTGAAAAGAAAAAAGAAAGAAAAGAAAATGGTTAATAGGGAACATGGGAAACATTAGAATAGAGGAAAAATCGTGGGTGGAAATGTAGGTTGGATAAATTTTTGATTATGATAAATATTGGACTAACTTTGATTATGAAACGTATTTAAAACAGATACATTTTGGACTGAAAATGAATTTGAAAATAAATAAATATTGATATAAAAATTGAATTACGTATTTGGACTTAAAATAATTTGAATAAGGAAAATTGAGATATTTTAATAAATTTGGAATTCAAAATGATTTTGAAAATAATACTTTGAATAAATAATTAAAATAACATAATTTTAGAAATTCGGATTTTAATTTAAAATCGAACAATTCGATATTTCTTGACTTGGCTAGACGAATCCGTCGCGGCGTTGACTTCAAAATAATAAATGAAATAGTAGCGACACGATTTTCTAAATATTAAAATAATTATTTATTGCATAAAAATTCTGGATCGCTATAAATGTCCTACCCATGGAATAGCTGATTGGATCCTCATACAAACCTTCTACAACGGGTTGACCAATGATAACAAGAAGCATGTAGATTCAGCTGCGGGTGGATCAATGATGGATTTGACTTACGAAGAAGCCTCCGAAATATTCGAGAAAATGGCAGCAAATAGTTATCAGTGGTACTCCGATCGCACCGCACAGAAATCTGGTGGAATAGCTGCGGTAAATGAAATTACAACTATTAATGCTAAACTGGACGCATTGACAAGAAAATTTGACAACATGAATCAGCAGCCAGTGCTTGCGGCTCAGGCAACCACAGTTTGTGATTACTGTTTTGAGAATCATGCACTATCAGAGTGTCCAATGGCATATCAAGGCCAACCGGATAAAGAGCATGCAAATTTTGTTGGGAACAATCAGAGGCAGCAAGGAGGTATGTACTCACAAACGTACAACCCTGAATGGAGAAAGCATCCCAACTTTTCATGGGCCAGTAATCAAAGCACCCAAAGACCACCAGGGTTTCAGCAACAACAACAACCACAGCAGCAACAACAAGTGAAAAAGACTTCGAGTGAAGAATTGATACTGCAGCTGCTGCAAAGCCATCAAGCTGATATTAAAGAAATAAAAATTCAGTTGGGACAGTTGGCAAACGCAAGTTCAGAAAGACAACAAGGTAAATTGCCAAGTAATACAGAAACAAATCCACGAGAACAGGTATAAGCCATTACAACCAGAAGTGGAGTTCAATTACCAGAAATTAGCGTGAAAGGAACAGATAACTCAGAAATAGTAACAGAAGCAGTGGAAGAGAAAGAAGTTGATCACATGGAGAGTGAAAAGTCAACGAAAAAATCTGAAAGGGCAGAAGAAGCGGAGGTGAGGAAGGCCCCGACCCCAGTTAAAGCCTACGTACCTCCCATACCTTATCCACAGAGGCTGAGGAAGCATAAAATAGACCAGCAGTTTGCAAAATTTATTGAGAAAATCAAGCAGCTGCACATCAACATTCCCTTCGCAGAGGCTTTAACCCAGATGCCGAGCTATGCGAAATTCATGAAAGAAATCCTGACAAATAAACGAAAGCTGGACGAGCATGAGACAGTGATGCTCACCGAAGAATGTAGTGCAATAATCCAGAAGAAATTGCCTCCCAAACTGAAGGATCCAGGGAGTTTCACAATCCCTTGCACTATTGGTTCTATTGAATTTGAATCTGCTTTATGTGATTTAGGAGCCAGCATTAATCTAATGCCTTTATCTATTTTCAGGAGGCTCGGGATTGGAGAAGTAAAACCAACCACTATTTCCTTGCAATTAGCAGATCGTTCGATAAAATACCCGTGGGGGTTGCTTGAGGACGTACTGATAAGAGTTGGGAAGTTTATTTACCCTGCCGACTTCGTTATACTGGATATGGAAGAAGATAAGACAATTCCTCTCATCTTGGGACGACCATTCTTGAGAACGGGAAAGGCTTTGATAGATGTTCACGAAGGAACACTAGTGCTTCGTGTGGATGAGGAGAAGATCACCTTCAACATCTTTAAGTCTATGAAATATCCCTCGTCATTGGATACGTGTTTCACGATGGACACTGTGCAAGAAGCAGTTCGTAGTGTATATGATGAGGAGCATCCTAAAGATCCATTGGAGGCGTGCATCGTTCAGTCAGAATCTGTAAACTCGGAAAATGAGGAGGTGGCAAGAATGGCTAATGAATTGGAGGCATCACCAAGGTTCACGTTGAGGGCAGGTCGTTATTTTGAACCATTAGGTGAAAATTTGTAGAAGTCCCGACCATCGTGTGAAATTCCTCCCACTTTGGAGTTGAAACCTTTACCAGCCCACCTGCGATATGCATTTTTGGGGGAGTCATCAACACTGCCTATTATTATTTCAAGCCACTTGACAGCTTTGGAAGAAGAACGGCTGCTTCGGGTGGTGAAGGAACACAAAACCGCAATAGGATGGACTATTGCCGATATCAAAGGTATTAGTTCGACTATCTGCATGCATAAAATTTTGATGGAAGATGATTCCAAGCCATCAGTTGAAGGACAACGTAGACTGAATCCTACTTTGAAGGAAGTGGTGCGGAAAGAAATTTTAAAGCTACTTGATGCAGGTATTATATATCCGATATCAGACAGTGCTTAGGTCAGTCCAGTTCATGTAGTGCCAAAGAAAGGGGGCATGACAGTAATTGCGAATGAGAACAACGAGTTGATCCCTACAAGGACAGTGACCGGTTGGAGAGTATGTATCGATTATAGGAAATTAAATGCTGCAACCAGAAAAGACCATTTTCCACTACCGTTCATTGATCAGATGTTGGAAAAGCTAGCGGGTCATTCACACTATTGTTTTCTTGATGGATATTCGGGGTACAATCAGATTGCCATTGCCTTGGCCGATCAAGAGAAAACTACTTTTACCTGTCCCTATGGTACATTTGCTTTCAGGAGAATGCCGTTTGGACTGTGTAACACTCCAGCAACGTTCCAGAGGTGCATGATGGCAATATTTTCCGATATGGTGGAGAGATTTATTGAAGTCTTCATGGATGACTTCTCAGTCTTTGGGTCCTCGTTTGATGAGTGCCTACACCACCTATCCCTAGTGCTTAAGAGATGCACGGAAACAAATCTGGTGTTAAATTGGGAGAAGTGTCACTTCATGGTGCACGAGGGAATTGTACTAGGACATCGGATTTCTGATAAAGGAATTGAAGTGGATAGGGCAAAAATTCAGGTAATTGAAAAATTACCACCACCTAGCTCAGTCAAAGGAGTCAGAAGTTTTTTAGGCCATGCTGGATTTTACAGGAGATTTATAAAAGATTTTTCCAAAATCACGAAGCCCTTGTGTAGTTTATTGGAGAAGGACGTAGTCTTTAATTTTTCTGAAGAGTGTTTGTCATCCTTTACTACACTCAAAGAAAAATTAACTACCGCACCAATTATCGTGGCACCGGACTGGAGTTTGCCTTTTGAACTCATGTGTGACGCGAGTGACTAAGCTGTGGGAGCAGCATTGGGGCAACGAAAGGACAAAATTTTCCACGTAATTTATTATGCCAGCTGGACTTTAACAGATGCCCAGATAAATTACGCCACAACTGAGAAAGAGCTATTAGCAGTGGTGTTCGCCTTTGACAAATTCAGGTCTTATCTTATAGGATCAAAGGTAGTGGTGTACACAGATCATTCGGCGTTGAAGTACTTATTTGGAAAAAAAGATGCCAAGCCTAGACTGATCAGATGGGTTTTACTGCTTCAAGAATTCGATATTGAAATCTGGGATAAAAAAGGTACAGAAAATCAAATTGCGGATCATTTGTCCAGATTGGAGCAGGTAAATGAGGAAAATCTTGAAGACATAAACGAAGTTTTTCCTGATGAACAGTTAATGCTGTTAGCCCAGATGATGCAGGTAGAAGATAATAAGGGGCCCTGGTTTGCAGATTATGTAAATTACTTGGCCAGCAACGTTTTGCCTCCTGATTTTACTTACCAGCAGAAGAAAAAGTTCTTTCATGATCTGAGGTTCTTTTATTGGGAAGATCCATTTTTGTACAGAAGGGGACCTGACCAAATAATTCGACGGTGCATTCCAGATGAAGAGATTTTATCGGTTCTAGAGAGGTGCCACTCAGCCCCATATGGTGGACACATGGGAGCCGCTAAAACGGCAGCTAAAGTCTTGCAATGTGGGTTTTATTGGCCAACAGTGTTTAAGGACGCCTTCTCGTTTGTAAAGGCATGTGACCGGTGCCAACGAACAGGTAATATATCATCCAAGCATGAAATGCCGCTTAACAGTGTTTTGGAGGTTGAAGTGTTTGATGTATGGGGAATAGACTTCATGGGTCCGTTCCCACCTTCATACAACAACAAATACATACTGGTGGCTTTTGACTATGTATCAAAGTGGGTGGAAGCAAAGGCATGTCCAACCAATGATGCTAGAATTGTGGTTGACTTTATACGGAAAAACATTTTTACTCGCTTTGGAGCACCAAGAGCGATCATAAGTGATGGGGGAACTCATTTCAACAACAGGTTGTTCAAGGCAGTATTGGCCAAATATGGAACTCGTCATCGCATGGGAACAACTTATCACCCACAGACTAGTGGGCAAGTGGAAACTTCAAACCGGCAGTTGAAACGGATTTTGGAAACAACAGTGAGGTCATCCCGTAAGGACTGGGCTAGCAAATTGGATGATGCTCTGTGGGCATATAGGACAGCTTTCAAGACTCCCATCGGGATATCACCATTTCAGTTAGTATATGGAAAAGCATGTCATCTGCCTGTAGAATTTGAACACAAGGCATACTGGGCTTTAAAGCAGTTGAACCTGGATATAGACTTGGCCAAAGATCAGAGATTCTTGCAGCTGAATGCATTGGATGAATTTCGCTTGGGAGCCTATGAGAATGCTTCCATCTATAAAGACCGGACTAAGAAGTGGCATGATCGCCACATTCACAAGAGAGAATTCCAAGTTGGGGACCAGGTGCTCCTGTACAATTCGCGCTTAAAGCTTTTCCCTGGAAAATTGAGGTCGAGATGGTCTGGTCCTTTCACAATTGCTCAAATATTTCCATATGGCACTTTCGAGCTTCATCATCCGACTAAAGGACATTTTAAAGTTAATGGGCAAAGAATCAAGCACTACTATGAGGTGGATTTTGATAAGGAGAAGTCACACATTGACATCACCATTCCAGAGTAAACAACGCAGAAAGTCGGGCTTGAGACTATAAACGGAGCGCTTGTTGGGAGGCAACCCAATTTTTCTTCTCTTGCAATTTTTATGTTTTATGTTTACCTTAGTTTCGTATTTTTATCAATTCTTTATCGTTGTTGCTTTCATGTCATTTGCATTAGTGAGTCTTTGGATGTTTTCGTATGTGTTCAAACATTTTTGTGCTCGTTTCATTCATGTCAGTCCCTCTTTGCATGATTTGGCATTTTAGACATATTTTCAGATTTTTAGGTAATTTTGAGAATTATAGATTTTAGTTGTCACTCCCGACCCCCTCGCAAGTTGTGCAAGGGTTAATGTCGATTTTCATGCTCATCCACGTTTTTCTATCATTTCGTGGCATTTGTTTCATATTAACTTAATTTCATATAAACAAAAAATATATATATATATATATATATATATTTTTTAAGGCATAGTCGCGATCGCTGATTTACCAAGTCAGTGATCGCGACTTGCCGCATAATTGTCAGCAGAAGTTTTTTTACGTACCCACGCGAACGCTGGAAGGATACCCATGCGATCGCGTGGGTGACCTGGGCGCGAAATTTCATTTTTTAAACCCGGCAGCTGTCATTTGGCTATTCATATCGCCGCCAGGTGAACCATCCCTCTCTCGCCACCAGTTGGGTCATCCCTCGATTCTTGAAGATTACCACCATCTTTTTCGTGCATCATCACTATTTTCAACACCCCTAATCACATTATCAAGGTATGCATTCATGTTATTTTTTGTATTTCTCTCCTTTTGACCGAATATGCCCTATTTTTGAGATTATGTTTATTTGATCGATTGGAGTTTGGGCTTAGGGTAGATTTTGGTTTGGATATGTGTGGAAATGATGGGGTAATATTTTTGGGTAACTTCATTTGCCCAAGGTTGTGATTTATGCATATATGGAGTACTGCCTTCAAAGTGTTCGATGAAATTTCCCAACGAAAGTTTTGATGCAATTTGGAAAATTCACTCGGGCACATATCCTTGTTACATGTTTTTCACTATTTTTGTGCTATAATCTCGCTGTTTGACTCTTTGCATTGCCTCAATTTGCATATTTCAATATCTAGCACCATTGCAGTCACTGCAGGGCCACTGCAGGGTCACTGCAAGGCCACTGCAGGGCCACTGCAAGGCCATTGCACACTCGCGTCACCACTTCATCGCGATTTTTCTATGTGCATCTGATTTCTGTCTGCTCTTAAATTTTCATATGCTACTCTTGAATTGTACTACTTTATTGTGCTCGGGACACGTTTCAATAATTTTACTTTTTTGGGCACGACAACCGAGGTTGAAAAGCACCAGTCGGGCTGTTTGTAAAAACTTTCTTATACTTTTTCCACTCTCACATTGGTTCTAATGATGCGTTTGCTCTGTGTAGGTACAATAATGCCTCCGAAAGCCACGGCTGCTCAGAAAGGGAAGGGACAGGCTGGGCCTTCTAAGCGCAAACGAGGATCCTCCTCTGCGGATCCTGAGATTGATCAGGGGAACATAGGAGATATACAAAGGTTTGTGGGGAGCGAAGAATTGCGCAGATATGATGTACTGCTTAAGGGGAAGAAAATGTGGAATGAACGTGAGGTCATTGTAGCCGATTTCCCGGATACTGAGCTCGCCCACCTTATAGAGAGAGCTGGTTGGCACAAATTGGCCGGCACACCGCACAAGCCATATCCACTTTTGGTCAAGGAGTTCCTAGCCAACTTCAACCATGCCATCGAGACAGAAGGTGCCCCACACAGGTATAAGACCTGGGTGTGTGGTAGATGGATCCGATTTTCTCCGGCTGTCATTGAGCGGGTTTTGGAGCTGACACGAGAGGGGATTGAGCCGGTCCCTAGTGATTTGGACATTGATATGATTACTGACTTCTTGTACGGCCGGCAGCATGTGGAATTGGAGAAGCCAGGGCGCTTCGAACATGGGGAGCTCACGGAGAGTATCAGGGTCCTGCACATTTTCATGTGCCATAACATCGATCCCACTTCCCACAGGACTGAGTTTAATGAAGACCGAGCTCGCTTAATCCATCATCTAGCCAGGGGGCGCAAGTTGGATTTGGGGAGGCACATCTTTGACTTTATTATCACACTCGCCTCCCAGCTGGACTCCGGCCGCCAGATCATGTTTCCTTGTTTGATCAGTGCGATCTGCGTGGCCAAAGGAGTGGATATTTTACCCCTTGAAGAACCTGCACCTCTCGGGGCCATTATCAGCAGACGCACCAGAGAGAGCACGAGGCCTAGGGCACAGCGAGGTCCACCTGCTCCTCCCCCAGCCCCAGTGGATCCTGTTGCCCCTGTTGACCCAGCTGTCCCAGCAGTGCCAGCAGCACCAGTTGCACCAGCCGCTCCAGCAGCACCAGCACATGTGCCAGCTCCTCTTGGAGATGAGAGGCTCCTACGGCAGATACTTTTGGAGTTGACTGACCTGACTCGCGCCGTTAACTTGAGGAGGGAAGCTGAAGTCGCACAGCACAGGCAGTTAGAAATCTTGGAACAGCGACTAGACCGTCTGGTTCAGGGTAATATCGTTGGGGAGCAGCGCATCATGCGCCATACGATGACAGAATTCAGCGGTCAGTTATCACGGATACAGGCCAGGCTCTTCTCTATGGAGAGCCGACTGGAAGGGATCGAGCGGCGAGCTGAGGGGATTGAGGCGAGATTGGAAGGAATAGAAGGCAGATTGGGTGCAGACGCCGCGGGACCATCTCAGCCACAGCCACAGGACCTACCCCCAGGAAGTTCTTGATTTTTTTCTTTTTACCTTGCCTTCCATTTTTGGTTCTTCCTTGTTTTATTGTTCATTGAGGGCAATGTAATTTTTAAGTTTGGGGGTGGTTGTTAAATTTTAGGCTGTATTTATTTTCGATCATATGGGCCTGTATTAATTGACAGTCTGTAACTCTTCAAACCTCTATTAATCAATGCAACCACTTGGTCCTTTTATTTCATGTTAAAAAAAAAAAAAAAAAGGGTCTTTTAGTTAAAAATTGTGTTGACACACTTATTGCCTAGGAAATAGTATGAATCAATTTATGTTTAGGCTTGAAAATTGAACAACATGAAAACATGAACTTATTTCTTAACTAGTTATGTTTTGCTAGATTCAGACTTTTTGCGCACATAGCCAATGTTGGGTACTTGCTTGTGTGTGGGATTTTGTTTAATACATGTGGGGCAGAGTTTGTGCAATTTGAACTTAAGAATGACTCAAAAATCCCTGAACGTAGATCATTAGACATCCCACCCCTAAATTAGAACCAATCATGCTAAAATGCAAGTTTGGGGGTAAAACGGTTGGAATTTGTGTGTGTTGACGGGTTGGAAGTCTGTGGTTTTTGGTTTTGCACTTTAGTCAGTGCAGTTTGGTCAACTGGTATAAACCATTTCCAGCATAAAAACAGAAAAATGCTGAAGGTCTTATTCCGCTCTTCAAATGTCTTTTTGACTCGAGTAAGTAAGTCCGAGGGGTCTTTCAAACCTGGTGCCCTAAAGCCAACTGGCTTGGGAGTCATCGACCTAAAGCTCGCTACAGGGGTCAATTAGAAAGCAAGTATGGAGAGTGGACTTACACATAAGACATTATAACATCTTTAACTTTTCTGTTTAAGCCTATATGACTCGGGCAAGTACGTCTAAGGGGTTCTTTGAACCTGGTACCCTGAAGCCGTCTGGTTTGGGAGTTGCCGATCTGAAAGCCCGTTACAGGGGTCATATAGAAAGCCAGTATGAAAAGTTCTGCACAAAGATGGTAAAAGACAAGGACAATTAAAAGAAAAAGTCGTCCATCATAAAAAATATATATATATCTATTATTGCATGGTATAAGCTTAGTTGACTGAGCTGTGATGGTTGATGTTGTAGAATTGGGGCTCACTTGCTTTTGATTTGTTATACACGCACATTTCTGATTCTGACTACCTTGTGTGGAAAAAGCAAAGAATATTTTTAGAACCCACATAGATAAAAACCCGGGATGTGAGAGAAAAGCAGAAAGTGGTGATCATCATGAGCGTTGAAAGGAATTTCATTAGAAATCATAGATTGACCACAAGGGATTCGGGCTGGATTATGCATAATGAGCCACACAGTGTTGAGCACATCTTTTGCATAAGTATGCGTTTGACATTGGCTATTCACACACACACTTGAAACTCTGGCATGATATAACTAGAAATTATTTTACATTGTTGTTCATAACTCGTGCTTAGAGCGTAAATTGATTTGGACTTATGGAGGCATATGGTAAGTATGTTGGCACAACAAAAATATCTTATATCTTGTCTATTTGATTTTGTAAGTCATTATCCGCTGTTCGAGGACGAACAATAATTCAAGTTTGGGGGTATTTGATAGGTGTATTTTATACACTTGGGAATATGCCAAAATGAGAATTTATCGTGTTGATTTATGAATTTATTCTACCTAAATTGCATTTAATTGTTGTTATTTCAGATTTTAGTCAAAAAGAGGAACAAGGAAGCAGTTATGGGAAATAATGGTCAAAAGAAGGAGAATTGAAGAGAAACAGAAATTCTAGGGTCAAATTGATCAAATCAATAATGGGGGATACATTTCGCAAATAAAATTAGAGGACCAACTTGAAGGCCAAGAGAAAGATGGCGAATCGCGTGGAAATCCTCCAGGTCGCGATCGCTAAGGTTCAAGGTTGGTGATCGCGACATGGCGATAAAATTCATGCAGAGCGTAAAATGGCTCGCCCACGCGATCGCTGATGTTTCAACCACGCGATCGCGTGGGTGTCCGACTGGGCCTGTACTGGGCTTTTGTGCGCGATTTTAAGAGGCAAAAGCACTGGAAATTAACCTAAGTCGTAACAGAGGCGTGAGGAACAAAAGAGCAGTTTTGCGCAGAGCTGAATATTGGAGGATTCTTGGCTATTCAACATCGAATTGACGAGGAGACTCAAGCACAGAAAAAGCACAGGAGATTAGTAGCCAAACACGGGAAAGCAAATCTTGGTGCAAGACTTCTTTTCTCATTGTTGAACTCATAAACTACAGCATGTTTAATTTTAATTCAGATTGTTTTTATTATTCAGTTATTATGTGTAACTAATCCTAACGTTGGGAATCACGATGTAGCTTAGTCATATTACTTTAATTCCATGTTCCTTGTTTTAACGCCGTAATTCATGTGTTGGTTTATTATTGTGCTTAATGCTTGAATGAATTGGCCACTTATTCATGACTCTATGTGTTATTTCCATAATCCGAGAGGTGAGTTAATAACATAGATCTAGGTAATAAATCCATTAATTGAACGAGGGATAGAGATATACTTTCGTGATTAGTGCGATCATGTTTAAGTTCTCGCATGTAATGCATTTAGGTAAGGAATATTCGGACCCGCTGTAGAGATACAAGGTTGACTTATCTAGGTAGAGTTGATTTAAACTCGAGAGAGGAATCTCAACTTAATTTAGTGAACTTGATCGATCACATATTTAGAAAATAAAATCTGGAACAGGAATTGATTTAATTGGCTAGGTGAACTCGTGAATCCCAACTACTTTCAATCATACTTAAAAACAATCAGCAATTGCGAAACCTAAATTTTGTGCAAAGTTTTAATCTGTTAGTCATAGTTATAAACATTAGTTTCCAAACAATCAAAAATTCATTTATTTGTTCAAATAAGGATAAGAATTTACACATTTCGGTACTTAGTAAACGGTCCTCGTGGGAACGATAATCCGGACTCTTAGGTCCATTTTAACTACTCTTCACGACCCGTTCACTTGCGGGGATATTTCGTATTGCGAGATATCGGTGAACAAGTTTTTGGCGCCGTTGCCGGGGACTGTTTTTACTAATATCGATACCAATAAATTCTTACTTTAATTTGAATTTTGTTTTGCTTTATTTTAATTTAGTTAGATTTATTTTCGATTTGTCTTTATAAATTCATGTTAAGAAGAACTAAATCTTTTGAATTGCTTCCTCTTGATACAGAAATTGAACGCACTTTTCGACAAAGGTGCAAACAACAGTTGGAAGCAGCTCAACACACAGATTTAGCAATGGCAGACAATCCAATTCAGCCAAACCAAAATAATCTGTCAGCAGAAATTGTAGTTCAACAACAAAATCAACCGAACAATGGGAGGCGAGCATTAAGGGATTACATGATTCCTCCAGTGGGAAATATTGGAACTTGTATAGTGCCGCCTGCTATTAAGTCATGTATCTCTACAGCGGGTCAGAGTTATCCTTAACGGAATGCATTAAGTTTCCTAAGAATTCATAATTGACCACATGCAACCATAAATTCATATCTCTATCTTTTTATTGTAATTTTCGGATTTATTACCTGATCTAATTGTTAACTCACCTCTCAGATTATGAAAACAACCATTAAATCATGAATCGGTGATCAAGCAACTCAAGCATTAAACGCAATAATAAAATCAATACATGAATATCAAAGCACCAACTTGAGAATTAAAATCAAACAACAAACATTAAATCTATATCGTCAATCCTGATTAATAATTTAGCTTCTCATGTTATTGGGAGAAAAATCAATAAATAATAACGCAAATAAAACCCAGAGTTTGGAAAAATGAAGAATTGACATCACCAATTAATTCCAGTCCTGTACTCTCCAGCAACCTATGTATATTCTCAGCAATTTATCCCACGTCTACCTCCTCTATTTTGTCTCCAAGTGCTGCCTTTTTATTTGTCTCCACCAATGTATTCTCTCTTCTTAATCACCCCACCAGAAGCCTTTTTTTTGTTGTTCCAGCCGTGTACTCTTTTGAATTCCTCCCAGCAATATGAACCAGCCACTGCTTTTGAATTTAATTCCAACACCAATCCTTGTTTTCCACCAATCAGCCGTGTCTCAGTCAAATTAACTTCCAGCAGTCCACACTTCTTCCTTTGATTCCAAGCAATAGCCGACCAACCTCAATTCCTGTGTATATGTATATATTATATTCTGCCTCTTCCTCTCAATTCAACTCCCCAGAATTATACCACGGCTGCTCACTTTTTTTGTGTTCTCTCCGCTCTTTGTTAGTCTTTCACGGCCTGCCCCCTTGTTCAGCAATATGTGTATATATACACACACAAATTAGCCCTAAGGCCCAAATCAAATAAATTCTCCTTTAAGCCACTCAATTCTTCCATATATGATAAGTTAGTCCTTGATTTTTCAATTGTGCAATTAAGCCTTTGAGTTTTGAAACGTCTTCAATTAGCTCCATTTTCCAGCCAATTATGTTATATATTTGCTTCAATTTCTCATTTTTTCTTGATTTTGGGATAAAACCTGAAATAATGACAAATAAACACAAACTAAGTAGAATTTATTCGAGAAAAACAATATAATATCTTAATTTCGACAGATAAATAAGTGTATAAAATACACTTATCTGTGATCAGACAGAATTAATGGAAATACCTCCATTAGTAATTGTTACATCTATTATTCTAATAATACTGACCTTTGATTTTTATTAAGTTGTTGGGATTCTAATAGGTTTGAATTTGAAGTAATATTGATTTTCTTAATGACGTTGCTTCCCTTAAATTATTGGGTTTGATTTTCATTAAAATGTAATTTGGATGCTGCCACCACCATGGGAAATATGTACTTTCATTTCGATTTTGTAATGTCTTCATTTTGATTATATAATTTCGATTAAATTCTTTGGGATTAATGGGTTTGATTTTGAAGTAGTTTTCATTAAATTGTTGAAATGTGAATGTTGATATTTACTTAATAATACATTGCTGGATTAAAGTATATTTGTTGTAAAACAATAGAGAATATAGAGAGAATCAGAGAGAATTTCTTATTCTTAATATTTCATAATGGATATAGGCCCCTATTTATAGGGGTGGACAATGGCATAATCGTAATATTGGACAATGGTATAATCGTAATATATAAATTTTACAGGGGCATAAGAGTAATTTTCATTCAAATATCTTTTACCTAATTTACCTAATTTTGCCTAAATTTTATAACACTCCCCCTTGAATGAAATATTACTCGCTTAATCAATTGTCTGCCTCGTTAAAACCTTGCTAAGAAAATCCAGTGGGATAAAACTTGAGCGAAGGAAAAAGAGTACACAAGCTCCCCCTGATGTTGGCCATAGTGAATCATTGAGTCTGACATTCGAGTAGAACAAATCATGTACTGAATTTTGAAATTCTGAAGTGCTGCCTCATTAAAACCTTGTCAGTAAAACCCAGTGGGATAAAATCTGAATCAAGGAAAAAGAGTACAGCCGCTGCCTCGTTAAAACCTTGTCAGGAAAACCTAGTAGGATAAAACCTGAACGAAGGAAAAAGAGTACAGCATGATTCTCCCCCTGAAGTGTGCAATTGAGGATTCATGAACTTCTCGAACATTGATATCATCTTTCGTCTGGAATATATATGAAAATCTTCTTGTGTGTAGCCGATATCATAACATTCTTCATAAGATGTGTATGATTTTCTTCATTTGTTGATATCATTCCAGTATAACAATGTGTTGTTAATTATAGCTTGTTGATAGCTATGATGATGCCTCAAAAACCTTTGCTAGGAAAACCCTGTGGGACAAAACCTCAGCGAAGGGAAAAAGAGTACATTATTCTCATTAATTCTTATCAATACGCCTCAACTGTTGCCTCATTAAAAACCTTGCTAGGAAAACCCTGTGGGAAAAACCTCGGCTAAGGGAAAAAGAGTGCAACGCGTATTTATTCCTTTTCATGGAATATCACAAGTATATTGATGCAATCTCATATCTTTTCATCAAAACATATCATTCATGATGAACTTTATATAAATCGTTCATAGCTCATTTATGATGTCATAGTTTATTTATGATGTACTGAACATGCTATATCAAGCAATGTTTATTTAGTTGACTGATTGCATTACTCAAATCTAGAATTGATTCACTTCTATCAAAATCTAGAATTCACATCTGATGAATAATTAAATATTCATTTTCATATTCACTTCTGGTGAATAATTAATTTCCGGTGGATAATATAATTTTGCATATTGAATAATATATTACAAGTAACTAGAAGATTAAAATATGAATGATAGAAATATCAAAGCATTTACCTTCCAATATGGTAGGTTGAAAAATATTGACTTTTTCTTCCAAGTTACATAAGATTGAGTTGTATTCTTATTTCTCTTTCGTTTACCACTTTTTCCCCAATCATTTACAATTTTATCAACTTCAATAAAATCTTCTTCACCACTTTTTATCTTCGACCTAATAACTTTTTCAGCATGTCCATTAAACCAACTCTTTTTCATACGAAATGAATGATCCGAGGCAAGAAATATTCTATGTCCCATGTATGCTAATTTCCTACCATGTGACAACCATAGTGAACATGTATTTTCACGACAAATAGGGCATGCAATTTTTCTCTTCACGGGCCATCCAGATATATTTCCATATGCAGGAAAGTCATGCATTGTCCACATCAAAATAGCTTTTAAAATGAATGTAGACTTTGTAACTGCATCATACATCTCAACCCCATCACTCCATAACAACATTAAGTCATCTACAAGTGGTGCCAAATAAACATCTATATCATTACCTAGTTGTTTTGGCCCCGGGATCAATAAACTCAACATCAAACTTTCCTTTGACATGCATAATGAGGGAGGCAAGTTATATATAGTTAAGATTACTGGCCAACAACTGTATTTAGAGCTTAGATCTTTGAAAGGATTAAATCCATCAGTGGCAAGACCCAATCTAATATTTCGAGGATCTGATGCAAAATCTGGACACCTTGTGTTTATCATTTCCCAACCCAATGAATCAACTGGATGCCTCATTTTACCATGTAAACTTTTATTACTTGAGTGTCATCTAAGTTGCGTTGACATCTCATCTATTCCAAACATCCTCCTAAGTCTTGGTATTATAGGAAAATAACGCAAAACTTTTGCTAGAATTTTTTCTGAATTTTCTTTGTTCGTTGGTTAACTTTCCATCTTGAGCAACCACATTTTGGACATATTATAGCATGCTCAAGCTCTTTCCTATATAGGCAACAATTATTTATGCAAGCATGTATCTTCTCATAGCCAAGATCAAATATATTGACAAGTTTTTTCATCTCATAAAGTGATTTAGGAAGTGTATTATTCTCTGGCAGCATAACTTGAACAAGATTTATAAGATCATCAAAACCACTATCCGATAAACCATGTGTAGCTTTATGCTTAAACATAGCAATCGAAGCTGACATCTTCGTGAATGTCCTACAACTAGGATATAAAGGAGTTTCAGCATCATCAACTAAACTTTCAATCTCATCTTCTCCTCCATCAATAGGGTTTTCAGGATCCACATCAAGTTGTGCATAGAAGTCCCTAAACATCATATGTGATTCAGGTATTTCTACATGACCAAATTTGGTTCACTTGGTTGTTCTCCATGAAATACCCAAACGACATATGTAGGATCCATACCCTTAATAACCAAATATTCATACACCGTATCATAATGGTGATGCTTTAGATTCCTACACTTAATACAAGGGCATACTATCATTTCTGAATTTATATAGTCACGAGCTAGCTCAACAAATTTTTGTGCTCCATCTCTATATTGTTCTAACAATCTACAAGTAAAATTTACTATGAGTATAATTTTTTTGATTTTTGTAACTAGATTAATAGATAATCTAATTTCAGATGATAACCTTGATAATTGCAGCCATGCTTTATCCATCATATAAAAATATTTTATCAAACACTGAACAACTGAAATATATTATCCATTATACGTACATATAGATTAAAATTAAGAAATAAAATATGAGATATCAGCTCCTAAGAAAGTGTAGATCATAGCCAAATTCAAAATTCAAATGTCACATTTTCAAAATCAAATTCAAATGTCATTATCTAAATCAAATGACGCACTAACCTTGCAAGTCCTTGCAGACTTGTAGTTGTACAGTCGTGGAGTCTAGGAGTCAAGTTCAACTCAATAATTTATCAAGCTTAAGCTGCCCGTTCCGCAAGTTATCCTGACGCAAAATAGAAGTTCTAGGTTTACAAACGTAAACCTAATCGATAAAGAACTGTAATTCACGAGAAAATAATAGCCTCCAAATTTGAATAATCTTATTTAGAAACAAAACAGCATTTAAATAGTTTTCGAATCCCTAATGTAAGCAAAAATACCAAATTAGACATCAACGAAATTAAAGGAATTAAAACAGAAATTCTAAAAAAACTTTGACTCCCTAGTAACACATATTAAACTAAGAATTTGAGATTGGAAACGACCTCAACCGGGTAAACCCGGGTTGGGACGCTATTGAGCGCTGAGAGACGTTTCCGAAAACATATTATAATAAGAAAAATTGACACTGGTGCAAAAAGTTATGACCGTTTCTTCGAAACAACTCTTTTACCCATGATTATTCATTCAAATATACACACACATAGCAAACCAAACAAATCAAACACCTAAAGTGTCAAATATTGAAAAAAATGAACTTCTTTAACCACCTAACACTTGCCATAAACATTTGCAAAAATAAAATTGTTCAAATGCAATTACACTTCTATTTATGCCCTGTTTGATATAGACTAAAATCAGATTTTTAGTAAATTTTGACAAAAATTGATCAAATATGTGATTGAAAAGTTATGGGTCTCATAAAATATGTGATCAAGATTAATTCTTAACTTTGAATTGAGATTAAATCAACCGTCTAAGAAATGGAAAATAGTCTGCAATATTAGGAGTTCCAAGACATTCCATCACACCCCACACAACATCCTTAAACTCTTGAGAAGAATCAGAGTTAAAATCAACCAATTCAACAGAAAAAAGAGTTGTTGACATCAAATTAAGCAATGAGATTAAAGCAGTTTCACCAATTTTCACAACCAACCCATGGAAATTTTTTCCCCCTTTGTTGTCTTTCTATATATGGAAGGCAATCACAAAATGTAGTGATACATAATTTTTTTAAAATACAAGTCGAAAATGACAATAAACTATTGGCCCGGTCACAGAAATGATAAAATTTTCCGCCCTGAAAATGATAACTTACAAGTGGACCATAAATATGGAATTGTCTCATGGTTCAAAAGATTCGGCTGAAAATGTTTAACATATGTCT
The DNA here is from genome assembly GCA_963555705.1 of Ligustrum vulgare. Classification (NCBI taxonomy): domain Eukaryota; kingdom Viridiplantae; phylum Streptophyta; class Magnoliopsida; order Lamiales; family Oleaceae; genus Ligustrum; species Ligustrum vulgare. Next base: position 10,806,036 of record OY743177.1, read on the forward strand.
TTGAATTGGGATGAAGGACACCATATTTAATATTTATCATCCCTAATGAGTGATCTGGACATGAGGTCCAACGATTCAGTACCCCTGAACATGAAAAATACTACAGTCACACCCCTTCATCCTTCCATTAGTGACTTGTCATCAGTAAGCTCAGAACACAAATGCAATATATTCCAAGGAGACCAAGGTATAGAAATGAAGCTTAACAATCAACAGATAAATCTTTACCCACTTCATAAACAAATCATACACCCAAAATGGAGCTTTCAAATCAATTAAATCACAAAAAAAAAAAAAAAACTCATAAACCTTTTTTCTCATAAACCAGCAGATTTTGATTCTGAAAAAAAAAAAACCCCAGATGCTGAAATTTAGTCAAACTGAAAAAAACGAATTAAATAAAAGTTGCAGAGAATCGGGTGGGGGGAAATAACTGGGAAATGAATTAGATTATTTGCTTTTGGTGTGTAATAGGGTTATATTTATAGAATTGAGATTTGCAATTAAGTCCCAACATTTGGTAAATGTAAAAATTTAGTCCCAAAACCCTTTTGCAACGTGCACTGCGCGTTGCCAAAGACTAAGCTTTTGCAACGCACGTTGCAAAAGGCTAAACTTACTGCAACATTTTTATGAACGTTGCAAAAGCTTATTATTAGCAACACTTATTTGGTGAATGTTGCTAAAACTTGATTTAATGAATCAAAGGCAACATGCAACAAGTGAATGTTGCTATAGACCCCTTTTAGCAGCATGCAATTGACGATGTTGCCATTTGCATGTTGCAAAAGGATTTTTTTGTTATAGTGTGTGTCTTCTTATGCAATCTAATTGCTGGAACACCATCTCTGTCCAATTGGATTAAAACTTTAACTTCACCTTGGAATTCCTCTGGTTTCAGCAGCTTAAAGCATTTCTCTTTGTATCCAACATTAGCCAACCAATCTGCTACCTTGTTTCCTCCCCTCCATATATGCGTCCAATTAACTTTGGTAGTTTGGATTTTATGTTGAATGCTTGCAACTAAAAAATGAGTATCTGTTCGATGTGAATCCCGCAAGCGCATGGGATCGTTGACAATTAGTAATTGTGATGAGTTGAGAGTATTGTTCCCATGAGGAATAAGTTTTAGTCTTAATTATTAGTTTATTGTTGATTCAATTAATTAGTGAAACTATAAATAAAAAGATGGTTTGTTTGTCTATTCTAACTAAAAAATTGCAATGAATAAATAATAAAGAAAATAAAAATGTTGGGGAGTAAATATGAATGGGGAGCATGTATTGCAATTCGAATCCACCTAATGATATCTATTTCAATTCAACAATTATCTAATTTAGATGATTCATACGTTCTTGCCAATTGATAAAACTAATATTTTTAACTTTCTTTTCCAAGACAAATTAAATCTACCATAACCATGACCCGAATCTATTCCTAGACCGAATGCGAATGCGAATGTTCATGATGCATTAATTACCAATTTATCAAATAGATTGCACACGTCTATTGTTATTCCTAACAAATAGTGTTCGTGTGTTTATCTTGCCGAGTTCTAAACCTATTGTGACTTTTTCAAAACTACAACACGCAACTAATTATCCAATTGGTGATCAAGCAATTAAATAATTCAATGGAAATGCAAGAATAAATCAAGAAACGCAAGAATTTACTAAATTATAGAATCATGATTTAAAACAAATAAAAAATAGGGTTCATCTCATCCAATACATAAAGGGAATTAGCCTAACATATTAATTGATGAATAATCAATAAAAGAATTGATAAACATCACCTAGTTAAATGCGCAAAAGGAACTTGAATTCTGCCCCTTTTTCTCCAACAAAGAAGCTGTCTTCTTCCAATTAATTCCCTAGCTGCTCCTATTTATTTCTTCAATTCAATCCCAGCAAGTTTGTCTCCTCAATCTCCAATTTTAATTCCCCGTCAATGTCGGCTCCCTCAAGAATAATGCTCCAACCAACCACTCCAATTTAATCACCCCCAAAAGCTGCCCACCTAAATTAGATGAATGATGAATGATAATGCTCTCCCCTCTTTTGTCTTTTTTCCCCTCCACAATGCCGTGTGTATGTATGTATATAATCTCCAGCCAAGCCTTCCTTTGCCAAAAGAATTCTTCCCTTTTTTAACTTCTCCCCCAGCCGAGTCCTCACAATTAATACCAAATAGGAGTCTTGATATGTTTAAGGCCCAATTATAATTAGGTTGTAGGTTTTGCTTTAGCTTTTGAGACCTCAATTTTCCCAAATAATTCAAGTTGGTGCTTGAGTCTTTAATTTGTTAAAATTAATTTTAACATAGATGAATGTTCATCTAAAATCCACGAACATCATGCTGTAATTATCAAGATCGATACTGAAGCGGAAGCGTACCTGAATTCATTATTGCGTTTGATTGAACGGGGTTATGGCCTTCCAACTGATTCGTGGTTTTCTCCTTATGTTTCTTCTCTGTTGACGGGGATGCAGAGAATTATGAAAAGCCACGCTCAATTGGGGACCATGACCTGTATAAATAGTTGTAGGGCAACTATCATGTTTCAATGTTATTAAATTGGCCCCTCATCAATTTAAAACATTGAATCCGTCTCTACACTTTAATCTCACGACACTTAATACCCATTAGTCCCGAATAATCTTTAGTGGATCACTTCATTGACTAAATCCTCAAGACAGCACCACACATTTTATTTTATACATGTTTGGCCCCATATTATTGAATTTATCCAACAATCTCCCACTGGGCCATACATGTATCCTTACAAATGTGTACAACCTTATGAGCTCAAAAATGTGCTATCATTATTAAGGGTATTTCCAAACAATCTCGTCCATCAATCATATCAATATAGGATCAAAGCGACTTTCGTTACATTAATCGTAACTAAATCCATCAATGGTCACATATACCAATACAACCAAATGACATAGATCAATCATGAGAGTGTAGTATGAAAATTACATGTTATGTGATCCAAACATGCCTATTTTCAATTGGTCCGACTTTATTCCTTAGGTGAGATCAATACCAAACATAATGTAACAGAGTAGAATGAACTGAATACTTTATTTCTGTACAGAAAATTATCCAAATACACAAATGTGTCCAAAACCAAAACATAAAGCAACCAAAATACAAACTCCCACTAAATCATGATATCCTCAAGAAATATTACACCCATACGAGCAGTGTGCTCGTGAAAGACCTTGGGTGCTAATCCCTTAGTAAGCGGATCCGCAATCATGGAGTTTGTCCCAATATGCTCTATGGAAATCTGTCTACTCTGTACCCTTTCTTTCACAACCAGGAACTTAATGTCAATGTGCTTTGACTTAGTTGAACTCCTGTTGTTATTGGAATATAGCACTGCAGAGTTATTGTCACAATATAACTTTAATGGTCTTTCAATTCCATTCAGAATGCGCAGCCCGGTGACAAAATTTCGCAGCCATATCCCATGATTAGATGCCTCATAACAAGCTACAAATTCTGCTGCCATAGTGGAAGAAGCTACAAGTGTCTGCTTAGCACTCCTCCAGGAAATGGCTCCTCCAGCTAGCAGGTATATGTAGCCTGATGTGGATCTTCTACTATCTTGGCATCCCGCAAAATCAGAATCGGAGTATCCTACGATCTCTAACTTATCCGATCTGCTGTATGTAAGCATGCAATCTCTTGTTCTCTTCAAGTACCTCATAACCCTCTTTGCTGCTTTCCAATGATCCATTCCAGGGTTACTTAAATATCTGCCTAGCATTCCAACAATGAACGCTATGTCTAGACGTGTACAAACTTGAGCATACATCAGACTCCCAACAGCTGATGCATAGGGAATCTTTTGCATTTCCTTAACTTCAAGATTATTTTTCGGGCACTGATTGAGACTAAATTTGTCTCCCTTAGCAACAGGGGTGTCCCCTGGTTTACTATCCTGCATGCCAAACCTTACAAGAACTTTATCGATATAGCTCTTTTGTGATAATCCAAGAATACCCCGAGAGCGGTCCCGGTGTATCTGAATTCCTAATACGAAAGAGGCGTCCCCAAGATCTTTCATCTCAAAATTCCTTGACAGAAAGCTCTTGGTTTCGTGCAACAAGCCTATATCATTAGTGGCAAGCAGTATGTCATCGACATACAAAACCAGGAAAATATGCTTACTCCCACTGAACTTGTGATACACACAATCATCAACAACATTTATCTCAAAACCAAACGAGATGATCACTTGATGAAATTTGTAGTACCACTGACGGGAAGCTTGCTTGAGTCCATAGATGGATTTCTTTAATTTACAAACCATATAAATCGTCTCATCAATGTTTCCATTGAGAAACGCCGTCTTTACATCCATCTGATGTAACTCAAGGTCAAAATGTGCAACAAGTGCCATGACTGTCCTGTAAGAGTCTTTCGTTGAAACTGGAGAGAAAGTCTCTTTGAAGTCAATACCTTCCTTTTGTGTAAAGCCTTTAGCTACAAGACGAGCCTTATATCTTTCCACATTACCTTTCGAATCCCTTTTGGTTTCAAAAATCCATTTACAACCAATGGGTTTCGCACCTTCTGGTAATGGGACAAGATCCCAAACTTTATTGTCTTGCATAGACTTATACTCCTCATTCATGGCATCAATCCACTTTTGAGAGTCAGAACCCTTCATGGCCTGATGAAAATTGATTGGATCATTTTCCATCATTCCATTATTTTCCTCATGTTCTTGGAGAAATACTATATAGTCATCCGAAATAGCATTTTTCCTCTCTCGAGTGGATCGCCTTAATGGTATTGTTTGTTGAGGTTGTTGAGTTTGTATTTCTGGATTTTGGATGGGAGTTTCTTCAACATTATCATGCTGAGTTTCCGGATGTACTTCTTGATAAATGACAGGTATAGAAACCTGCACATTGTCAAAAGTAACAGTAGGAATCGAAATCGATCCTTCCTCAGCTTCTTCCTCAAAGATAATGTCTCTAACCTTATTTCTCCCCCCAAACTTAACATCCTCAAAAAATGTTGCAGTTCCCGTTTCAAAAATTGACTTAAGTGTGGGATTGTAAAATTTGTAGCCCCTTGATCGCTCAGAATAACCAATAAAGTAACTGCTAACTGTTTTGGAGTCCAATTTATCCTCATGCGGCCTATAAGGCCTTGCCTCAGCTGGACATCCCCAAATGTGGAAATGCTTTAGACTGGGCTTTCTGCCTGTCCAAAGCTCATAAGGTGTTTTAGCAGCAGCTTTAGTTGGTACTCTATTCAGAATATAAGCTGCAGTCTTTAATGCTTCTCCCCAGAGTGATTTTGGCAAAGTAGAATGACTAATCATACTCCTTACCATATCTTTAAGAGTTCTGTTTCGTCTTTCAGCTACACCATTCATGCTAGGAGAACCTGGCATGGTGTACTATGGGACGATTCCACATTCCTCTAGGAATCTAGCAAATGGTCCTGGACGTTGTTCACCTGAACCGTCATATCTGCCGTAGTACTCACCACCACGATCAGATCTAACGCTTTTAATTTTCTTGTTGAGTTGATTCTCAACTTCAGCTTTGAAAGCTTTGAACATGTCCAGTGACTCAGACTTTTCATGAATAAGATATAGATGCCCATAACGTGAGTAATCGTCTATGAATGATATAAAGTATTGTTGACCATTCCAGGAAGCCGTAGGGAATGGTCCACAAATATCCGTGTGTATCAATTCTAAGACGTCCGAAGTTCTATTAGCACCTAACCTTCTCGTTTTGGTCTGTTTTCCCTTGATACAATCAATACAAACATCAAAGTCCGTAAAGTCGAGGGAATCCAAAATTCCATCTGACACAAGTCGTTCAACTCTAGTTTTTGAGATGTGACCTAAGCGCTTGTGCCATAATTTTGCCGAATTTTCTTTATTTAATTTTCGCTTAGTACCACGTGATTCCACATACAAGGTTTCATTATATGATGCAATAGTATCAAGCAAATATAGGTTATCGTACGAACATAATGAACCAGTACCAACAATATTTGAATTTAAAGAAAGACTAAACTGACAATTTCCAAAAGAACAATAATATCCTGATTTGTCCAATAAGGAAATAGAAACCAAATTCTGTCTAAATGACGGTACAACAAAAGTTTCTTTCAAATCCAAATAAAAACCAGTTCCCAATAATAACCTAAAAGTTCCTATTGCTTCAACTTCCACCGATTTTCCATCGCCCACAAAGATGAATCTTTCAGCATCACTTGGCTTTCGGCAGAACAGGCAACCCTGCATAGAAACACTTATGTGAGTAGTAGCATCAGAATCTAACCACCAAGTGTTTCTAGGTACTGAAGCTAAATTAACCTCAGAACAGACCAAATTAAGAAATGTACCTTTCTTTGCACGCCAAGCGTTGTATTTGGTACAATCCTTCTTTAAATGTCCAGGTTTCAGGCAAAAGAAACAACCCTCTTTGTCCTTATGTGGCTTCTTTTGATCTGGACCCTTAACAGCTTCATATTCTGTTTTTCTTTTCTTGCCCTTATCCTTAGAGGTACTTGCCAAGTTAGCAATTTCAGTTCTATCCTGCTTCAGCCTTTCTTCCTCTTGCACACAATATGAAATGAGCTCATTTAGAGTCCATTTCTCCCTTTGACAGTTGTAACTGACCTTAAACTGACTGAAATGTGCAGGAAGCGATATCAATACTAAATGCACGAGCAAGTCATCAGACAAGTCGAGCTTTAGTGCCTTAAGTTTTGAAGCAGTATGAGACATCTTCATGATGTACTCCCTTATGTTCCCCTTGCCTCTGTACTTCATTGAAATCAAGCTTTGCAGAAGCGTGCTTGTTTCAGCCTTATCGTTTTTAGCAAAACGCTTTTCAAGTTCGGCAAGGAATTGCTTGGCATTAGTTACCTCTTCAGATACTGCGCCCCTAAAGGCTTCCGGAATGCCGCGCTTAATGATCATTAGACTCATGCGATTTGAGCGTTCCCACTTCTCAAAGTTCCTCCTGTCATCAGGTGAACTTGCATCCGTAAGAGAAGCCGGTTGCTCAACCCTGAGAGCAAGGTCAAGATCCATGCAGCCGAGAACAATTAGTGCGTTCTCTTTCCAATCCTTGAAGTTTAACCCATCAAGCATGGGGATTGAGTTAAGATTTGCAGATATTGTGGTAGCAGATGAATTAACTGTATAGATAAGAAGATGAAAAAGCTTACATTAGTACTTTATTATGCAAATAATAATTTCAAATAATGGTAAGGCCCATCACAAGATACCTAGCACAACATCAATATTTAGTCTTTGGACAGAAATATTAAATTGTAAGTGGTACCTCGATGTAGTAATCAAACACTGAAAATAAGACATGTCAACCAATAAACCTTTCTTTGGACTGATTTATTGATCACACGTTAAACCAAATAATCGTCACGCGTTTATTACCACAGGTGCACGTGAAATTCCAGCCAAACATTGACCTTCCTTTGGGCCGATCAATATCCGCATGAACAACACACACAAAAAACCTTCTAATATTCTAAGTTAATTAATTTCCACAAGAGAGGTTGCTTTGGCAACATGTTGCTTCAATTAATTCACTTCGAAATATTATATTTCTCAAAAGAGTCCGTCATACCAAAATTTGAACTTGAATTGAATGTTTTGCATATATTTAAGGCTTTAGGATTTGAATTATGAAATTCAATACTTTAGGATTAAGTAATCATTAAGTTGGATGGTTAAATTACAATTTAATTAAACTTGATTGGCCAATTATGAAATATTTTTAAACTTGAAGGACTAAATTGCAATTTTCCCAAACTTTAGTGGCCAATTAATTAAAATCATAAACTTTAGGGACTGAATCGTAAAATTCAGAATTCTTAAAACCCAACTTAAATGATTTCTCAACTTTAGGGACTTAGTTTGTAAATTCAGAAGCTTGAAGGGCCAACTTAAAAGTTTTATAAACTTAGGGTTTTATTAATTATAAAAAACAAACCAGGAGGACCTATTGTGCAATAACCTTAATTTCGTGAATTGCAACCTAGCCCTTCAAAACTTCAAATTTCCGATGGAGGTCCCTGGGCCAAAAAAATTGAAAAATCTAGGGTTTGCATGCAAACCCTAGCCGCCGCTCCATCCAGCCAAGAACGCGGCGCCATCTCCGGCGCCGCACATCACCTGCAGCGCCATCACCGGCGCTGCAGCAAGAAACCGAGTCGCGCGAACCAACACTAACCCATCGCACGCGGCGACGCTGCGTCCCGCCGCGCGCAGTGCGGAGCTGCCCCTTTTCCGATCTTCATCCTCAACAACAACCACAATTCATATATAACAACCCTCAAATTCGAAATCAACCAAACCAAATCCGAAAATCAATTTTGTAAACCCAGATTTTTCGCACACATGAATTCATACAGAGAGAAGAAACGAAAAAAAAAATTTGAATCTCGCATTGTGTATGTATATTTTCCAAATTATTGAAATCAGTTTCGCCGAGTGTATGTATAATTTCGAGCTTGCTGAATTCATTGTATTTCGAAATCAGAGGCTTATTTTCAGTGAATTGCTTTTGAAACAAATTTGCTGAATTGGGTTTCACATATGCACAGACGCAATATACATATATTCGTACAAAATTGATCTGGTAATTCAACACGATGTTGGCTCTGATACCACTTGTTAAAATTAATTTTAACATAGATGAATGTTCATCTAAAATCCACGAACATCATGCTGTAATTATCAAGATCGATACTGAAGTGGAAGCGTACCTGAATTCATTATTGCGTTTGATTGAACGGGGTTATGGCCTTCCAACTGATTCGTGGTTTTCTCCTTATGTTTCTTCTCTGTTGACGGGGATGCAGAGAATTATGAAAAGCCACGCTCAATTGGGGACCATGACCTGTATAAATAGTTGTAGGGCAACTATCATGTTTCAATGTTATTAAATTGGCCCCTCATCAATTTAAAACATTGAATCCGTCTCTACACTTTAATCTCACGACACTTAATACCCATTAGTCCCGAATAATCTTTAGTGGATCACTTCATTGACTAAATCCTCAAGACAGCACCACACATTTTATTTTATACATGTTTGGCCCCATATTATTGAATTTATCCAACATAATTGTGTAGCCCATGTCTTCATTCATGTTAATTCATGTCTTTCAATTTTTGATTTTGCACTAGAGTCTCACTTTGTCACTTTTTGTAGGTTTTAGTCCATTTTCTTCGTTTTATCTCTAATTGCATCAAAATTGGATTTTTCCTAAAACAAATAAAATCAACACATAATTAGCAATATCATATCCTAAAACACTTACAATTGTCTAAATTTAAAGTCAAGATAAGTACGAAAAAACGTACTTATCAGTATCCCAAGGGCCAGTTGTAATCCAAGTACAAAGATTAAGAGCAATCTTGGAGTCTACTTCCACCCATACATTAGTGTATCATTTGCCAATGCAATTATCAATCCATGTGTTGATTGCCCTTATTTCAGCTTCAATAACTGTGCAATTTCCATAAAAATCCTGGAATCCCCACAAAATCTTTCCATGTCAATCCCGAATGATACCACCACCTACAGCTTGAAAATCATTTTTAGGGCTCTATCTTTCTTCAACTTAACCCAGTCATTTGGTGGCTTCGACCACATGACAGAGGAAGCAATTTTCTGATCTGTGGAATGGATATGTCTTGCTTTGTGTATACACTCCAGTAGATAGTTGGATCTTTTGATAGCCCGAATATGGCTCATCTTAATACCCTTATGTTTGGCACCATTCCTTTCCAGCCATAGGAACCAAAGGACCAAGAAAGGCAAGAGTGCTATAATACTTCTTTTGATAATTTAGTTTCTTGATATACATGAAAGACAGCCCTGGAATCAAGATGTCACTACAACAAAAATAGCCTTTTGCAACACTCAAAAAATGTTGCCAAAAGGTTTTTGCAACGTTTGGCAAGTTTTGCAAATGCAGTGTTGCCGTAGAGAAAAAACTTTTTGCAACATTTATGAAGTGTTGCGGTAGATCCTTTTGCAACGTTTTTTAAGTGTTTCCGTAGACCCTTTTGCAACGTTTTTTAACTGTTGCCGTAGACCTTTTTGCAATGTTTTTTGAGTGTTTCTGTAAACCCTTTTGCAACGTTTATAAAGTGTTGCAAAAACTATTAACCCAACCTTTTGCAACATTTATTGAGTGTTGCCGTAGACCTTTTTGCAACGTTTTTTGAACGTTGCTATATATATATATTTTTTTTCTTTTTTTAAAAATATTATTGAACAAATTATTTATAAAACCCAAATTTTTGTGGATGATTGTGGATGATGAGGAAAGAAGTGTAAAGATTAGAAGACGGAGGACTCTTGATGCAAATAAGGAAAGACTATAGATGAACTAAAGGAGAAAGTTAGTGACCAATTTGCACAAAGGGAAAATTTTGTTATCTTTCTATTGGAATGCCACAATGGTGCAATAGCAAGGGTCGAGATGATTAACAAGAAAAAGGATTGAATTGTGCAATCTTAACAATTTTAACCATGCTATCACATGGTACAATACTTCTACTACTTAGAAAGCAACTAGTGGACAAATTTTGACCTAATTTTGGGGCTATAAATACATACATCTTCAAACAAAATTAGAATACTGAACCCCAAAAATAGTCCACTAAGCTTGATTGTTGGGTAGGACATTGTGATTGTGAATTTAGTCACCCTCACATAAGAGGGTTATGATGATCATCTTTTTGTGAGGATAAAATATACGTATATAAAATTGATAAATTTGAAATTTTTTGGTCTATACTATTTTATTCATCGAGAGCTTTGATATTAGTATAATCATGATATATAATATTTGTTATTTCAAAAATTACTTATTTTATAGATAAATAAATAGTTTATCACTAAAAATAAGTAACTTTTAAAATAACAAAAGTTATATAGAAGACTATATTCATATCGAAACTTTCAATGTATAATATAATATAGACCGAAAAAGTTTAATTTTTACAAATTTTAATACATGCATTTCACCATCTCAAAAAGAGGGTCATTATAAGCCTCTATTTTGAGGGTGAACAAATTTACACTCGCACATTGTAGGCTTGAACTCCGTTAACGTGTTGTAGCCTTCATCTTCATCCTTTATATTAGTTTCGTTTCTCCAACAAACCAAAGCTAACTAACATAACCCATTTGTTATTGTTAGTTTTTGTAACTTGTCCCGGAACATAAAGGTAAAATAAAAAGTAGTACTAGTAGTAGTACTAATAATAATAATAATAACAACAACCCAAATTTCAAAGACAAAATCCCTTCAACAAACTCACTTTTTAATATTTGCTCTAGCATTAGCATTTTTCATTTTGACGAGGAACTATGATGTCATGTCTACTATATCCATTTATTTACTGTTAGATCTGCAAAGTTGACAGTATGTAATGTAACCAGTGGATGTTGCTGATGCCTTTGACTGCAGCATTGAAGCTTGCTCTTGAGAGCGCTAAAGTGATCATTAATTAATGCTGATAACTCATCTTCTATATTTATTTAATATGCCAGATTAGATTTTCACGTTATCAGCCATACCACTTGACAGGATGACGACATCCATTAGTTACCTAATGCATGCTTCTCTATTTTAAAGTCGGGTCAGCTGGCCTACTTTTATTCAGAGATTAATTATGTTAACAGCCAAACAAAATACATTGTATTGAGTTAGAATCTTATGATTGCATAGAGTTTCTAACATTTCTATTGTTGCCTAAATCAGATCGATCGGATAAATTCTTTCCTGTAATGAAATCAGGTCTTTATGATATGATCATGCTCAGACTCAGACATGCATCCTCCTACCAGTTTCATTTTGAGCTTCTAGCTTACATTTTGACATTGTTGTAAAATTTTTCCAGCCTAGTTACAGTAAAGCAATGTTATACAAATTTTTTAGTATGAATGCATGAAAACATTATCTCTTTATTACAATATATATTCCAGTATCCTACACATTACTTCTGCTATTAATTAAAATTTTTTATTTTACTTACCAACTAGTGAAGGACTCGAACGATGTACGAGTACCGTCTTCATATCAAATTTACTTCCGTGAACTAAAATCGTAATTGAAATTGCATATGTAATTTAGAACAATATAGGTAGATATTCATAATTCAATGTAAATTCTAATTGATATAACCGATAATACATACAATTAGACAGACAGTATAAATACCATTTCAAGAAATGAATCACAACACAAAAATAATGATTGGCAAAGCTACAACTGCGCATGAATATCAGAAGAATCAAGGCCATGTCCTGTAACAAAAACTAATTCATATACTTGAAAATGGCCTTTGTTTTCTATATTCATATATTGTATAAGATAAAATGTAATGGACGAATGAGCAAAAGTGAACAAATATTATAGGACCTCGGGTTCCCTGACTAATGCCTCTTCTAGCTAGGGTCTCAATCACACACCTTTCAATTTGCTATCCATTTGAAGGCGAGATACGATATGTCGATCTTGAAAAATACTAGCTTTACCTCTGATTGTAAGATATGGTGGAACTTCATAAAACAAGACTCACTTTGGGCCTTGGCTTTAAAATCCAAATACTGTAATGGAGTTCACCCTTCCATGGTGAATGGTAAAAACCATTACAAACAAGGGAACAATACATAAATAAGGTATTTAAAAATACATATTTCAAAATTGAGATTAAACTTGTATAATTTCAAAAATCATGTTGTAATTAGGATTGATTAATTAATTAAGTTAAATAATTAAAATATTTTATGAATTATTATATATATTAAAGTCACAACACTATATATTTCAAGTCACAAATAATAAATCTTTTAGGTCACAACAGGTCACAAATTATCAAATATTAGGTCACAAAATAAACTTATTTTTAGGTTGCAATAACAATTTTTTAGGTCATGAATTACAAACAAGGAAACAATACATAAATAAGGTATTTAAAAATACATATTTCAAAATTGAGATTAAACTTTATAATTTCAAAAATCATGTTGTAATTATGATTAATTAATTAAAATATTTTATGAATTATTATATATATTAAAGTCACAACACTGTATATTTCAAATCACAAATCACAAATTTTTTAGGTCACAAATAATTTCAGGGTCACAAATTATCAAATATTAGGTTGCAAAATAAACTTATTTTTAGGTTGTAATAACAATTTTTTAGGTCACAAATTATAAAATTAATAGATCACAAATGTAAAATTAATAGAATATGGATATTTTTAGCTCACAACTTATCAAATTATTAGGTCACAAATCTTTTAAGTGGCTATTATCAAAGTATTAGGTCACAATTTTTTGGTTTTTGAGTATTAGGTCGAACATTTGTGAAGTTGCATTTAATCAATTAGTCGGTCCCTGAAAGAATGAAGCAACCAGGTTAAAACTAAGGTCACATGTTTACGTCAAAGGCCACCGCCATCGTCTCCTCCAACCACCAACACTGTTGCCATCCCATCTCAGATCCACCAACATCTCCAACCAAAAATCACTTCAACTGATCCAAAACTCAAACCTACCAGCAAATAAATTTACAATCAGCAACATACCATCATACCACAAACTAAAAATCGCCCTACAACCCAAAAACCACCGCACCACAAATTCAAACAGGAAGACAAGACAGACCATTTGGACAACCCCGTTGCAGCGATGACCCATGCCGCAGCTGCACCCAGACATTGACTCATTACGGAGGTTCTGCCTCTTTCTCTTCCCTTCCATGCCAAAAACCACAACTTCTATGGGCTCTTTACTTGACTATGCTAAATCCGAAACTTAGTTTGTCGATGCTTTGGATGGCACTGGGTTGCTTCCTAGAGGGGTATCTGATTCTGCCACCATTGATAATTTGGTTGAACTTGATGGGATTCAAAAGAGTGATTCTTCTGCAAATCTAGATGCCAAAAAATGAGAACTTGAGTTTTAACAAACAGGTAAACCCAAATTTTCCTGATTCTCCTATGGTTGAAACAAGTTCATCATTCGGGTTAATTGAAAAGAGTAACGTTAGATTTTATGATCAGATGGCTGGATTAGATGAACGATTCTCGCACTTGAGTATTGCCCCAAATGCACCACCAGCAACTCATTCAGTTATTGATGGTGTCGCCATTGTGTCATCAGTTGCTGGGTGAATACAGACGCTACCACCAGTGAACATCTTAGTTGAGTCACTTCGAACAATGAAAAATCATATCACGAGGCCCCAACTGGGCTTCGGAAGCCGCCATTGTCACTGCAACCGGTGCAACCAAAGCTTGTTGATATATACAATTCACCATCACCGGATTCAAAGCATGGCGGAGGTTACATCTTACCTCGTCAAACTCTGTTACTGCTGCACCCAAGCATAGCAGAGGTGGAGGCACCTCTGCACTCGACCATCACCTCCGCCCTGCGTCTCCTTCCCATTGGTTTCTTCTTAAGCGTGTGTACTGGCGGGATGGAGAGAGAATTTAAGGTTTGAAGTGGTGTTTTGTGATTTGAAATTGGAATATATATGGTTGGATAATTAATAGAATATTATTATGTAAATTTTTTAACTAATTAAAATTGGAATTAAGACCTAAATTTTGAAGTTATATAGGTTTCATCTCATTTATGAATTTTGAATTTTAAAAGTAGGGATAAGTGTAGTTTCCTCTACAAAGAATTCAATGTTTGCTTGTTGTTAATCATCTCGACCCTGTGATAACGGATAACACATTTGAAAATTGATCTAAATTTTGAATTCATTTTGATATATCATATATTATAAAATAGACTTCTCAATTTTTATTTTTTATTCCATATTAATGGTCATATAATTTTTTCCAACAATAAGTACCATGAATTAACGAAATAAACAACTAAAGATTATAGCATTCTTTAAGTTTTTATGTCTAGTTTTTTCTTTTCTCATTATTTCTCGTATAGGTTAAGAGTTTCTCCAAATTATTCAAGTCATTTTGGTATTCATTCTGATCAACGATTTGCGTTTGAGTTATTTTCATTCATACACGTTTCTGCCAACATCAAATATTTATTATTATTATTATTATTATTATTATTATTATTATTATTATTATTATTAATCCCGTCCATTTTCACTTGCCAATTTAGGAAATTTCTTAATTTTATCAATTTATTTTAATATATAAATTAGAAGAGTTCAATTAATGCATATAGTAAATGATTTATGGATTTGTAAAAAAGAAAATATCTATAAAAAGTCAAATTAAAGATTATTTTTATTCTTTTGATAATTATTGCATTATTTTGAAGTTGAAAAATATGCAATATGGGTGTCAAATTCAAGATCTCAATGAGAAGTTTAATACAAGTTAACAAATGAGAGCAAATTTTAAACGTATCATTTGTAAAATCATCTTAAATACTAAAGGTAAAATTTTTACTTATATTTTTAACCTTTTTCAACATGCAATTTTTTTAATTTATAGCATTTAAGTCCTAAATTGATACATATCATTTCTTACCCAAATTCATTTTGACCTAAATTATTAATTTCAAATATTTTTCTTATCAAATTAAAAGAAATAATAGATATCCAGTCTTTCTAAATAAATTCAATTAAATCGTTTAATTTTTTGCAACTTTAGGTTTCGATAAATTTATTGGTTCAATTTATAAAATAGAAGGTGTTAGCAAATTCATTCTATTTAAAAATAGAATATGGTCTACACGATTATTAACATGACAAAAATTATTTGCAATTGTGAAAAATGAGTTTTAAAGAATGTGTGGTTGAGAATGAACATAGAAAAAAATTATTTTTGAAAAATCAATTTTATACGAATAAGTGATAAAGTTTTATTTCTTGTGGGTCAAGCTTCCATTTATAAATTGAGTTGTACAGGTGATTTTTTTTTTGTATATAAAGTTAATTATATTTGTAATATTCATTCAATAAAATTTAATTAAAATTTGTATTTCATATTATTACATTTTACGAGTTGAAAATTGTAAACATTTCAACTTTTAGAAATCAAATAATCGTAAGTGACTTTAGTAATCAAATCAAAATTGTAAAGTATAAAATAAGTCACATGTCGATATATTACTTGGTCTAAATAGACTAAGAAAACTAGATTATAATGAATAATTAGCTGTTAAAAGAAATATACAAGTTGTAATTCTATATTTACTTTTCTGAGTATATTTCATTATATATGAATATACAATTTATGTCGGATATTGTATTATTAAAACTTATTCAATAAATATTTTTCAATTATATCGTGCGATTACTATTCTTAATATAAAAGTAGAATAACCGTCACCAAAATACACACATAGTTTCCCGCCTAAAAAACTTTCTAAATTTGAAATGTTTTTGCTAAAAAATAGTATATTAAATATTTTAGCAATTATTATTTTACTTGTGTTATTAATTGTATTGGCATCCGGGCTATACTATTAATAACATCAAAATATGTTTTATTTTATTTTATTAATATTCTTTTAATAATTATTTTATTATTTTGAAATCGAAAAATATGTAATATGACAACATAGCCGTCACATAAATCCATACACTTTCCCGCTTATTTTTACCTTCTATTCTAGGTAATTTCTTAATTTTATCAATTTATTTTCATAATTGAATTATGAGAGTTCAATTAATACAACCTGCAATAAATGATTTATGAATTTATGAAAAGAAAACATCTATAAAAAGTCCAATTATAAATTATTTATATTTTTGGATAATTATTGCGTTATTTTGAAGTCGAAAAATATGCAATATGGGTGTCAACTCCAAGATCTAAATGGAAAGTTTAATACGAGCTAACAAATGAGAGCAAATTCTAAGCATATCATTTGTAAAATCATCTCAAATACGAAAGGTAAAAGTTTTAATTATATTTTTTACTTTTTTCAATTTGACCTAAATAATTAATTTCGAATCTTTTTTTTTTATTAAATTGAAAAAAAAAATAATAGATATCCGATTTTTCTAAGTAAATTCAATTATCCTTTTAATTTCTACAATTTTCTAGACCAAGTAAGAAATCTTATAGGAAAAATGAAATTATAAATATCAACAGTTCATGTATGCAAGTAATTTTTTGTTGTTCGTTGTGTTATTTTTGTCGAACATTGTATTTTTACCACTTATTCAATAAATAATTGTCAATTATATTTAGCGTATATCACGCGGGTGCAATTACTAGTTTATTTAAAAATTACTCCATAATGATATTAAAAACAATATTGCTACACGTACTAATACAATTACATAATTGATGGCAGATGCTTACGTGGAAAAGTGACATGGAATTGATATTTTAAACAAAAAAAAAAAAAACTCTCGAAAAAAAAAAAAAAAAAACTGAAACAAAACAAAATACCTAAAAACCTAAACCTACAAAACAGGCCAACGCAATGCACGCCTACTTTCATTCGTCTGTCCTTCTTCTTCTTCCTTGATCTCAAACGTAAATCTGAACCCATGAAACCACAGCATAATTTTGTGTGTTGTTTTGTATGGCCGCAGACACTGAGTTCAAAAATTCAATATTGAGGAAGCATTTCAACTCTGTCACTGCAAACAACATTCCGGCATCGAAATAATTCATCAGCCCTCCACCATGTCTGAAAAAGGTTATGTGATTTTACTTATGTTGCTTCCCTTAAATTCTTGCATTTGATTTTGAATAAAGTGTAATTTGGATGGTTACGTTTTCCAGCCACCATGGAAATATCTTAATTTTAGTGTTGTAATGTTGATTAAATAGTTAGCAACATGACCACACGGATTGGTTCTTCGTCTCTTTGAGATCATGCACATGTGATTGTTGATTTGAAATTGCAAGTGCACGATATCGTTAACAAGTAATAAAGTGGACTTTTGAGTCCGAGTTGTCGATCCCACGAGGACTAGTTAATTCATTATAAATTTACTTTGATTCTAAAATTCCTAGACTAAAACCAAAACTAACTAAGAAAATAAATTTGTAAGAGAATCCAAAATAACAATAAAATAGAGATTTAATGAAATAAACAATGCAATTAAAATAAAAAAACTAAACTAAAAAAACAACTAACAAAAGCAAGAAGCAAAGTGGTGGTTTTCGAACATTTAAATGAATATCGAGACTAACGATTTTGAAATAATGTTCTAGCTTAATTTCTCATCTCAAGTTATTTTCTAAAATTGTATTTGGTCAAATTCACGCATATATCTAATTTAACTCTCTCTAGTTCAAATTAGGCCTATTTAACTAAGTCAACCATATATCTCTTCAGCGGGTCAGAGTTCTCTTTAGCTAAATGCATTAAATTTTCTAAGAATTCATAATTGCAACCACAAATTCATATCTCTATCTTTTTGTTGAAATTTTCGAATTTTATTACGTGAATCGGTCATCAAGTAACTCAAGCATTAAACGCAAAAATAAAATCAATACATGAATACCAAAGCACCAACTTGAGAATTAAAATCAAACAACAAACATTAAATCTATATCGTCAATCCCGATTAATAATTTTAGCTTCTCATGTTATTGGGAGAAAAATCAATAAATAATTACGTAAATAAAACTCGGAGTTTGGAAAATTTAAGAATTGACATCACCAATTAATTCCAGTCCAGTACTCTCCAGCAACCTATGTATATTCTCAGCAATTTATCCCACGTCTGCCTCCTCTATTTTGTCTCCAAGTGCTGCCTTTTTATTTGTCTCCACCAATGTATTCTCTCTTCTTAATCACCCCACCAGAAGCCCTTTTTTTGTTGTTCCAGCCGTGTACTCTTTTGAATTCCTCCCAGCAATATGAACCAGCCACTGCTTTTGAATTTAATTCCAACACCAATCCTTGTTTTCCACCAATCAGCCGTGTCTCAGTCAAATTAACTTCCAGCAGTCCACACTTCTTCCTTTGATTCCAAGCAACAGCCGACCAACCTCAATTCCTGTGTATATGTATATATTATATTCTGCCTCTCCTCTCAATTCAACTCGCCAGAATTATACCACGGCTGCTCATTTTTTTGTGTTCTCTCTGCTCTTTGTTAGTCTTTCACGGCCTGCCCCCCTTGTTCAGCAATATGTGTGTATGTATATATATACACACACAAATTAGCCCTAAGGCCCAAATCAAATAAATTCTCCTTTAAGCCACTCAATTCTTCCATATATGATAAGGTAGTCCTTGAGTCTTCAATTGTGCAATTAAGCCCTTGAGTTTCAAAAGTCTTCAATTAGCTCAACTTTCCATCCAATTATATTATGTATTTGCTTCAATTTCTCATTTTTCTTGATTTTCGGATAAAACCTGAAATAATGACAAATAAAAACAAACTAAGTAGAACTTATTCGAGAAAAATAATATAATATCTTAATTTCAACAGATAAGTAAATGTATAAAATACACTTATCAAACCCCCCCCCCCCCAAACTAGAATATTTGGTCGTCCTTGAACAAAAATAAAACTAAACTATAAAAATAAAAATGCAACCAGAAATTATTTTTGTTTTTGTCAATTTATTTACCATGCACTTCAATAATCCAAAATGATGATTCACTTTAGAGAAGAAATATGAACAACAAAAATTATTTTCATTCATCCAATGCTTAACTTCATCGTGTGTGTGAATAGCCAAAAATCGAATGCAAACTCGTGTAAAAATATACTTAACACTATGTGACTAGTCATGCAGAAATAAGCCCGAATCCCATGTGGTCAACAATGATTTTATTTTTATTTTCCTTACACTCTCATGAATGATCACAACTTTAATGTTTTTCTCTCATATCCTGAGGTCTTTCCTATTGATGTGATTTCTAAATATGTATAAATTGCATTTTTCCACACAAGGCAGTTATGATTTGACAAGTATGTACGACACACCAAGAATAATTCATCTCCAATCCCACACTCCAGTATTAGGAATTTTAATCAACAAAGCTTATACCATTTATATATCATTTTTTTATATGGGCAACTTTTTCTTTTAATGTCCTTGTCTTTTACCATCTCTGTGTAGAACTTTTCATACTAACTTTCTATATGACCCCTGTAGCGAGCTTTAGGTCGGCAGCTCCCAACTCAGTTGAGCTTAGGGTACCAGGTTCAGAGAACCTCTCAGACTTAATTACCCGAGTCATAAAGGCTTAAACAGAAAAGTTAAAGATGTTTTAGTGTCTTATGTGTAAGTCCACTCTCCGTACTTGCTTTCTAGTTGACCCCTGTAGCGAACTTTAGGTCGGTGACTCCTAAGCCATATGACTTTAGGTTAGCAGGTTTGAAAGACCCCTCAGACTTAATTACTCGAGTCAAAAAAGATTTTGAAGAGCAGAATAAGATCTTCAGTATTTTTCTGTTTTTATGCTGGACATGATTTATACTCGTTGATTAAAACCCCTTACACTAAAGATGGATCATTAAAAATTTCAGACCCTCAATCCGTCAATGCCTACTTGAGCAGTTTGGTTCTACATTTCAGGTTGGGATCTAATTTCTTAAGGTTTGAGACTTTTCAGTCAATTCTATGTTCAAAGTGCAAAAGTTTACCCCGCAAGTATCACGCATCTCCCTACACAAGTTATTAGTCGAAAGTGGCTATGTGCTCAAGTTTGATTAACGTCTTACATGGATGAATGTCAAGAAAAATTTTAGTTCACATGTTGCCCAAATTTTCTAACTAAAGTACAAAAGTCAATTCAAATTATGTCATAAGTAATAAACAAATCAATAAAAAATTTCAAAATTTTCACCCTTTTTTTGGTGAATCCCAAAAACAAGGTATCGAATGAACAAAATGAAGAAATAAGATACCACCCCCCAAACTAGAAAGTTACATTTTCCTCAATGTAAAAGAAAAGATATATCAATTAAAAAAAAAACATTAGAATCATACACACCATTAATAAATTGAAATAGATCAACACTAACAATCCCAACTAAAACATAGCAAAATTTTGAATTTTCGAACATGGTCGGCCATCAAGTACGTTACAATTATCATGCATAATTCCTCAAAGTTTGCAAAATCATACCTATGATTTGCTTTTGATGTGATAAGAGCAATGAGGTTAAAAAATGTGATGCAAAATTGTAAGCTCATGGATGATGTATGAATTTAAACTAAAAATGCACTTGAAGATCAAATCAAAGAGGTTGGTGCTAGAAATGCTAACTTCAAAAACTCCAAGAAGAAAAAAAATAAAAATAAATAAAATGCAAGTACTACCTAAATAATTAAAGTAACAAATAAACAAGAACAAATAAAAGGAATAGAAAATTGGGTTGCCTCCCAATAAGCGCTCCGTTATTTCTACTCTGTTCAAAATCAGAGTTAATATTACCATAGACTCGAACTTAGCTATGTATATTTCGATCGTTTCTTTAGGCCGTATCACAAAATCAATTTTATGAGAATCAATTGAGTACAAGGATTGCTTGATAGCTACACCCTTGTCGACTGTTATGTTCTCAATTAAAATCAACTCCTCATTCTCAACATGCTCATCTTCCTCTTTTGATGGTGCAGATTTTCCTTAACTTCTTCTTTATTAGTTTCCACCGGTTCGTCCTCCTGTGGCCTTGTCAAATGGATCTTTGGCGGTTGTGTCTTGTATTTTTCGGCCTTGTAAAATAGGCATGTATCATCATTTAGAAAGTTCTTCACTTCCTCTCATGTGGCCAGCAGTATACAATCTGTAGTATTATGGATTGCTTCACAGTATTCACATGTTAAACTTGTTTGAATTTCTAAAGGGTCCCTAATAATGATCGATTGGGTCATTAATAGTTCAAAAAGCAAGTACTCATCATCCACATTGGCTAAAGTATTATATTCTGTCATATAGCTCATGTCCTCCCGTGTTGCCTTAATTTCTTAGCTTTTCTTCTATCACTATCAACAATGTCACACAGAAAAGCAAGAAGATCATATGAAAAAGAAAAGGAAAAAAAACAAATAAAGGAAAACTAAATCTAAAAACTAAGAATACTAAAAATCAAAATAAATAAATAACAAATTAAAATAGTCCTGACAACGGCACCAAAAACTTGTTGTGAAAAATATCGCAAGTGCACG
Organism: Ligustrum vulgare; assembly: GCA_963555705.1. Taxonomy (NCBI): domain Eukaryota; kingdom Viridiplantae; phylum Streptophyta; class Magnoliopsida; order Lamiales; family Oleaceae; genus Ligustrum; species Ligustrum vulgare. The sequence continues at coordinate 10,828,168 of OY743177.1, forward strand.
ATATCGTTAACAAGTAATAAAGTGGACTTTTGAGTCCGAGTTGTTGATACCACGAGGACTAGTTAATTCGTTATAAATTTACTTCGATTCTAAAATTCCTACACTAAAACCAAAACTAACTAAGAAAATAAAATTGTAAGAGAATCCAAAATAACAATAAAATAGAGATTTAATGAAATAAACAATGCGATTAAAATAAAAATAAAAAATTAAACTAAAAAAACAACTAACAAAAGCAATAAGCAAAGTGGTGGGTTTTCGAACAATTAAATGAATATCGAGACTAACGATTTCGAAATAATGTTCTAGCTTAATTTCTGGTCTCAAGTTATTTTCTAAAATTATATTGGTCAAATTCACGCATATATCTAATTTACCTCTCTCGAGTTCAAATTAGGCTTATTTAACTAAGTCAGTCATGTATCTCTACAGCGGGTCAGAGTTCTCCTTAACGGAATGCATTAAGTTTCCTAAGAATTCATAATTGGCCACATGCAACCATAAATTCATATCTCTATCTTTTTATTGTAATTTTCGGATTTATTACCTGATCTAATTGTTAACTCACCTCTCAGATTATGAAAACAACCATTAAATCATGAATCGGTGATCAAGCAACTCAAGCATTAAACGCAATAATAAAATCAATACATGATTATCAAAGCACCAACTTGAGAATTAAAATCAAACAACAAACATTAAATCTATATCGTCAATCCTGATTAATAATTTAGCTTCTCATGTTATTGGGAGAAAAATCAATAAATAATAACGCAAATAAAACCTAGAGTTTGGAAAAATGAAGAATTGACATCACCAATTAATTCCAGTCCTGTACTCTCCAGCAACCTATGTATATTCTCAGCAATTTATCCCACGTCTACCTCCTCTATTTTGTCTCCAAGTGCTGCCTTTTTATTTGTCTCCACCAATGTATTCTCTCTTCTTAATCACCCCACCAGAAGCCTTTTTTTTGTTGTTCCAGCCGTGTACTCTTTTGAATTCCTCCCAGCAATATGAACCAACCACTGCTTTTGAATTTAATTCCAACACCAATCCTTGTTTTCCACCAATCAGCCGTGTCTCAGTCAAATTAACTTCCAGCAGTCCACACTTCTTCCTTTGATTCCAAGCAATAGCCGACCAACCTCAATTCCTGTGTATATGTATATATTATATTCTGCCTCTTCCTCTCAATTCAACTCCCCAGAATTATACCACGGCTGCTCACTTTTTTTGTGTTCTCTCCGCTCTTTGTTAGTCTTTCACGGCCTGCCCCCTTGTTCAGCAATACGTGTATATATACACACACAAATTAGCCCTAAGGCCCAAATCAAATAAATTCTCCTTTAAGCCACTCAATTCTTCCATATATGATAAGTTAGTCCTTGATTTTTCAATTGTGCAATTAAGCCTTTAAGTTTTGAAACGTCTTCAATTAGCTCCATTTTCTAGCCAATTATGTTATATATTTGCTTCAATTTCTCATTTTTTCTTGATTTTGGGATAAAACCTGAAATAATGACAAATAAACACAAACTAAGTAGAATTTATTCGAGAAAAACAATATAATATCTTAATTTCGACAGATAAATAAGTGTATAAAATACACTTATCTGTGATCAGACAGAATTAATGGAAATACCTCCATTAGTAATTGTTACATCTATTATTCTAATAATACTGACCTTTGATTTTTATTAAGTTGTTGGGATTCTAATAGGTTTGAATTTGAAGTAATATTGATTTTCTTAATGACGTTGCTTCCCTTAAATTATTGGGTTTGATTTTCATTAAAATGTAATTTGGATGCTGCCACCACCATGGAAATATGTACTTTCATTTCGATTTTGTAATGTCTTCATTTTGATTATATAATTTCGATTAAATTCTTTGGGATTAATGGGTTTGATTTTGAAGTAGTTTTCATTAAATTGTTGAAATGTGAATGTTGATATATACTTAATAATACATTGCTGGATTAAAGTATATTTGTTGTAAAACAATAGAGAATATAGAGAGAATCAGAGAGAATTTCTTATTCTTAATATTTCATAATGAATATAGGCCCCTATTTATAAGGGTGGACAATGGCATAATCGTAATATTGGACAATGGCATAATCGTAATATATAAATTTTACAGGGGCATAAGAGTAATTTTCATTCAAATATCTTTTACCTAATTTATCTAATTTTGCCTAAATTTTATAACACTCCCCCTTGAATGAAATATTACTCGCTTGATCAATTGTCTGCCTCGTTAAAACCTTGCTAAGAAAATCCAGTGGGATAAAACTTGAGCGAAGGAAAAAGAGTACACAAGCTCCCCCTGATGTTGGCCATAGTGAATCATTGAGTCTGACATTCGAGTAGAACAAATCATGTACTGAATCTTGAAATTCTGAAGTGCTGCCTCATTAAAACCTTGTCAGTAAAACCCAGTGGGATAAAATCTGAATCAAGGAAAAAGAGTACAGCCGCTGCCTCGTTAAAACCTTGTCAGGAAAACCTAGTAGGATAAAACCTGAACGAAGGAAAAAGAGTACAGCATGATTCTCCCCCTGAAGTGTGCAATTGAGGATTCATGAACTTCTCGAACATTGATATCATCTTTCGTCTGGAATATATATGAAAATCTTCTTGTGTGTAGCCGATATCATAACATTCTTCATAAGATGTGTATGATTTTCTTCATTTGTTGATATCATTCCAGTATAACAATGTGTTGTTAATTATAGCTTGTTGATAGCTATGATGATGCCTCAAAAACCTTTGCTAGGAAAACCCTGTGGGACAAAACCTCAGCGAAGGGAAAAAGAGTACATTATTCTCATTAATTCTTATCAATACGCCTCAACTGTTGCCTCATTAAAAACCTTGCTAGGAAAACCCTGTGGGAAAAACCTCGGCTAAGGGAAAAAGAGTGCAACGCGTATTTATTCCTTTTCATGGAATATCACAAGTATATTGATGCAATCTCATATCTTTTCATCAAAACATATCATTCATGATGAACTTTATATAAATCGTTCATAGCTCATTTATGATGTCATAGTTTATTTATGATGTACTGAACATGCTATATCAAGCAATGTTTATTTAGTTGACTGATTGCATTACTCAAATCTAGAATTGATTCCCTTCTATCAAAATCTAGAATTCACATCTGATGAATAATTAAATATTCATTTTCATATTCACTTCTGGTGAATAATTAATTTCCGGTGGATAATATAATTTTACATATTGAAAATCAATTGCATGCCCAAATATTCAAATATAATAATAGTACACTCCAATTTCATTTTCAACATATTATATTATGGGGTCATTTGTATCATCCTATAGTGATACTAATCTGGTATATTGAATCTTTCAATGATTTATACATGTATGTTCTTGCACTTTATAAACTGCAATTTCTAATTTGCAAGAGCATAATCAATCATTGAAATAGATATCAATTTTGACATATAATCTACAATCATTTTACTTGAAATCCCAATGTACCGCGATCAACTGGTACATCAAAGAATACCCTCAAAATACCGAGATGAGAATCACACTTTTTGATCTCACTCATTGGTATATCAAAGAGCTCAAGCTAGTGATTTATATTATAGTCACATCCACCATATGTCATGCCAGTTCAATGAAAAATCTTGCGCACAACAAGTCGTCATCTACGACCGTGAAATATTTTTCATTTGTACATATAATTACTGGCTTTACATTTAAGCATTTGGACTTCTAGTCCTTGAATAATAATCCCTACATTGGGGTTATATACTTGGCCAAAGTATTATAATTTCATCAACCTCATTTTCATAAGAGGGTTGTATGTAGTCGACTTATTTATCGATTCCACTTCAACTCAATATAGAGAGATCTCTGTATATGTTCTATCATCAGGTACCTGAATCTCTTTTAACTATGTCCCTTATACTCACTATGAGTATTCAGCCTCAAAGGGATCATCTCAATCATTCAAGAGATATTTATTTTTGGAATCGATTCTCATTATGCTTCAGGCATAATTACGCTTTAAGCGTGTTTTCCCCATAATATTCACAAATCTTATATTATATCAATCAGCTAAAATGCCGCAACACATGTCATACAATCATATATCAAGTGCGTATTGTTGGAGTGTATATAGATATCGCACTTCATAAAGTTTCACAAGCAAATCATTATTTCATCGTATTGACATGTTTATATGTAGAATATTGCTGCATAATCAAATTGTTCTCATAGCAAATAACTTGAGGCTTTTAATCTGCTAAACCATTAGCAATATAATATTCTATTATCTCAACTAATTCGTAAAATCATTAATGACTTTAAGATATATTCATGCTAGCATTTATCACTTTGCTCGTAATATCATTACTTGAGCAAAAATTAGTCATTCATTTAGTGAGATAATTAATTTGCTTTTGAAAACAAGCAGCAATGATAACAATCTTCTGGTTCTTTAATGAATGCCATTATTCATTCTCAATAAATCTCATTATTGAATTGGAATCTAACCAATCATTATAGAACTTCTGGTTCAACAAGATATTTCACTTGTACATATGTATGAACTTCTGGTTCAATACAGTATTCATTTCATCAGTACTTATTTCTGTACAGTTCAAATCAGCATACCTATATTACTTTTATACCGGAAAAATCAGGTACAATATCCAAGGAAATATCTCATGATCTCAATCTTGTCGCAAAATCTTCCCTTATATCGAAAAAGGTAATGGCACATTATCTCACCTTTTCAATAATTTATTCCATTATTTCTTGATGGAATCGATATCACTGACACGCGGAGCCATCGCTCTTTCATGCATTGAATAATGTATTTAAATAGATGATTTGGGAAGAGGCTAGATCCATCAAAAATGGATATCATACTTTCAAATATTCGCAAATATTATTCCAATCTTCCAGTAAATGATTTGAGAAAAATTTATCGAATTAGGCTCGAAAGATTGAGGTTGCTGATGGATCATGGCATCCCAGAAGATGTTCGCTGGTTGATCGAAGCGAAAGTTCGATTAGCTGGTGAATTACCATATTCATTTCCTAAGCACAAGCCTGGCTTAGGTAAGAGTACTTTTGCAAAGAAGCGAAGAGCAAAAAGATTAAATAGTTTCTACAAATGTGCTCGATGGACATGTGATACCCGTTGTAAGTCAATAGGGTATTCATCTATAAATCAAGATGATAAGATAGACTTTATTAAGGGTGGGCTAAGTAAGGAGTCATTGGATGATATCCGATTGACTCTTGAGACGCACCCTAGTGGGTATGTACAGCGTGAGCTACTATCTTTATGAGCTAAATTCATCAGCGATAAAGAGCGTTATAGTCTCAAAAATATAATAGCAAAAGATCCTGTTTGCCAGACTGTTATAAACAATGATGTTTTGGCTATGCAGCATTAATACAAGGTAAATCATTTGATATATATGCACATATAAAATATTTTTCTGTTTCCTTTCACGGGTTTTGATAAAGGCTGGTTAAAAATATTAAATCACCAAAAGGTGAGTAGGGTGATTTTGTCAAAAGTAAATCTTCACTTTTTCGAAATACTAGCAGTAAATAGTGAAGTTTTTCAAGTTTAAAAAGCCAATGATTTTCACAGTTTATGCATCCCAAAATATCATTTTCTCATAAGTTTTTCCTTCCTTATTCTCTCAAAGATGGAAGGATCAAAACTTCGACAGATTAAAACTATCTGTGTATTTTGTGGATCAAAAGTAGGAAAAGGTTTTGAGTATCTAGAAGCTGCAGTGGATCTTGGAAAGAAATTGGGAGAGAAAGGTATCACTCTCGTGTATGGAGGAGGTAGCAGTGGATTGATGTGTTGTGTTTCACAATCCGCTCTAGCAGAGAAAGTAAGAGTGATAGGTGTTATACCTACTCCTTTAGCTGATATCGCAGGCAAAACACGAGGGCATGAAGTACAAACCTTATCTATCCATGAACGCATAACTTGCATGCTATATGGTTCTGATGCCTTCATAGCTTTGCCTGGAGGTTTTGGTACTTTAGAAGAAATATTTAATATTACCTCATGGGCTCAACTAGATCTCCATACTAAGCCTATTGGGCTTTTAAATGTAAACAATTTCTTTGATGGTTTGCTAACATTTCTTGATTATGCTGTGGAACAGGGATTCATCTCTCCATTTTCTAGGAGAATCCTTATTTCTGCTCCTACTATCGAGGAACTGCTGGATAAATTGCAATCATATATTCCAATACAAGATCCAGCAGGAGTTAAGATAGATTGGTCGCAAGGAAGGGGAATCAAGCGAAAATGGAGTCCGGTTAATGTAAATTTATCTTTGTGAATCCTAGAATAGGTGGTGGTAGAGTACGGAGTATTCTCACTCTTGAAACACACCTTTTTCTTTATTTCCTCAAAAGGTCAGAGGTGGTAGGATACGGTTACTCTCGAAACACATCTCTCATTTTGAGGATCATCAATGTTTCCCCTTTTTGTATTATGCATGTATGACTAGTTTATGCTTCTTCAGGTGCAATAATAATAATATCATTTCAGTATGTTTAGATGATAATTTTTACTTCTTCTGGAGTAAATATACACTTCTTCTGGATTCATAAATGCTCGTGCAAGAACATTTCCAGACACTTTATCATCTAATATTCATCTCATAATACTGATGAGATTATTTTCACATTAGCCATTTCCGTGCTATCATGTGATATTATCTTATCATACATCAACATTCTCTTTGTTGAATAATTTTCATCCACCCATTCAAATTCAGATATTGGTAACTTCTGGTACCATTGGATGAAATATTTTTATCAACATTTACCAACTTTTTGGTAATGATAACTTCTGGTATCATTTGATGAAGTATCAAATAACAATAATATCACCATGTATATAGGTTAAACAATAATAATATCACCATGTATATATGTTGACAAATATGTTAGAATTAACCAACAATTGAGGTGTTTCTGAAATAATATAAAATATGAATATATGTAAAGTATTCTATATATTCAATTGCTAAACTGGCCATATAGGCGGAATCAACATAATGAAATACTTAAACTGGCCATATAGGCGGTATCAACATCATGAAATAATTAAACTGAAACATAATGAAATAATTACCTTTCATGAGTGAGCGAGTCGTATCTTCAAATCCAGTCAAGGTATTCATAATAGTCCAATCCGTTACGATAATGAGTCATCTCCAGTTAAGGTATAAATCCAGTCTATAAAACTCAATCCATCACGGTATGGCAACTATTATGTTACTTTTAAAACTTTTAATTTATCGTATTAATCACATAGTAGTGTTAAATAATTTAGAATACATATTTTATTAATACTTATCATCATATCATTAATAATGATTAATAAATTTCGTTAAATCACGATTAATATATTTTATCGTATCATCAAGGACAAAATCGTCCATATTTTAATATATTGATCATATGGTTAAATCGAAACCGTCAATAGGTTTGAAATTTAATTTAGAACAAACTTACTTTTGGACCGAAGTTCAAAATCTCGCCGGAATTTTCGTAAAAATAGTTTTTACGATGCCGCCTCGTTCGACCGTCGAAAAATATCCAAAACTGCACCAAACAGAAAAGTAAGACCATAGAAAAATCAAGAACGTCGAAATGAACAAACTTCCTGTTGACGTCATCGCCGGATTATGTCTGACGCGCCCTCACGAGCCTCCGCGACGTCTGCGCGTGGGTCTCACGCCCTCACGCGCTGCCGCGCCGGTGACTCAGCTGTCGACACGCGCCGGTGCCGGAGTATCGTCCCGTTGCCATCGTCATGGATCTGTTGTCCGATCGTCATTTGGATTTATGGTTTGGCGTGAATTTGCTTTGAAAGTTTCGGTTTTTTCAACTTTTCTTCTCCGGTCGATATCTTCTGTTTCAGCCGTCGGATTATCTCCAAATTTCAGGAGACGCTTCTCCTTGAGAAATTCGTTCTGATGGCGGTGGCTGATCGTCGATCAGATATCTGGATTTACCGGAATCATTCTTTTTAGTTTGAGAGAAAATGAAACATTGATTAGTAATAATCAGGTTTCTGATACAGAGGTTCATCATTTAGATGCAACTGTAGAGCATACTCCCGTTATTACTCAATTGGCTAGAGACTCGTGCTGATAACGTGTTGTAAAACAATAGAGAATATAGAGAGAATCAGAGAGAATTTCTTGTTCTTAATATTTCATAATGAATATAGGCCCCTATTTATAGGGGTGGACAATGGCATAATCGTAATATTGGAAAATGGCATAATCGTAATATATAAATTTTACAGGGGCATAAGAGTAATTTTCATTCAAATATCTTTTACCTAATTTACCTAATTTTGCCTAACTTTTATGACAATATTGTTTTTCTTTGTCATTTTCTTTAGGTGATGAGATAGAATTCAACGATGTTGGAGTAGTTGATGACTATGTGGTCGATCAAAGTGATTCTCGGATGCCCGAGGTTGGGATGATGTTTGACAATGTAGTAGCAGTGCTCCAATATTATAAACGATATGCTTATAGTGTGGGTTTCCCAGTTAGAAAGCGCAACTCAAAGAAGGATAGCGATGGTAACCTTAGATATGTGACATTCACTTGTAGTCGAGATGGGAGTAGATGTACTACAACAAGCCCAAGTTTGAAGCCTCAACCAACCATTCAAACAGGTGTAAGGCTAGAATCACGGCATCAGTTGAGAGCTGTGGAAAATAGAGAATTAACTTAGTACATCTTGAGCATAACCATGAAACAAGTCCATCCAAGTTCCGTTTGTATAGATGTAATAGACAAATTAGCTCTAACGTGAAATGGGTACTTGAAGTGAATGACATTTCTGGGATTCCATTGCACAAAAGTTCTAACTCAGTAGTTGTTGAGGTTGGTGGTTATGACAACTTAGCATTCGTTGAAAAGGATTGTAGAAACTACATTGAAAAATTTAGACAATTGAGGCTAGGGGAAGGGGACGCCGCTACCATCCAAGCCTATTTTTCAAATATGCAATCGAAGTCTACAGGTTTTTACTTTAGCACTGATTTAGATGAAGAATCTCGATTAAAAAATGTATTATGGGCAAATAACAGATGTAGGAAAGTGTACAAGGAGTTTGTGATGTTGTCACTTTCGACACAACATATTTGACCAATAAATATGACATGCCTTTAGGAACGTTTGTTGGAGTCAATCACCAAGGAGAGTTTACATTGCTTGGCTGTGGGTTGGTTTTGAACGAGGACACAGAGACCTTTATTTGCCTCTTTCAGTCATGGCTCATGTGTATGAATAATCAAGCTCCTATCAGAATCATTACCGATCAAGATCGGGCCATGCAAAATGTGATTGAAATAGTCTTCCCAAATACAAAGCATAGGTCATGCTTGTGGCACATATTGAAGAAGCTTCCGGAGAAATTTGGCTATCACATTGACAAGGGTAAAATTATGTCTATTCTTACTGGTCTAGTTTATCATTCACAAAGTCCACACGACTTTAAAAAAGGTTTGTTTTCAATGATTGACAATTATGAGTTGCATATGAACGATTGGTTGTCAGGTATTTATGAGAATAGGGTCGATGGGTTCCATGTTTTTTGAAAACAAGTTTTTGGGTTGGGATGTCAACTACCCAGAGGAGCGAGAGGATCAACAACAATTTCAGAACCTTTCTTATCAAGAATTTCTAGATCAAATTCTTGTAATAGTAAAATCCAATGGATCAAGCGAGGTTTAATATCCTTCTTTGAAAGAAGATACTTTAATGCATCATGATCAAAATAAATGATGAATCGGAAGCCAATCAAATAAGAATGTAATTTTCCTAGAGCAAATACAACTGCAAGCAATTCCTTTTCAGTGGTTGAGTAATTCAGTTGTGCATCAGTGAGGGTTTTGCTAGCATAATAGATCACATAAGGTAACCTATTCACACGTTGACCTAAAACTGCTCCAATGGCATAGTCAGATGCATCACACATGATTTCAAAATGGATGTTCCAATCAGGTGACTTAATGGGGTGAAACATGAGCCTTAATATGAAGCTGAAAGTTTTGAGCATAACTTGTTCGGCTAAAATTCCTTCGTTTTTGTCCATTTGCATTTACCTCACCTAATTTAGCTTCCAACTCTTCCAATTGAATCTTTAGCATCATGTGAGAGCATACAATTGGCTCGAGTCATCTTTCTGAAATTTTGCATTTAAGTCCCCGAACTTTGAGTTATCTCATTTTAGCTCAATTTTGGTTCCAATTTCCTTTAATTCCTTCAATTCGCATCGTAATTCGCCTAATACATAAAATATGATTAAATTAAGCTATAATTCAGTAAAATCAATAACAAATACTCTAGTTTAACGATTAAGATAAGTGTACAAAATACACTTATCACCATGTGCATGATCTTGAAGAGACCAAGAACCAATCCATGCGGTCATGCTGCTAACAATTTAATCAACATTACAACACTAAAATTAAGATATTTCCATGGTGGCTGGAAAACGCAACCATCCAAATTACACTTTATTCAAAATCAAATGCTAGGATTTAAGGGAAGCAACATAAGTAAAATCACATAACCTTTTTCAGACATGGTGGAGGGATGATGAAGTATTTCAATGCCGGAATGTTGTATGTAGTGACGGAGTTGAAATGCTTCCTCAATATCGAATTTTTGAACTCACTGTCAGCGGCCATACAAAACAACATACAAAATTATGCTGGGTTTCATGGGTTCAGATTTGCATTTGAGATCGAAGAAGAAGAAGAAGGACACACGAATGAAAGAAGACGTGCATTGCGTGGGCCTGTTATGTATGTTTAGGTTTTTAGGTTTTTGTTTTGTTTCAGTTTTTTTTTTTTTTAATATCAATTCCATGTCACTTTGCCACATAAGCATGTGGCATCAATTCTGTACTTGTATTGGTATGTGTAGCACTATTGTTTTTAACATCATTATGGAGTAATTTTTAAATAAACTAGTAATTGCACCCTCGTGATGCACGGAAAATATAATTCACAATTATTTATTGAAGTTAAATTTTTGAATAATGTTTTTAACTACATTGTCACATAACACTTTGTTTCATTTGAGTAGTGAACATAAGAGAGAATTGTATTCGCGTGGTGTAGACAACGTTGAGCAATTAAACAGGAAAGAGTTTGTCGATTGGTTTCACACGAAGATGCGTTTACATTTTAATGATTATATGATTATGTATTTTATTTTTTAATGACCATTGAATTACCTAATTAACATTGCCATTCGTCATGATAGATCTATAATCTGCATCGAGAGACCCCTACGGCTATCACAGCGGAAGTACTGGCTCTTGAATCTCGCGCTTCACATAACATCCAGTCTTATCCGGCATGTATCATTAATGGTGTTCGGTCCCTTACTGTTGATCATGACATCAGATGGATCACTCAAAATAGTGGCGTGAGTGTGCTAGGGATAGGATACGAAACATTCTATGGGCAGTTGCAACAGATACTTCAGCTATCGTATATTGGTGGCTTTTAAGTCGTGCTTCTCAGGTGTAAATGGTTTAGGACTCAAGGCAAAATAACTATAATAGAAAACAACATCACAAGCATTAATGTTAGTGTCGAGGCGTTCAAGGATGACCAATTCATACTGGCTTATCAAGGGCGACAAGTGTGTTATATAAATGATTCTATAAGGGGTCCCAATTGGTGAGTTGTCCAAGAAGTAAACCATCAAAGAGCTTGGGAGCTACCTAAGACGGTTGTTATCGGGACTGATTTAGTCGAAGGTGACACATCAACGATATTTTCACTATTCGTGGATCTAGGCCCACTACATGACATCAATCAGCGTCGAATGACCGATTGGGATGTTGAGGTCTATGTGGATGCCATGGAAGTACAGTCGGCCGAACAATAGTGATTCAGATTAGATGATGTACAAATTGCATATTTTTATTTATGTTTGATTGAGAAAGTATCAGTTTTCTAAAAAGAAGTTACATAGTATCACATTTTTTTAAAAAGTGACAAAAATCACTATCACTAATTACTAATATATAAAAGCATAGATATGTAGGAATATTTAATTGTCAATTATGTCCTTCTATTTTTCTTTTGTCTATAATACCCTTAATGAAAAAGATATATATTTCCACATAAATAAATGTTGAATGACTTTTCAAATGATTTTAAATAATAAATTCAATTTGCAAGATAAGGTCCTTATCTTCAATGCATATAATTATAAAATATAATATTGATAACCCTTTTCAATCTTATACAACATTGTAATTCAATACATATATTTATACAGTTCTAAAAATGAATCATTACAAGTTTACAACATAAATCAAACATAGATAATCACACAATAGAAATAGTATGGATAAGTTTAATATAATCAACATGATGAATAATTGGTAAACTGCGATTTGTTAAAATAAATACATTTTAAAACCAATAACTTTTTGAATAATCAAAATAAAAAATATGGACTAATTTATTTGAGCGCTAACATGAGACTCACTTTGAAGATTTTTATTTATTTTTTTAATCAAGCACAATAAGAGGTAAGTTATTAAAACATATTTATAGATGAATAAGTATTCAATCTTCACTTACATGATGAACGTAGTTAAGCCCTTGTTTGGTGCATCATAGTCCCCACCATTAAAATAGTCATTGGAAGAAATAGCTAGATAGAGGCATTGGACAGAAGAAATTTATAACTATGAAAAATCACATTGTAATTGATTAACTTTTATAACGTCATCAACGATGAAGCTTTCATTGAAGAATTTGATAAAAGAAAAGGCATCACATCTTAAAACTATATGTTGTGACTTGTTGAAATATAGTTATAGACTATTTTTCCCGGTTATCACCAAAAAGCTACTTTCCACCTTCCTACTATTCTTAAAGAAATTCCTTTATATCTATTCTTGACAGTTTAACTACTTTACTACTTGGGACCTTCAAAGGAATCCAATTAGCAATTTGATTTGGGGTATGAAAAATAGTTTTGTTAAGTGAATCACTACTACTACTTCATCAGTATTATTGTTCATTTTTTTTTATTTTATTTTTTATCATACATAGCAGATTTTTGTTTGCTAATTATCAATACCTCTATGAACAAAACATACAAAATCACTAAATTTTTTTCATGGAATGTTTCCTAGGCAACATAACCAATTTGCAAATAATCTTTCACAAAAGCAACAAAAACAAGCAATATTGCAACAATTTTACTGTTATTCCAACGACAATCTGAAACCAAACTTTCATAAAAGCAAGAAAAACGAGATCAACTGCTACTCTTACTTATACTTTCTATTAACATCATAGTATTTCAAGAATTCTTCAAAACTGGCCTTCTCTTCATCTATTTTACTTGACGTTCTCTTTGATTCCTCCATTTACCAAGACTGGTATAATTTTCTTAGAACTGCTGCTTTCACTTTCCATTTCTTATCAATTTTTCACAACCCAGTTTCCCTTGTATATCTTTGAATCTCTGTATGTTGCTTTTGTTTGGCTTCTGGAGGCATTTGGGGGGAATCTGAGTAGGACCCATGTGCCTCTTCTTTACAATCATGTTGACAATTTGGAAATACTCCAATTAAAATAGTTTTATTTCCAATGTAATTATAAAATAACAAGTAATCATGTTTCCTAGAATTAGCATTCCCTTTACATGAATTTTGGATTTGTTTTGTTCAAAAAAACATTATGATTTGTTCTAATTTCATGAAGATGACAGTTTTGTTGTTTGTGTTTGCAAGTTTCATGCATGTTTATAAGCTATTGAGTTTCTTTGGAGTCTGATTTACAATTAATCCCTTCCAAAATAAAAAGTCTTTGATCACTGAGTTGGAAAATGTTCTTGGTGGTTAGGTTAAGATATCAAGTCTTTGATGAGCAGTATATCCATCAAAATATGATCGATATTATGTCCCATGGAGGGGATGGGGTTAATCAGGACCCTGATAGAGGGGGATGTCGTTTACCGCCTCCTTGCGAGTCAGGTATTTATTCCTTAATTACATTTAATGGTTTTTTATCTCACTTATAGAATACTAATGAGTTTTATTGATTTCGTGTCAGCGCCACCGCCAAAGAGACGTGGCAAGTCCCGAATGCTCAATGTTGAGAAGTAGTTTAGGGAGAATGGTAGTGTTCCACTGCCAATTGAATTTGACTTGGATATAGAGTGGACGATTCGTCCTAATGGTCCGAATGAGCCAGAGTTCATCCACTTCCTGGGAACGACAGTACGTCAGTTCATAGTTCCCAAGTACACAGCATGGAGCAAGGTCCTAGAACATCTAAAGGAACGTGTTCGTGTCGAGGTTGAGGTATGAGATTTCACATTGTTTTAGAGTTTCATCATATTTAAATTATATAAGTTTCATTAAACGTTGAAATCTAATTTTTTTTCACAGAAATATTTCAACACCAAGGGCAATATTCCACCAGAGAAATGTCCTTGGGTCGATAAAGGTATTGACAAGAGCGCTTCTGAGCTCTACAAAGAGTAGAAAGGTAAGGCCCACAAACACCATAAAATACATGGCCGAACAAAACCCTTTGAAGACATTGACATGGTCGAGTGGGGTAATTGTGCGGACTTGTTTGAGAGTGCATCCTTCAAGGTAAAATAATGATTTTTATTTTATTTATTAATTTATAATTATTTTCATATTTAATTTATTACTTTGTATTTTTTAGGCTGCGTCGCAAAGGAACACAGCCAACGGGGCCAAGATCCATTACCAAAGTTTGCAGGGGTCCAAGAGTATCGTGGCAACACGCCACGCCAACGTAAGTAGTAAATTGATTGGATTCAGTTTTTGATCAAGTCATTTAGATTTCATTAGTAGTTAATTTAAGTCCTATTTAGTTAGATGAATGTTATTGATTTAAATTTTTTATTGTTGTGGTGCTCGAGATTGGTTGGAATGATTTGGTTGTGGTTGGATGTATAATGGGTTGTTATTTATGTTTTAAATGCTTGTGATGTCCCTCTACAGATTAGCTACATCCAATTTATAGGAGAGATTCTGTTGAAATTTGCATAGAATTTTACAACAGAAAAATGATACTATTCATATTTAAATCGATATTAATATGAATTATTTTCGCATTTAAGATAAAAAAATAGTTAACGCGTCTAGGTTTACTTATCTTTATTATTATTTACTAAATATTGATTTTATTTATTTATTTATTTTTGTAGAGGGATACTGAGACACAGAAATGGCCTTCCATTTTGGATACATGGAAGTCCGTTCATACACGACAAACCGGCCAAGGAGAAGTCTGGGTCAGTGAGCAGGCCGAGCACCAACACGTAAGTATTATTTAATCTTGTACATTTTTTAAAGTTTGATATAATTTTAAATTTTCACTTTGGCCTACTCATTTCATTTTTTGAAAAATGCTCCAGACGGGAGATGCCACACAGTAGGCTAGCTTATTGGGGACACAATTCGACGAGCACAATGTCGTCCGGGAGGTGCTCGGAGATAGGTGAGGCCACGTTGTCGTCTCTATAGCTTAGAGACGACTAAAAGTCGTTTCTATAACTTAGAGACGACTAAATGTCGTCTCTAATGACCAATAGCCACGGGTCTAGAGAGATGACACATTGAGACGACTTTTTCGTCTCTATTTCTCAACAGAGAAGATTTGTAGGCTTTTAGAGACGACAAGAGTCGTCTCTGTTTAGCGATTTTCTCGCTGTGAGTAGATACACCTTTTGCCTCGTAAATTCGGAATTATTGAATGTTCAACCCGGCATGAGAGTTTCTAAAAATTAAATGAATAAAATTGTAATTACATGGTTTTTCCCAGCATATGAAAGTTTCAAGTCAAATTGCATAAATAATTTGTTATTGTTTCTTTTCATTTTCAAGATTTTTTTCTCTACTTATTTTTTTTTTTTTAGCAGCAGGTAAAGCAGAAGTCTCCCTTGGTTAAGCGTCAGAGTTTCAATTCTTGAGTGGGTTTTCAAGCTTTTTGCAATAGAAAATTTCACGCCCTTTCTTTAGCGGCAAGCTTTAATTTTCTCTCTCTTAGTATCAATTTAAGCCTTCTGACCTCCATTTCTCCTGTGTGTATTAAGTTTTGGAACTTAAATATTCGAACTCCCCCAACCAAAATTTCATTAAGGATAATTTAGAATTTTGTGTCCTTGTATAATTCTGCGTAGGAATTTGTGTCCTTGAAAATTTCAATTTTGCCTAATTTGTCTTATAAATGGGGACTTGTCATTAAAATTTTGTATCACATCATAAAATGAGAGAGATGTTAGAAAAGATAGGGGGTGCAATTTTCTCTTATAAACTTCTTTTAATCAAAATAAATATTGCATTTCCGAAGAGAACTTACTATCACACTGAGGTGAATATATATAAATCTCGCCTATCATTTTTTACTGTAAAAAAAATAAATTGACCAATGAAATATTGACACGCCGTTAAATATATATAATCATTTATAAACGATTTACCAAACAAAGGCTTAAGAAGAAGATGGAAAGAAATTTTGAAAATGACTCCTTGATATTCCTTTTCAACCCAAGAAATAGATGTAATTTATCAATGGATAGGTGTTCGTATTTTTAAAGTACCATTTTAGGAAATTGATGAGGGGTCTGATTTTAGGTGATTTTATATAGCTATTTTTAAAATAGTCCAATCTCTCTCTCTCTCTCTCTCTATAGACACACTATTGTTTCTCTCATGCGATGCACGACATTATGTCGAAACATTATAATTGCGACTTCAATCTTTTCTAAGTTTTTTTTATTATATGTCAAATGCGTTTATGATGAAATAAATAGGAAAATAATAAAATAAAATGATACTGTAATTTGAAAAAAGAAAAGGATAATTTAAATGATAATCAGCTAATGTATACACTACAACAAAAACAGCCTATGACAACACACAAAAAATGTTGCAATAGGCATTTTTGCAGCGTTCATGTGTATGTTGCAAATTACAGTGTTTCTGTAGAGGGAAAGGAAACGACAACATTCATTGCATGTTGCAAAAGGATGAATTGAGGCGTTGCGGTAAACATTTGGCAATGTTTGTTGCACGTTATGGTAGACCTTTGGCAGAGTTCATTGCGCGTTGTGGTTGATACTTTTTGTAATGTTCACCGCATATTGCAGTAGACCTTTGGCAACACTCATTGTGCATTACCGTTGATACTTTCATTGTGCGTTGCGTTTGATACTTTTGGTAACACTCATTGTGCGTTGCCGTTTATCTTTTATTTTTTTGCAAATCAATATTGAAAATTCCACAGATAATTAACAAATTTCTCAAACATATATATAATATGTAAAATATGAAATACGTGTACTATAAATAAATCAACTATTCAAAATAAACTGCAAGCATTTTAAAGAAAATTAGACCACTTTTTAATACAAAAAAAAAAATTACTTACATTAAAACAAATTCTACAACACCGGTTTTTCACCTATTTGATTGCATATCTAAATTTTGACATTTATTATCCATCTACATTGCAACAGTATCTCTAGCATATCAACAACCATACAAAAAGGAACCACTATCTCCAATTTTCAACACGAATCATCGTAGAAGATAAGTACTTCCTGAAATCTAGTTTGAACTGTGTCTATGACAAACCACCAACTTGTGAGAAGGCTACAAAATTTGCTTTTACCTGCAAAGACATATTATGAAAGTTTAATCATTATAACTCTAACTGCACTAAATGCAAAAATGTAGAAATAAATCATACGAACTATTAGAATTATCATTTTCTATTATAGAACTTTAAAGAAATTTCGACAAACTCTCCCCTATAAAATGGACTTAGCCGGGGAGATCATAACCACCATAATACTTTAAAACGTGATAGAATAGTAGCAAGGAAGTAGCAGGGAGGATCCTCGAAAAGACAACAAACTTCAACAAATTCTTAATTATCAGTCAAGTAGAGGTGGAGGCATAAAAACCACACCAAAGCTCCTATGGGATTCCACTTAAAAAAAAAAAAAAAAAAAAAAAAAAAAAAACTTAATTATCAGTCAACCATGATAGATTATTCCACTATAATCAGTACGATATTAACTGGAACTTGCACAGAACTCCAACCCTTTGGAATTCTCCCAAAATTATCGCCATACTTCGGCGTTCCCGGGCTGGTATATGCACCCGAAATTCTTAATGAAGTAGAGTTCTTCTTCATGACTGTCAATTTAAATCAACATAGGTCACATCGCTTCCTTAATTGTTCCAGTTTAAATTGTCATCGACCTAATTAATTTCATCGTGAAATAGATACATAGTTAGATCAAAATACTTGAATATCAAAAACTTTGTCAACTGTATCATAGTTATATTTATAAAAAATTTAAACCTAAAGGTTTCATTTTTGTTACTGCACAAAAAATCCCACCTTTCATTTTCAATAGAGCTATCCTATTATAATTATCCTCCCTTCCCTAAGAATCCAAACTTTCCAGGTTCACACACACAATATACAAAATATATGATCAAACAACTATGATTATTGCAAAAATGAAAGTAACAACAGAAATAACAAAATAGATAAAAAAGGATTAGGCCATCTTTTTCAAAAATCTGTAAATAAACCATATATATCACACTAAATTCCTAAATTCAAAATCTGAGAAAGCACATTATAACTCAACATTATCCAAACAATAAAATAATTTCATAATATCATAAAATCGAAAATCAGAATATTAATTCACCTAACTATAATGTGCCTGAAATTTACACATATAGATAATATATACATCAATACATACACTTCTGTGTGTATTTTCGCGTTGTGTGTGCATGTGAGGCAGTGGGTGATGTGTGGTGCAGTGTGGGTTTTTTGTGTGAGGGAGAGGGAGAGGGAGAAGGGGGTCTTACCTTGGGTGGTGGCGATCAGAGTTATGGTGTTGTTGCTGGTGTCGTGAGGGACCGAAAGGCGAGAGAGAGAGAAAACAAGGGTGTCGAGGCGAGGAGGTGCCAGAGATCGAGGAAGGTTTCGGGGTTGTAAGGTTTTTATTTCTATAAATAAATTGCAAGTTTAGCCCCCAAAGTCTCTCTGAATGTATAATTTAGCCTCATAAATCATTTGCGCGCTGCAAAAGATAGATATGGGCGTTGCAAAAGATATCCTTTTGAAATGCACAAATGAGCGTTGCAAAAGGCATGTCTTTTGCAACGCGCATATGCGAGTTCCAAAAGACCTACCTTTTGCAACTTGCACTGGGCGTTGCAAAAGACATACATTTTGCAATGCACAGTACACATTGCAATATGCAATGAACGTTGCAAAATGTTAAACTTTTTGCAACTCTCACTTCACGTTAAAAAAGACAAGTATTAGTAACATTCGCTTGCTGAATGTTGCTAGATCTCAAATATTCATATCAATAGCAACATGCAACTACTGAATGTTGCGGTAAACCCCTTTTTGCAACATGCAATTGACAAATATTTCCGTTTGCATGTTGCAAAATGTCTTTTTCTTGTAGTGATATTGTTTGAATAAAAAATAATAACTCGCACAATTGAATATCATTTAAAATTTTATTTTGGTTATTCATTGTATAAAAAGTATGATTTATAAAAATATTATTATTATCTAACATTTGAGTAGTAAAAATAATGGTATATAAAGTACTAGAAAAATAACCATATGTACAAACTCAAACTCAAAATTGAAATTGAATGATAAATTACTCGAGCTTAAACTTTAGATATAGTTAAAATTGAATTATATTTGTAATTATAGTGTGTCAGGGTGTTATTTTTGAGTTCTATAATACTTTTTTTTTTTTTGTGAATTGTCCTAACTTGAAAAACCAAGCCTAGGATAAGGTTTTATTGAATATCAAACTGTACAATGAGGGGGGCCAAACCTTACCTCAATTTAACAGATAAAGGCAATCTAAATTAGAAGAACCTTACATTTAACATCTCTAAAATAGGCATGGTAATTAAAAGATGACTCTCGGATAGAAAATAAGTTACAAAGTAAACTAAATCAGCCAAGTAAACCTGTAAACATCATAGCAGTCCTTATCCTGTCTTCTTATGCAATCTGATTGCTGGAACACCATCTCTGTCCAACTGGATTAAACCTTTAACTTCACCTTGGAATTCCTCTGGTTTCAGCAGCTTAAATCATTTCTCTTTGTATCCAACATTAGTCAACCAATCCGCTACCTTGTTTCCTTCCCTCCATATATGTGTCCAATTAACTTTGGTGGTTTGGATTTTATGTTGAATGCTTGCAACTAAAAAATGAGTATCCCAAGGGCCAGTTGTAATCCCAGCACAAAGATTGAGAGCAATCTTGGAGTCTACTTCCACCCATACATTAGTGTATCATTTGCCAATGCAAATATCAATCCACGTGTTGATTGCCCTTACTTCAGCTTCAATAACCGTGCAATTTCCATAAAAATCCTGGAATCCCCACAAAACCTTTCCATGTCAATCCCTAATGATACCACCACCTGCAGCTTGAAAATAATTTTTAGGGCGCTATCCGTGTTCAACTTAACCCAGTCATTTGGTGGCTTCGACCACATGACAGAGGAAGCAATTTTCTGATCTATGGAATGGATATGTCTTGCTTTGTGTATACACTCCAGTAGATAGTTGGATCTTTTGATAACCCGAATATGGCTCATCTTAATACCCTTATGTTTGCCACCATTCCTTTTCAGCCATAGGAACCAAAGGACCAAGAAAGGCAAGAGTGCTATAATACTTCTTTCGATAATTTAGTTTCTTGATTTACTTGAAAGACAACCCTGGAATCAAGATGTACAATAGCAATGGAAATGAGGGGGTGTCAGGGTTGCCACACCTCGAACCCGTCGCGTGCCGGGGCAACCACTATTCCAAAGGAGAGAATGATTTGAAATAATTTTTAGGGCCTCCGCTTGAGCTTCCAAAGATAAAGGGACATGAACAGCCATTTGATCCCCATCAAAATCTGGACCTTTTGAGGCAATTATAGACCCTGGGAGAGAATTCTGATGAGTTGCAATAAAATTTAATTAACTATTTAATTTTAAAAATAAATAACAAAACTAATAAACTAAACTTAGGAAAATATAGTAGGGAATCGAATGTACAGTGTAAACAACGTATAATATAATCCAAATGCAATAGTCATACATGAATTCATAATTCGTTGAAAATTAAAACGTTTAGATAAAAATGATACAAAGTACATAGTGACATTTTGTACCCAAAACAAACGTGCTACTAAACTACGCCACATCTAGAATAGAAAGAGATCAGATAGATTACATAAGTGAAAAGAAAAGATTGTAAATTAAAATAAGATAAAGATTTAATCAATTATATAATAAGTATGAAAATAATTTTGTGTGTATTTACAAAAAAGAAAAAACAAATTAAAAAATACATATTCAGAAAACTGTTGCAATAAAAATTATATTAACTATTTAATTGAAAAATAAATAATAAAAAATTAAAAACGTAATAAATTTAATAAACCTAGGTAAATATAATAGTGGTTTGAATATAATCTAAATGTAAAAACTTAAGTAGTCAAACATGCATTAACCAAACTGTTAACCATATTGTAGTCAAACAGGCATTAATTAACCAAATAAATATTTAAACAAATAATAACCAAACCAAATAAATAATCAAATAGTTAACTATATTGGGTTCACACCAAGTGTTCACACTAAACTACGTACTACTTTACTTTTAAATATATAGCGTTTCACCTGTGCGATATGCACGACGTTATATCAAAACATATAATTGCGACTTCAACAACATTTTCTAATTTTTTTTTCATTATATGTCAAACATGTGTATGATGAAATAAATAGGAAAATAATGAAATAATACTATAGTTTGGAAAAAGAAAATGATAATTTAAGCAATAACCAACTAATGCATAGTATTCAAATGAAAAACAATAACTCGAGTAATTGAAGATCATTTAAAATTTTATTTTAGTTCATTCGTTGTATAAAAAAAGTATAAATTATAAAATATTATTATCGTCTAACATTTGAATAGTAAGAAAATAATAAATAAAGTATTAGAAAAATAACTGCATGTGCAAACTACCCATTTCATATAAATATTTTATTGAAACATTAAATTTTTTACATAGTTAATTAGATAATTTAAATCAAATTGCTCAAGCTTGAACTTTATACACAATTGAAATTGGATTATATTTGTATTTACAATGTGTTCGGGTGTTATTTTTGAGTGCTACAGTACTTTTTTATGGTTTGTTTCTTGTTTTACACGAATGACAGTCCTGAAATCAAAGTTTCTAACTAAAAAAAAAGGTTTATTTGCATTCTCTTTTATTATTATCTTAGCCAACGTGAAAAGACTTAAAAAATATAAAACAATTTTTATTTTTATTTTGTATTTAGAAAAAGGGGAAAGTAAATTTAAAAATATACATTCAGAAAATTGTTGAAACAAAAATTCTATTAATAATTTAATTTAAAAGATAAATAATAAAAAATTAATATAAAGGCAAAAATTTAATAAGCGCAGGAAAATATAGTAGGGGATTGAATGTATAATATAAACAACATGTAATATAATCCAAATGCAATAATCATACATGAATTAATAATTCGTTCAAAATTAAAAGGCCTAAGTAAAAAAGATACAAAGTGTAAACAATGGTGAAATAGAATATAAAAAGATCAAATAAAACATTTAAGTGAAAAAAGTTGTTAATTAAAATAAGATAAAGATTTAATCAATTAGTTTGGAAATAACTTTTGTTTGTATTTTTAAAAAAAGGAGAAAAATTTTAAAAAATATATATCCAGAAAACTATTGCAATAAAAATTACTTTAACTATTTAATTTAAAAAATAAATAATTAAAAATTAAAAACGTAAACATTTAATAAACCTAGGTAAATATAATAGTGGTTCGAATATAATCCTAATGCAAACTTAAATAGTCAAACATGTATTAACCAAATTGTTAACCACTTAAGCATATTGTAATCAAACATGCATTAATTAACCAAATATAAATATTAATCAAATAAGTAACCAATATTGTGTTTACACCATGTTTCACATTAAATCTCTACTTTACTTTTAAATATATTAGTATTAGTATTTCACCCGTGCGATGCACGAAAGTTGATATCCGTAATATCGATTACGATAAGTATTCATATAATTTAATAGTTATACATAATCAACACAAATACAAAAGACATAAAAAAATATTCTATTGTAATCAATATTTAAAATTTTAAAAATAACATGACTAATTCAAATTATAACAAATTCTTTGAATAGTAAATGTCAATTTATATATTTAAATAATAAATGACATATGATTTTAATAATTTTTAAGATTTATTATTTATTTCATTTAAAATACAAATTTAGTAGTTTTTTAATCGTATATCATGTTTTATATAAATACAAATACAGATGCATGTGGAAGGGTCAATATATTTTTCATAATTTCTGTATTTGCATATCACATTCAACCTTTTTTTAGTTTTTATTCAAAAATATCAATCACAATAATTATAAATGTGTGACTAATCTTAACATAATAAATATTTGTATTTAATCAACAAATTATACTTTTATTTACAAAGTCAAGTAGTTAAAGAAACTATACCAAAATTCTTATATTATATAATATTTAAACAGTTATTAAAATTAAAAATGATCAAAAAGAATATTAATCATCTTGAACATAATATTATTATTTATTAATATTATTTTCTAAAGATAAAATCAAAGTATCAACTCTTAAATATTAGCCTCAGTTCGTAACTTTGTTTATAAAATTAAAAATAACATAACTACTCCAAACTATTTAAAAAATAAATAATAATATTGAATGATAAATGACAATTTATATATTTAAAAAATAAATGACTGTTGATTTGAATAATTTTTATAAGTTATTAGTAACTTCATTGAAGATGCAAATTTTGTAGTTTTTTAATGGCCAATAGACATGCACAAAATTATTTTATCACTATTCAAATAATATTATTAGAATTGGTACTAACTTTCTTAGTACAATATTTGATATTTGAATGTATTAAACAAATATTTCATTTCATATTTAATTTAACATTTCAAAAAGTAAATGTAAAAATAAATAAATAAATAAATCAAATAAATTACGATAAAATATACCAAACATTTAAAAAATTAAAAATTGCTCAACATCTATATTGCAAATACGTTTAACTTTATATACAAAAAATCATCTATGCATCTCAATTTATAAAAGCGGGTGTTCAGCCCACAAGGCATAACATTTTATCACTTACCTGTATAAAATTGATTTACAAAAATCAATTTTTGACTTCATTTCGCATTCACACTTGCTAGACATTTCTACTTTTATATATACTAAGTATAGATAATACAATAATAAAGATTGTAGTCAAACATGCACTAATTAACCAAATAAATATTAATAAAATAGTTAACCATGTTATGTTCACACCATATGTTTACACTAAACCACTACATGGTCTCTCACATTGACAAGCAGAGCAAAACATATTTACGTATAGATTGAATTTGTCAATCGGATGGAAATGATAATTTGTTTAAAAATCTCCACACTAACTTTTAATGGAATTAGATGTTCCGATGTATCTAATCACGAATTGAAGTTGAAAATTGGTATACCCGTTATGCTGTTGCGGAATATTGATCACTTCGTAGGCTTGTGTAATGGTACGAGATTCATTGTTACAAAACTTGAAAATCACATTGTTGAAGCACAAATTCTCGGTGGTAATATATGAAACAATACATATATGCCAATGTTAATGATAATTTCAATAAATCCATACTTAAAACCAATCATTTTGGAAAATGAAATGGATTGGCTGACGCTAAGGGGATTTTAGGCAATTTATTTTATAAAACTCAAATTCTAATTTACCACATATATTATTGACATAATCCGCATTTAATGATTACAGAAATATTATACAGTTTCTTTGTAGCCAGACTACTTGCAAATACAGATTTCAGAAAATCATAATTGATTTTGATAATAAATTCCAATCCCTACAATTCACGTTTCAAAAGTCTATAAAAGGATTCTACCATCTTGAAGAAGCATCAAATATAAAAAAAAAAAAAAAAACATGACTTGTACCATGTTATTTAAAATCCTTTTACAAATCCTCGACCTATCTGCCAACCTTCTCAAGGCAAACTCATGTCTTATAACCTGAGCACACAGCAAAAGGGTCACTGTTCGCAACAGACCCCCTCAAGGTCCCAACGCATTGAGGTTGCATTGTGCATCTGGAGATGATAATCTTGGATTTCATACATTAAATGTAAACCCAGATTTTAGCTTGAAGTTTTGTGAGAATTTTTGGATTCAAAATACATTGTATTTCTGTCATCTGTGGTGGGTTCAAAGGATATAAGCTTTTGAAGTTTATAATGCCAAATGAGTCTACGATTGTCCAGATGGTTTATGTCTTTGGGTAGCAAAGAGTGATGGGATCTATTTTCGGCACAGTAGTAATGAAAGTTCGAAAAGAAGTATTCCTGGTAATAAGATATACGTTGTGCATTATGGAAATAAGAAATTAAATTGTAATTGTTACATATTTACCTGAATAAATTTTGGTCGTTTCTTTTACCTTATTGAATTAATATTCTCTTACTGTCTGTGGAAAATAAACTAACTCAAGAAATTAGTGCCTAATATTTTAGGAATATTAAATAGCCAAAAAAGGACTTATCGTTTTTTTTTTTTTTTGGGGGAAGATTAGACCTCGAATCATCTTTCTTTGCCCAATAAGGACCTCCGTCCACCGTCGTTAACCTTTTTTTCGAGTAAATAGCCAAATAAGGACCTATAGTTTTATGTAGTTCCCTATTAAGGACCTATCCTTTTAGGTCACTGTCTATTCAGGATATATCATTTAGTTAAGGACGTATTGTTTTGATTAAATTAATAGCCAAATAAGGACCTATCGTTTTAGGTCTCTGCCTATTTAGGACCTATAATTTTTTTTTTTCAAGATCTTACCCTAAATCACCTGTCATTTCAAAGCTTTGCATTTTAAGTTACTTTTAAAATATTATCCCATCAAATTTCATTTTTCGTTATAACTTCATTGAACAAATCAAAAATACGTTATGTGTTTAATAGTTTTTTCCTATTTTTAATTCAAATAATTATCTTTTAATCCATTGTTGGGCAATACTATTTTGTTTATAAACATACATTTTGAACAATTGAAAGAACATATTTATGGTTTCAATGAAATTTTTTTTAACTCAAAAAATTATGTTATAGTTACCGATAAAAATAGATTTTTTTAAAAAGTAAGGTGAATGTAAAACATTTTATTTTAAACTCACTTAAATTTTAATTGAAACTATCAATTAATTTATATAAAAAAAGAAAAACAACTATTTTCTTATTTATGCAGATAAAATAAATAATTAAGAATATATAATATTCCACGTCTTATGTGTCAAATTAATATTAAGGACCTATTTTATAATTATTTTCTCATTGATCCCTATAAAATAAATAATTTAAATAATTAAGAATATATAATATTCCACATCTTATGTGTCAAATTAATATTAAGGACCTATTTATTTTATTCAGATTAATTGAAAAACAATTAATTGATAATTTCGATAAGAATTTAAGTGAGTTTAAAATAAAATGTTCTACTGTTACCCTACTTTAAAAAAAAATATTTTTATCGGTAACTATATCATACTTTTTGAGTTAAAAATAGAAAAAAATCATTAAAAATATAAACATGTTTTTTGAATTGTTCAAATGGTGTGTTTATAAAGGAAATAGTATTGTCTAGAGGATTAAAAGATAATTATTTGACTTAAAAATAGAAAAAAAAATTATTAAATACATAAACGTATTTTTTGAATTATTCAATGGAGTTATAATGGGAAATGAAATTTGATACGACAATATTCTAAAAGTAAAATAAAACGCAATACCTTGAAATGATAGGTGATTCAGAGAAAGAACTTGCCAAAAGAAACGATAGATCCTAAATAGGTAGCAACCTAAGATGATAGGTCATTATTTCACTATTTACTCGAAACAATAAGTCCTTAATTAAATGATAGGTCCTTAACAAGCAGCGACCTACAACGATATGTCCTTAATAGGTAGCTAGCTACCTAAAACGATAGGTCCTTATTTGGCTATTTACTCGAAAAAAGTTAACGGCAGTTGACGGAGGTCCTTATCGGGCAAAGAAAGATGATTTGGGGTCTATTCTTGCCAAAAAAAAATGATAGGTCCATAATAGGCAGAGATCTAAAATGGTAGGTCCTTAGTTGGCTATTTACTCTTTTAGGAAGTCATATTACTTGTTGATATATGATACGTGAAATTTATTTCAATAAATATTAATTTATTAAAAACTACAATTAATTTACAAGTTTAATTTGTGGATTAAGTACACGAATACAAAACTTTAAGAGGCCTATTCCTATTTTTGAATATCTGGTATTTTAAAAGACATTTTAAGAATATATAACATATTATCAAAACTAGGTAACCAAACAATGAAAATCATATCAACGGTTTGTAATTAATTACAATTGTTAATTTCAATTTTGGAATCAATTACAAATGTAACTAAGTAATTACTATTGTAACTTAATTCAAGAGTTTCTGGCCATTGTCAAGAATACCCTAGGAAAAATGAAGATTTTGAAGTAGTAGCTCTTACTTCTTGTAGTAAGTTTTGCAGGCATCTCAGATGGTTCACATGTCATGCAGATTTCGTTTTTGGGGTGTCCTTCCCTTTATCTATATCTAATATAGTATATAAACTTCATTTTTTGTTTTAAACTTAATTGAGCTAGTTACAAATTGTGATGAATTACAGTTTGTAATTAATTAAAATTGCAATTTTATTTTAGTTTTATAATTAATTACAATTGTAACTAATGAATTTATAAAACATGATATATTTTTTGGGCTAAAATTAATTGAATTACTTACGTTCACCTTAATTACATCATGTAATCAATTACACTTTACAATTAAATACAGTTGTAACTTTATTTCGATTTCTTAATTAATTAAAATTGTAAGTAATGAATTCATAAGCATTAGTGTAATTCGAAATTGATTATATTAGTATAGATTTCATGGAACAACTTCTCCTCTTCCATCCTGTTGAAATGGCTTAAACTTTTAGTGTGTCGTACGGTGGCTAAATAATTTACACATAAATATTATTAAAATTAATCGTTGTTGAATATCAAGATGAATTTAATAATTTGGGTAAAAATTTCATTGATTAAGCCCCTTTTTGGATAAAGCTCCCTGATTTTAAATCAATTTATTTGACTTTTCGAGGTAAAGTGTGTGGTTGAAAATTGGAGAGAGAATATTTATGGTTAAAAAATGGTTTGAGAGATTATGTAAATCCTAAATTGGTTTATTATCACTTTATCTTACCAACTAAGAAAACAATAAATAATGAAAGCCCTAACTTTTCGCGGGATTCGATTCTAGGATTCAAAAAAGAATGTGAATAGAATTGGGTTTAGGGTTTCTTGCGCTCTTCTTTGAGTTATATCCATACAAGACTCTTTGAATTTCGCTTGATACTTTTGAACTTGAGGCCAAAAAAGCTTGCTTTTAGAAGGGTTACTCTTCAGGTTAATTAATTTATTAAATTAAAATTATTTTTTCTTATTCCCAAAATTATATATCTTCAAATGGTGTTCTTGCATTGTTTATTGAAATAATTTTCAATTGCTCTGTGAGAAATATCTATGCAATTTTGTTCTATTAATTGAGGCTGCAATGTAAAATCTTGAAATTCAGATTAACTCTATTAATAAATAGGGTCAGGAATCTTGAAATTGAGTGTCTTGTTTTTTTTTTTTAATACTTAATTTTGAAAATATATATTTTTTAAAAAAAAATTAAGGCACTGTTATTATTATAATTTACTTTAATTTACAGTTTTTAATAAATTAATATTTATTTGAAATAAATTTCACGTATCATATATCAAGAAGTAATATGGCTTCCTAAAATATTAGTTACTAATTTGTTGAGTTAGTTTATTTTCCACCAGATAGTAAGAGAATATTAATTCAAGAAGGTAAAAGAAACGACCAAAATTTATTCAAGTAAATATGTAACAAGAAACAATTTATTTAATTTCTTATTTCCATAATGCACAACTTAATTCATATTACCAGGAATACTTCTTTTCAAACTTTCCATTACTACTATACTGAAAATAGATCCCATCACTCTTTGCTACCCAAAGTCAAAAACCATCTGGACAATTGTAGACCCATTTGGCATTATAAACTTAGAAAGCTTATCCTTTGAACCCCACCAAAGATGACAGAAATACAATGTATTCTGAATCCAAAAATTCTCACAAAACTTCCATCTAAAATCTTGGCCTACATTTAACGTATGAAATCCAAGATCATCATCTCCAGATGCTTTATGCTCAGGTAAGACATGAGTTTGCCTTTAGAAGGTTGGCTGATAGGATGAGGATTTGTAAAAAGATTTTAAATAACATGTTACAATTCATGTTTTTTATATATATTTGATGCTTCCTCAAGATGGTAGAATCCTCTTATAGACTTTTGAATACAATAGAACGTGAATTGTAGGGATTGGAATTTATTATCAAAATCAGGTATGATTTTTTGAAATCTGTTTTTGCAAGTGGAAGTCTGGCTACAAAGAACTGCATAATATTTCTGGAATCACAAAATGCGGATTATGTCAATAATATATATGGTAATTAGAATTTGAGTTTTCTTTAATAAATTGCCTAAAAATCCTTTTAGCATCAGCCAATCCATTTAATTTTTCAAAATGATTGGTTTTAAGTGGGGATTTATTGAAATTATCATTAACATTAACATTGGCATATATGTAATGTTTTATATATGATCATATATATATGTAATTTTATTCCTTTAAAAATTCTTTCAGAATCGATAAAAATTAACTTTCAAGTATCTTTATCTTTATATTTATATACATATATATTTAAAAGTAAAGTAGTAGTTTAATGTGAATACAATATGGTTACTTATTTGATTAATATTTATATTTGGTTAATTAATGCATGTTTGACTTCATTATTTATTTGATTAATATATGTTTGACTATTTAAGTTTGCATTTGGATTATGTTCGAACCATTATTATATTTACCTGGGTTTATTAATTTTTTAAAGTTTTTTAAGATTTTAATATTTATTTTTTAAATTAAATAGTTAGTGTAATTTTTATTGCAATAGTTTTTTGGATGTATATTTATAAAATTTTCCCCCTTTTTTATAAATACAAGCAAAAGTTATTTCCAAACGTATTGTGTAATTGATTAAATCTTTATCAATACAACAAAAGTAGCTTTTTACGGCGTGCAATGCATGCCGTAAAATTGTGTTTACGGCGTGCACCCTTACGCCGTAAAAGGCCATGCCGTAAATGTTTACGGCGTGCGAGGTTGCACGCCGTAAATCTCTGTTTACGGCGTGCGAGGTTGCACGCCGTAAACATTTACGACATGCAACACTGCAGTGTTGCACGCCGTAAATAATAATTTTTTTAAAAAAAAAAATTTGTAAATTATATAATTCCCCAGCACCTATAATAATTGTACAATGAAATTATGCACTTTTATCCATATATAATTCAGTAAATATGATTTCGATAAACAAAAAATATTGATTAAGATTCAATACAATAAACCAAAATTTAGAACAATTCCACATAGCCTACAAAAAAATTTAGATAAAAATATGTCAAAAGTATAGACAATTACTTCAGAAAGAACAAATTAAAATGTTACAAAAGAGTATCTATATCGAAGTTTTCTCTTTGACCAAGAGTCCTATACCAAAAGTAATCAACTTCCTGCACATCTCAAAAATAATAAAAATATAATTAACAAAAAATTGAAAATTCTTAATAAATAAAAAATAGAATACATTATGAATAAAAGCATTTGTAGGACCTGAATATTGCATTTCCAATTCCACATCAACACAATTTGATGTGCTGGGTTCTGATGGTGATATATAGTATCAAACTACATTATTATAGTAGTCAAGTATCAATAATCATGTTAAAAAGGTGGGAATAGTTTCTAAGTTCCACATTTATTACTAAACATACCATAAAAGTTTGCACTAATTAAACTGCGGTGTAAATGGAGACATAGCTTGAAAACCCCAAAGGAGAATTAAGGAAGATGAAATGAAAGAAAGAAATTACACATAAATGTATAGGGATTCTGTAACAAAACAAATATAAAAAGAAAAATGGGAACCCAAAAAATGAACCATCCGTATGCATACATCTGTTTGGTCCATTTCAATGGCTAAAGTTTTGACACATGCATTTTTGCCAACCTATATGTACATATAGCATCACTCAATTTTTATTTTTTTTTCAAAATTCCCATAGTTTGTGGGTTTTCTCTTTTTCTTCCCTTTTTTTGGAACTCTTTTCCCTTTTTCCCTTGTAACCTTCCGCAACACTCTTTTGTCCTTCCTATTCAATCATCTCAACCCCCCTCTAAAAATATGATAAAAATGCATACATATGTTGACAACATGACAATTTTGTAAAACCATTATTTTCTCAATCACTTTTGCTCTGCACATCAACACAATTTGATGCGCTGGGTTCTCATAAAATCGTGTCAAGATAAGAGTAAGACAAATTTCAAATGAATGCAATTTTCACAAACCTCATCACCAGCTGAGATGCCAACAGCAGGTCCAACTTGAAATTCCCACTGAATATAAAGAATTTGCAAAATGTTCACAATATTGGAAACTTGTGAGGATGAAAGGAAAAATAAGTAGCCAGGCGAGAGGAGATGCTAAAGACGGGTAGACTATACCTGGCCAGGCATCACTTCGCCGTTGATGCCACTTATGTTGATTCCGGCATAAAGACATGCCTTGTAATTTGAATCTACAAAATCGCGTCCATAAGCTTTGTCAGCTCCAACTCCACAGTAATATGGGCCCTAGAGTTGATTATCAATTGATGGGCCAAAACATTCAGCAATCACAATTGTTAATGAACCTTTGACTGAGGAGCAATGACACTGGAAGGCTTAACGAGGATAAAAACAAAACAAAAGCTAGATAATTACTTGAGGTCCAGGATAACCTCCAGTGAGCCATCCCATAGGCCAGTTAACATCCTTCTGCAACAAGGTTTGTAACAACCCAATTCGCCTCTTCTTGTCGAGTTGGCTTATTTTCCGGTGACCAAAATCTGGTTTCATTAGCATTGTCGATGGCAGGAGGAATTTTCATTTTCACGTGCAGGTTTGGCTGAAGCTTAAAAATAAGTAGGAGTAACTTCTTTTGAGTGAATAAAGTAACTTATTTTGAATAATTCTTTATGGCTGATCTCACTATCAAAATAAGTAGCTTGCTTATTCAGGGCTTGTTTGGTCTTGCAAGTTTTGGAGGATTTTTTAGTTTTGGGGAGATTGTGTGAAAAGTGATGGGTCCAATGTCTTATAAAAATGTGGGATTGAAAATGAATTTGAGAAAAACTTGTTGGACCAAACAAGCTCTTGCTACAAGTAAACATTAAGCTTAACCAAACAAAGATCATACCTCCCAGTCAGCTTTATTTTATCACATAAAGTATATTTGAATGTGAACTAAAAAATATTTGTTAATTTATCAGTTCCGAGTGTCACCTCCAACAATACTTTCAATATTGATAATCACTCCAATAGTGACATATTTTGTCTGTTTAACGATTATTACAAGTCAATTATTTATTCTTTTGTTAATAAAATACTATATTTGTCTCATGATCACTATACATAAATATTACAAAAATACTATTGACAATTGTATATTTCTCACCACTCCAAATAAATCATGTATACTCAAAAGATACATTTTATAAGGAGAAGATGAAATTTAAAAAAAAAAAAAAATATGTTCATCCCTGTTAAGAGTCAAATTCAATACTGACAGCATTGGTTTATCTTCCCAAAATTTTTACTAACTTAAGTTTTCCTATTAGCCTAAATGAATTAACAAGAATAACAGTGCAAGTTCTCACTTTGTCCTATGAATGCGAAGAAGAACGGCATTGCACCAGAATTTTTTTTTAACAGTCAACCCACCACTTTCAAATATTGTGATCAATTGAGACGAGATGTCATCTGTGCAAGACGCATCCGAAGAGAAAATAGTTTCTCTAATCTAGTAAAACATACCATCACTTTCAGAAAGGAAACATAAACACATGCTCAACCCACAATATTCAACCAATTGAAATGAATAAACGCAATTAGAAGAAGAAAGCCCATTATTTGCAAATGAATTCATCATCCAGTTTCCCTGCAGAAATCGTCTACTAAGTACTAAAAATCACTTAAACTGCCCAAGCTCGACAGTAGAATCTACACAATGTTAAACTTAGCTAAAATAAATCAAATCAAAACAATTAAATTATATAAGCGACATCATAATTAACATTCCAATAATTCCTAACCGGCTAGGTTTAATCAGGGCATACCAAAATCATTCCAACAACACAAACAAAATTAAGCAACACAAGAGACAGCTATTTAAAAAAAAAAAAAAAATTACTTTTTCAACAGGTAGAGTGAAGCAAGCTGTGGCAATTCCCGCAATGAGAACTAAAAGTAAATTCTTAAATTTTAAACTAACTAAATTCTTAAATTTCCAAAATCTGAAAATCTCAAATATAACTCAACAACCTAAATTCTTAGAATTCTAAATCTGAAAAATATCTGTGTGTGTGTGTATAACGTGTATGTGAGTGTGTGCGCAGTTGCGCGTGTGCGTGTGTCTGAGTTGGAGAAGGGAAGGGGGAGATTACCGTGGGGGTGGGGTGGTGGTGGAGGCGACGTTGGATGGCGGTTGGAGGAGAGACGAGAGACGGAGAGGGAGCCGAGGGTGAGGGTGAGGGTGAGGGAGTGAGAGAGATGAGAAGAGGCGGGTTCTCTATTTCCGTGAAGTGGGGGAATCGCGCCCTAATATTTGTCTACGCGAAATATTAGAGAAGTTCGCAGTAATAAATTAGAGTTTTTATGGCGTGCATCTAAGCACGCCGTAAAAACTTATCTCTTTTTTATGGCATTCATTTGAACGCCATTATTGTCTTCAATTTATGGCGTGCGATCGAATGCCATTAATTTCCTATTTTTATGACTTTTTTAAGGCATGCTCCTTATGCGCGCCATAAATATTGATTTTTTATGGCGTGCAATTTTTGCACGCCGTAAAAAATCTAATTTTACAGCATGCCTAAATTGCACGCCGTAAATGCATGTCGTAAAAGGTCAATTATGTTGTAGTGTATCTTATTTTAATTAACAACTTTTTTCACTTAAATAAATATTCTATTTTATCTTTTAATAATTTATTTAACCATTGTTTGTACTTTGTATCTTTTTTACCTAAATATTTTTATTTTGAACGAATTATTAATTCATGTACAATTATTGCATTTGGATTATATTACATGTTGTTTATACTGTACATTCAATCACTTACTATATATTAGCCTAAGTTTATTAATTTTTTATTATTTCTTTTCAATTAAATTATTAGTATAATTTTTGTTGCAACAGTTTTCTGAATATATATTTTTAAATTTATTTTTCGCTTTTTTTATAAATACAAACAAAAATTATTTTAAATCATTCTCCATTTACTTGGAATAGTGGTTTGATTGATATTTTACAATTATTTGTTTCATTATTTTAATGTCTAATAGTGAATACTTAAGTTTTCAATGTATTGTGACCAATTACGTGTGACTCTTTGGATTTCTTATTTTAATGATTAGAACATTCTTATTATTTGTTCGATTAATTAATTTAGTTACATCTATTACTTGAGATTTCAACTTGATTAAATAAATCAACAATATTTGTGATAAAATATTTATTTTTGCAAGGTATTAATTTTAAAGTTTTTTCACACTGACCGAGATAATAATAAAGGAGAATGCAAATAGTAATTTTTTTTTTTTAATGTTTTGAGTTGCACACCTTGATTCCATGGCTGCAATTCATATAAAACAAGAAACTAAACAATTAAAAAGATATTATAGCACAAAAAAATAACTCCCGAACATATTGTAATTACAAATATAATTTGATTTCAGTTGTGCCTAAAGTTCAAGCTTGAGCAATTTGATTAAATTATCTAATTAACTTTATAAAAAATTTAATGCTTCAATAAAATATTTATAAATTTGGTATTTGTTTATTTTTCTGATACTTTATTTATTATTCTTTTTACTATTTAAATGTTAGATGATAAAAATATTTTATAATTTATACTTTCTTTTTTTATACAACGAATGAACTAAAATAAAATTTTAAATGTTCTTCAATACTATGCATTAGTTCATTAATGTTTAAATTCCCCTTTTCTTTTTCAAAACTATAGTATCATTTCATTATTTTTCTACTTATTTCATCATACACATGTTTGACATATAATAAAAAAAAATTAAAAAAATATTGAATTCGTAATTATATGTTTTGATATAATGTTGTACATAGCACAAGCGAAACGCTAGTATATTTAAAAGTAAAGTAGTAGTTTAGTGTGATGGTGTGAACCCAATGTAGTTAATTATTTGATTAGTTATTTGATTTGGTTATATATTTGTTTAATTATTTATTTGGTTAATTAATGCATGTTTGACTACTTTAGTTTACATTTAGGTTATATTCAAACCACTATTATATTTACCTAGGTTTATTAAATTTTTTACTTTTTTTAATTTTTATTATTTATTTTTCAATTAAATAATTAATGTAATTTTTATTGCAATAGTTTTCTGGACATATGTTTTTAATTTATTTTTTATAAATACAAACAAAAATTGTTTTCAAACTTATTATATAATTGATTAAATCTTTATCTTATTTTAATTTAAAACCTTTTCTTTTCACTTAAATATTCTACTACTTCCGTCCCAAAAAGATGGTCCTACGATTATTTTCACACGGATTAAGAAATGGTAGTCAGTATAGTTAGGGTATTAAATTTTATCAATATTTTTCATTTATACCCTTTATCCCTTATTTATTGTTTTAAGTGGACTCACTTTGTTTTCTACAAAAAATTTGAAAATGCAATAGTTAAGTAGGTGTGTATTGTACCAAGATACATTAAATAATTCACTACAAGAAAAATGTTCTATATCAACGACGAATTGCGACGAAAAATAAGTCCTGTCCGTAGGTGGAGCCTACAGAGATGACAAAATAAGTCCTCTCTATAGGCTGGACCTATAGAGAGGATAGATTTGTCGTCGCTGTAGGATCCCCTACAGAGACAAAAAAAATAAGTCCTCGCTGTAGGCCCAGTCTACAGAGAGGACAAAATTTGTCGTCGCTATAGTCTCGGTCTACAGCGAGGACTTATTTTGTCCTCTCTGTAGGTCTAGACTACAGCGACGACAAATTTTGTCCTCTCTGTAGACCGGGCCTACAGAGAGGACAAATATGTCCTCGCTATAGATGAATTTTCAACGACGACATTTGTCGTCGCTATAACTCTTTTATCTTGAGCGGGAAAAAATTTACCTCCATTTTCATTCCCGCTGAAGCAACAGTGGCGACTCTAACATCTATAGTGACAACTTCTGTTGTCGCTATATAAATATTTATAGACCCGTTTCTGCACAAAATATATGTCGAAATAAAAGTTTTTTCTCAACTTTTCTCTCAATTTCTCATCTCTACGTTGCTCTTTAGACTACAAGCTTATATTCCAGTGTTGAATCATCGCACTTGAAGCTTTTGGCTAGCTATTTATTCCTTTGCCTTTTTATGCTTATATATTTAGTATTTTTCTATTTTAATTTACACTGAAGTACACTAGTAGCATTAACCTTAGAATGCCGTTTGGAGATTAGTTTGTTAAGTACACATGTCATATTGTTGGACTGTTTGATGAAACACAAACAAATCTTTGAATTGTCCCATATTTGGATAGTTTGACAGTTGATCCATGGTTAATGAGTTGTGTTATTACATATTTTTTTTGTGACTACCTAGATATTTGTGCATCAATTTCGATGGTGTCACCAATTTATTCTTTGGGTATGGACTACGTTACATGTAGTGCTTGCACTTATAGGAGAATAGAAAGGAGTTACTGTCAAAATTAAAACATGAAATAGAGACAATAATAGGAAAATTAGCACAACTCGCAAATCACAAATAAATGTCGAATGGTTAGAACCTGTACCTTACTTTAGAATTGGAGCGATAAGGGTTTAGATCATAGTCACGACACTCGAATAGTTTAGTTATTGATGTTATTTATTTTTGCAGCGAACCAAAAGTGAGAATGGAAATAGACAAGAGTTGGATCAAATTGAATAGACAACTGGCTAAATTAACTGAATTTGCAAATGGAGTGGCAGCATTTATTAGAAGGGCAGGGTCGCTGGCAAATGACAGGGGGATGATATTTTGTCCGTGCAATAAATGTGTTAACAGGGCAAAACAAAAAGTAATTGATGTGAGTGATCATTTATTTCGGATGGATTTATCATTCATCAATGATGAAGAGGTGTCCGATTACACTGATTCCACCTATTCTAGTGAAGAAGAACTAAGTTCTGATAGTATTGATGAAGAGAACGATCACGATTTGGATCCCATGGAATATGATATTGATTCAGAGTAGATCTTTTGGTAATATATTGCACTAGTCGGCTCCAAGATATCATGATGCGAAAAGGAAATAAAATATATCAAAATATGCGGCACTTGCTAACAGATCCTTCGCGTTTGCACTGCGCGATCGCGTGGAAAGCCTTAAAATCTTTTGCCTTAATTTTACCACGGTCACGAGATTTCCGACCTTTTATCGCTGCACGATCGCGTAGGAGCCTGGTTGGTTCCAATTTTCATCCACTTGAATCATGTTGATCCACTTGGCTTCGGGACTCGGGTCCAACATGAAAGTTGTTTCTTCATTAGTCAAAAACATGTTTTTGTCCATGGCCTCTTGCACCACGTTGTCCATTGCTTCTTTGACCTTCTTTGCACGAAACCGAGTCATCGGCCCTGCTTCCACAATCAACGGATCCTTGCTTGGGCTTGTGTTTGGGCTCTCGATCTGGATCACATCATATCATATGTATTATTTGTTATTTGATGTAAACGATTTTATTTGTTGTACGTCGTGTAGTACATCGTAACTTATTTATTACTTCAACCAATTGATTTTCTAGCCAACAAGTTCACGCGCTTATTTTCCTACTTTTCACGGAATTAGGGATGACAATAATACTCATGTACCCGATACCATTGGAGACCCGACATATATGAGCGGGGATTACCCGATTAAATGGATTTGTGAGTAGGCACTACAAGAAAATCTGGTTTATCCAACAAAATTTCCGCATACAAAATGAAATTCGTATGCGGAGTCTACTTTTTCCCACAAAATGTGTTTTTGTAGGGATAAGAATTTGACTCCAAAAATATTTATATTTAAACTACAAAATTTTCGCATACAAATTTCATTTGTATGAAGAGTCAATTTTTTCCTACAAAACGAATGTTTGTAGGGATAAGAATTTGGCTAAAAAAATATTTGTACTTAAACTACAAATTCTCCACCTACAAAATTAGATTTGTAGGCAGAGTTTTATTTTTCCCACAAACACTAATTTTCATAGGATGTGATTTGGCTCCAAAACATTCAAATTGAGATGATTCGTGTTCACGAACACGTAAACTTTTTCACACAACAAATTTGTCAAGCAAGATATATCTTTTGATAACAAATAATTTTTAACTAATTCGTGGACTAATATGGCTCGAAAAATTTTCATAATTTTTTAATTATTTTAATTCTAATAAAACATGAGTTAGAATGTAATTAAAAGGAAAAAGAGAGAAAAAAAATTCTTCAATTATTTTAAAGACAGTTGTTGGACTTACTTAAATTATCAATTGGAAAGTGAAGGGACCAAAATGCATATTTCAAAAGTTAAAACTTAACCTTAACCCCAAATCGCCCACACTCCCGACTCACTCGATCCTAAACCTCCCCCCTCTTTCTTCCTCTCGGTCTACCTCTCTCTCCAACCCGTCGGCGCCAACCTCATCGGTTTTGCAACTGTTCACCTTCTTCTTTCGCCTCTCTCACAAACCATACTCGTCTCCATCGCACCAATTTTGGGTCACGTCGCCGATGAATTTTTTTTTTTGGCGGGTGCTTCTCTTTCTCTATCGTGACGGAATGTTTACCGAAAGATCCTTCAAGTACGATCGACATTTCGACAGTTGATACAAATTTTGAGTTTCTTCAAGCATAGTAAGTACTCTGCATCTGCAGTCCAAATTATTGCAAAATGGGTACTGTAGAATATGACATTAACATGAAGGGTTTAATAACACCAATGTCTGGTATTTTTCCCTCTAACCTTTGACGAACGTGTGAATACCTGAGATTTGGGAAGCGGAAAACTTTGAAGAGAAATGGAAAAAATGAGTCTAATGGAGCTTGAAGGGTTATTTCCGAAAATTAGTTCAAGCTTATCGATTCAGGAGTTAATCAAACTCCTTGAGTACTCGTTTTTGAAGAGCGCGTTTGATGAGGTCCAAAACATTTTGACTGATCGCGTAGCATTGATTTTTATTTTTGATTTTGATTTTATTTTAGTATATGGGTTCTTCATAAGTGCTTGAGAGTCCGCTGAAACCAAAGTAAGAGCTACTCACAAGAATTTAAATAGTGATGAGTGGTGCCTGATAGATTTATTTTTGCTTGTTTTTATTTTATTGGTTATGTCATCCAGTGGGACAAGGCATTCGAGATAGATTCTCAGGCACCATTGAAGCTTTTTCCAGTGAGAATACTACTGGGTCAGGGACTCAAGTTTTTATTTTATGGCTTACTGATGAATAAAACTTCACTTATTTATAGTTATTGACTGTCTACATGAGTTTTGAATTTATCATTCCTGAGTAATATCATGTGACAATTCAAATTTCTATCCCCTGTGAAAATTATAGGATAATACAATTGGGTGATGTGGAAAGATATTCAAAAACTCAGCAAAGCAATAGCGAAAAAATAGAGATCTTATATATTTACTTGTGATATATCTATTTATTTATTTTCGATATAATTAAGATGGTCAACTAATTAAAGTTCAAGTCCTATTGTCATCTATTTGAACTGTGCAAATATCAGGCATATAATTGGAAAAAAAAAAAACCGAACGTTGGGGCATGTTGGAGACAATTTAAATGATATATAATTTGATCAAGTTGTTGAACATGAGAGATTGCAGGACTAAGCTACTTGCAAATTTGTGTTAGCTTTGAATTTTTATTTTTTTTTATGATTGCATATTGGGGCTTGTCACTTAATCCATAAAATCTTTCTTATTAGTAAGCATTCAAGTGGATTGGAAGATGTTCATCCATGTGAAACTTTATTTCTTAAAGACATTCTACTTTGACCAACCACCCAAAAAAATAAATAACACATTTGACACTGGAAAAAACTAATGGATTGTCCTGGAATAGCAACAATCTTGATTATCTATTCCCTTGGCTGGATTGACTTTTCTAGCATCATTTGAAATGTAAGAGAAAGCATGCATCTTAATTCTAGAGATTAGATTTGATTGATTTCTGGTTCCATGAAAGAAGGAACTTACTCTTTATATTCATCAGAAAATTGATAACAACCAACAAGGCCAGGTCCCCCTACTCTTGGAAACTGCAGTAAATTACAAATCTTTGTTATTTAACTCATTCACATTACTTATTAGGCAAGGAGGGTCATCCGCTACTGATTTAAATGGAAAACAAAATTTGGTTAGTTATTGTGGAATGAATTTGAATATCATTTGTGCTTTAAATATATGAGGTGTTTATGAAGTCCAGTGTTGGAATTCTAATTCTTATTTTTTTTCATTTTCTAAAGTTTGAGATAAATGTATTAAGTTGATGTTGCTTGCATTTTCTTTCAGCTTTAAACCCATATTTAATCACTTTCTTCCAAGTACAATTACGTAATTTATTATTCTATAGCAAAAGCAATAGACATGGCCGACGTCATGTATCATGGAGGTGACGGTTTAGGCAAGGATCCACACCGCGGGGGACATCGCGTTGCACCTGAGTGCGAGACCTGTTAGTTTTTTTTAAAATATTTTTTTCATATTAATTGACTATTGATGTTTGATCATATTAATATGTGTTTGGTTTTTCTTTTACAACTTAGCACCTCCAAAAAAAGGAGAGGTAACAACAGAAGCATGAACCTAGATAAACAATTTGTTGCTGCGGGAAAAAACTTCCCATTCAATTCGATCATCAAAATGAAATGACTATACGCCCCCTAGGAGGTAACGTTGCAACATTCAGTCATTTACTAGGGACCGCGATCAGGTCACATATTACACCCTGCTACAAGGATTGGTGATCGGTTCCAGTAGAGCTAAAGCATCGAGTTTGGCAACAAGTCGATGTAGGTGGCATTACACGTATTTAACAATATATATTTCATTGATATTTTATCAAATGACATCATTTCATTGTTTAAATTTTTTCTTATAGCATTATTTCGGCTTGAAGACTGATGTGCCGATAGAGAAGAACCCTTGGATTGATGGAGGAATATATAGGGATGCTGCAGATCGATATAGCAAGTACAAGAGTAGTGCCTACAAACACTATATGAAGAACGACATTAACGTCCCGTATCGAGATATCTCAATGACTGAATGGGCCAAGTGTGATGAGTTGTTCCGGAGTCTGATGTTCCTTGTAAGTATAAAAATCTCATTTAATTTTTATGTAATTGACGTTACTTTTAGGTATATACTAGCTATTTTATAATAACAATTGCACATCATGTTATTTAGGCAAGGTCGGCAAGAAATAAGGTCAATAGATCTCGACAAAAATACTCAAGTCTCCAAGGATCTAAAAGTATTGTGGCAACCCGACATGCTAACGTAAGTGCTCAATTTGATTAATTTTTTTTTTTTTTTTTCCAAGTGGGTCTACTATTTTTACATTTTCAACTAACATTGGTGCCACCTATTGTTCACTGATATCTCGTGATGCGAAATACCCCCGCAAGTGCACGGGTCGTGAGAAGTAATAAAGTGGATCTAGGAGTCCGGATTATCGTCCCACGAGGACTGCTATTAATTACCGAAATGTGTTACTTCTACACTTTATTTGAACGAACAAATGAATTTGAGGATTTAAACTAAAACTAAAGAATTTAAAATTAGAGAATTGTTTTGTTTTCAAATACAATTGTAAAGTAGTTGGGATTTACGATTTCACCTAACCAATTAAATTAACTCCAATTCCAGTTTTATTTCCTAAATATGCATTCGGTCAAATTCACTAATTTAAATTGAAATTCCTCTCTCGAGTTTAAATCAATTCTACCTAAATAAGTCAACCATGTATCTCT
Source organism: Ligustrum vulgare (assembly GCA_963555705.1). Lineage (NCBI taxonomy): Eukaryota > Viridiplantae > Streptophyta > Magnoliopsida > Lamiales > Oleaceae > Ligustrum > Ligustrum vulgare. Next base: position 10,870,755 of record OY743177.1, read on the forward strand.
ACAGAGGGTCCGAATATTCCTTATCTAGATGCATTACATTCTAGAATTCACACACGACCGCAATAATCACAAGAGTATATCTCCATCTCTCATTCAATTACCGGATTTATTACCTAGATCTATGTTATTAACTCACCTCTCGGATTATGGAAATAACACATAAAATCATGAATAAGTGGCCAATTCATTCACGCATTAAACGCAATAATAAATCAACACATGCATCAAAACGTTAAAACAAGGAATATGGAATTAAAATAATTAACTAGGCTACATCGTTCATCCCAACATCAAATTTAGCTACACATCATATTTAAATAGAAAAAATAAAATATAATAACGTTCATTGAAAATAACAAAGAAGAATTGAAAAATTGCACCAATTATCAATTCTTCAAGTATCTTCAAGATCACGCCCCTCTGCAATGCTTGAATCTCCAAGAATTTGAATTAAAAATATCTGTTATGGCTCGTTCTATAGAGAGGCAAAGGTCTGATTTTCGTGCCTCATGTGTTGTATATATAGGTTTTGGAGAAAACCTAGGTCAAAAAGAGAAAAATCTGATAAAAATCGTGAGAAAAAGCCCACAGTTGGCCCAGCCGGAAAGCCACGCGATCACGTGGCTTCAACCATAGCAATCGCGTGCTTGACCCTAAAACTCTCGGGTTATATTTTCGCACCATCTCGCGATCGCGTGGAGCGTATACAGCGATCGCGACTTCCATCTTTTCTCGGCTGTGTAAGTTGGTCCCTGACTTTTAATTGCACCTTCAGTCCTCAACTTCCAATTGTTGCAATTTAGTCCCCAAACTTTATCTTCTTCTCGATTTGCTCATTTAAGCTCTTAATTCATTCAATTAGGTCCTCCAACTTCTGATTCGTTCATTTTGGCACATTGCCTCTTTCCGGTTGACGTCACAAACTCCTTACTTGTCCAATTTAGCTCCAAATAGCGATCCAATTATGCGTTTTTCCCATTGATTTCATCATTCTTCATCTTTTGGGATATTTTCTGAAAAGTAAACGATAAACACAAATTAAATAGCAAATATTCCAAAACGACAATAATTACACCTAATTTAGACATACAAATAAGTGTATAAAATACACTTATCACCTATTTGTAAGAGGGACCCTATGACTCAAGAATGGCCAAGAGTGATGGATACATGGAAGTGCATGCACACCCGAATGACTGAAAGGGGTGAGGAATGGGTTAATCTCGATGCAGAGCAAGATTACGTAAGTTAACTGTAAATTTTCAAAAATACACTACAAGAAAAATGGCCTTTTACAACATGCAAACGGAAATATTCGCTAATTGCATGTTGCTAAAGGGGGTCTACTGCAACATTCAGTGGTTGCATGTTGCCATTGGTTGATTTATTTGACATTTAGCAACATTCAGCAAGTGAATGTTGCTAATTATAGCCTTTTGCAACATTCATTGTGCGTTGCCAAAAGGTTACCATTTGGCAACGCTCAGCGCGCGTTGCGAAAGGATACCTTTGGAAACGCTCATTTGAACATTTGGTCAATGGAATCATTGGCAGGTTAATTTATGTTACTAATTGTAATAATGTCCGTAGCTAGATTGTGAAATGATGAACATTCTGATTTTTGGAGTATTTCGCAAATTTTTTATATGATTATAATTTACTAATAATTATTGATTTACCATACATGTGTGCAGTGCTCAAGATTGGAGATATGCCGCCAAACAATTTGTCAAGGCATATCCCAACGATATTGTAGTACACTGTGAGCTCCATCTTCTCCGTATTTTTTTTATGTCTTTTTTATTTTATTTTTTTAGATTTATGTTCAAGTTGTCACTGCAAATCGATTCATGTAGCATTAAAAAAGCAGCTTCTGTAATTACTATATTTGAACTTTGAAGATCCAAATCATACTTCTTTTTCGTCCAGGAAGTGTTGTTGGAATAATAGGCTAAATAAGATAACATTTTATATCAAGTTTAATTACTTGCACATTTCAATGTTATGTTGCTATTAATTAAAAAAGCCAACCATTTTCCACTTGGTATCGATGCTAACTACAGACATCATCAAACTATCATTATATGCACTGGAAGTTGTTATCCTATTTCCTATATACACAGAGCAATATGAATTTAAGGTTCTGTTCTAGAACTTAACAACCTGAATATGGATACTACCGTAAGGAATTGAAAATGATTAGGATTGGAACAACTTCAATGATTGAGCATAATTTTCAGGTTAACAAGAGTTACTATGATTTCACATTTATATTCCTATTTTCTCAAAAATTTTAGTGATAAGTTGGATGGTGGAAAATCATGCTGCTTGGTATGCCACATTGGGTGAATGAAGGAAGGAAGTAGTGAAAAGATTCATTGAATTTTTGTATGACAAGTAGGTTCATAGGCTCCATATAATATAGTAAAATGTTAACATGCATCTAGCTAGAGCCTGCATGAACACCTGATTATAAAAATGATGGGGTCCTTCAACATAATGTAGCGGGCATAGAAGGTAAAAAGTCTTGTAAAATGTCTCGATACTTAGCACAAGACATGCAATTGGTGTCATTGACTTGATAAATGTCTTTCTATCCTATCTTTTCTACATATGAAAAGTTCAAAAAAAAAGAAAAAAAAAATCTTCCATTAAGTTGTTCTTGTGTTTATCAAGGATAGTGTATCTGTCAATTTTTAAAAGATTTTTGTATGTAGACAAAGAGGATGACAAAAAATGAGGAGGTGAGATTGTGTGAGTTGATTTTGGTTGTGATGAGTATTGATTCTAGATTATTGTTGGCGTGTAGTTGGAGATTGATTTTGGATTAATTTGATTGTAGTTTGATGATGAATGAGTTTTTATTTTGATGTTTTAAAGTATTATGATGGTTGTGATATCCCTCTACAGATTGGATAAGTCCAATTTATAGGGAGACTTTGTCCAAATTTCTGTAAAGTTTTACAATAGAAAATGATAATTTTAATATTTAGTATGATTTATTTCTATATTTTTGCATTCAGTGCAGTTGGAGTCCTGATGATTAAACTTTTATAATGTCTTTGCAGGTAAAAGTCAATTTTGTAGTTTTTGTGATGGTTTGTCATATGCACAGTTCAAGCTAGACTTCAGAATCTAGGAAAATACTCATCGTTAATGATTATTCGTGTTGAAAATGGTGATAATAGTTCCTTTTTGTATGGCTGTTGTTCTGTTAGAGATACTGTTGCAATTTAGAGGGATAGTAAATATCAAACTTTAGATGTGTAATCAAATAGGTGAAAAACCTATATTGCATATTTTGTTTTAATGTACGAGAACAAAGTACCATAATTTTTGTAAAGTATTTATTTTGAATAATTGATTTATTTTTATAGCACACGTGTTTCATATATTATATATTACATATATGTTTGAGAATTTTGTTGGTTATAAGTGGAATTATCTATATTGATTTACAAAAATAAAAATAAAATGTTAAAGATCAACGGCAACGCGCAAAGAGTGTTGCCAAAAGTATCAACGCCAACGCGCAAAGAGTGTTGCAAAAAGTATCAACGGAAACGCGCAATGAGTGTTGCCAAAAGTATCTACCGCAACACGCAAAGAATGTTGCTAAAGGGTTTACCGCAACATGCAAAGAACGTTGCTAAAGGTCTACCGCGACACACAATGAACGTTGCCAAAAGTATAAACGGAAACGCGCAATGAATGTTGCTAAAGGTCTACGGAAACGCTCAGTGAACGTTGCTAAAGGTCTACCGCAACGTGCAATCCATCCTTTTGCAACACGCAATGAACGTTGCCGTATCCTTTCCCTCTACAGCAACATTGCGATTTGCAACATGCACATGAATGTTGCAAAAGGCCTACGGCAACATTTTTTGCACATTGCCGTAGGCTATTTTTGTTGTAGTGATAATTCATTTTATTTTGATGTTTGATTTTTTTTTTAATATAATTATTCTTATTTAATTATTCAGGTTGCTATGGTAAATGAAAAGGAGACACAAACACAACAGGCAAGTGGTAGCGGGACAACGGTCGACGAGCATGATGTGATAAGCGAGGTGCTCGGAGAGCGGCGGGGTCATGTTCATGGAATTGGTCGAAATCTCTGGGCCTTGCCAATTCAGCAGCTGGACATAGATTTGATCAGTCTCCCACCGAGGTTACAGAGTTAAGGAATACTATTACGACTCTGGGTTCTTAGCTAGTCACAGCTTTAGCAATGATTGATAATTTCAATGCCATATTTGCTGAGCTCTCAAACTTCATACCTGGATTTCAGATGCGACTCTAGCCTCGGGTGGAGGATCAGCCTCGAGTTGAGGATCATCCTCCTACAGGCGATGATCTAGATGAGTTCTTACCTTAGGGTCTCTTTTTGGGTATTTGTGAAGTAATTTTGATTTAAAGGATCCTTAGGCTCTCGTTTTGGGTATTTGTAAAGTAACTTTGATTTAAAGGATCCTTAGGGTTTCTTTTTGAGTATTTGTAAAGTACTTTTTACTTAAATGACATCAATGCTATATTCAAAAATTATGTTATTAGTTCATTTAAATTAAAAAAAATATTTTCGTCATTTTATAAACAAATAAAAAAAAAATTCATAATTAATCTCTAACAGCGACAAATGTTGTCGCTGTTGATGAGGTCAATAGAGAGGACAAATGTCGTCGCTATTAATCAGTTCAACAGAGAGGACATTGTTGTCGCTATAGACTTCATCAACAGAGACTACTTTTGTCATCGCTATTGTGAAGCTCTATAATGACGACAATTGTCGTTGTTGTAGGAATATCAAGAGGGAGGACAGATCTGTCTTCGTAATAGTGCAACAGGCATGAACCTACTGCAAGGACTTTTAGTGACGACTTTGTCCTTGCAATAGGATAATTGTGACGACTTTTCCAGTTTCAACGATGACATTTGTCGTCTCTATAAGCCTTTTTTTCTTGTAGTATAAGGGTATATGTGGAAATGAAAAATTTAATACATGCTTAATATGGAAACAAGAGTATCTTTTTGGGACAGATAAAAATAGTATACAGGACTATCTTTTTGGGACGGATGGAGTATCTGATATCTTTCTATTCTAGATGTGGCGTAGCTTGGTATTGCGTTTGTTTTGGGTACAAATGTCACTATGTACTTTGTATCATTTTTACCCTAAACGTTTTAATTTTGAACGAATTATGAATTCCGTATATGACTATTGCATTTGAATTATATTATATGTTGTTTATATTGTACTTCCTACTATATTTTCCTAAGTTTACTTTTATTAATTTTATTATTTATTTTTTAAATTAAATAGTTAATGTAATTTTGTTTCAACATTTTTCTATATTTTTAAATTTATTTTATTTTTTTAATAAATACAAACAAAAATTATATCAAATCATTCTCTCCTTGGAATAGTGGTTTGTTTGATATTTTTTATTTATTTGTTTCATTATTTTAATGTCTAAATACTTAAGTTTTCAATGCATTGTGGTCAATTAAACGAGACTCTTTGGATTACTTATTTAAATTATTCAAATCTTCGTATTATTATGCCAATTAATTAATTTATATCCATTTTTAAAATTTTCGATTGGATTAAATAAACTAACAATATTTGTAATAAAATATTTATCTCTACAAGGCAATTTTAAAGTCTTTTCATACTGGTCGAGATAATAATAATAATAATAATAATAATAATAATAATAATAATAATAATAATAATAATAATAATAATAATAATAATAATAAAAGAGAATGCAAATAATCACTTTTTATTTGTATACCTTGATTTCAGGCTGTCATTAATGAAAAGAAGAAACAAAATTATCAAAAGAAGTATTATAGCACTAAAAAATAACACCCCAACACACTGTAATTACAAATATAATTCAATTTCAATTTTATCTAAAGTTCAAGCTCAAGTAATTTATCATTCAATTTCAGTTTTGAGTTCGCATATATGATTATTTTTCTGGTGCTTTATTTATCATTCTTTTTACTATTCAGTTATTATATGATAATAATATTTTTATATTCATACTTTTTATACAATGAACAACTAAAATAAAATTTTAAATGATCTTCAATTGTGCGAGTTATTATTTTTCATTCAAACAGTACTATGCATTAATTGATTATTGGTTAAATTATCCTTTTCTTTTTCCAAATTACAGTATCATTTTATTTTATTTTTTTCCTATTTATTTCATCATACACATGTTTGACTTGTAATCAAAAAAAAATTAGAAGTTATTGAAGTCACAATTATATGTATCGACATAATGTCGTGCATCGTATGGGAGAAACACTAGTATGTATATATATGTTGCACTATTTTAAAAATAGCTATATAAAATCGCCTAAATCGGAGCCTTCGTAAATGTCCAAAATGGTACTTTAAAAATACAAACACCTATCCATAGAATATAGATAAATTACATCTATTTCTTGGGTTGAAAAGGAATATATCAAGGAGTCATTTTCAAAATTTCTTTCCATGTTCTACTTTAGCCTATATCCAGTAGATACTTTATAAACGATTATTTATAAATAACGGTGTGTCAATATTTCGTTGATTAATTTTTTTAAAAAAGTAAAAAATAGTGGGTGAGATTTATATATATATATATATTCACCTCAATGTTATAGTAATTAGGTTCTCTTTCGGCAATGCAATAATTTATAATTTATTATTAAAAGAAGTTTATTAGAGAAAATTGCAAAATTGCACTCCCTATCTAATTTTCTAACATCTCTCTCATTTTATGATGTGTACAAAATTTTAATGACAACTCCCAAAGCAGAATTAGGCAAAATTGAAATTTTCAAGGACGCAAATTCTTAAGCAGAATTTTACAAGGACACAGAATTCTAAATTATCCTTAATGAGATTTTGGTTGGGGGTCGAATATTTAAGTTCCAAAACTTAATACATTTAGGGGCCCCCATTTTCCCTACCATGGGCCTTGGTAAAGGACTTAAATCGCAGGTTATGCCTCCCAGAGTGCAGGGTGAGGGCTTACCTTTTAACTTGGTAAGGGCCGGATTCGAACCTCTGACCAAGCGAGGCTAGTCTTTAAATCACCTCCCTTTCACTGTTGAGAGATGTGCTGTGGGGGCTCCAAAACTAAATACATACTAGGAGAAATGGAGGTCATGGGGCAATTTCGCTAAAGAAAGGGCGTGAAATTTGCTATTGCAAAAAGTCTGAAAACCCACTCAAGAATCAAAACTCTGGGGCTTGAGGAAGGGAGACTCCTGCTTTAGCTACTGCTGAAAAAATAAAAAAGTAAAGAAAAAAATCTTGAAAATGAAAAGAAACAATAACAAATTATTTATGCAATTTGATTTGAAACTTTCATATGCTGGGAACAACCATGTAATTATAATTTTTTTCATTTAACTTTTAGAAACTCTGAGAATTTACGAGGCAAAAAGTGTATCTACTCACCATATCGGATATATGGCACTCGTTTATAATCTTTAATCAATTAGATAACTTTCTATTCACTTATTTTGTGGAATCCATCCACCACTTATTTCTATATACTTATTTTAACAAGTGATGAATAGACGATAGTAAGAGACTATCAAGTCAACAAGGTAAAAGAAAAGACCAAATTTTATTCAAGTAACTAACGATGAACAATTTAATTTCTTAATTTTCGACCATGAATGTACAACTTATGTCTTATTACCAGGAATACATCTTTTCGAACTTTCCAGACATCCTTTTATAATAGATTATTTTATTCTTTTGATAATTATTGCACTATTTTCAAATCGAAAAATATGCAATATAGATGTCAAATTCAAGATATCAAAAAGAAGTTTAATACAAGCTGACAAATGAGATCAAACTCTAAACATATCATTCGTAAAATCGTCTTAAATACTAAAGGTAAAAGTTTTACTTATATTTTTTACTTTTTTCTATATCCAATCCTTTAAATTTATGTCATCTAAGTCCTAAAATGATACCTATCATTTTGTACCAATATTCAATTTGACCTAAATGATTAATTCCGAATATTTTGTTATCAAATTGAAAGAAATAATAGATATCCGATCTTTCAAAATAAATTCAATTAAATCATTTAATTTTTTACAACTTTAGCTTCCGATAAACTTATTGATTCAATTTGTAAAATAGAAGGTGTTAGCAAAATCATTATATTTAAAATACAATATGTTCTATACGTTTATTTAACACGCACAAAAATAGTGTGTGCAATTGTGAGAAATGAGTTTTAAATAATATTTGATTGAGAATGAACATTGAAAAAAATTATTTCAGTACAATCAATTTTATACGAATAAGTGATAAAATCTCATATCTTGTGGGCTAAGCATTCATTTATAAATTGAGATTTTTTTTTTCTTTTTTGTATATAAAGTTAATTATATTTGTAATATTTATTCAATAAAATTTAATTAAAATTTTTATTTCATATTATTTCATTTTACGAGTTGAAAATTGTAAATATTTCAACTTTTAAATATCAAATAATTAAGCTCAACTTTAGTCATCAAATCAAAATTAAAAGTGTACAATAAGTCACATGTCGATATCTTACTTAGTCTAAATATATTAAAAAAACTACATAATGAATAACTAGCTATTAAAACAAATATGCAAGTCGTAATTTTATGTTTTACTTTTCTGTGTATTTTCATTATATATGAATGCACAAATTAAGTCGGACATTATATTTTTACAACTTATTCAATAAATATTTGTCAATTATATCTTTCGTGCATCGCATGAGTGCGATTACTAGCAATATTGTATAATAATACAAAAATATTTTTTAATTATAATTAAATTAAAACTAATATATTTAATTAAAAAAAGACATCAAACAATAACTTGTTTGTCCATCACAGCTCCCACATCCCGACCCCGCTCATGGCCCTCACCCTGCCCCACCATACCCACCCACCGAAGAGCTACATGGAAAGGTAGACACTCCCACCCCCCCTACCCACCCATTCCACCACACACAAAAAATGATTTTTTTCTTCTAATTTTGAACACTCAACCCACGACCCTACCTCGCCACCCAACCACCCTACCCCACGCGCCACACCGCCACCTGACCAGACCCTACCCTGGCACCCACCTACCCAACCACTTGACCCAAACCACCCAAAAATGATTTCTCTTCTATTTTTCCAATTTCAGCGTACCCACCCCACCCAAAATGATTTTTTCTTCTAATTTTCCAAACCCACCCACCCCACCACGCCCTGAACCCTTCCCTACCACCCACCAAACCACCCCACCCAAAAATAAGTTTTCTTCTGTTTTCCCATCCCACCCCCACGTCATCTCACCCGCAAAGTCACAATTGATCACGCAAAGTCATTTCACTCACAAATCACCATTACAAATCTAGTAACAAAAATCGCTTGCCCCAACCCCCACCCACCCCTTCCAACTCCAAAGTCACAGTTGGTCACATGATAAAATTTTAATCACAATTATAACTTTAGTCGCAAATCTCACAATCACCCTCATTCCCGCAATTATAAATTTAGTAACAAATTTCGCTCCTCCCACATCCCCCACCCCAATCTTATTCACACAGTCATAGTTGGTCACACGAATTCACAATTTAGTCACACATACAAATCTAATAGCAAATTTAACCCTACACGCACTCACCTCACCATGCAAAGTCACACTTGGTTACACAAAGTCACAATTTGATCATAATTACAAATTTATCGCTAATTCCACCCGCTCCCACCCCCATCCACTTGCCCCCCACTCGCGAAATTATAGTTTGTCGTATAGTCACATTTTAGTTATAATTACAAATTTTATTGCAAATATCACCTCAACCCACCCCACTCAGCCACAGTTGGTCACACAAAGTCATAGTTCATCACAATTACAAATTCATCACAAATTCCACCTTGCTCCCACCCACAAAGTCACAATTGATAACACAAAATCACAATTACAAATTTATTCACAAATTTTACCGCAACCTCACCCCAACCACAAAGTCACGATTGGCCACACAAAGTCAGAGTTCAGTCACAATTACAAATTTAGTTGCAAAATTCACCCCACCTCACTGGCAAGGTCACGGTTGGTCACACAAAGTCACGGTTCGGTTACACGAGGTCACAGTTCGCTAACAGGTCGATCACACAAAGTCATAGTTTAATCACACATTTCTAATCACGGTGTTATTTATTTATTGGTCACAATTTGTTCAGTCACAATTAATCAAAAAATTTTGTCACAATTACCTAATAATTACATATTCCGTATGTTCGGTTCGAATCCCGCAAGTGCACGGGATTGTTGACAAGTAATAATTGTGATGAGTTGAGAGTATCGTTCCCACGAGGAATAATGTTTAGCCCTAATTACTAGTTTATCGTCGACTCAATTAATGAAAACAATTAAAATAAAAAGATGATTTTGTTTGTCTATCTATTCTAAAAATTTGCAATAAATAAAACTTAAATAAAAACAAATGTTTGGGAGTAAAATATGAATGAGGAGCATGTATTGGAATCAGAATCCACTTGTTACCATCTATCTCAATTCATCAATTTGTAATTTAAATCATTTATGCGTTGCTTGACAATCGATAATTCACATGCAATTAATTTTCTTTTCCAAGACAAATTAAATATATCCTAAACATGACCCGAATCTATTCCTAGTCCGAATGTGAATGTTTAGAAAGCATTAAATCACACAATTATCAATTAGATTGCACATGTCATAGTGTTATTCCTAACATCTAGTGATCATGTGTTGATCATGCAATGTTCCAACTTATTGTAACTTTTCCAAGACTACAAGAAGTAACGATATATTTACTTGGTGGCCAATCAATCAAATAATAAAAATAAAGCATGCAAGATCAATCAAGACAACACAAGAAATTATTAAACTACTAGTTATTGAATCACAATAAATTAATAACAAGTTTCATCTTCATCCAATACTTAAATTAAATTAGCCTAGCATCTTAATATGTAAATCAAACACAATTAATTGGAAAAACATCACCCGATTGATAGCGCAAAAGGAACTGAAATTCTGCCTTACTCCACCACTGCCGTGTGTATATGATCAGCACCTCCCTCCAATTAATTCTACCGAGAACTACCTTTTGTTGCTAGAAGAAATTTCCTCCAATATAATCTGCCGAGCACCTCTCTTCCTCCCAAAAAAAATATGGCACCCTACTTCTATCTTCTTCCACCAATAGGCACCTTTAATTCTCTCCACTTCAATTTTTTTTTCGGCTGTCTATCTCCTTTAAGTCCTATCACCAGCTTGCTTCCTCTTTAATTCCTCAATTCTCCAATTATTCCACTCCAACCGAATCAATATATAATCCCCAGAATTCTCCCCAAAATCTGACTTGTTCCCTTAATTTTTCACCAACCTGTTGAATGTATATATTTCTTTCCAATCCACTCTCCAATTAATTGCTCCCAAAGTCGGCTCCTTGAAAAATAATTTCCCTCTGTCGTGTGTATAATCCTGGTGTGCGGCTCCTCTTTTTCCAATTTTTTTTTTCCAGCAGCCCTCCTCTCCTCTTTATGATGTGTATACATACATACATACATATATATATATATCTATATATACACATCCTCAATGCTTTCAAAAGTCGGCTGTATCAATTAGGTCACCTAGGTTCATTGGATTTAGGCCCATATATGCATATTATAATAATAAGGAAAGAAAATTGGCCACTAAACTTTTTATTTGATGCAATTGAGTCCGTTTTATATGGTTTTAGTCCCGATTTCTTCGTTTAGTCTCCATTTGCGTCCAAATTCGAGTTTTTCCTAAAACAAACAAAATAAATATATAATTAGTAATATCACATCCAAAAACACTTGTAATTGTCTAAATTTAAAGTCAAGATAAGTACAAAAACCGTACTTATCAAACCCCCCAAACTTAAACTCTTGTTCTTCCTCGAATAAGATAGAATAAAACTAATGAATCAAAATTGCAAAGAACAAATATATATATATATATATATATATATATATATATATATATATATATATATATATATTTTATGTCAACATGTATACCATATGTCTCAATAATCCAGATCCATTTGTACTTTAGCAAGAGTTATGAACAATAAGTTAAAATAATTTTAGTTATCTCTTGCTAGATTGTCAAGTGTGTGTGTGAATAGCCAATGTCAAACTCCTACTCATGTAAATGATATATTTAACATTGTGTAGCTTATTATGCAATATCAAGTCCGAATCCCATGTGGTCACCCTAATGAATCTAATGATTTTCCATGCATCGCTCATGGATGATCACAACTTACTGCTTTTCTCTCGAATCCCAAGGTTCCTTCTATTCATGTGGTTTCTAAACATCAAAAATTTGCATTTTTTCACACCAGGTGGTCAGAATTAGCTAAGTCTGCCCAAACAATCAATGGTAAGTGGTTCCCTAATCCATGCCTTTAGTATCAAAGTCTCAATCAACAAGCTTATACCAAACAATAATTTTTTTTTTTTTTTTTTTTAACGACTTTTTCTTTTTAAATCCATGTCTTTTACCATCTTTGTGCAATACTTTTCTCATTTGCTTTCTATGTGACCCCTGTAGCGAGCTTTAGGTCGGTGACTCCCAAGCCAGACGGCTTGAGGGCACCAGGTTTGAAAGACCCCTCAGACTTAATTACTCGAGTCACACAGTCAACATCAAAAAGTTAAAGATATTTTATTGTCTTATGTGTAAGTACACTCTCCGTACTTGCTTTCTAATTGACCCCTTTAGCGAGCTTTAGGTCGGTGGCTCCCAAGCCAGACGGCTTTAGGGCACCAGGTTTGAAAAATCCCTCAGACTTAATTACTCGAGTCAAAAAGGCATTTGAAGAGTAGAATAAGACCTTCAGCATTTTTCTGTTTTTATGCCGGCAATGGTTTATACTCGTTGACCAAGACCTCTTCAACCAATGACACATTTCAGGAACTACAGACCCTTAAAAGTTCAAGCCTACCTTCACCACTTCTTTCAACCCCCAAACTGCTCTTGAGCACGTTTAGTTTCTAAGTTTTAAAGGTTGGGATGTCTCATCAACTAAGTTTAGGGATTATCAAGTCATTCCTAAGTTCAAATTGCATAAATTTGCCCCACATGTATTAAACAAATCCCTACACAAGTAATAATCCAACAATGGCTATGTGCGCGTGAAGATGAAATCTAGCAAGTAATAACTAGTTCATAAAATTCTTGTTTTCATGCTGTTCAAAATTCAAACCAAAGCAAAATTTGATCCATACTATATCCTAGGCAATACACATGTCAACAAGTTTTTCAAATTTTTCCTTTTTTTTATTTTTTTTATTTTTTATTTTTTATTTTTTTGATACATGCTAAATAAATAAATAAAAAAAAAGAAATTTTTTGAAGAAAAATGGACTACCCACCCCCAAACTTAAAATATACATTGTCCTCAATGTATCAAATCAAGTATATAAAAAGTATAACTAGGAGAGGTTAAAGGACTTCCCTGGTCAATCTGAATGTGATGGAGATATGCATTCCCAAAGTTCCCTGATCATCTTCCTGTTGCAGAATCAGTCCTATCAAGGCAGAAATGAAATTCAGGCATTAGAAATGTTATTGGATGAAGATGTAAAAAGAAATAAATAAAGCAAACAAATAAATAAATCAAACTAATGCATATAAAGCTGAATAAATAAAAGAAAATTGGGTTGCCTCCCAACAAGCGCTTGTTTATAGTCACTAGCTTGACTTTGATATTTTGGCTACTCTTCATTTGGATTTTCAAGTGGTTGGATTGTCTTCTCATTGGAGTAATCACCCCCCCCCCCCCCAATAAGCTTTCAACCTTTGGCCATTACTCTTGAACCGTCTCAAATGATCCTGTGAAACAACCTCCACTGTCCCATAAGGATAAACAGCCACAACTGTGTATGGACCTGACCATCTGGATTTCAAATTCCCTGGAAAGAGCTTGAGGCGAGAATTGTACATCAAAACTTGTTGACCAACCACAAACTCTTTTTCTTTGGTATGCTTATCGTGCCACTTTTTTGTCTTTTCCTTATACAACTTGGCATTCTCATATGCCCCCAATCTAAATTCGTCAAGCTCATTTAGTTGTAGGATTCTCTTCTTTCCAGCTGACTTCATATCAAAATTCAGCAAATGTGTTTCCCAATATGCTTTATGCTCAAGCTCTACTGGAAAGTGACATGCTTTTCCAAAGACTAACCGATAAGGGGACATCCCAATTGGTGTCTTGAAGGCTGTGCAATATGCCCATAATGCATCATCCAGCTTCTTTGACCAATCAGTGCGTGATGTATTAACTGTTGCCTCAAGAATTGTTTTTAGCTCTCTATTGGAAATTTCAACCTGTCCACTTGTCTGAGGATGATAAGGTGTTGCAACTCGATGTTTGACTCCATATTTAGCTAGCAATGCTGAGAATTGGCGGTTGCAAAAGTTTTTTCCTCCATCACTAATGATAGCTCGAGGTGTGCCATACCTTGAGAAAATGTTCTTCTTTATGAATTGTGTCACAACTCGTCCATCATTTGTTGGCAAAGCAACAGCCTCAACCCATTTAGATACATAATCTACAGCCACCAAAATATATTGTTGACCATATGAAGATGGGAATGGTCCCATGAAGTCAATGCCCCAAACATCAAATAACTCAACTTCTAAAATATTGTTTAAAGGCATCTCATTCTTCCTTGAGATATTCCCTTGTCTTTGGCACTTATCACACTTTTTCACTAAGGCATAAGCATCCTTAAATAGTGTAGGCCAATAAAAACCAGATTGTAAGACTTTAGCTGTTGTTTTGGTAGCGGCGAAGTGACCCCTGTATGGAGCAGAGTGACAGTGTTCTAGAATCTGTTCCTGTTCTTCTTCTGGCACGCAACGACGTATGATTTGATCTGGGCCTCTTCTATAGAGGAATGGATCATCCCAAAAGTAATGCTTAAGATCACTGAAAAATTTCTTCTTTTGTTGACTTGAATACTCTGGGGGAATCACAGCACTTGCCAAATAATTTACATAATCAGCATACCAAGGTGCTATCTCGATTTTCAAAAGAGTTTCATCTGGAAATATCTCATTGATTTCACCTGGAGGATCTTCTTCTTGCTGCTCCATGCGAGATAAATGATCAGCTACCAAGTTCTCACAACCTTTTTTATCCCTAATTTCCAAATTGAATTCCTGGAATAGAAGTATCCATCTGATAAGTCTTGGTTTTGCATCCTTCTTTCCAAACAGGTACTTCAGTGCTGAATGGTCAGTGTATACTATCACCTTTGATCCAATCAAATAAGATCTGAATTTATCAAAGGAGAAAACCACTGCCAAAAGCTCTTTTTCTGTGGTGGCATAATTTAACTGAGCTTCATCTAGAGTCCTGCTGGCATAATAAATCACATGTAGGATTTTGTTCTTTCATTGCCCCAAAACTGCTCCAATTGCATAGTCACTAGCATCACACATTAATTCGAATGGATAACCCCAATCAGGTGAAGATAACACTGGAGCCGTGACCAATTTTTCTTTTAAAGTGTTAAATGCATCCAAACACCCCTCAGAAAAGCTAAAAGGGACATCCTTTTCCAACAGTGTGCAAAGAGGTTTGGTTATTTTTGAAAAGTCTTTGATGAAACGTCGATAAAAACCAGCATGTCCCAAGAAACTTCTGATCCCTTTTACGGTACTAGGTGGAGGTAACTTCTCTATCACTTGTATCTTGGCCTTGTCCACCTCAATTCCTCTTGCTGAAATTAAGTGTCCTAAAACAATTCCTTCCTGAACCATAAAGTGACATTTCTCCCAGTTGAGCACTAAGTTAGTCCCTTCGCACCTCTGCATCACTGTCTTTAAGTGACTTAAACATTCATTGAATGAAGACCCAAATACTGAGAAATCATCCATGAATACCTCAATGATCTTACCCACCATATCAGAGAAGATGGACGTCATACATCTCTGAAAAGTAGCTGGAGCATTACATAGTCCAAAAGGCATTCTTCTGTATGCAAAAGTCCCATGAGGACAAGTGAAAGTAGTTTTCTCCTGATCTTCTGGTGCTATGGGAATCTGATTATATCCCGAATACCCATCCCGGAAACAATAATGTGAATGCCCTGCAAGTCTTTCCAGCATTTGATCAATGAAAGGAAGGGGAAAATGATCCTTCCTAGTGGCATTATTGAGCTTGAGATAATCAATGCAAACTCGCCAACCTGTTACTGTGCGTGTTGGAATGAGCTCATTATTTTCATTTGGGACCACTGTAATTCCTCCCTTTTTGGGAACTACATGCACAAGACTTACCCAATTGCTATCAGATATAGGATAAATCATTCCTGCATCCACCAATTTCAGCACTTCTGCTTTTACAACCTCCTGCATGTTTGGGTTCAATCTGCGTTGTCGTTCAATTGATGGTTCGAACTCATCTTCCATTAGAATCTTGTGCATGCAAAGGGAAGGACTAATTCCTTTTATTTCAGAAATTGTCCATCCAATTGCAGTTTTGTGATCTCGAAGAATTCTAAGCAATTGATCTTCTTCATTCTCAGAAAGAGAGTTAGATATGATAACTGGAAGTGTGTTCTTCTCTGCTAGGTATGCATATCATAGATGAGGTGGAAGTTGTTTTAAATCAAGTGTTGGAGCCTTTTGAATAGATGGTAGAGATTTCTCAAAACCTTCACTCAGCTCCAACATGGGTTGTTTTATGCATGGGGGAATTGCTTCCAAATCTCGAATGCATTTCTCCACTTTTTCAGAGAGACATGGACGTTTTCCAGAGTACATCATACAAGCCTCAAGCGGATCTTGATGGTGATCCAGCATGAACTCCTTTTTCACGACTTTGTCCATTGCATCAATTTGATAGCAGGATTCGACTTCATCTCCAAATTTGATTGCGTTGAAAACATTGATTTTTAATTCTTCATCATTGATTCTAAAAATCAATTGTCCCTTCTGCACATCAATGAATGCTCTACCAGTGGCTAAAAATGGACGTCCCAAAATGAGGGAGACGTCTCTGTCTTCTTCCATGTCCAAGATTACAAAATCTGCTGGAAAAATGAATTTATCAACCTTTACTAGAATATCTTCCACTATCCCCCTAGGGTGTTTGATTGACCTGTCAGCTAGCTGTAGGGTGATAGTCGTGGCTTTTGCTTCCCCCAAACCAAGCTTCTTGAAAAGAGACAATGGCATCAAATTAATGCTTGCGCCTAAATCACAAAGTGCATCATCCACAAACTTGTTACCAATATTGCAGGGAATAATGAAACTCCCAGGGTCTTTCAATTTTGGTGGTAACTTGTGTAATAGTCTAGCACTGCAATCCTCAGTCAACATCACAGTTTCATTCTCCTCCAGCCTTCTCTTGTTTGACAATATGTCCTTCATAAACTTAGCATAGCTGGGCATTTGTGCCAAGGCATCTGCAAATGGTATGTTGATGTGCAATTTCTTGAACACCTCCAAAAATTTTACAAATTGTTTATCAAGCTTGTGTCTTTGCAACCTTTGTGGGAATGGAATAGGAGGTACATATGCCTTTACAGGAATAGTTGCTTTAACTTGTGGAGCTTCTGAAGCTTCTTCTTGATTTCCTTTTATTGAGTCGTCGAATTAGTCCACTTGTTCCTTTTCAGTATTAGGTACCTTCTCTGTGGCAATTGGTGGTCTCTTAACAGTTATTTCAGGTAGTTGTATACCACTTCTAGTGGTAATAGCTTGTACCTGTTCCTTAGGATTTTTCTCTGTGTTGCTTGGTAGAGTTCCTTGATTTCTACTTGTTAATGCTACAGCCATCTGTCCCATTTGATTTTCCAAATTTTTTATAGCTGCCTGTTGGTTTTGAAAAACTTGTTCAGTCTTTGCCATGTACTGTGCGAACATGTCTTCCAACGATGGCTTCTTTGGTTGCTGTTGTTGTTGAGGTTGAAAACCTGGTGGTTTTGTTTGAAAATTTCCTTCATGACTTTGACTTTGATTGTTAGACCAAGAGAAATTTGGATGATTTCTCCACCCTGGATTATAGGTATTGGAATAGGGGTTATTTTGATACTTCTGAAAATTCTGGGCATAGTTGACATTCTCGGATTGCATTCCATGTGTTGAGGCTAAAGGATAGCTAGCTGTAACATGATCTGCCCCGCATCCTTCACAAATTGGTGTTGTTTGTTGCACCATGTTCACAGGTCGAGTTAAATTGTCCAGCTTTTTTGAAATCACTTCCATTTGGGCTGCCAATTGTGTAACTGCATCGACATTGTGGACACCAGATACTTTTCTTGGAATTTCCCTTTCAGTAGGCCACATCGCCTGGTTCTCCGCAATTCTCTCATATAGTTCATGTACTCGGTCAATATCTAATCTCATTACTGATCCCCCTGCCGAAGAATCAAGCATATTGCGGTATTCAGGATGCAATCCTAAATAAAAGATGTAAACTTGAGCATTTTTTGGTATGTCCAAATTTGGACACTTTCTAAAATAGTCCTTGAATCTCGTCCATGCCTCAGGGTAACTCTCAAGGTCTCGTTGTTTGAAAGTGTGAATTTCATTTCTGATTTGGAGAACTCGAGATGGAGGGAAAAATTTCATGGTGAATTTTTGCACCGTATCATTCCAAGATACAATGCTTCCAGGAGCTAATGAGCGTAGCCATTCCCTAGCATTATCTTTCGAAAAGCGTCTACTGACATCCCTTCGTGACTGATTACATCGCATAGCATTAAAAATGCTTGAATGTGCTCATGCGGATTTTCAGTCGCCTTACCAAAGAACTTGATGTCTTGATGATTTTGAAATAAGTTTATGACATCAGGTCTAAGGATGTAATTTACCTGCCCGAATGGTGGATAAACAATAGTTTGTTGTACAGGGGCGGGCGCAGGATTTACATAATCCCCAACCAGCGCTTGAGCATTATCGTGAACTGCTCCTGGTTGAATTTGCACTTCTTGCTCATGAGCAAGTGGCAATTGATTTTGATTTTGATTATTTGCTATATCCCTGTTTTCTCTTTGTTCTTTTCTACGTTGTCTAAAGGTTCTCTCTATTTCAGGATCTATTGGTAATAGTTCAGGCTCGTTAAAACCTAGCATATACTACTCAATGACCCATGTGAAGAGAAAAATAAGGAATTATGAATAATCAAAACAAAGTAAAAATAAAAATAAAAATAATGAAAACTAAAAACTAAAAATCAAAATTTAATTGAATTAAAGGTAAACTAATAATTATACTAAATCCGTTATTCCCCCGCAACGGCACCAAAAACTTTTTCGGTTCGAATCCCGCAAGTGCACGGGATCGTTGACAAGTAATAATTGTGATGAGTTCAGAGTATCGTTCCCACGAGGAATAATATTTAGCCCTAATTACTAGTTTATCGTCGACTCAATTAATGAAAACAATTAAAATAAAAAGATGATTTTGTTTGTCTATCTATTCTAAAAAATTGCAATAAATAAAACTTAAATAAAAACAAATGTTTGGGAGTAAAATATGAATGAGGAGCATGTATTGGAATCAGAATCCACTTGTTACCATCTATCTCAATTCATCAATATGTAATTTAAATCATTCATGCGTTGCTTGACAATCGATAATTCACATGCAATTAATTTTCTTTTCCAAGACAAATTAAATCTATCCTAAACATGACCCGAATCTATTCCTAGTCCGAATGCGAATGTTTAGAACGCATTAAATCACACAATTATCAATTAGATTGCACATGTCATAGTGTTATTCCTAACATCTAGTGTTCATGTGTTGATCATGCAATGTTCCAACTTATTGTAACTTTTCCAAGACTACAACAAGTAACGATATATTTACTTGGTGGCCAATCAATCAAATAATAAAAATAAAGCATGCAAGATCAATCAAGACAACACAAGAAATTATTAAACTACTAGTTATTGAATCACAATAAATTAATAACAAATTTCATCTTCATCCAATACTTAAATTAAATTAGCCTAGCATCTTAATATGTAAATCAAACACAATTAATTGGAAAAACATCACCCGATTGATAGCGCAAAAGGAACTGAAATTCTGCCTTACTCCACCACTGCCGTCTGTATATGATCAGCACGTCCCTCCAATTAATTCTACCAAGAACTACCTTTTGTTGCTAGAAGAAATTTCCTCCAATATAATCTGCCGAGCATCTCTCTTCCTCCCAAAAAAAATATGGCAGCCTACTTCTATCTTCTTCCACCAATAGGCACCTTTAATTCTCTCCACTTCAATTTTTTTTTCGGCTGTCTATCTCCTTTAATTCCTATCACCAGCTGGCTTCCTCTTTAATTCCTCAGTTCTCCAATTATTCCACTCCAACCGAATCAATATATAATCCCCAGAATTCTCCCCAAAATCTGACTTGTTCCCTTAATTTTTCACCAACCTGTTGAATGTATATATTTCTTTCCAATCCACTCTCCAATTAATTGCTCCCAAAGTCGGCTCCTTGAAAAATAATTTCCCTCTGTCGTGTGTATAATCCTGGTGTGCGGCTCCTCTTTTTCCAATTTTTTTCCAGCAGCCCTCCTCTCCTCTTTATGATGTGCACACACACACACACACACACACACACACACACACACATATATATATATATATATATATATATATATATATACACATCCTCAATACTTTCAAAAGTCGGCTGTATCAATTAGGTCACCTAGGTTCATTGGATTTAGGCCCATATATGCATATTATAATAATAAGGAAAGAAAATTGGCCACTAAACTTTTTATTTGATGCAATTGAGTCCGTTTTATATGGTTTTAGTCCCGATTTCTTCGTTTAGTCTCCATTTGCATCCAAATTCGAGTTTTTCCTAAAACAAACAAAATAAATATATAATTAGTAATATCACATCAAAAAACACTTGTAATTGTCTAAATTTAAAGTCAAGATAAGTACAAAAACCGTACTTATCACCGTACTCACCACAAGTCACATTTAGTAGACATTTTGGTTATAATTACCTAATAATTGGTCGCAATTACCTTTAATCGATCACAATCACTATTCACCCCAACCATCCCCACCCAAACTAATTACACACCTCCACTACCACTCCACCATGACAGGGCACCACCACCACCACAACCACACCTGCGCCACCATCGGAGCTGCAAGCAACACCGCCACAACTACCATTACCGCCTTCATCACAACATCACAAATCGCCCATTGAACCTCAACCACTGTCAAAAACTACCTAAGCAGATTTTTGAAATCAAAAATTGCCCATTCAACACTTTGGAGATGTGCCCAGGGGGCAACAACTACCTATTTATAAGACAAATTAGGCAAAATTGAAAATTTTCAAGGACACAAATTCCTAAGCAGAATTTTGCAATGACACAAAAATTTAAATTATCCTTAATGAAATTTTGGTTGGGGTTCGAATATTTAAGTTCCAAAACTTAATACATACTAGGAAAAATGGAGGTCATGGGGCAATTTTGCTAAAGAAAGGGCGTGAAATTTGCTATTGCAAAAACCCTGAAAACCCACTCAAGAATCAAAACTCTGACGCTTAAGCAAGGGAGACTCCTGCTTTAGCTACTGCTTAAAAAAAAAAAAAAAAAAATGTAAAGAAAAAAATCTTGAAAATGAAAAGAAACAATAACAAAGTATTTATGCAATTTGATTTGAAACTTTTATATGCTGGGAAAACCATGTAACACTAGTACAGACAGACTGATTCGAGTCGGTTGTTCCAAACAACACGCGTCGGTTGTAAAAGAAATGCATTTGGCAACGACGCGTAATAATTGGACAATACTCGTCGGTTGTAAAATGATGCCTAAAGTCGGTTGTAGTGCTACAACCGACCCCTAAAGTCATTTTTTTATTTTTTTTACACCAAATAACCTATATCTACTACATCCTTCATATGCACATCACCAAATCTATCACTATTCAACATATATATATATATATATATATATATATATATATATATATATATATATATAATTCCTTTGCTGTAATATACTGAGTATATTACAAGCTTTTGGGTACGAATCTCAACATTCGTGCTCTTCGTTCTTCTCCAAGAAACTAATCGCTTCTTATGGAGGTGAATGATCTTCATACTAACACCATGATTCCTAAGAGAACTCCTTGGACTAGGAGCTTAGAATGGGATATTCTAAGAGCCAACAATATATATATATATATATATACACTACAAGAAAATTTTGCTTTCCCCACAAATAATGCGCATAGAAAATGAGTTTTGTATGAAAAGAGTGCATTTCCCCGCAAATTGAGACTTTGTAGGTATTTATTAGAAACTTTTGTTTTTCCTACAAATAATGCGCATACAAAATAAGATTTGTAGGTAACAATTATTTTTCCCCGTAAAATAAAATTTTTTAGGGGCAAAAAATTGGCTCCAAAAATATGTATTCTTAGCCTACACAATTCCACCTATAAAATGAGATTTGTAGGCGGAATTAAAGTTTCTCACAAAAATAATTTTTGTTGGGATATAATTTCGCCTACAAAACTTTAGAAGAAAATTTTTAATCCGTAACGTGAGTTTAGTTTACCCTACAATTTTTATTATAGAAGTATTTTTTGTTAGACAGTTTCAATAATTATTCATTGATTTACTGTTATTTTGGCAAATAAGTTTGCGCTTCAAAGCGGAGATCGACCTTCCCGATCAGGTCATAAAATTTCTTGTGGGGAATTCACTTTTCCTAGCAAAACGAGGATTGATAAGGCTAACAGTAAAAATTACTGGATTTTGTCGCTACAAACACATCTTTTTCGGACAAAAATTTTTTTGGGGGGTAAGATAATAATTAAAGAAAAATCGCAATTTTTTTAATTTCCCTACAAAATTTATTTTGATAGAAAAAAATATAATTAAAAAAAAATATCAAAACTTAATCCAACTTTTTGATTTAAAAAAAAAAAAACATAATAACTAAAAATTTCCCACTAAAAATTTATCACTTTCCCTCCCTCCAATCACTTTGCCCTAGAAGGCTAGCTGCCCAACCCTGTTTATCTCGTAATTTTTCCAGTCTCTCACCTTGTTTCTCTCGTTAATTCGAAGTATCTTCGCAGTCTCTCAACCTATTTCTCTCGTTATTTCCCAGTCTCTCACCGTGAAGTTTCCCACAAGTTACCGACCGTGAATTCGTCTCTACCATTCCCGAAATCAAATTTCTTACTCTCTCTCTACCCATTTTCAGATCGAAGACAGATTGAGAGCTTCGCGAGAGATGAAGGTGCGAGGGGAGCGTTACTGTCGATGCCAAAACCGTGGTTTCGCCGGCGCAACACCGGCGCTGGGTGCGGCGAGGGGTGAGGGTGAAATAGGCTAGATTTTTGTGCGGTTTAGGTGTGAAAAATGGGTGCGAAAATGAAGTGAAATCGAGGCTGGAGCTGCGATTTTCCGGCGGTTGTTCGGCCAAAATACGCTGCGGTCAAGGTATGTATGTTTATATTCTGATTTTTGGGTTCATTTTTCTGAGTTTGTTCTGATTGTTGGGATTGATTGGAGTAGAGATTGTGGGTCGGAGGTTACGGATTCGTGGTGGTGGTGGATTGGTTTTGGTGTTGGTCGTCTTGTGGTGGTGCTTGCTGTGGAGTTGGGTTTGAATTGGGGCTGGAGGGGATTTGGTTGAGGTTGTGCAGAGGCGGAGGCAGTGTGGTTGGTGGTGGTGCTGCAGGTGGTTTGACTGGCGTGGAACTGCAGACGGTTGTTGGGGTGGTGGTGCTGATGATGATGATGATTGTTATTAAAATTTGCAGATTGTATACACTGTGATTAGAGGCTTATTTGGTGCTGGTGATGGTGGTTGAATTTGAGATGATTGAATTGATTTGGTGGTTTGGCCATAACAGAGGGAGAAAGTGGTTGGGTTGCAAATTGGGGATTGAAGTTTGGTGGTGGCTCGATTGTGAAGGGCACAGTGAGGTTGATTGCGTGATTCTGGTGTCTGGCTTGCAGTGAACTTGGGTTGGCCGACTGTGGATACTGTTTTGGTAGGAGTTGTGGCTGATGAAGGGGTTGGTGATGATGATGATGGTGCTTTGCTTGCAAATTGAGGAGGTGCTTTGATTTCACTAATCTTCAGCTATTTTTTACATACGAATATGTCAACATCTTCTTTCAGATTTTAAGCTAGTATTTTCTATGTTTATTGTGCTTTTATTTCGTATGCCAACCTTATCATCATCTTTAAAGCGGTAACTACTAAAATAGCCCTCCTGTGTAGTTGTATTACTTTTCCTTTAGTTGACTTGCGTAAGCTTCAGATGCATGTCACGCAGAATAAAATTGATGAATGGAAGTTACACTTTTGCCATGCTTGTCTATAGGTTTTTTTTTTCCCCCATTTTGAAATGATTCATTACTGCTAGCCATGGTTTTATTTGCATTGGTACATGCAACAAACAATAGGAACATACCTCAGGAAAGGTACAAGATTCAACGGCTCACAAAATATATGAAAAAGATTTAACTATAGCAGCCAAGTTCAAAATGATGCAACATTTTTTCTTTGATATCACATACATTGCACCATACACGCAAATAAGTTGTGTGAAAGTATGTTACCACCTTGTCATAGTTTTGTTGTCTCGGGTGACAATTTGACTGCCCACTTATTTTCCTGCTTTTTGTCCTGTTTAGTTCAAGTTTTCTTCAGATGTACAAAATTTAGAAACATACTTCTACTTTACAGGTGCAAATAATTTGCTTCCATTAGAAATCGCCCTCAAGATTGCCAGCAAAATAAGAGCACACGAGAGGTTTGCAGCATATATTGTCATTCCAATGTGGCCAGAGGGTAATCCAACAGGTGCAGCTACTCAAAGGATTTTGTTTTGGCAGGTTTGAACAATTGTGATGAGATTCTTCCTTTTCTAATGTAAGTAGATTATACCTTGTTCCGCTAAAGTTAATTCTCTACATATGCCTATTTACATGTAGTATAAACATTCACTTGTTACAGTGAACATGAGGAGAAGATAAAACACGAAAGTAGTGTGAATGTACAAACTAGGCATAGGAAATTGTTTCCTAGCTGGTTTCGCGAACGTGTAAGTCATTCTTTAGTTGTAATAAGGTTCATAATTTTAATAATTAAAATTCCCTTATTTTTAATGATTTATTTTCTATTAATTATGTCAATTCCAGACAAATTTCGAGATAGATATGAAGGATATGAGATTGGCAAATTATGTTGATAGAATATTCAATGGGAGATATAGAGAGTTCAAGGCTGAGTTGAGTGCATATTATAAGTTGCGCGAGACACATGAGAATGCATTAAACAACCCTCCTTTAGAGATGCTTGATAGAGGTATAGGTCAATGGATGGAACTATGCAATCATTTCAACTCCGATAAGTTCAAGGTATTTTTTGTGTAAGAATTTTTCCTAGTTTTATTTTTAACTTTGTTATGTAAATTCCTAGTTTTATTTTTAACTTTGTTATGTAATCTATATATATATATATATATATATATATATATATATATATATATATATATCTTTGTAGAAAGCTTCATCAGCAAATATGGTGAATCGTTCGAAGAAGATGTACAATCATCGTACTGGTTCACGTCCTTTCTCGTACATAGTAGAGAAGATGGCAGAGGTAGTAAATTTAATTATTATTATTATATCGT
The DNA here is from genome assembly GCA_963555705.1 of Ligustrum vulgare. Lineage (NCBI taxonomy): Eukaryota > Viridiplantae > Streptophyta > Magnoliopsida > Lamiales > Oleaceae > Ligustrum > Ligustrum vulgare. Next base: position 10,896,508 of record OY743177.1, read on the forward strand.
GAATTAATTAATTTTTGTTGTAAATTGAAATACATTGTTTGTCACATTCTTACATGCTATTAGGATGGTTCGAAGTTTCCTGAGGTCCATGCATTTGAGTTAGCTTATGCAGGGAAGAATAAGTGTTGGACTGATAATATAGCTAGGACTCAATATGTAAGAAATATTCAACTCTTCATTTGTGCTTTGATTTTTTCTCTTGATTTGTATTATGTATCTTTTGGGTGTCTACTTATATATATCTTTTTTTTTTTTTTTCAATACCTTGCAGGATGAGATGCTTGTCAAAATTGATGAATATCTCTTGCAAAAGGCTAAGGAACAACAACTTCTGGAAGACACACCTTTGGAGGAGATACTCGTTGACGATCTTGAGACTGGACTTAATATCATGATGTCTGTACTAGGTGAGAAACCTGGGCGTCAAATTCGTGGTTTGGGAAATGGTCAACTTCGAAACATTAGGACTACTTCACATGTGCGCAATTTGGAGCAAGAGTTGGAAGTAGAACGTACTGCTCGAAAGGCAGCCGATGCATCTCGAGTGAAGATGGAGGAAATGATGCAAAATAAGCTGAAGGTTGTTGGTCGATAATTTAATTCTACATTACAATCTTTACATCATTCTATGCAGCATATATGTCATAATGTTCCTGGTTTTGTCATGCCACCATTTACGCCATTGTCAATAGATGATGCTTTCGAGGAAGATGGTGATGTTGAGGGAGAAGAGAACAACTTTGAGGAAGAGCACAACTTTGATGAGGATGAGTAGCATATTTACTTAATTTATGAGGATAGATATTTATTTTATTATTATTATATAGATGCATTAATGATAGCTATAGAGCATGTTTGCTAAACTATTTTTATATATATTTACATCACATTCAATGACAATGACAATGAGTTTTTAGTTCGAGTTTGATACAATATTTGGAGTTAGTAATATATTGTTTTATATTAGAAATTTAAATTTAAATTTAATTTATTTTTATCCTACAAATAAGTTTTCCATACAAACAAAAATTCGTGACAAGAAATTAAATTACAAAGTGTTTTCCATACAAACAATTATTTGTGGGGAAAACTACGATTTAGTCTACAACATCATTTTAATCTATACCTACAAACATATTTTGTAGTTCAATCTAACATTAGAATACAAAAAATTGTATAGGGATAGAAATTAGACAACAAATAATATTTGTCTCTAAAAGATTTGTAAGCTCGAACTTTAGCCAACGAAACATATTTCGTAGGTAAAATAAACATTAGCATACAAATAATTTCGTTGGGAAAGATCTTAGACGACAAATGATTTTTGTAGCGAAAGAGTTCGTAGGCCCATACCTCCGCAAACAAAGTTACCAATTTTGTCGGCTTATGTCTATCCCCTCGATGTTTGCCACACAAACCTCCCTACAAATTATCTTCGTCTGGAAAGGCTTTTACCCACGAAAAAGAACCTTTCCCTACAAATTTATTTTGTGTGCGAAAAGTAAATTTCTTGTACTGATAACACATTCAATGACAAATGACAGTATTCAAAAGACAATGGTTTTCAAAAAGTAATATGTTGTACACTTCAAAAAATAATTTTTGTGCCAAGTAGAGTGTAACCCATAAAAGAGTAAATAAAGAAAATAAATAATCCAATATAGGCCTCAAACTGCTCTGAAAAAGCTCTTTTGGCATCCTTTACTGTTGAATAACCTAAAACATGGTAAAGTAAACAATAATTAAATTTATAGGACTGCCCTGCACTAAAAATAAATCACTTAGCAAGCATTTCATAACCCATGTGGAGATCCATATGCTGTGCAATTAATGGTGAAAGTGCATAATAATCAGCATTTCCACACATAACTCAAAAACATATAAAAAAAACATAGCAGAGTATTATTCTCAACTCCTTTCTATGCTTTTTCACCTGTAGAGTGAACCATTCTCTGAAATGGGCTAACCCTTTTTCCCAAAGTTAAGATTTTCTCACCAAAAAAGGGTCCCACAAACTTCCAATCACAGGCTAAAACTAAAACATTTATATGGAAGTTTATAACTTAAATAATGTAGAGTGCAGATCTCAATTGAAGCAACAAATGAAGTCATCACAGTTGCAAAATTCAAACAGTAAGCATCCACATCTATATCGAGTTTGTGAATATGTTTTATTCATTACACTAAAGAGTCATCATGGATTAATAATTAAATCGCTTTCATTAGAGCAACTATGAAAAAATAATCACATTTTTAATGAAAGAACTTGATATTGGTAATTACCTGAGAGAATTTGATTTAAAAAAAAATGATGGCAACAATTCTAATTCCAACTACCCCTTCATAAATTAATGATTGCATGTGGCTGAATTTCAATACTCATTTTCCCCAACTTTTTTGCTGTAAAATTTTAATTTTCTCTTATGGATAGCAAGTTTTACCTACACCTAACATGGCCAAGATTACCAACAAACTAACGTAGCTAAAGCGACAGAAAATCCAATAAGACTAAACAATATAGTGGCTACTAAGCAGTAAGCACTGGATTAACACTACAAGAAATTGAGCTTCCTATAGCACTTTATTATAGCATTCTTTACACTAATGTTATAAATAATAAGTTAATTAAATTTAATCATTAAACAATAGCATTCATTAGAAACCATTAAGGCCCACTTAATTAAAAGCCTAATATATATCAATATAATACAAAAAACGTTTCACTATTCTATTGTTTCATTCTCCCGCTTCTTTCCCATTTTTCCCTCCTATCCGATTCATTTCCACAATAGAAAATCTAAACCCTATTTCAGTCCATTATTGATAGTCCCTCCACCAGCCCATTGGTTTCTGTAGAAGATAGATTTGCGGTCTCAGAGGCTCATCGCCGAATATTGAAGTCTTTGCTACAAAGGTGCAATGTCTTCGTGAATAATGGATTTCATCTGGGTTTAGGTCGATTTGTATGTTTAGGGTTCTATTGATTGAAAATATGGGTGATGTGTTCTAATTTTTTTATTTTTCTCTTTTTCCTTCTTCACATGAAAGTTAACACATATGTTCTCACAAAATCTACTCTATCAAGAGGGAATTCTGGTTAAGGACTCGAGTGGTCTTGTATCTGTTGAATTTGTTTGAAACTTCCCTAGTGGTAGTATTTGAAGCTTTAGTGTATGCATGTGGCAGAGAGAGAGAGAGAGAGAGAGAGAGAGAGAGAGAGAGGGAGGGAGAATTGTGGAATTATTAGACAAAATAAAAGGTAGTTGTATATTGTAGTTTGTTAGCACCGAATAAACTTTGCTACCTTTGGTTTACTATAATGTATAAAGAGCATGATGAATGGAGCCCTAGAGGTTAAATAGGAAACAAGAATAACAGTTTTCTTATGAAATGTCATATGAGATTCTACACTAATAAGTTACATGCCATATATATTTATTAATAAATTATGAATTACTAGTTTAGTTGTATTCAACTCCAGTTTTATGTAAGGTATGTATGTTCGTGTCAAACATTTGAAGTGTAAAAGTTTAGGCCTCAGTGCAAAATCAGTCATGTAAGGGTCTTAACTTCTTTTAGGACCCTTTGGACAGGATTCATGATATCAGTACTCTAATAATATGAGATGCTCTGCTGATCTTGATTGTAAGTTATTCAAAATAAACATTATTTATTTACATTTTTTGTAACATGTAGGCATGTTCTCTTTGCTGTTTTGATGTCGTTTTCTGTTATTATTTTCGAAAACACTAAAAACGCGTTCTCTTTACCATTTTCGAAAACGTATTTTGGAAAAAAAAAAAAAAAAAAAATTGTACACAAAACGCCCAAAACCTCGTTTTGTGTATATTTCAGCAAAAAATGTTCAAAACTCGGAAAACGCGTTTTGGGATTTTTTTTTTTTTTTTTAAGAATTATCCTAACTTGGAACTAAGCTTAATATAATTTTTTATTTTTTTTAATAGATTTATCATAGCTTGGAACTAAGCCTAATAAATATATATATATATATATATATATATATATATATATATATATTTTTTTTTTTTTTGGAGAATTATCCTAACTTAGAACTAAGCTTAAATAAAGTTTTATTGTATTCAATATCAACATTACAAAAAAAATGAAGTGAAAATTCTTGTTATTATATTTCAAAAAATGTCTTGATAAATGGACTCTTGTGATTTTAAAAATAACTTGCATTTTTTGAATTTTAATAGAACTAGAACCTTCTCAAATTCCGAACCTGATCAAGCTGTGTTAATATAAACTCTTAATGCTCATATTAGTGTATTGCATATAACCATATTTTCAGTGTATTGTGAAAGAAAATTTAAGTTTGAGTCAGTATTATTCTGCAAGCAAATTAATTAAAAATAATTTTAGTATTCTACAAAATTTCATACAGAACGTGTTTTCCATCTTTTCATTTTCAAAAACAGTTTTCAGAAATGACAAATGAAACTCCTTTTTAGCAAATTTGAAAACAAAAATAAAAATAGGAAACACAAAACATTTTCGAAAATGAAAATACAAAATAAAATACAAACAGAACGCCACCTAGGTTCTCTAACTAGTTTTTGGACTTCCTGTATTTGTAGCCTCGGGAAAATCGAAGCGAGGAATTATCTAATAAGCAGCTACCTCCTTCATCGGTAAAACTTCTTTCTTTTCATTCATTATATTTAGCCCATGTTTGGTAGGTATAGATTAAAATCAATTTTTTAGTAGATTCTAATAAAAATTGATGAGATGCGTGATTGAAAAGTTGTGGATTCCATAAAATGTGTGGTTAAAATTATTTGTTGACTTTAACTTGAGATTAAAATCAAATTTTAATTAGAACTAAACTTGGGCTTAATTAAACACTAATATACTCAACAAGTGTAAGCTACTAGATTGGACTGGAACGGGAGAAGAGGTTGCATAAGGACGTTGATCTTCAAATAACAATATTAGTTCATCACATCCCTCTAGGACCTAATGTTGTGAGAGTTTGGGTTGATGTAGCTAAGAAATCAGATTCATTTTTGTGGAGGCCTACTTCCGATATGACTTACATTGAAGATAGAGTTGGTACTACAGTTGCATGGCCATATAACATGATTGTAATGGAATAGAAAAGGTAAACTTTTGTTTAGTATACTAATATGTTTTTTACTCATTAACTAGAATTTACTTTATCATATTACATTTTTTTTACTGATTTAAATAATTGTTTTATACTTCTTTTCAGGTTCTTGATACTTGCATGAAGACATTCCTTCCATTTTTTTTTTTCTTTTTTAAATCCCATTGAACTTAATATTTATATGGTCGTATTAAGGTTTGTGTCATTAATTGTTAATTTTTATCTCAAATGCTTTGACATTGTAAACATATTTTCACTTGTGTATGGGAACTATTAATTGAGAATAAATGTGATCATCTTAATTGATGTGAAAAAGATTATTATCAAGATTATTCGAAATAAGTATTATAGATTTTCTAATCAGCACTGAAGAGTGATGTTGAAGTGTATATAAATGTTCTTTGAATGCTATAAATATAAAAATATGAAGAAAAATAATGTTATCGAATATTCAATCATGACAAATAAAAAAATGTTATTAAAACAAAATTATAACACGAAGAAAGTGCTATAGAATGTAAGTATAACGATTGAAGAATGCTATAAAACCTTAAACATAGCATTCTTTGAATGTTATAGATGAGCTAATATAAGAGTATTCAACAAATGCTATAATTGAGACTAGATTTTTAATAACACCATTAATAATAGCATTCGAAAAAATGCTATCAAACATGATCGATAGCATTCTTATAATGCTATAGATGCACTTATATAATAGCATTTAAAAAATGCTATTATATGGGGCGGGCTTTTAATAACTCCACCAGTAATAGCATTCGCAAAAATGCTATAGAGCGTGATAGATAGCATTTTTTGAATGTTATAGAAGAACTAATTTGTTGTAGTGACCTGTAGGCCATGAGCGTTGTAAGTGCATACTTTTCCCATTGATCATCAAGAATGCCTTTCAAGGAGCGAGCAGCAATTATTCCAGCAGCCACTAAAAGCCCACATAACTTTATATCTCTAGATTTGCAACCTTAAAAAATTTGAAGGCATCTCAAATACATTATAAGGAATAATTATAAATATGATTAGGCTCCACACAATGCAAGAGTCAATCTGTTACTTTCATAATTTGCTCTGCAACACTAATATTTGGGCCAAAATAAAGTGACAAAGTGCATTCTACAGCAGACCAACAATAGTTATCAAAAAAATAAAAAAATAAAATAACCCTACTGCCATCACCACCTCCAACCACGCAGCTACTGCTACCACCACAGTCCCTCAATTCCCACTACTTTCAAAGAGTCCCCAAATCGTAACCCCAACCTAGAAACAAATCAACCTTACTACAGATGAAGTAATTTAAAACCCATTCCCCAACTAAAGAAATCGAGTAGCAATAACTTACCCAAGGAATTGAAGTCAAAATGTGAAGCACTGAAGCCAAAATTACTTTGCACTGAAGCCAAGATCGTGTAACAAGTTAGATATAGCTACTAGTAAGATACAGCCAAATCATGTCGGCGATGTGTGTTAGATACAGCTACTAGTAAGATACAGCCAAATCATGTCGGCAATGTGTGCGATGTGTGTGTCTTGTGTGCGTGAAGGACGGGGGAAAGGGGAGAGGAGGTGAGTTCCTTACCATGGTTGATGGTGTCGGCGGATGAGAGTGGTCGAGAGAGGAAAGACGGTGGGAGATGAGAGCGAGGTAGAGGGAGAGGCGAAGGAGGGATTGAGGCATGGTGTGGAAAGTTTGTGATTTTAATTTTAGGATAAATAAAAGGCGTCGGTTCTTATACGTCGTTTCTAAACTATAACCGATGTGTTTAGTTCTGATCGAAACATATGTGTCGGTCGTTCTTAAGCAACCGACGCGTATAGTTTAGACATAATTACAAAAATGTCACCGCTCTTTTTTTAGTCAAATTTGTACTAGTGTAATTATAATTTTATTCATTTTATTTTTAGAAACTCTCAGGCCAGGTTGGACATTCAATAATTCCAAGAATTTACGAGGCAAAAAGTGTATCTACTCACCATATCGGATATATTCCCCCTATTTGGCACTCGTTTATAATCTTTAATCAATTAGATAACTTTCTATTCACTTATTTTGTGGAATCCATCAACCACTTATTTCAATACTTATTTTGTGGAATCCATCAACCACTTATGTCCAACAATTGGATTGACCATAGTTAGTAGACCAAGGTGGACCTCATCACGTTTTTACTCGCTCGGTTTTGGGAACTCTTCTAATGGAAAGTTTAGTTCTTCGACTTTTTAATTGCACCAACTTAAGTCAGTTCATTTTCCACCTAATTTAACAAGTGATGAATAGATGACAGTAAGAGACTATCAAGTCAACAAGGTAAAAGAAAAGACCAAATTTTATACAAGTGACTAACGATGAACAATTTAATTTCTTAATTTTCGACCGTGAATATGTACAACTTATATCTTATTACCAGGAATACTTCTTTTCCAAATTTTCAGAATTACTATACTTAAAATAGATGCCATCGGTCTTTGCTACCCAGAGACAAAAACCATCTGGACAATCGTAGACCCATTTGTCATTATGAAAATCGAAAGCCTTGTTCTTTGCTACAAAACTTCCAACTAAAATCTTGGTTTACGTTTAGTGTATGAAATCTAAGATCATCATCCCCAAATGCACAATGCAAACTCAATGCTTGGTGAGTCCGTTGTGAACAGTGACCCTGTGTGCTACAGTAATACATTATTTTGTCCTGAGAAGGCTAGCTGACAGGATGAGGATTTCTATAAGGATTTTAAATAACATGGTACGACTTCAATTCATTTTTTTGATATTTGATGATGCTTCTTCAAGACGATAGTATCCTTTTATAATTGTTTCAACACAACAGAATATGAATTGTAGCAATTGGAATTTTTTACCAAAATCGGTTATGATTTTTGAAATCTATATTTGCATAGATATATAATCTGGCTACAAACAACTGTATAATTCTGGAATAATTAAATGCAGATTATTATGTGAATAAAATATGTCATATCACATTGCTTAAATTAGAATTTGAGTTTTCTATAATAAATTGCTATAAATCCTCTTAACATCAGCCAATCCGTTTCATTTACTAAATTGATTGGCTTTTAGCGGGAAGTAATTACACTCCACTAATTTGTATTATATGCACTCCATTGATTGTTTTAATTACAAAAACTAAAAATAAAAAATCTTATTACTATATTTGGGTTTGGCTCAAGGCACTAGTACAAAATTACACACAAAAAAATAACATATTAGCGTCGTTTTTCCTCAAAAAACGACACCTCAAAAAACACGGTGGCAAAATTGTAAATAAAAATTTAAAAAAAGTGTCAGTTCTTTAGTAAGAACTGACGCCAATATTTCTGCACAAGTAAGGGCATCGGTTCTTTAGTAAGAACCGACGCCTGTTCTTAAAAAAGACCGACGCCTTTTAATTATTTCTAGGTTTTTAATTAGTCTTCAGCTCACACCCGACACAGGTAGTTGCGCTCAGCAAATCCGACCTTCTCCCCAAGCCTGTACGTCGTTCATCACACCTCTCCCCCACCGTCGCCACCATCACCACCAACTAGCCGTGCAGCTCCGGGGCCATCACAGCTCTCCCCCACCGCCAGTACCTTCTCTTTCTCTTCCTCCGTGAGCCTCTCTTTTCTCTTCCTCATTGCAAGCCATCTCTTTTCTCTTCTCCGCCGCGCACCACCCCTACCCTACTCCCCTCTCTTTTCCCTCCGTGCGCCACCCCCAGCCCCCCACCGTTCATCCGTACTGGCACCTCCGCCAACCGCCACCGTCCCTCCCCCAGCAACCACCGTTCCCACCCCACACGGTCCACCACCAACACTGTAATTTTTCATATTTTAAGTTTAAACTAGTTTGTTCATTTTGTTAGTTTATAATTGAATTTATTATTTATGATTTAATATGTTTATTGATTTAAATGAACTTATTAGTCTTGTTTGAATTTCGAGTTTAGATTATTGATTTTGAGTTAGTAGATTTATAAGTTCAATTTTTAAATTATTGGAGTTTTATTGAAATTGTAGAATGTTAATTTTATTTTAGTAATGATTGTGAGATATTTATAAGTGAATTATTTGAGATGTTTTGTACTTGTTGGATGTTTTGGTGAGTTGAGATGATTATGTTGTGATGATTTGGAGATATGAGCCCATATAGTGAATAATTAAAAGGTTGAAAATGTTTGAGTTTTTAACATGTTGAGGTTGAATATTTTAGACTAGATGATAATGTTGAAGTCCGACTCGAGTTTTGTTTAAGTTTTGAATATGTTGAAGTTAAATATGTTCGACTAGATAGTCATAGCCCATTCTCAACTTACTTCTCTACACGAGGTATAAGTTATAGATGATAGTTGTTTAATTATGATTTATATGTAATTAACATAATAAATATTAATTCTTATTAATTATTTTTAGGCATTTCAAGAATTTTACTCAATGGAGGAAATTGACAAGGTTCGAAATTTATGGGCCAAATACTTCTTCGAAGAGTGTATGTAAATTTGGCTCATTTTATGTTAACGTGTACAAATTTTTTAACAATATTGTGAATACAAAATTAATTATTTTGAAATTCTGTTTATTGAATTATTAAGTTTTGTTTTGCATTCCTCGATTATATATTTGTTGAAGATAATTAGTTGATGTGTATGTGATTGTTATAGCGTATATATGTATAATGGAAATATAAATAAATGAATAATTAAAAAAATTAATAACAAAAGGCGTCGGTTGTTGTCAAAAACCGACGCCTATAAGTATGACTTAAGGCGTCGGTTGTTATAAAACAACCGACGCCTTATGTCATACTTAAGGCGTCGGTTGTTTTATAACAACCGACGCCTTACACTAGTACAGAAAGTGGAAAAGGCGTCGGTTGTAAAAGGGCATAGACGTCGGTTGTAGGGGCGACGCCTATGACGCAGACGCCTAAAGTTTTTACTTTAGGCGTCGGTTGTAAACCGACGCCTAAAGTGCGACTTTATGCGTCGGTTTTTTAATAACCGACGCTTCAAGTTTTAAAAAAAAAAAAATAAATAAACACTTTAGGCGTCGGTTCAAACTTTAGAACCGACGCCTAAAGTTCGACTTTATGCGTCGGTTTTTAATAAACCGACGCATAGAGTCTAACTTTAGGCATCGGTTCTAAAGTTTGAACCGACGCCTAAAGTGGTCATTATTTTTTTTATTTTATTTTTATTTTTTTCACACCTGTAGTGACCCAGGCCGCTGCAGGTAATAGCCTGCAGTGACCCAGGCCGCTGCAGGTCGTGACCAAGCCGCTGCAGTTCATGGCCTGCAGTGACCCAGGCCGCTGCAGGTTGTGACCCAAGCCGCTGCAGGTCGTGACCTGCAGTCATTTGGACGTGGCCCGCGATGACTTGAACATTTTCCACATGCGCATCATCAAATATATATATAATCGACATATACATAATAAAATTAAATAGAGAACAATTATATATACAAGATTGTTGTTTTATTATACAAATATGTAAATTTAAGTTTGGATACGCGTCATTTTACACATACCTATCAACGAAATATTTGGCCCATAAATTTTGAATCTCAAAGATTTCCTCCATTGAGTAGTATTTTTTAAATGCCTACAAACAATCAAAACATATTATTAGTTATTTTATAATAAAATATAAAGTCTTAATTAAAAACTCTAATTTAAATTACTTATACCTTTTCTAACGAAGGAAGCTGGAAGTGTTCTGTGACTATCTCATACATATTTCTCATAACGTAATAGCCACACTCAGAACCTCCAGGTTGCTGAGGACACTGAAATTTTCACATTGAAAACTAAAATGAATAATCAAACTTAATAGAATATGAAAATAATTCAAAACATTACAATAAATTTTAAATGTGTTTTCGTACCTTTATTTTTAGCCACGTTGTATTGCCTTTCGTCCTAACACCTCCTTGGGCCCAATACATTTTGAAAGCCCTAAAATTTTAATAAATTATATGAACAAGTTACCAAAAAAAAAAAAAAAAAAACTCTAAATTTTCTACAGAAATTTTGGCAGAGTCTCCCCTATAAATTGAACTTATCTAACCTGTAAAGAGGCAAGTTGCTATTGAAATAAATTCTCAACAATCACAACAGAAATTCATCGATTTTACCACAACTCCACAATCAATTTCATCACAACTCCACAATTATTTCATGAAAAATTATCATAACTTACGTATTCAATAGCGGCTTGATATCTAAGTCACGCTTACATGCACCAGCTGAATCCAAGAAGTACACCGTATTCTTCTGAGGAGAAATCACTAGCAACATCCAGTGGTTCCTACGTATTATGAACGTGTAAATACAACTTTAAACATATATGATTCAAATTAGGTAAAAAAAGAGAGAATGTCGGTGGTCTTACTCCTGAAAATACGGTGCTATAATGAACTTCTTACTTTGCATTGCCCTCATGGTGCTGTCCATGTAAGTTACAACACCATCTGCATTTGTTCTTACCGAAACCGATGCAATGTGTGTGGAGACATGAATCCAATTGATTCAATACCGTATTCATGACACATCTCATGGAGGTACCTAAAAATAATTAAACCAATAAATATAAATAAAATAATGATTTAAAGTCAAGTTATAATTTCTGATCAGAAGTCTTACATTGAAAATATTTGTAAGATAGATGTATCCAACCATTGCAACGTTAGCAAATCGGTGATGTCTCCGACTGTAACAAAAATACCATCGTCGAATGCACAGTTGAACACAGAGGCATCTATGGGCACCTGGTAGAAGTCATCACCAACAGGAAATTGAAGGACTAGAGTGTTCAACATTTTGCATTTGTCACCTAGACGTTGTAACGTCTCATCGTCGACAATTGCAGGTCGCTGGGTAGACGACAATTCAAAACTTTGAGGCTTTTTCCGTTCGTTAGATTTTTTTAGCTTTTTCGGTGCCTCTTCCTGCAAGAAGACAATTTTTATCATTATAACACTTCTAACACGATTTTAAAATAAATTAATATCGACATAATCTTTTATGTAACTAAACATTATTACCTCTCCAAAAATAACCAACTCCTTCGGCCATTGAAAAAAACTTCCAATACCTTCCCCCACCGTGGTGTGATGTTGAGATGGCACTGGAAGATAGAACGCTTCCGCACCATCTACGACATGGTCAACGGACACCTTCACATGATCAAGCCAGAGTGGTTGATGATGCACCACAGTGTCGGCTCCGGACGGATAAACCATTCCGCTGGCCACTATTTGTTTCTCACCATCATGACTTACGGCGAGACGACAAGGAATCGGCTTCTATTTTTCAACATATATAATTGAACATATAAGTCATCACTTTTCATTTGAAATGAAATAAGCAATATTAAAAAAAAACTTAAATAATTTAGCATTAAGTACCTGAAGCCCATCAAATGGGTCTGGATTCACGGAATGACAACTGCTTCGAGTTAGAGGTCGGGGGTGTGGAGTTACGTCCACCTCGGCATCAACATTTAGGCCCAAGCGCTGGAGGATAGCATCGTATTTACTCTGCATACTATGGTACGCACTTTACATACTGTCGAATTTACTTTGCATCTCCGACATGGTTTGATGCCTGACCTTCTCGGTAATGCTATCCTCCATCTCGTGCCTGATTATCTCCTTAATGTCATCTACTGAAACAACCCCACAAGATCGTCTGAGGTAATCGTCCGGCTTGCCGTAAACATCACTCATGGTGACATACACGCCATACCCCCTCACCCTACCAGGATGATCCTCCTTCCCAAGGGCTTCACTTAAAATATCATGTTGCCTACTTGCCACAAATGTCCCCTGTGTGGCCTGCTCAGCTTTTTCTACCTGTTTAAAAAAAAAAACTGAAAACTAAATACAAGTATTAAAGTTAATTTGAATTGAAAATATGAAAAACCGGGAAGATATACTTACAATTTTGTCAAACACCCCTCTAGTTTTCTCGTTGGGGATGTAGTAAGTTCCATCTTCTTTCTTTTTTGATCTAACTCGAACCCAATCTAAACTGCGATCATCGCTTACAATTGAGGAGCTAATCATGTCACATGAAGTGCTAGAAGATAATGAGTCGCTTACTAGCCATTGTGGCTTCATCCCCACATAACCTGCTGAGCCCAAAAAATGGGGATGCTCATTTCGCATTTGACTATCTCTAGCCTTCTTACTTTTCTCCTGAATAAAATAATATATTTTTAGTTTTTCAACTCAATAAATCATATGCGTACATTTCAATATACCTTAAATTGCTCCGTTTGTCGTTCTTTCTTGAACAACTCCCATTGCTCTTCAGATAAGAAATCATAAAGCTGCGTAGGGGATTTATATTTTGGGTGGTCTTGTGTAATGTACTTATGAACCAGCCTTGTCTTAAAATCTTTCCATCGCATCCCCGCAACTTTCAAAACACTTGATTTCAGACGACGATCATCGGGGATGTTGAACTCCCTCTGAAAGTTAAGGATAATATGTGATGTTATAAAAAATATTACGATTAATGTTCAATTCATTATGTATAAAGTGATAGTACCTTGATTTCTTCCCAAATCATATCCTTAAGGCCTCGATCCACTTTGTGCCAATCACTGATGTTTATGTCAACGTGAATACGGACCAAAGACCCTATGAAAGCTTTGAAATTATTCTTTCCTGGTCCGATCGGCCTATTTTTTTCATCGAACTCAATAACATTGATTTCTGGCCCTGCCTTCTTAATTTTCTTACACATAGTCGGCCCTCTTGTCCTTTTTGTTTGGGTAGTACTATGATCGTCTGAAGAACTTGAAGACTCTGCCATTATATTAAAACAATATAACACGTACCTGCACATATGACAATCAATATTCATGTTAGAAATATATATATATCAAATTATTGTTATCAAGATCACAAATAATATTAACAATGTATAGCGCTAAGGAATACAAGAAAGTTTAGTAGTTGGAATCAAATAAGATAAATTACGACCTATATGTGAAGATATAATTAAAAAGATTAAAAGTTTACAAGGATGATTGTATTTTATATAGTTATTTTATTAGTATGGTCAATTTTGTACGAGTGACAGTCACCACAAATTATAATTTTCATTTTTTATTTGTAAAATTTTACCAAATTTTCGACAGAGTCTCCTCTGTAAATTGGACTTAATCAACCTATAGGGGGAATGAAAATACTACAATAAAACCAAATTATTCACCATCGACATATTCAAAACTCAAACGCAACTCCAATCAAACTTCAACATCATCTACTACTACAACATTAATCCAAAATCAATTCTCAACTTTTAAAAATCAAACTAAGATTGCATAACTTAACTCCAATAAATCAAATATTATTGTATACCAATATACTAACTTCAAATCAATAATATATATTCAAACAAACCAATTAACTTGATAAATAATAAATCAATTATATATATATATATGCACAAACATATACATACACACAGATATATATATATATATATACACACACAAAAACACATACATATATATATATATATACATATATACATACACGCACATATATATATATACACACACACACAAAGATATACATACACGCACATACACACATAGATATATATATATACATACATACATACATACATATATATACACAAACATTATATAAACACATAGATATATATGTGTGTATATATATACACACACACATTTACAAAAAAACTAAGTAGGGGGTAGAGATTTAAGGTCACCTTGCGGCGGCGGCGACAGGCGGGAGGTGCGGCGACGGGCGGGCGGTGCGGCGACAGGCGGGCAGTGGCGGCTTGGGTGTGGAGAGAGTGGAGAGAGTTTGGGCGTAGAGAGAGTTTTGTGATTGAAGTGAGTTACGCGGATTATACAATTGAAAAGGGCGCGGAAAAAAACCCGAGTTTGGCTGTCGGTTCCCCTTGAACCGACGCCCAAAACCCGGTTCCTATTGAACCACGCCCAAACGCGGGTTTTGGGCGTCGGTTCCTATTGAACCGACGCCCAAAATCGGGTTTTGGGCGTCGGTTCTCTTGAACCGACGCCAAAAAACCGGGGTTTGGGCGTCGGTTCTCCTGAACCGACGCCCAAAACCCGCATTTGGGCGTCGGTTCAATAGGAACCGACGCCTTTACTTAAAATTTATTTACAAAATTGCCACCGCATTTTCAATTGGCGTCGGTTGTTACATAAAACGAGGCATAATCCCCATTTTTTATGCGCGATTTTGTACTAGTGTTAAGTCATATAAAGGCGTCGGTTTTCAATATATTTCCGGATTTACAAGTTCCTAAGAAGAAAATAATAATAAAAAAAGATGGTTAAAGTGAAAATACTAAAGTACGATGCAAAAAATTAAAAAATATATATTTAAATTTAATTTAATATGCTAAAAGTAGAGGAAGGTTACGTAGTAGATTAACATAGACCAGACTACTACTAACATAGACCAGACTGGATTATTAGAAGAGATTATCTACGTAGTAGATAAATTTTATAATTCCAAAAAATTTAAAAGAGATTAGCGCAGGAAGTATCTTAGGATATAATTTATTGAATAATTTTAGGAGACATTTTTAAGTGACTTTGTAGCATGTCACACATTCACTAAGTAGTAAAAATAAAGGAAAATTACGTAACTACAAACCTAAAACTATCATTTTTTAAAACTAACAAATTTAGGATTTTTTTTAAATCAGGTCTTAATTAGTAATTAATAAATATCTATACATATATAATAATAGGATAACCGTCATCATTTTACGCACACTGTTTCTCGCTCATTTTCACTTCCCATCTTAGGAACTGCTTCTTTCTTTCAGTAAGGACCTATATATTCTGGTTCCGTCTTTGGGGAATAGCACATTGCTCTTAAAACTCTAGCTTATCGGTCATAGTGCGCAAAGATAAAACGTAGACCCGGGAACGACCTACTTTTTACTCCTTGTTCAGCCAGTTCCCAGCCCTATTACTGACCTAGGAACGGCTATTCAATCTACTGCCCTCTCCCTTTGAAAGAAAGAGGTTGGTATCAATAATATAATAGAATAACCTATTGCTATTAAACAGTCGCCCTTGCTAGGGCTACTTCCTGCTCTGCTTCTGTATCAAATTTAGCCTTAGTCTTTTCATACTCAAGTTTTGCGGGTAGATCACATGTTGGGCCACGCCCCTACTTAAACCACTCTACCCATATCATTCTTAATTTTATCAATTTATTTTAACACATGGATTATGAGAGTTCACTTAATGCATGTAGTAAATGATTTATGGATTTTGTGAGAGAAAATATCTATAAAAAGTCAAATTATAGATTATTTTATTCTTTTGATAATTATTGCATTATTTCGAAAAATATGCAATATAGATGTCAAATTCAAGGTATCAAAAAGATGTTTAATACAAGCTAACAAATAAGAACAAACTCTAAACATATCATTCGTAAAATTGTCTTAAATAATAAAGGTAAAAGTTTTACTTATATTTTTTACTTTTTCCAACATCAAATTCTTTTAATTTATCTCATTTAAGTCCTAAAATGATACCTATCATTTCTTACCTAAATTCAATTTGACCTAAATGATTAATTTCTAATATTTTTCTTATCAAATTGAAACAATTGTTATCAAATTGAAAGAAATAATTGATATCCGATCTTTCTAAATAAATTCAATTAAATCTTTTAATTTTTTACAACTTTAGATTCCGATAAACTTATTGATACAATTTGTAAAATATAAGGTGTTAGCAAAATCATTCTATTTAAAAATAGAATATGGTTTATACATTTATTTGACATGCACAAAAATAGTATGTGCAATTGTGAAAAATGAGTTTTAAAAGAATGTTTGATTGAGAATGAACATTGAAAAAAAATTTAGAACAATCAATTTTATACGAATAAGTGATAAAATCTTATGTCATGTGGGTTAAACATACATTTATAAATTGAGATGTATATGTTTTTATTTTTATTTTTTGTATATAAAGTTAATTATATTTGTAATATTTATTCAATAAAATTTAATTAAAATTTTTATTTCATATTATTTCATTTTACGAGTTGAAAATTGTAAATATTTCAACTTTTAAAAATCAAATAATCGTAAGCTCAACTTTAGTCATCAAATCAAAATTATAAAGTATAGAATAACTCACATGTCGATATCTTACCTAGTCTAAATAGATTAAGAAAACTAGATAATGAATAATTAGCTATTAAAATAAATATGCAAGTCGTAATTTTATATTTTACTTTTCTGGGTATTTTCATTATATATGAACAAGCAATTTATGTCGGACATTATATTTTTACAACTTATTAAATAAATATTTGTCAATTATATCTTTCGTGCATCGCACGAATGCGATTACTAGTAATATTGTATAATAACTTGTCCGTCCATCACAGCTCCCACATCCCGACCCAGCTCATGGCACCCACCCAGCCCCACCATACCCACCCACCATAGAGCTACATGGAAAGGTAGACCCTTACTCCCACCCAACCCAACCCCACCCACCCTACCCACCCATCCCATTACACACAAAAATGATTTTTTTCTTCTAATTTTCCACGCTCCAACCATGATCCTACCCCGCCACCCACCCAACCACCGTACCCCACCCGCCACACCCAAAAATGATTTTTTTCTTCTACTTTTTCACACCCCGCCACCTGACCAAACCCTACCCTGGCATCCACCTACCCAACAACTCGACCCAAACTATCCAAAAATGATTTTTCTTTTATTTTTTCCAAATTCAGCGTACCCACCCCCACCTAAAAATGATTTTTTTTTCTAATTTTCCACTCCCCACCCCGAACCCTGCCCCTCCACCAACCCAACCACCCCACCAAAAAATAAGTTTTCTTCTATTTTCTAATCCCACCCCACGTTACCTCACCCGCAAAGTCACAATTGGTCATGCAAAGTCATATTTCACTCACAAATCACCATTACAAATCTAGTAACAAATTTCGCTTGCCCCAACCCCCACCCACTCCCTCCAACTCCAAAGTCATAGTTGGTCACACGGTAAAATTTTAATCACAATTATAACTTTAGTCAAAAATCTCACAATCACCCTCATTCCCACATTTATAAATTTAGTAACGAATTTCGCCCCTCCTCCATCCCCAACCCTACTCCATTGGTCACAGTTGATAACAAGAAGTCACAATTTAGTCACATATACAAATTTAATAGAAAATGTAACCCTACACACACCCACCTCACCATGCAAAGCCACAGTTGGTCACATAAATTCACAGTTTGATTACAATTACAAATTTATCGCTAATTCTACCCGCTCCCACCCCCATCCACCTGCCCCCACTCGCAAAGTTATAGTTTGTCACACATCACATTTTAGTTATAATTACAAATTTTATCGCAAATATCACCTCAATCCACCTTACTGAGTCACAGTTGATCACACAAAGTCACAGTTCATCACAATTACAAATTTGTCACAAATTTCACCTCGCTCCTACCCCCAAAGTTACAATTGATCACACAAAGTCACATTTCAGTCACAATTACAAATTTATTAACGAATTTTACCGCAACCTCACCTAGCCCCCACCCCAACCACAAAGTCACGGTTGGCCGCACAAAGTCACACTTTAGTCACAATTACAAATTTAGTTGCAAAATTCACCACACCTCACCAACAAGGTCGTAGTTGGTCACACAAAGTCACGATTCAGTCACACGAGGTCACAGTTCGCTCACACAAGGTTATAGTTCGATCATACAAAGGCATAGTTCAATCACACATTTCTAATCACGATATTATTTATTTATTTGTCACAATTTGCTCCTTTTATTGGTCACGATTAATCAAAAAATTTGTCACAATTACCTAATAATTGCATATTCCGTACTCGCCACAAGTTACATTTAGTAAACATTTTGGTTATAATTACTTAATAATTGGTCGCAATTATATTTAATCGATCACAATCACTGATCACCCCACCCCACCCCATCCCACCCTCACCCCACCATACCCCAACATTCCCCAACCCAAACTTATTACCCTCCTCCACTACCACTCCACCATGACATGGCACCACCGCCACCACACCACCACGTCACCACACCACCTCTCTACCATAGCCTTCAACCAACACACAGCACACGAGCATCGCCACCCCGACCACCACCACTATGTCACCACAACCACCGCCACACAATTTGACCACCACCACCACCATGTATCAATATGTTCAGACACCACAACAACACCGGCGCCACCATCGAAGTTGCAAGCAACACTGCCACAACTACCATTACCGCCTTCATTAACTTCACCACAACATCACAAATAGCCCATTGAACCTCAACCACTGTCAAAAACTACCTAAGCAGAATTTTATGATAAAAAATTGCCCATTCAACACTTGGATATGTGCCCTGGGGGCAACAACTACCTATTTATAAGACAAATTAGACAAAATTGAAATTTTTCATGGACACAAATTCCTAAGCAGAATTTTACAAGGACATAAAATTTTAAATTATCCTTAATGAAATTTTGGTTGGTGGTCGAATATTTAAGTTCCAAAACTTAATACATACTAGGAGAAATGGAGGTCATGGGGAAATTTCGCTAAAGAAAGGGCGTGAAATTTGCTATTGCAAAAAGCATGAAAACCCACTCAAGAATCAAAACTCCGACGCTTAAGCAAGGGAGATTCCTACTTTAGCTACTGCTAAAAAAAATAAAAAAGTAAAGAAAAAAAATATTGAAAATGAAAAGAAACAATAACAAATTAATTATGCAATTTGATTTGAAACTTTCATATGCTGGGAAAAACCATTTAATTATAATATTATTCATTTAATTTTTAGAAACTCTGAGGCCAGGTTGAACATTCAATAATTTCAAGAATTTACGAGGCAAAAAGAGTATCTACTCACCATATTGGATATATTCCTCCTATTTGGCACTTGTTTATAATCTTTAATCAATTAGATAACTTTCTATTCACATATTTCGTGGAATCCATCAACCACTTATTTCAATACTTATTTAATACCACGAGAAGGCTGGGAGGTCTATGGAATGGGACGACACTTGGGCCATGTCCAACAACCAGACTGACCATAGTAGACCGAGGTGGACCTCATCACGCTTTTACTCGCACGGTTTTGGGAACTCTTCTAATGCAAAGTTTAGTTTTACGACTTTTTAATTGCACCAACTTAAGTTCGTTCAATTTCCACCTAATTTAACAAGTGATGAATAGACGACAGTAAGAGACTTTCAAGTCAACAAGGTAAAAGAAAAGACCAAATTTAATTCAAGTAACTAACGATGAACAATTTAATTTCTTAATTTTCGTCCATGAATGTACAACTTATATCTTATTACCAGGAATACATCTTCTCGAAGGGTCCATGAATAGAGTTCCTAAAATAGATGCCATCAGTCTTTGCTACCCAAAGACATAAACCATCTGGACAATGGTGGAACCATATCTCATTATAAACTTCGAAAGCTTTATCCTTTGAACCCCACCATAGATGACAGAAATACATCGTATTCGGGATTAAAAGGTTGTCACAAAACTTCCAACTAAAATCTTCGTTTACGTTTAGCGTATGAAATCCAAGATCATCATCCCCAGATGCACAATGCAACCTCAATGCTTGGGGGAGTCCGTTGTGAACAGTGACCCTGTGTGCTTTGGTAAAACATGATTTTGCCTTGAGAAGGCTGGCTGACAGGATGAGGATTTGTATAAGGATTTTAAATAACATGGTACGACTACAATTCATTTTTTTAATATTTGATGCTTCTTCGAGTTCAAGATGGTAGTATCCTTTTATAATTGTTTGAACACAGTAGAATAAGAATTTTAGCAATTGGAATTTATTACCAAAATTGGTGATGATTTTTGAAATCTATATTTGCATAGATATAGTCTTGCTACAAACAACTGTAGAATTTTGAAATAATTAAATGCAGATTATTATGTGAATAATATATGTGGTGTCACATTGCTTAAATTAAAATTTGAGTTTTCTATAATAAATTGCCTATAAATCTTCTTAGCATCAGCCAATCCATTTCATTTTCTAAATTGATTGGTTTTAGGTCGGAAGTAATTACACTCCACTAATTTGTATTAAATGCTATCCATTGACTATTTTAATTAAAAAAAAAAAAAAACTAATTACTTTATTGGGTTTGGCTCCAAGGAAACTTTTCAGGAGATGATTTTAGAAAAATACCGGATTCTTAAGAGAGAGAATATAATATTTGATTGGCATCATTATTTAGAAATCATTTTATTTAGAAAAGTTGTTACCAATTATTTAGGGATTTAAATTAGGTAATTTGTAATTATCAATAATTAGTCTACATTTAAATGATTTGCTTCCTACATCATGGTTTGGATATTCTTCCTTCCGACTATTCACGACTTCTACCAATTTTCGACAAATAGCATTAGTTTTTCAGGCAATTGCATTCTGTAATATTATGTAATGTGACAGTAATTTAATGTAATGTTATATATCATAGTCATTGTGCAATAGTTATCGTTCTGTAATATTATTATGTAATGTGTTGTAATTACAACCACATTATTGTAATATTCATTACTATTATTTTTCTTCAAGTGTAACTGTATTTACTATAATATTATAGTTGTGTTTACAATCACAACGCAGTTATTGCACAAAAGAAATTTATTACACACGCTTTACTTGTGCGTAATATTCAGTAATACTTTGCAATACCTTCTAATGTTCATAAAAATTTCAGAACAAAGACTTGATGCAATTTTAACTTAGAATAGCTAGTTATTACAACCAAACCAACACTTCAAATAGAGAAATTAACTTCTAAAACATGTTGTAATGATCTATTACAACTTTGCAAATATTACAAAATTAACATTTCTACCAACTCCCTTCCTCCCACTTATAAAACCCACTGGCACGAAATTCTCTTCCTCCCTCTTCTGAGACAAATTAACATTTCCACCAACTCCCACAATCACAACGCTATATTGAAATTGATCCTCAATTCCCAAGCTTCGCACTTTCTAATTCTCCTCCACACTTATCTTTATGAGCCGCAGGTTCGCCACAGGTGGAGAACTAGAAGCAAACCTAAAGGAATAATTGGCTTCCAGCATTGGAGAATCCAAAACCGAATGCACATCGTGGATAACTATAGTTCCGTTCCCATTTCTATCATTATTTGATGACTCCATTTGGGATTCGACATATTTCTTTGTGTTGGCCTCTTTATCTGCAAAATCATCATTGAAGCTAAGAAGAGATTTGGTCAAAGATGTACAACCGAAAAACGCCGGCATCAAGATCTGGGATTCAAAAAATTGAAATTATGGTTGATTATGTGCACTTTTGTTTTGACTTTAAGCATGATTCACAAATATAGATTGAAGAGAGAGATAGGCTTGATTTGTGGAAGAGAAAATGAGGAGAGGGGAGAGAGAAGATACGGATTGGATTGAAAGATTTGTGAGAGGAAAGAGAAATCAGTAATGTACCTTATTTTTTCAATTACTTTGAAAAGTCTATATTTTCTAAACTAGGTGGGTGAAACTAGTGTAGGGTCTAATTATCTCTATATTTCATGATTTACAAGTTCCTAAGAAGGGAAAAAATTAAAATAAAATAAAATAGATGGTCAAAGTGAAAATACTAAAGTACGATGCAAAAAATTTTTTAAAAAAAAATTAACTGAATTTATTAATATGCTAAAAGTAGAGAAAGGTTACGTAGTAGATTAATATAGACGAAACAGGTTTATTAGAGTGGGATTATCTACGTAGTAGATAAATTTTATAATTCCAAAAAAATTAATTACTAACTCTCCATATTTGGCGTCAGGAAGTATCTTAAGATATAATTTATTGAATAATTTTAGAGAGACATTTTCAAGTTGCTTTGTCACATATTACACATTTATTATGTAGTAAAAATAAAGGAAAAGTACGTAACTACAAACCTAAAACTATCAATTTTTAAAACTAACATATTTAGGATTTTTTTTTTTAAATAAGAACCTAATTAGTAATTAATAAATATAATATTGTATAATAATATAAAAATAATTATTCATTATATATTAAAGAAAAAACTAATATATTTAAATTAAAAAAAAAAAAAAGCCATCAAATAATAATTTGTTTGTCCATCACAGCTCCGACACCCCGACCTCACTCACCACACCCACCCACCCACAAAGCTACATGGAAAGGTAGATCTTTACTCCCACCCAACCGAACCAACCCAACCCACCGTAACCCCACTCTACCCCCACCCCACCCCACCCCACCCCACCCCAACCCACCATACCATACCATACAAAAATGAATTTTTTTCCTTCTAATTTTCCACACCCCACCCACGACCCTACCCCGCCATCTACTCACCCAAGCACCCCGAACCCCCACCCCCACCCAGCCCCGACCCTACCCTGTGCACCCCCTACCCAACCACCCATCCCACTCACCTAAAAATGATTTTTCTTCATTTTCCAATTTCACCGTACCCACCCCCTCCCTGACCCACCCCACCCCACCCCCACCCAAAAATGATTTTTTTCTTCTAATTTTCCACAAACCACACGCTCCACCCCGCCCATAACTCCACCCCACCACCCACCCACCCAAAAATGAATTTTCTTCTATTTTTCCTATCTCACCTCACCCCACCCTGTCCCATCCCATCCCATCTCACCTCACCTCACCCGCAAAGTAACAATTGGTTACACAAAGTCATATTTCAGTCACAAATCACAATTACAAATTTAATTGCAAATTTCACGGCAACCTCACCCACCCCCATTCGTCAACCAACCCCACCCACTCACCCTACCTCACGAAGTCACAATTATAAATTTAGTCACAAATTTCACCCACCTCTTCACTGCAACCTCACCCACCCCACACCACAAAGTCATAAATTGGTCACACAAAGTCACATTTCGATCACAATTAAAAATTTAGTTACAAAATTCAGCCACCCACCCACAATGTCACAGTTGGTTACACAAAATGCTTCAACGTCCACCACCCACCCCCACCTCACCCACCCACCCACCCCACCACAGCACCTCAATCCACCCCACCCAATACATACAAGTCTGTTCAAACATCCACCACCCACCCATCCATCCCACCACACCCACCCCCACCTCCAAGTCATAGTCGGTCAAACAAAGTCACAATTCAATCGCAATTACAAATTTAGTAACAAAACTTGCCCCACACCACCCAGCTCTCACCCCACCCCCACACCATACAAACTCACAGTTGGTCACACAAAATCAAATTTTAGTCACAACTTCAAACTGCCCACACCACGCCCCACCCCACCCACAAAGTCACAGTTAGTCATTCAAAGTCACAATTACAAATTTAGTAACAAATTTCTCCCCGCTCCACCCCACCCCACCCCACCCCACCCCACACCAACCGCAAAGTCACGGTTGGTCACACAACCTCAAACAATAAATATTATGTCCGTCCCAAAACCTTCCCTACCCCGTACCCAGCCAGCCCAGCCCACCTCACGTCACCTCGTCACACTTGGTCACAATTACAAATTTAGTAACAAATTTCAACCCGCCCCTATCCCCCACCCACCCTACCCTACCCTACGCACCTTTACCCCCACTAAGTCACAGTTGATCACACAAAATCAAAATTACAAATCTAGTAACAACTTTCGCCTGCCACAACCCCAACTCCACCTCTAACTCCAAAGTCATAGTTGGTCACACAGTAAAATTTCAATCACAATTACAGCTTTAATAGCAAATATCACAATCGCCCTCATTCCCGCAATTATAAATTTAGGCTGTGTTTGATACACGTTGATTTTCCTGAAAAATGTCAAATCGTGGAAAATATTTTCCACCTTTTCCATATGTTTGGTGTTTGATTAGAAAAATTTGCTTTGAAAAATCTTTTGTTAGGTACAACCATTTAATGCACAACTACCTCATTTGCCTTGAAAATATTTTCTTGCCTATTTGATAAGAAAACATTTTGCACACTTAGGTGGAAAAGTCTTTTGCATCACGTTTGATCACTTTTGTTGTTGTTAATTGACTTATTTTTTTCAGAAATTAACATTATTATTATCAAGTACAAATGAGTGAAAAATTAAACAAAAAATAATTTTTTTATTAAAATATTTAAATTTTGATTTATTTACCACGGAAAATAATGTTAATCAAACAACAAAATTAGGAAAATCTCCCACTTTTTCACCTAAAAAATTAATTTAATCAAACACTTCCAATTGACATTTTCCAGGAAAATAATTTCCAGACAAATCAATTCCTAGAAAATGTTTTCTTATCATTTATTTTCCATCTTTTCAATCAAACACAACCTTAGTAACAAATTTCGCCCCTCCCCCATCCCTACTCACCCAATCATAGTTGGTCACACGAAGTCACATTTAGTCAGAATAACAATTTAATAGCAAATTTAACCTTCCACCCCACTTACCTCATGACGCAAAGTCACAGTTGATCACGCAAAGTCACAGTTCGATCACAATTATAATTTTTTTGCTAATTCCACCCATTCCCACCCCACCCCACCCACCTGCCCTCACTCACAAAGTTACAGTTTGTCAGTCACATTTCAATTATAATTACAAATTTTATCGCAAATATCACCTCAAGCCACCCCACTCAGTCGCAGTTGGTCACACAAAGTCACATTTCATCACAATTACAAACTTATCACAAATTCCACCTCGCTCTCACCCACAAAGTCACAATTGGTCACACTTCAGTCACAATTACAAATTTATTCACGAATTTTACCGCAACCTCACCCCGCCCCCGCCCCCACCCCAACCAAAACCTCACCGACAAGGTCACAGTTGGTCATACAAAGTCACGGTTTCGTCACACGAGGTCACAGTTCGCTCACACAAAGTCACAATTCAATCACACAACGTTATAGTTTGATCACACAAAGTCATAGTTGGATCACACATTTCTAATCACGATATTATTTATTTATTGGTTACAACTTGCTCCTTTTCTTGATCACGGTTAGTCAAAAATTTTTGTTACAATCACCTAATAATTGCATATTCCGTACTCATCACAAATCACATTTAGTAGACATTTTGGTTATAATTACCTAATAATTGGTCGTAATTACCATTAATCGATCACAATCACTAATCAAGTCACTCATCCCACCCCCACCCAACCCCCATCCCACGATAGCCCACCCATCCCCAACCTAAACTAATTACCCTCCTCCACTACCACTCCACCATGACAGAGCACCACAGCCACCGCAACCACAATCAACCACTTCACCACCACATCATCATATCACCTCTCTGCCATAGCCTTCAACCACCACACAGTACACGAGCATCACCACCCTGACTCACCACCTTGACCACCACCACTCCGTCACCACCAACCACCACCACAGAATTTGACCACTGCCACCACATATCATTAAGTTCTGACACCACAACCACACCTACGCCACCATCAGAGCTGCAAGTAACACAGCCACAACTACCATTACCTCCTTCATCAACTTCACCACAATATCAAAAGTCACCCATTGAACCTCAACCACTGTCGGTACAGGCACCACCACAACTCCATCATCATCGCCACCTTCACCACAACTATAGCCACTTGTCACGACCAGGGTACTTGAGGTTTGTAAGTCCGTGACACACCATTCCATCCTCCATAACCCCCAAGTGGATTCTCATCTAGTGCAGTGCCTCCACAACTACGTCCAAAACCACTGCTAAAAACAAAAACATAAATTCTGAATATGTGTCTCATGCATCGTCGCCTACACCATCTACCTTAGGTCTAAGTTCTGATAAAATCACCGATCACTAATCTTCATCCTCACAATCTCTAAGGTCCACCGCCCATACCACCACCTGCACCACCGCACACCGCACATCCAAACCGAAACAATTGACTGCACATAAAAACCAACTACAAACCACTTCTGGACCACAAACCACTGTGCTTACACCCACACCAAGAAGGAGTCGAGATACCTCCGGCAGCTTCAAATTTTGGCCCGCCGCCGTCATAGTTGTACCAGACTTGGAGCCTTGCTGCATGTGGATTCCCAATCTGTTTGATTTGTTACAACGGCGGGGCTTGCCAATTGGGAACATCTGGAGTGGTAGAGAGAGGGAGGCGCCGCCAAGTGGAAATCTGGTAGAGAGAGAGAGAGAGAATTATGGTTGTTAGGGTGTCAGGTGGGAAGTTATTTTAGATTTATTTTCATTTTTAATTGTGTTAATTAATTAGATGAATTAACGCCCGATAATTACTAAATAAAAGTTCCAACCCAAATTTTTAGTTTGTATCTTTAGAAATAGGGTCTCGTGTAATTTTTCCTAAAAATAAATACCTCACCACTTAGTTTATTTTATTGCTTTATAATTTCTATTTAGAAACGGATTATGGTGGAAATGGAATTGGAACATAACATAAATTCTGGTGGAATTATCGGACTTGAGAGGATTTATCAATTCTACTTAAAAAATCAGTCAGTAGTCCTGAAATAGTAAGGGTAAAGATTTGGAAGAAAATCGAATAAGATAGAAGAAGAAGAAATTGAAGGAAGTTTAGGGTTCCATTGTAACGCCTCAAAACTTTCAAACTTTTTCAAGAATAATGCTCTGATACCACTCTTGTCACGCCCTGAAAATTTCTAAAAATTTCAAGCTCTTTCAAGAATAATGCTCTCACACCACTTGTCACCCCCGAATTTTTCAAGACTTTTTCATTTAAAATAAAATTTATTTATTAAAAGTAACGATATTAATTTTAAAACATTTCAATAAAGATCTCGAGTTCAATAAAAGTGTGACAGTTTAAATACAAAAGTTCTTATTCGGTGTTAAGTCCACAACTCACAAGTCGTCACCTAGTGCAGCACTCTCTGTCAACTTATCTGAAGATCCACGCCAACCCTTTTTATATCAATGGCTACCTGATAGGTTAGATGACGTGGGGGTGAGCATACACTTGCTCAGTGAATAGAATATGGCACATGTGTTATTGCACATTGGGATATACAAGTCAACTTTACATACTTAAGACAAGTGCAAATGTATGATGAGTGGTCGATGCACATGCATGTTCTTTTCAAAAAAATGATTTCAGGGCCCGATCGATTATAGATTATCTCCTTTACCTCAAAGCGCTTATCATTTTCACAACCCGGATATCGATCAATTGGCCATAAAAAATCAGATTACATAGGACTATTTCATCATCTAGGGCTTCCACATCCCTGTCATCTTTCACCCTGTTCGACTCCAAAAGGGTGGTGCTCCCAACATCATCAACATCGATATCCAAAACAACACATTAATTACCGAGGGGGCTAGTGTTCAAATCTATAATCTATATGCACAAAACTCTTATTTATGTGTAAACTTTCTTTCATGATTTATCATATATCAAATGTCATTGCATTTCCTAAACATGAATAGAATGTAATTTCATCATATCATCTTATCACATTATACCACATAATAAGGTATATCGAATATTCAATTCATTAATTCAATGATCAAAATAACCATATTCAACCACATTATAATTGAATCATAATTCACATAAATATATTCACTCACTTATAATCATATGATCTAATTTATATATTATTCAAATAAACCAAATAAACACATCCCACTCACATATTATTCAACGAATCCAAATAAACACATTCCACTCACAGTTTGTTGGATGAATCTATCCATGAACAACTTCTAGAATGACTTCCTTTTGGAATGAGGATCCTTCAACTAGTTTTGAACAGTGTATGTGAAGAAACAAGTACATAACCCCTAGTATAAAAATCTCCATGAGTTTTATATCAATGGAAAGATAATTGAATCAAGAGTTCAACGCACTTTACAGATTGCAAATTTGAGTTGTCAATCAAAATTTATGGCTCAATGAAGTTAGGCTGTCGGGTTGTCTTTTGGTGTCGACACCAACTGATTTAGTGTCGACACTAAAGTGTTAAAATATCATTTTTAAGCTCATGTGAACATATTTTCGAAACAAAACCAGTAAGTATCGACACCAAACGTATTTCCAGAATTTGAAAGTCAGTTTTCTTGATTTCTTTTATCTAAAATCATTTGTTTTGATAAAGGTATTTGAGAAAACACGTTTTCCAATAAAAAAATGATGGATTATAATGGATTGAAACATGATTTTGGCATGAAATCAATATTTAGGGTTTTGAAAGAGGGAAGAACGATTCAGCAACGTTTTGGATCTGATTTTCTGATATGTTTCTTCATTCAACTGATCCCTATTAATAGAGGAAGAAGGGTGCATGAACTTGAAGTTTGAAACTTGATGTAGAGGATTGGAGCCTTCCTTCAAGGCTAAGAAACAATATTTTAATGTCAAGCTTGACGTGTTACTCCATTCTCATGTAAATGGAGGTGGCTATGGAGGTGCCCAAGCAAGTTGGAAGATGACTGAGGTTGGCTATGGATGAAGATAAGGTTAGATTTGAGGTAATAAATGAATTCCAGATTTCATAGTTTCTTTCACACATTTCTTTCCAGATTTCACAGTTTCAGGATACCATGTTTGATTTCATATTTGAGGTAGTAAACTAATTCCAAATTGGGTGTTCTTGGTCTCATTTGAAAGTACTCATGGATTAATTTCATAAGTAATTTGTTTCACAAGATTTGGTTTACCGAGGTGAGGGTTATGGCATCTCAAAGTTAGCCCGTCCAAGCTGTCTTTTTCGGGTCGAACATTGAAGAGCCAACTTCGAAAATTCGCTGAGAGCTGTACATTTATCAAAATGGTGAATGGATTTCTGATTCTCAAAGTTCACTTCGAGAACTTAATCATACATATGAATTATACATTTATCGGAGGTCGGAAGTGGTCAAAAAAATATTCTAAAGAAATGCGTATAAATACGTTTTTCGTAACTCTTCATTTAATTAAAAACTCCATTTTTATTTCTTTACTTCCAAAATAATTAAATAAATTCTAAAAATTGAAAAACAACTAAAGTGACTTCTTGTCAGCTTTGGCCAAATATTCAAACTCGACACAATCCGATAGGAGAAAATAGTTTGCCAATTCGCTGCTCGGAGTGCAGAAACGCTTTGCATGTGTTGAAAGGGTACATTTGGCATTTCGAAATCAATATCGAATGAATGAAAATTTATGGAAAAGGAAAAAATGAGGTCAGAGAATTTGACCACGCGATCGCATGGAAATCACACGTAAATTGTTTTTGTTTAATATTCAGTTTCAATTAAAGTCATGTGATCACGCAGCTTATAACCATGTGATCGCATGGCAGACCGAATAGTCACATCCTTTCAAAATGATGCATGGTTTGGATTCACACCACTTCGTCAACATCTCTTCATCATCTATAAATAGGACCCTTGGGATGTCCTATTGCTCACACTAATGATATGCAAACATTATATCATTCTCTCATCTTCTCTTATACAAAATTCGTACATTTTTTTTGCATAAATTTTGGTTTTCTTTCATTTTCGTTTTGGAGTACAAAGTCACATTTTGGTTCATTTTACTTGTGTTTTGGAGTACTACAAATACAAGTTGTAATTGTTGTACCTTGGGAGTTGATTTCGATAAACTATAGGCACCGTTGAGGGGCAAAATCGACTTAAGAACAAAGTATTCAACACTTGCCTCGACTTTTCATCTTTTTGTTTTCTTGTTTCCTTGCCTTTGCTCTTTCCATTTGTCAATTCGAAATTTCATATAGTTACTCTATTTCTTTGGTGTCACTATACACAAAATATTCCAATAGTTGGGTCGGAATCCGTCTAATGTTTTGAGAGTGGTTTAAAATATTCTTCGCATTCTGAAAGACTTATAGAGAAGGGTCATGGTGCATCATGTCACCTCTCCTAAAGTCCCGTCCAAAAGACGTAAAGGGGTATGCCCCGATAAATTATGACGCCCATATTTGCTCATGTTATGTAATAAAAGTATTTATAGAATTTATTATTATGAATTTAAAGAGAGAAAAATGAAAAATTACGAAAAATGTGTTTAAACGTCTCTTTTCAAGAGATTTGTTTGATTATTTCTGAATTCCCTTAAATACATGTGATATATGTATGGATAAGTTCTTAAAATGAACTTCGAAAATATGAAATTCGTTTTTAAATTCGATCAATGGATAATCACCATAAATTTTTTTAAGTTACTACTTTACCGAACTGTTAATAAACATATATAGTTTCAAGTGACTTACTTCAGCAAGCCCTAACTTTCTCGGTGAATCATTTCTCATATGGTAAATTGCACATGAAAGTACGTCGTGATTACTTTGAAATGGTACCAAGAACTCAAGATTTAAACTTCTTTTACCACCTCAAATTTAAGCTCAAACCATGTCTGAAAACTGAAACTTCGAAGATTCCAACCATTAGGTGGTGCATAAAGTCACTACAGCTGCACTTGTAGCTTCTCTTACTCATCCTATCAATAAAACACACCTCTTACTTGCATGCTTAAAGACTACTACCACCAGCTTAGGAAGATAAGAGCCGACTTACTGATTTTTTTTATTTTTTTAAACAAGCCCGCGCATCCATCATCGCCATAGGCTCTGACAGCGGGCAATCTTCATCGCAGAAGAGCCGACTTACTGATAAGTGTATTATATACAGTTATTTATGTATCAAAATTAGTATAAAACATAATCATTTTAGAATAAATGCTATTGATTTGTTTGATATTTGTTAATATTGCAAAAATATCTCAAAGCTAAGGGAATGAAGGAATTGAAGTGAATAATGGATAAATGGATGATAAATGTAGCTAATTTATACACATGGAGAAGTGCATGAAGTCAATTGAGGCCAATGACAAGTTAATTGGAAGAATTTAGAAGTTTGGGACTGAAATGACCTAATTGGAAGTTGAAGAAATGAAGAGAAAATTAAACACAAGGGGGCCAAATTGCAAATATCCAATGATTGATTCGGACCATGAGACGATACTTTGAAGATTTCTAAGAGTCAATGTGTAACGCCCCAAATTCCGTGAAGCTCGGGACGTCACTTCTCCTTTAAATCTAATTTTATTGCGGAAAATAATTGAATTCTAAACATCATATTTATGTGAAAAATTTTAATAGTAAGTAAATTAAATTTGATAACTGCATAAAAACGTTGAAATCTTAACTTTCAAGAAAGTAACAACAAATAATTAAATTGACGATGTTCTTGACTTTAAATATCATATTTAAATATAACGACATATAAATAAATTGACACTATTCATGAATCGTGACTTTAAAAAATATAGCTTCATTATTATTTGCCACCACTGCCCTTTCATTCGCCACCATCTCCGAAATCTGCAATTTGTAAGTTTAAAAATAGGGGTGAGCATTTCATAGAAATACTCAGTAGGTTCAGTGCAAATTAAATAAACTGTACAGTAAATAATACATATAATCATGCAACTTAATTCATAAATTCTCATTCTCATGCAATAAGCAAGTGGATCTCATACATCATAAATTTTCATGCCGGAAGACATGTGGATCTGGGCCCAAAGGCAATTGGTCCATGCCCGTAGACATGTGGATCTGGGCCCGAAGGCAATTGGTCCATGCCCGAAGACATGTGGATCTAGGCCCGAAGGCAATTGGTCCATGCCCGAAGACATGTGGATCTAGGCCCGAGGGCAATTAATTCTCATAAATTACGTAATCACATGCATAAATTTACAATACGGGTTTACTTAATATTGCGCATATAAGATAAAAATATTTTTGAAGTAATGAACCTACCTTAAGATATTTCTTAACTTGCTAAAAAGAATGATTCTAGCTTTCTTGAAAATCCCGCGCCTCGTCTAGCCCTAAAATAAATAATTTTCTATTAGAAACTTGAAATTAAAGTTTTATAAATAAAAGTAAATCCGAGGGTTGAATTGAAAAAATTTAAAAGTGTAAAGCTCGGACTAAAATGATAATGTGTAAAGATTTGGGGCTTTGTGCAAGTAATTGAAATTAGGGACTGAATTGATAAATCCAGAAAGTTCCTGACCAAATTATATTTTAGTCAAAACTCATGGTCATATTATATTCAATTGAAAACTTGGGACTAAAGATAAATATTTTAAAACTAAAGGACTGAAGTAACTTAATTAAAAAGAATAGGGACTGAAATAATTACTTTAAAAACTGTAAGGACTAAATTAAAAGACTTTAAAAGTGGGGATTAAGGGGGTGAACTAAAAACATTTTTTTAAAGCAGGGGACCGAAATAACTACTCTCAAAAGCTGGGGACTAAAAGGCAAAACTTAAAAAATCAAATTATAAAACAAAACAAATCCCTCTCTCTCTCCCCATTTTCGTAAACAGAGAGAGGGAGAGGACACGAGAGATAGGACGCTGGTCCTCTCGCGCGACGCCAACCGCCGGCGGTGCTGCCGCCATCACTTGGCGGCGGAGGAGGTGATTTTTGGGTGCGGAACGAAGGCAAACCGAGGCTGAAAATCAGATTTTGGGGCAGCGATTTATGGTGATAACTCGATCGAGCAGCCGGTGCTGAGGTAGGTATTTGGTTTAGTTTAATATATGGTCTCTCGATTCTTTTGGAGTTGATTGATTGGGGATTATAATTTGGGCAGTGGGTGTTTTGAGGTGGTGTTGTAAAATTGGAGACTTAGAGATGGGTAGTGGGTGGTTCCGATGGTTGATGTTCGGCCGTGGCTATGGAGATTTTGAGGTTGTGTTTGGTTTGGGCAAATACTGGTGCCTGTCGGATTTTGGGTGGTGGAGTTCGTTTCAGGAAATTGTGGTTCGGCTTAGGCAATGGTTATGGTGTCTGGGCTGTGAGGCTGCGGTTTGTGTGGCGTGCTGATTTTGGGTATGTGCAGTTGAACGTTGACTATTTTAGGTTTGGCAGTGGTGGTCGAGAATGAGGTGTTTGAAATTAAACATTGCAGATTGTGGACTCGTTTGCGGTTGTTGTGATGCAGAGGAGGATGAAGAACTTAGAGAGAGGGGGAGCCATACCCAGAAGTCTCGTGATGTTTGGTCTTTGGTGTGTCGTGAATGCAAGGGTTAGGAATCTAATTAATAGTTGATTTAGGTGTTAAACATGGTAGTTTAGGTTAAATCTTGATTTATGGAAAATTGTAAGAATTTTGGAAATAAGTATTGATTGTGTAAGGAATGACTTGGGGAGGAAGAAGTTATTGAATTGATTGGGCCAAGAAAAGACTTATTGAGTTTTTAAATGGGCTTGAATGATTGGTAAAAATGTTTGGGCTCGATAAGTTGGATTGGATTAAAATATTTAAAATTGGGACTTAATATAATTAATACTTGGTCTTTGAAAATAAACTGTGATATAGAAATGTTTTTGATAAAACTTAAAATTTGACTAAGTATTTAAATAAATTTAATTTCACTTAATTGGCTAGACGAGCACGCGTTTAAAAATAAATATCTAAATGATGGGCAAAGTCGAAGCGACACGCTTTTAAAAATATTTATTTGAATAAAATCACGAAAATTCTCGGTCGCTACAACATGAATGCAAGTAGAAGTAAAAAATGAATGAAATATGATAAGAATATGAAATCGCAAGTGCACGATATCGTTAACAAGTAGTAAAAGTGACTTTTGAGTCCGGATTGTCGATCCCACGGGGACTAGTTAATTCGTTATAAATTTACTTCGATTCTAAAATTCCTAAACTAGAACCAAAACTAACTAAGAAAATAAATTGCAAAATAATAAAAACAAAAACGACAAATAATTGGAAAACAATAAAATAAACAATGCAATTAAAATGAAAATAGAAAATTAAAACTAAAACGACTAACGAAAGAATTTAATAAAAACAAGAATAAACGTGGTTGGTTTTTAGAACAATTAAATGAATATCGGGACTAACGATTTCGAAATAATGTTCTAGCTTAATTTCTCATCTCAAGTTGTTTTCTAAAATTGTATTTGGTCGAATTCACGATTATATCTAATTTACCTCTCTCAAGTTCAAATTAGGCCTATTTAATTAAATCAACCATGTATCTCTACAGCGGGTCAGAGTTCTCCTTAGTTTAATGCATTAAATTTCCTAGGAATTCATAATTGACCACATGCAACCACAAATTCATATCTCTATCTTTTTGTTGAAATTGCCGAATTTTATTACGTGATCTAATTGTTAACTCACCTCTCGGATTATGAAAACAACCATTAAATCATGCATTGGTGATCAAGCAACTCAAGCATTAAACGTAATAATAAAATCAATACATAAAATTAAAGCACCAACTTGAGAATCAAAATTAAACTAAAAACATTAAATCTATATCGTCAATCCCGATTTAAAATTTAGCTATTCATGTTCTTCAAATAAAAAGCAATAAATAATGCGAACAAAACTCGGAGTTTGAAAAGTTGAAAAATTAGCATCACCAATTAATTCCAGCCGCGTAATTCTCTTTTTAATCGCCCAGTAATGCTCTGCTCACTTTCTTCTCCAACCAGCCGAGTATTCCACCAATATTGTTGCTGCCTTGTTTCCAGCCTTGTATGTATATGTATATCACTAGCCCAGCCAATTAATCCAACCACGCAATCAGCCGTATGTAACCTTCAATTTATGTTGCTGCACCACCACTTTGTGTCTCCTCCAAGTATCACAGCAAACCAATCAATTTGTGACCTCCAATTTAGTTTCCATCAGCAAATGCACAGCCCACCACTTTTTCTCACTAATTATTTACCAGTATGTGTTTTTATCCCTTCAAAACTGCGCACCACTCTCTCGGTCTCACGGCTGCACACACCTCTCTCCTTTATTTTTCTCTCACGGCTGCCCTAACTATTTTTCAGGCTGCTCCTTCTGTGTTCTCTCACGGCTGTGTATATATATTCCCAAAGAATTCCCAGCAACCTACACTTTTTGGGCCAAAGAATTCATATTAATTGGGTTTATAGAAGTCCAACTATATATACCTAGCTTATACTTTAAAGCCTCAATTATTTCAAACAATTCACTTTGGTCCTTGAATTAATTACACGCTCGGTCCTTTAGCTTTTGTCTCCAATTATATCTAAAATTGAGTTTTTCCATCCAATTATTGTGTGATTGCTTCAGTTCCTCATTTTCTTGATTTTGGGATAAAAACCTGAAATAATAATAATATACACAAACTAAGTAGAATTTATTCAAGAAAAATAAAATAATATCCTAATTTCAACAGATAAATAAGTGTATAAAATACACTTATCAGAATATTACCATAAATTGATTCCAATGGCACAAGATTTTGGACAGATTTCTAGTCGGGCTTTGAGACCTTAGTTTTGGGTAGTAAACGTTTGAATTGGGAAAATCTTATTTCAGGATGAATTGTATAACTTTAAGTTATCTTTCTAAAATAATTTGAATCACCTCAATTGGATAAGGGAATATAAAGACATAATCGAAACACTGAACGCTTTGCAAATACCAAAAAAACTCGCGCGCAGGTTTGACAATTTGCTTTCCTTTTTCAACTAGGTCTCTTCTACAACTAATTATACAACCTCTTGGCACGAAAATCAGAACCTTTTCACAGCCTCTAAATATTATAATTCATTGTTTTATCATCTAATTCTTGGAGGTGAAAATCAAGACAAAGGCGGGGGAATGGAAGAATATCAACGGGGAGCGAATTCTTGGTGCAAAAAATCCTTTCTATTGTTAATTAGATAAAATCTACATACGTAGTAATTTCTATTTCTGCGTTTTTATTTATTTATTGATGAATACATAAACCTTTAGTTGGGATAATTGATGTAGCTTAGTTTTACACTTTTAATTCTATAATAATTCAAGTTTTCCATATATGTTGCATGTGTTGATTTATTTGTGTTTAATGTTTCAATTATTTGATCAATAATTCATAGTTTTTGTGGTTTATTTTCATAATCTGAGAGATGAGTTAATAGACTGGTCCACGGTATTAAATTCAACAAAATGATAGATATATGAATTTGTGGTTGCATGTGATCAATTTTGAATTCCTAGGAGATTTTATGCATTTAGCTAAGGAATAATTCAGACCATCTACAAAGATATATGGTTGACTTAGATATAATTGATTTAAACTCGAGAGAGGAATTTCAATATATATATTCGTTATTTCGATCAAACACATATATAGGAATAAAACTTGAATATATTGGGATTAAAAGTATTGATTATGGTGAAATCGTGAGTTCCAACACTTTCAAACATCAATTTAGGAAATCCAAATTTGTAATATTTTGTTTTGCTTTTAGTGTGGATATTTTAGTTTAAATAAATCATCACAATTCGAATGTTCAAATTAAGCGATACCTAACACAATTTTGATACTTAATTACAATCCTCGTGAAAATGATAACTCGAACTCAAAAAGTCCACATTATTACTTGGGTGCGATATCGTACACTAGCGATTTATCACATCACTTTCCATCTAATCAATTGAAGGGATGGAATCCTACACAACATGTTTTATCCCACTTCCGTGCATCCAATTCTTCCTACAAATACTCAAGTCGAAATAAATTCATTACACTGAAAATTTCCAAAAAAACATGAGAAAAGAGCTCTTCCATTCAAAACCTTGGGAAGGAAATTATGTCAAAATCTTGTTTTAATCCCTTCCAAGTATTCTTTTTTTTATTACTAAACATGTTTTCTCAATTTTTTTTTGTTTTTTTTTTTTTTGTTTTTTTTTATCAAAAAGACGAATTTGGAAAAAAAAAATAGATTTCGATTTTTGGAAACTCGTTTGGTGTTGACACCTGGACATTTTGTGTCGACACCAAACGAGGAAGATGAACATTGTGTGACACCATATCGACACCTATGTAGACACCAAGCTTATTTTGAGTTTTGATTTATGTATTTTGCTTTTCTATGATTTTTCGGGTTTATTTATATCGTATTATCACCAAGTACTGTGAGTATTTGATACACCATTTATATGTAGCATAATGTGATAGCACGTTTTCAATAAAATGTCATTTGGTTGATTATGAAAAGTTTATAAATGAGGATTATAGATTTTGAACTATAGCCCTCTCGATAATCGTTATGGTTTTTGGATATCGATGATGATGTCGAAAGCACCTCGCGACTCAAAGTTTGGTAAGGATCCAAATGATAATTGAGTAACATTATTGGAGTCGAATATGGTGAAAAATGAGAGGATATAGAAGTCCTAGAGGATGTAGAAATCCTCTGTTGTGATTTTTGGCCACTTATTGATATCCAGTTTATGTTGTTAAAGCATTTTGAGGTAGATGAGATAATATATAATAGGGCCCTGAAAGCATGGTTTTGAAAAGAATGTACATGTATATCGATTATTCATTGAAAAGTCAATTCACATTTTTCATGTTTTTCCTAAATTGTAGATGCTGCATTTTGACACCTTTGAATTTGAATTATTCTATCGGGATTGGATTAATTCGCTGACTGGAGATATAATATTTATGTGGTGAAAGTGCACACTTGACAGTCGTATAATGACTTCCCAACCTTGACGCGATTTCTTTGATCCTACTTCTATATAGATTTCTTTAACTGCACATCTTACCTAGAAAATCTAAATAAATTAAAATTATAATTTGGCACAGTGGCCGAATAGAGCCTTAATATGATTGACTTCTTACTAAATTACTTTCTGATTTTTATCAATCCAAATTAAACAAAAATATTTAACTCCAAAATACTAACTATCGGGGATGTATCTCAAATGGTAGAGCGCTCGCTTTGATCCTACAGGGTTCGATCACCCGCATCTCCAAATTTTATTGTTACTTTCTTTCTTTTGTTCTTTTGTTCATTTTTATAAAAATCATTAGCAACGTTCACTAAGTAGGGGATGTAGCTCAAATGGTAGAGCGCTCGCTTTGGATGCTAAAGGCACGGGGTTCGATCCCCTGTATCTCCAAATATTAATGGTACTTAATGTTTTTGACGTTCCTTTTTTTATTCTCTCCGTAAAATTCATTGGCAATGTGCTCCAAGTCTGCCGACCTCTTAGTTTTCTTACTTTTTTGGCGATTTCTTTTGTAGTATTTGTTGCCGAGGATAAGAATTCAATTGTCGAGTTGAAGCTGAGGTAACATCGTTTCTCCCTGTAATTAACTTAATTATTGAATTTTTTAGCCTGCGGATTTTACATTTTATTATATTTCCACACTCATATTTAGCTAAGCTAAAACTATGAGTCAATAGATTTAGTAAGTTAGAAGAGTAGGAATATCAATGAATTTTGCTGTATGTTTTACTGAGTAGGATTATCAATGAATTTAGTAAGTTAGAAGAGTAGGATTATCTATGAACAAATTGTGGAATGATAAAGTAGAATGTACATCTTGCAGTTGAGATCCCGAATCAAGGAAAATGGGATTGCATTTTATAATTGCACAATGCCACATACGAATTTCGTCAATTGGCTTGAGTATACGATGAAGAAATGAGAATTTTTCAGCTCTTTTGACCATCTAGGTCTATTAATTTTTTTAAAGGAGTTGGTCTATAAACTAAATCTGGCATCATTAAGTTTGTTTTCAATGTATTGGTTTGAACATAACAGGCACGTACCTTTTTTTTTTTTTAATTATTATTATTATTTTTTTAAACTTGATCCGATAATGTTTGTCAAGTATCTCTTGTTTATGCCAGAGATTCACTACATTGCGAAAATTTACCTATATATGTGAGCAGACTGCCATTTACCTGTGTTTTTTTTCTTTTGTGATAACACAATGAAATGTTATTTTATGCTGAATGAGATTCGTTAAGTCTGTGCTTTTCAGGTCATCTCTCTCTCTCTCTCTCTCTCTCTCTCTCTCTCTCTCTCTCTCTCTCTCTCTCTCTCTCTCTCTCTCTCTCTCTCTCTCTCTCTCTCTCTCTCTCTCTCTCTCTCTCTCTCTCGATGCACATGCGTAGCACCCCGAGTTCCGTAAAACCCAGGTCGCCACGTCGTCCATTTAAAACTAAATATTTAACAAATATTGTGGAAATAAATGAATTTTAAAAATCACATTCATTTGAAAATTAGCGATGGAACTCAAATTTAAATAAATTCACTTGAAAAACATTCCATAAAATTTTAATATCAAAATAGAATTAACAAGTTTCAATAATCTTGACTTTAAAAAAAATAACTTAAAATTCATGTTTGCCATAGATGCCCCTCATTCGCCACCGCCTCCGAACTCTGCAAATGTTATTAAAAAAAGGAGTAAGTATTTCTTTTGAAATACTCAGTAAACTCATCGTCAATAACTAATTTACAAGATAATTGAACACATAATTATGCAAATAATATAGTGATATTCTCTTCTTAGTCATAGGCATCACGTACACTACAAGAATTTTTTGTTCCGTATACAAAATTAATTTGTAGGGAAAGGTTCTTATTCGTGGGCAAAAGCCTTTTCAGACAAATTTTTTTGGTAGGGACGTTTATGTGGAAAACATCGTGGGGAAAAGTATTTGAAGACAAAATTTAGAAATTTGTGTGTTAAGCCATTTCCCTACAAACTCTTTAGAGATAAATACAATTTGTTGTCTAAATTTTTTCCCAAAAAATTATTTGTCTACTAAAGTTGATTTAGCCCACGACATACATTTTATGGGCACATAGTACAAATGAAATCTTGCTTTTCCCTACAAATACTTTTGTGCCAAAAATATTTTGCAGATTAAGTCCTACTTTTCTCTACAAATATTTTTGCCCCAAGAATGAGAGAATTTGTAGGGAAAAATTAAATTATTTTTATATTTTAGTTTTTTTATTTATATCATATAAATTTTTTTTACCTCGTTTAAAATAAGATGCAGAAAGATAATAAATTAAATTAAAACTTTAGTGTCGAACAATATATCATTGAACTCAAAATATAGTAACAAAATACAAATAAAAATCATTCACTAGGTTCGATTACATTTAAACTTAAAAAATTAGAGGAAACATGCTCTAAATTATTATAATGCATTTACTAAAAAGAACATAACTATTCATGCTCATTAGATATGCTATCCATCCTCACAAAAATTTTTCTCATCATCAGAGTTGTTCACCTCAACCTAGTAGCATCATCTTCTTCATTAGTATCATAGAAACTCTGCACAAAGACCATAAAAGATTTAATATTCTCGTAAATTAAAAA
This sequence comes from Ligustrum vulgare, assembly GCA_963555705.1. NCBI lineage: Eukaryota > Viridiplantae > Streptophyta > Magnoliopsida > Lamiales > Oleaceae > Ligustrum > Ligustrum vulgare. The sequence continues at coordinate 10,937,921 of OY743177.1, forward strand.
TTAATATTTTTTGCAATGAATAAGTGTGACAATATGGGAAAAAAAATGAGCACTTATTAATTATCATAAAACAGAAATCAACAAAATAGAATCATAAACTATCCGTCGTTGATGAGGACAGGATGTTATTTCTGAAATTGGCGCAAAATCCAAGTAATGCGAAGGCCAGTATCAGAAATGTAAATGCATGTTCACAAAGAAAGAGAACATATTTCTAACATTAACATGCAGAAAATCATCTAGCATCGTACAATAGAAATCTTGCTCTACTCATTGTTTTTATGAAGATCGAGGCCGCATATCAAATGTGAAAGGGATTCAATGCTACTCGGAATAATGCTTAGCAAGTTTTTGGCTGTAAAAAGGATAAATAATAAACACTCTAGAAATTGAACAAGCTTCCCAATGTAAGCATAGTGGACGATACAATGAAATTATGAATTAGTATTGTTAGTTTGTTTCTCAGGCAAAAAGATGAAGAACATACTTAAAAATCTAAGACGGTGAATAGTGAGGGACAAAGGATGCTTGGCTAGATTATAAATTCATCAGGTGTTAATAGATAAAGCTTCTAATACCTCTGCATCCAACTTGCAGAATTTTTTAACAGTTTGCTAGATCTTGTGGCAAGATGGAAATGTTATTGTTTGATGCCTGAGAAGATAACCAAAAATCATTGAAGGAAAGAGTAAAATGTTCAAATATGTGGTACCCAAAGAGAAGTACATAAATTAACTTCTTTGATGTGTAAGAGATGATATAAAGCAAAGAAATGCTTACAACACACAGTTATTCTACTTTACTACCGTCAGATAGCATTCAATAAGAATTTCATCTAGGCCATTCTCCGACCAAGGATGCGATAGTGAAGGAAAAACATACACTTTTGAGTTGGGTAGAAATTAAAGCAAGCTTAAGTAACACCAGGACAGCGCAAGTACACTCAAATGTTGTAAGGTCCCAAGAAGACTAAATTACTAAAATTTACCACATTGTGAACCAAGAGGGGCAAAGGGTGCCCAGCAAGCTTCGCACTCCAATAATAGAGTCCCCCAGAAGTAGGATATGAAGCTAAGCCATCACTCACCAAAGAAGTCATATTTTTATATTTACATTTACATTTCCATCTATCATTCCAATAAATCCACAAAGAATTTTTATATATAAGTAAATCTCAACAATAGAAAAAACAAGCACACAAAAAATTCCACAGAATAGCTAATGCTAAAAAGCCATCTTGTTCCTACAAAAATTTAATCAAAGGACTACTTAAACTATGAAGCGATTCATGCAAGTACTTGTGCAAACATATTCTATCTATAAGGTTTATTCTTATATATAACATGACGTGAATTAGCAATAATAAAGCATAATTTATAAGTGTTCTACCTAGTAATTTTTTTTGAAATTTTTCCATGATGTTCAAACATAAGGCCTCATTTATAAGAGAATACACATTCACTGTGGACAGGAGAAGCCAGACCAACTACCTTCTCAAGAGTATAGTCCTGCATCTTTTCTCAGAGCCCACCAGGAATTCAACAACTCTTAACTCACTGACCCTGTTTGAGAAAATTGGAGCAATACAATGAACACAGAAAATTAGTGAACATGTCTATGAAATTTTAGTTTTTCTTAATTTAGATAATATGTAAATACAAACCATCAGCCTATAAGATGTAGGAATCGAAACTTAAAAATTACCCTACAAAAAAGGATTAGGAAAAGTAAATTAAAAAAAAATACAAAAATTATATGAAGTTAACAAATTAATTAAATTACAAGTGTTTTATAAATTACCTCGATTATTCTTCTTTGCAGATCGAACAATCCAGACCTCCAAAAAATGCATGAAAACAAAATTCCTAAAAGCTGCTGGTTGTAGGAAAAGGGAATAAAACAGAATAAATGAAAAACCTAAAATGTACAAAACATAAGAAAAGAACCAGAAACCAAAAAATCAAGAAGACGTCTAAAATGTACAGAACCCAACCAAATTGCAACAACAAAAACTTTACCACACGCTTGGGCGGCTGAAATACGTGATGGCCTCATGGGCGTTGGCAATTTGGAGGGGAAACACGGACGGTGATGACTCAACGGGAAGAGATGTGGGTAATCAGGTTTGGGGCTTGAGTTGGAATGAGAGATTTCGTACACTACGGTTGGGCTCGGTTTTGTATCGGTTTTGGATTTTTTAATTTAAGTTGTTTATTTATTGAGAAAAAAAAAAAAAAAACTTCGCCTACAAATCTAATAGGCGGAAAATTTGTAGTTTAAGTATAAATATTTTTGGAGTCAAATTTTTATACCTAAAAAAACTCCTTTTGTAGGAAAAAATCGACTCTGCATACAAATTTTATTTGTATACGGGAAATTTGTAGTTTAAGTATAAATATTTTTTGAGCTGAATTCTTACCCCTACAAAAATACATTTTGTAGGAAAAAGTAGATTCCGCATACAAATTTCATTTTGTATGCGAAAATTTTGTAGGATAAGCCTAATTTTCTTGTAGTGGTAGTGAGTGCAATATGAACATATTCTTGTCTTGTCTTACGCAAATAAAGCATATAAGTTATGACATGTATAACATAAATTTCTCTTCTTATCTCATACGAGATTTTCTATTCTTGTCAATGGGGGCGAGTCTACCTTAATTTATCTCAAATCACGTAAAAAGTGGAGCGGGAAGTAGCATCAATCTCTCAATCGTCCACACGTTTCCTCTAGCCAAAATATGAAATAAGCCTTGAATTAGTAATTCGAAATTTTAAGGATTTAAAATGATAAAGTAAAATTTAAGGACTTAATTGGAAATTTATTAAAACTAAAATTTGAAAAGTTTAAGGACTGAAATAGACTTTTTCGAAATTGGTGAGCTGACTGTGGGGAAACAAGAACTCCAGGTGCTGATTTAGTGGAATTAAAACATTTGGAGACTGCCCAAAAATATATATGAAACTGCAGGGACTTATGAAGGCGTTTTAAAAACTCAGGGATTGAAATAAATAACCTTTAAAAATCAGGGACTAAAGAATAATTTTTGAAAAATTTAAAACAATATATATATATATATATATATATATATATATATATATATATATCTCAAATTGGTAGAGAGGGGGGGGAGAGAGAGAGAGAGAGAGCAGATACGGGAGGGGCGATGCCCCTCTCCTCCGTCGTTCACCATCGACCGAAGGGCTAGAGGTAGCGACACTACCGTGTGGCTGCTCTGATGTAGGGTAAAGGTGGAGTTTGTGTGCGAAAAATCGAAAGGAACCGGGGTTGGAGGTTGCGATTTTGGATTTTCGCCGATGGGAATTCGGCCATAAATGGGTCGAGGTCGAGGTAAGGTTCTGGGTTCCGTCTATTCCTGGGTTTTGGGTTTGATTTGGGCTGATTAAAGCTAATGTTTTGGTCGTGAAAGCAGTGAGGTGGTGATGTTCGATTTTGGCAGAGGTGACGGTGTTTGTGGGAGTGGCGGTGTTGTGGCGGTTTGGAGATGGTTGCCGGTGATTGTTTGGTGATGAGGTTACAGATTGTTGGTCGTTTTAGATGGTGTTGAATGGTTCAAGAGGAGCCAGTGGACTCACAATGTGGTTCAGTGTGTGGACAATCAAATTTTGGACACAAAATAATAAAATATTGGACCCAAAATAATAAAATATTGGACTTAATTAAATTGGACTCGAAATTATTACAATTTGGATTTAAAAATAATAAGGAATTCGATACCTTAAAATATGTGGAAATTACAAGCAACCCTGCTATTTAAGTTTCATATTCAAAAATAAGAACAAATAGATTTTTATTCAATATTCAAGTTATAAATACGATTTTAATATTGAATATAGTATTAAAATATTTTTAAATTATAAAAATTATTCAGGTAAGTAGCGCCATTTTCATTCATAACGGTAGAAATATATTATTCGAAATAATTAAACACAAATCAAAAATCCCTAAATTTTCAGCACTGATAATAATCTTCTTCATCCCACAACTTCAAAACCTAAACTAAACGTGCCCGCCCAATGCATAACCATGGAGATACAAAACATTTTCGAAGATGAACAGAGGAAGTGAGGAAATGTTTGAGAAGAAATCTCCGGACAAGAAAAGGAATAGACCGGTTGAATCGAATGCAATTCAGGAAATTGGTAGTGGCAGGAAAACCACAAAAAATAGAGGTTAGTTCAACTATTCAATGCCATGATAAATTTGTGACCTGAGCACGCACATAAGTTCATGGGTATATTTGTATAATAGTAGAGTATGAAATAATTTAGAAATTGTGACCTTGAGTTTTATTCTTACCAACAACTCGAAAGAAATAAAAAATTGCTTCCTGTGACCTTGATTTTTATGGTTATGCACAAATAGGAAAGCACAAAATATGGTTAACATTGTTGTGAATGTGACCTGATTGATTAACAAATGTGACCTTTCAAATTCACACCGCAATAACAACAGATTATGGAGTAGTTTTGGACATTGTGACTGTAGCGACCAAGAATTTTTACGCGATTAATAATTATTTTAATAGAAAATCGTGTCGCTACTATTTCACCCATTTTTATTAAGTTAACGCCGCGACGTATTCGTATAGCCAAGTCAAGAAATAATCGAGATCGTTCGATTTTAAATTAAATTCCGAATTTCTAAAAATATCTCCATTCTCTTGATTTAAAGTATATTAAGTCCAAGTACTTAATTCAATGTTATCCCAATATTTATTTATACAAAAATTATTTTTATTATTGAAATTAAGAAAATATATGCAAGCATGAGAGGTTCCATTATATGTAATCATGAAGAGCATAATATTTGTATAAATATGGAAAAGTATATGAATGATTTATATACTCCATTATATATAATCATGAAGAGCATAATAATTGTATAAATATGGAAAAGTATATGAATGGTTGATAGACTCCATTATATGTAATCATGAAGAGCATAATATTTGTATAAATATGGAAAAGTATATGAATGAATTATATACTCCATTATATATAATCATGAAGAGCATAATATTTGTATAAATATGGAAAAGTATATGAATGATTGATAAGACTCCATTATATGTAATCATGAAGAGCATAATATTTGTATAAATATGGAAAAGTATATGAATGATTTATATACTCCATTATATATAATCATGAAGAGCATAATAATTGTATAAATATGGAAAAGTATATGAATGATTGATAGACTCCATTATATATAATCATGAAGAGCATATTATTTGTATAAATATGGAAAAGTATATGAATGGTGCTTTACTTTAAGAAAATGATGTGTTAAAATTAATAGAATTGAATGATTACGTTTACAATATGCCAACTTTATACATCTATTTAAACCCATCTCTTTTACACACAACTCTACACATATACACTTATTTCCAACCTCTTGACAAAATCCACAAGTAAGAGAAATTCAAGGTGGTCAAGAAAGTTTTGGTCCATTTACTACTACACTTCATTTTAATCTTTTAAAAAGTAAGTATATCTTATGTTTTTATGAAAAGTAAGTATGTTTTTATGAAAGGTAAATACACCTTATGTTTTTATGAAAAGTAAGTATGTTTTTATGACAAGTAAATATATCTTATGTTTTTATGAAAAGTAAGTATGTTTTTATGAAAGGTAAATACACCTTATGTTTTTATGAAAAGTAAGTATGTTTTTATGACAAGTAAGTATATCTTATGTTTTTATGAAAAGTAAGTATGTTTTTATGAAAGGTAAATACACCTTATGTTTTTATGAAAAGTAAGTATGTTTTTATGACAAGTAAATATATCTTATGTTTTTATGAAAAGTAAGTATGTTTTTATGAAAGGTAAATACACCTTATGTTTTTATGAAAAGTAAGTATGTTTTTATGACAAGTAAGTATATCTTATGTTTTTATGAAAAGTAAGTATGTTTTTATGAAAAGTAAATACACCTTATGTTTTTATGAAAAGTAAGTATGTTTTTATGACAAGTAAGTATATCTTATATTTTTATGAAAAGTAAGTATGTTTTTATGAAAGGTAAATACACCTTATGTTTTTATGAAAAGTAAGTATGTTTTTATGACAAGTAAGTATATCTTATGTTTTTATGAAAATGTTTGGATCATTGCTATGAAATCAATCTCACAAGATTGTTATGGGTTCCATATGATATGTTTATGATTATGCTAAGGGGACCGGAGTTTAGTAGCGCTACACATAAGAATTCTTGCCATTTAAGTTCGGTAAAATTCTTGTGTCTCCCTATGTTTATGAGTATTTCGATCATATCCTATGTTATGATGAAAATGATCCATATGCTTTCAAAAGAAAATTTATGCTTGGTATACTTACTGGGATTTTATAAATCTCACTCCACGATATTTACCATTTTCAGATAATTGAAGGTTCGAGGCGGTCAACATGGAAGTGGCAAAAGTGGTTAAGATTGATGAGATAATTATGTTGAACTTTATGTAAGAAAATTATGTTCTAATTTTATTCACCAATAAAATTATGGGATTCTAATTATTCTTTTGAATAATTTTACATTACTATTTAAGTCTCGATAATATGATATGAGTCACTTTTAGTGGCACTCGAATGGTCGAGAATTCGGGTCGTCACAGTTGGTATCAGAGAAAAGAGTTTTAAAAACGATTCTGTAGATTTTGAAAACAGTGAACGAAATCACTATTCATTATAAAAAAAAAAAGTTGAATTTTCACATGTCAAGTATGGTTATGATTTTGAAAAGCATGATGAAATTTGATGTGCGAATTTCAAGGACAAAATTCATTTTAAGCAAGGGAGTTTGTAATGTCCTGAAAATTTTATGGAATATAATTAGTTAGTGATATGATGTTTATATTGATGTCTTTGATAAATTTCTAGAAGTTCGGGGACTAAAGGAAAAATAAGATTTGACGATAAATTTTATTTGGGTTAAGTTATTAATTATTGATGGGGAGATAATTACTATATCGATATTGGATTTGTTTTGAAGACTGTGATTAATTAGGAATTATGATTCAAGAAAATGTTGATTTGGATACAACCACATTAAATTATTGTTGATTAAAGGAAAATAAGATTATATGAAATATTTTAACTCATCACTCTACTATGTCACTCTCCACGTATTGACTCCTCGAACCAGGTATGTTATATGCTTTGCAAGTCATTTACGATTTTATTAAGACATGTTAAGTATGAAATCTTCATATGTTATGAATCTTTAAGTGAAATATACATGTTGAGTATGATATGAATTGATAGAAGCCTGAATTTTAATTTATTCCTTTTTATGTAGAATCATGAGACATAGAGGATATTGATATGAATTTTGGTTCATATTAAGCTTAGTAAGACTGACTAAATTAGAAAAATAAGTTGGTTCGTAACTTTTGCCAAAAAAATATATGGAATAATATATTAAACAAACAAAATTAATAATGAATTTGTACAATAATTTATCCCTTTATCACTACCTTTGTGTAAAAACAAGGGAAAAACTGTGGATGGTTATTAGTACTTCCTCTTCAAGTTTCAATTTTCGGTTCAATAATTTATCCCTTTATCACTACCTTTGCTTAAAAGCAAGGAAAAACTGTGGATGATTATTGGTACCACTCTTCAAGTTTCAATTCTGAAAAAAATTCGGAAAGAAAGAAAGAGAACGGGTGTTGAGCATAATGGGAATAATATGACTTAAGAATGATTTTCAAAATAATTGTTGTCCTCGAGTTTAGAAATGATGAACCTTAAATGGACTTTGCATAATTGATTTTAGACATGGCACTAAGTATAAGAAGTCAACAGAAATGATTAGAAATATGTTCAGATTATCTATCATTTAGATTTAATGAGAAATAGCGAGCCAATTTTATGAAGTTTTATGAGATGTTAAGATTATAAGTGATATGATTTTAATGAGACTTTTATGAGAAGCATTATGAAGTTAGAGATTTAAAGTTTTGGTTATTGGGAATTAAGTAATGGCTATTATGTTGAGTAAGTGAATTATGCCTCTATATTGAAGAGAAATTTATTATGAACTTTGGCCTTGTGATTAAATTTTGGGAATATGATTTATGACTTATAAATATAAGTATGAGTAATCTTTTGAGCCAATTAAGGTATTGAAGGAAGTGATATTGTGATATTGACGACTATGATTTGAAATTGTTATGTTGAGGAATTATGAATTGAATTATGGGATATTTTTTGATGATATTGAAGTGTTGGAATCGTTTTCAATATTTTTAGATCGTTGTGATCAAATGTGGAGTTATTTATTATTGTGAGTTATGAAGTATGCTTATGGTTTGGGATAAGTCCAAATTACAAGGGAGACTATGTCCAGAATTTTATCATTTGGAATTAAGAGCATGATATGATAAGCATCCACTAAAGGAATTAAGGTTAGACATGCAAGTTCATTTACATCACAAACGAGATTTAGTAGATGATAGCAGAGATTTTATTATTTTCTCATAAGGAGAACACACAAAGAGTCACACTGGAAAAGAAATACATGAAACACGCAAAAGCAAAAGAAAGCAACATGGGAAATTCCTCAAATTGAGAGATGTGTTTCCGGAGTAGCCGTATCCTACCACCTCTGACCTTTTGAGGAAATAAAGAAACCTTCAAAGAGGTGTGTTTCGAGAGTAAGAATACTCCGTAATCTACCACCTGGAACCTTTGAGGTACACACAAGATTTAAACATTAAGGAAATCCTAGGAAATTAGAGGGGTGTCTCGAGAGTAAGAATACTCCGTACTCTACCCCCACCTATTCTAAGATTCATAAAGTTAAGTTTACATTAACCGGACTCCATTTTCGCTTGATTCCCCTTCCTTGCGACCAATCTATCTTAACCCCTGCTGGATCTTGTATTGAGATATATGACTGCAGCTTATCCAGTAGTTCATCAATAGTAGGAGCAGAAATAAGGAGCCTTCTGGAAAATGGAGAGATGAATCCCTGTTCCACAGCATAATCAAGAAAGGTTAACAAACCATCAAAGAAATTGTTAACATTCAGAAGCCCAATAAGCTTAGTATGGAGACCTAGTTGAGCCCACGAGGTAATGTTAAAGATTTCTTCTAAGGTACCAAAACCTCCGGGCAGGGCTATAAAGGCATCAGAACCATATAGCATACAAGTTATGCGTTCATGGATGGATAAGGTTTGAACTTCATGCCCTCGTGTTTTGCCTGCAACATCTACCAAAGGGACAGGTATGACACCGATTACTTTTGATTTCTCTGCAAGAGCAGATTGGGAAACACAACCCATTAGACCACTGCTACCACCCCCATACACAAGAGTGATACCTTTTTCCCCCAGTTTCTTTCCAAGATCTACGGCCGCTTCTAGATAACTGAAGCCTTTCCCCACTTTTGATCCACAAAATACACAAATAGTTTTGATCTGTCGAAGTTTTGGTGCTTCCATCTTTGATAGTAAAGAAGGGAAAACTTACGAAGAAGATGTGATTTTGGGATGCCTGAACTATGAAATATGTTTGGCTATTTAAAGCCGGAAAAATTTACTGTTTTTGATTGATTCTGAAAAAGTAAAGATTTACTTTTGACAAAATCGGCCAACTTTTGACTGTTTTACCAAAGATATCACCTTTCGGTGATTTATTTCCAGCTTTATCAAACCTCGAGAAAGGAAAATATATTTATTTTCAGCTTTATCAAAACTCGAGAAAGGAAAATATATTTTATTTCCAAAACGCGTGAAAGAAAACAGCAAAATATTTTAAATGTGTATCAAGAGATTTACCTTATATCATTGCTGAACTGCCAGAAGCCTCATTTTGTAAAACAGACTGGCAAACAGGATCTTTTGCTATTATATTATGGAGACTATAACGATTTTTGTCCTCGTTAAACTGAGCGTATAAGGAGAGAAGTTCACGTTGCACATAACCACTTGGGTGCGTCTCAAGAGTCAGTTGAATATCATCCAAAGACTCTTTACTCAGTCCACCCTTTATGAATTTGATTTTATCATCCCGATTAGTAGAAGAATATCCTACTGTTTTGCAACGAGTATCACAGTTCCAACGAGCACATTTGTAGCAACCATTCAGCCTTTTTGCTCTTCGTTTCTTTGCGAAGGTGCTTTTGCCTAAACCAGGCATGTGCTTTGGAAATGTCATAGGTAATTCACCAGATAGTCGAACCTTCGCTTCGATCAACCAGCGAACATCTTCTGAAACACCATGAGCCATTAGCAACCTCAATCTTTCGAGTCTTATTCGATAAATTTTCCTCAGATCATTCATTGGAAGACTGGAATAATACTTGCGAATGTTTGTAAGAATGATATCCATGTTTTTGATGGATCTAACCTCTTCCCAGCATGAACTATTTAAAAGCATTAAGGATCGGAGGGAATCCGCGTGATATTGATTCCAGCAAGAAAGCGCGGAATAGAATAATGGAAAAGAGGGAACAAGAGTTTATGCGCCGTTTACTTTCTTGATAAAAGGAAGATTTGATGATGACGGGATTTGAGATATGGAATATTTTCTTGGATTTTGGGTACTGATATTTTGATATAATAATCAAGGTATAGAAATAATACGGGGATACGTGAAAGTGAAATAAGGACTGTATTGAATCAGGATTAATAAGTTTGTGCAAGTGAAAGGAATACCTTACGGGAAATGTTATGATATTTGAGTTAAGAATTTTAATTATTTGGGAGATATTTGTTTATTGAATTTTGCAGAAATTTTGGGTTACAAATATTGTAAAGATAAACTGATGATTATGTTGATATGTGAATAACATGTTTGGGTATATTACATAAAGAATATTCAGGTAATCGTTTTAATTATTTTGGGATATTTGGTGATAAGAAGAAATGACAAATTATTATGGTATGATATGTTAGTAAAGATTTATTGAAATTTTAGAGATATTAATACGAATATTTGAGGTTACATGATACGATGATAAGTGACAGGTTACATGAGTACTACAAGATATGATGAAATATCACATACGATTGGAAATTTTCATTTTGAGTCAGAATTTATGAGTAGACACATATGTCTATTATTGATAAGAAAAGTACATGTTCTTAAGAAAACAAAGAGATGCATTTAGTAAAAGTCCAGTGGGTTAGATATTATAATGATGAGATTACTAAGAGAAAGAAAGAAGAGAAGAGATTCTGATTAAGTGTTCAGAAATCATAAGATCAAGTAAGTTTAATTTCGAGAACGAAATTATTTTAAGGGGGTAAGTTTGTAGCGACCAAGAATTTTTACGCGATTAATAATTATTTTAATAGAAAATCGTGTAGCTACTATTTCACCCATTTTTATTAAGTTAACGCCGCGACGTATTCGTATAGCCAAGTCAAGAAATAATCGAGATCGTTCGATTTTAAATTAAATTCCGAATTTCTAAAAATATCTCCATTCTCTTGATTTAAAGTATATTAAGTCCAAGTACTTAATTCAATGTTATCCCAATATTTATTTATACAAAAATTATTTTTATTATTGAAATTAAGAAAATATATGCAAGCATGAGAGGTTCCATTATATGTAATCATGAAGAGCATAATATTTGTATAAATATGGAAAAGTATATGAATGATTTATATACTCCATTATATATAATCATGAAGAGCATAATAATTGTATAAATATGGAAAAGTATATGAATGGTTGATAGACTCCATTATATGTAATCATGAAGAGCATAATATTTGTATAAATATGGAAAAGTATATGAATGAATTATATACTCCATTATATATAATCATGAAGAGCATAATATTTGTATAAATATGGAAAAGTATATGAATGATTGATAAGACTCCATTATATGTAATCATGAAGAGCATAATATTTGTATAAATATGGAAAAGTATATGAATGATTTATATACTCCATTATATATAATCATGAAGAGCATAATAATTGTATAAATATGGAAAAGTATATGAATGATTGATAGACTCCATTATATATAATCATGAAGAGCATATTATTTGTATAAATATGGAAAAGTATATGAATGGTGCTTTACTTTAAGAAAATGATGTGTTAAAATTAATAGAATTGAATGATTACGTTTACAATATGCCAACTTTATACATCTATTTAAACCCATCTCTTTTACACACAACTCTACACATATACACTTATTTCCAACCTCTTGACAAAATCCACAAGTAAGAGAAATTCAAGGTGGTCAAGAAAGTTTTGGTCCATTTACTACTACACTTCATTTTAATCTTTTAAAAAGTAAGTATATCTTATGTTTTTATGAAAAGTAAGTATGTTTTTATGAAAGGTAAATACACCTTATGTTTTTATGAAAAGTAAGTATGTTTTTATGACAAGTAAATATATCTTATGTTTTTATGAAAAGTAAGTATGTTTTTATGAAAGGTAAATACACCTTATGTTTTTATGAAAAGTAAGTATGTTTTTATGACAAGTAAGTATATCTTATGTTTTTATGAAAAGTAAGTATGTTTTTATGAAAGGTAAATACACCTTATGTTTTTATGAAAAGTAAGTATGTTTTTATGACAAGTAAATATATCTTATGTTTTTATGAAAAGTAAGTATGTTTTTATGAAAGGTAAATACACCTTATGTTTTTATGAAAAGTAAGTATGTTTTTATGACAAGTAAGTATATCTTATGTTTTTATGAAAAGTAAGTATGTTTTTATGAAAAGTAAATACACCTTATGTTTTTATGAAAAGTAAGTATGTTTTTATGACAAGTAAGTATATCTTATATTTTTATGAAAAGTAAGTATGTTTTTATGAAAGGTAAATACACCTTATGTTTTTATGAAAAGTAAGTATGTTTTTATGACAAGTAAGTATATCTTATGTTTTTATGAAAATGTTTGGATCATTGCTATGAAATCAATCTCACAAGATTGTTATGGGTTCCATATGATATGTTTATGATTATGCTAAGGGGACTGGAGTTTAGTAGCGCTACACATAAGAATTCTTGCCATTTAAGTTCGGTAAAATTCTTGTGTCTCCCTATGTTTATGAGTATTTCGATCATATCCTATGTTATGATGAAAATGATCCATATGCTTTCAAAAGAAAATTTATGCTTGGTATACTTACTGGGATTTTATAAATCTCACTCCACGATATTTACCATTTTCAGATAATTGAAGGTTCGAGGCGGTCAACATGGAAGTGGCAAAAGTGGTTAAGATTGATGAGATAATTATGTTGAACTTTATGTAAGAAAATTATGTTCTAATTTTATTCACCAATAAAATTATGGGATTCTAATTATTCTTTTGAATAATTTTACATTACTATTTAAGTCTCGATAATATGATATGAGTCACTTTTAGTGGCACTCGAATGGTCGAGAATTCGGGTCGTCACAGTGACCTTGATTTCCGTAATCAAATCGTTCATTATATCAATGTGAACTCGTTAAATCAGTATTGTGACTTGTTTGAATGCAGGGTATTTGATTTTTCCAATGTGACATAAACGATGTGACCTGGTTAATGCCCTACCAAATTTGATTTTTATGGTTATACACATGTGACTTAGTTAATTCAGTATTGTAACTTGGTTGAATGCAGGATATGCCTTAGGAATGACCTTGTGACCTAACAAATTTGAATGTTGTATGCACATTATGATATGTAATATTGTGGCCGTGATATTGTGATAGTGTGAACTTGTGACCTAACAAATTTGACTGTTGTATGCACCTTATGATATGTAATAATGTGACCGTGTGACCTTGTAAGCTAAAAACCTCTGATTATAATGATAGTGTGATTGTGACCTCATTGACTAAGCCATGTGAACTTTTCAAATTCACACTGCAATAACAATAGATTATGGAGTAGTTTTGGGCATTGTAACCTAACAACTTTGAATGTATCATCAAACCAGATGAGGAGAATTATTCACACTTATGATATAAATTCAAGATTTGTGTGTTCTGATAGTAATTTGACCAAATCCCTTCAATCAGGTTTGGCCATATGCTATCCCCAAAGAGGAATGGTTCCCGGGAAAAATCACTACGAATGCTGTGAAGAATGCTCTAACTCATTTCAAATCCAAATTCAACGATGCACAAAAGGAGATACTGGCACAGACTTGTTTTTCACACTATATTGAGTGCAATGAGATAATTATCCAGCTGCAGTTAATTCATTATTTCCTTCTTAGAATGATGGAACAACCGAACCCTCAAGAATTGTGGTTTCTTATTGCTGGTTGATATGTACGATCTGCACTACCAGAGTTCACATTAGTCACAGGTTTGAAGTATGTTAGAGTGGATGATCGGAGAAACCTTGAGATTTTACCCTCATGGATAAAAGAGACATACTTCAGTCACTTGCACACAGTAACAAATGAAGATATCAGAGATGTGTTCTTTGGGATCTTCGATGCACCTGACAATGATATCATACGGCTCGGCATCCTATACTTGATTACATCATACTTATTCTCCACGTCATACAAGAAAGCGGCTGAAGATTTTCTGTTTTCACTTGTTGAGAATTACGATACAATGGCAAGGCACCCTTAGGGTAAGGACATATTTGACATATCTGTTACATCGCTTAAAGATGCACTTAAGAAGCGTAATCCTCATTACAAATTGGGTGGATTTCTAATTGGTTTTCAAGTGTGGATTTATGAGACTCTACCAATTTTAAACGATAGAGTTGCAACAAGAATTCGGACTACGTACCCTCGAATACTCAATTGGCGTGCAGGGAAGATACATGTGTATTCTACCTTAGAAGACGAGATCCTTTCTGAACCAAACGTAAGTGTTTCGATCAAATGAATCAGACAATCCAATTCTAATTATTGCAGGAGATCGAGAAAAATTTAAAAGCTAAAATTGGTAACATATAGTACATGCATCATGTCAAAATTTCATTTACTTTGTCACATGTTACATATAGTACATGCATCATGTCACATTTTCAAACACTATGTGATATGTTATAGAAATATCATCCATAAAAGTTTCAGCATACAAAATATATCAGAAATGGAAAACTTAACTTCTGTGTAACTCAGATCACAAATGAAATCTAACATATATTTTCTGGTCCACATTTTCTAACACATGTAATAACATTCTCGGGTCACATGACTATGTGATAATTTTGCTACAGCATGTATAGCTCATTGTCTTATTTTCAACTCAAGTCACATTCAAGTTGATCGAGGTCACATTCAACATAACAAAAGCTCAGGCCCTGTTGACCATCACCTGGTTTCTAGTCATAACCATGAAACATATGCATGATGTCATGTCACATCCTATGCCTATTAGGTCACAAATCACATTCATTTCACGTTTCTCATGTAGATTGAAGTTCAGGACCTTGATCCAATTGATATGGAGATCTCACAATCTTAAATGGATGGTGTCCAATACATGACACCAAGACAACCAGGGCATGTTGCAGATACTACATCCAAGGTAGCCTCAAAATCCGTGCCAAGGTTGTTGATGATTATTGACGGAAGTATTGGGCACATAAGTGATACAAAAGAAGATGTTGATGATGATTTTGTCAATCCCCCGCCAACAACACATAAGTCTGGTAATGAGTTTGATGATATGTCATACCAGGAGAGGTTAGCACTAGATGAGTTAGACTTCATGCACTCAACTGAACCTGATTTTATTCCCATGATGCATCTCGGTGACACACAATCTGAAGAGGCTCCCGCATCCAATGTAAGTGGCTATTAATCATTTATTTAATTAAGTAATTTAACATTTTTTTATAAATTTACAGTCTATTTTTTAAGCAGGAATTTATGCATTGGAAGAATGAGATTCAGGATCAAATCTCCCAAGTCCAAATGCAAAACAAGCAACTCACTGAGGAGGTTCATCAACTGAGATCACATGTGCAGCATATGAAATCTGACAGGACACATGCAATGAAATCAATCATGAGGTCACAGCTTGATATTAAAAAGGAGCTTATTGATTTAAAATTTGGAATATCTTTCATGTCCGAAACTATTTCTGCGATGATATCAAGTTCAGTTGATTCTTTCCACAAGATTTTTATGGACAAGAGTAAGAGTCATGACGATCAGGGTACCCAGTTGGCTGAGGTACTACCGAATTCTTTACAACTTTACGGTCTGTATATCAACTAATACCACATATTTACCCTGTTTCATTTTATTCAACTTAGGCTCCAAAGTCACAGGAAAAATCTGATTCCAAGGGAAAGGGTAAGTTCCATGCATCTGATGATGTGGTTCAACCTTGTTCTTAGACCCCATCTTTTGATCTAGGAATGGGTTTCTGCGGCGCCCCGAGTTCCGTATACCCGGTTAACCACGTCATTTACTGGTCTAAATTTTTCGAATAATATTTTTGCGGAAGAAATAATTGAAATTCATTTTTGGCAACATTAAATAAACTGTAATGGCCGATAAAATTGAAAACATTTATGAAAGCATTTGAAATAGTAAATCGAACCATTAATTTTGTAAAGAAATTGCCAATGTCATAATTTCTCAAATAAATGAACTTCTCTAAATTATTCGATTGTTTGGAAAATACGGAAATCATTAATGTCAAACTTTCAACCGTTTAACAATTATTGTCACCATCATTCATCGCTCGCCACCGTCTCCGAAATCTGCAAAACTGTTAAAAGTAGGGTGAGCATTTCATGGGGGAAATACTCAGTAGACTCATCGCAAATTAATTAATTTATAAGATGATTAAACACATAAATCCCGGCTCTTTATAAAACGGGCATTGATAGGGCTTCTTTATAAAATGGCTCTTGATAGATCTCATATTGTGCATTACAGCACTGGACATATTTTGAAAATCATAGGCTCTTTGAAAACAGCTCTTTGAAAACCATATACTTATAAAAACATTTTAATTATGCCAAGCATAATTTTCTTTTGAAAGCATAACATAAGATAGGATTGAAATCCTCATAAACATAGGGAGACACAAGAATTTTACCGAACTTAGGTGGCAAGAATTCTTATGCAGTAAAATCATAGTAACAGTAAAATCACAGTAACAGTAAAATCATAGTAACAGTAAGTATACCAAAACATAATTCTTGAAATTCATAGGGATCATTTCCATCATAACATAGGATAGGATCGAAATCCTCATAAACATATGGAGACAAGAATTTTACCGAACTTAGGTGGCAAATCCTCATAAACATAGGAGACACAAGAATTTTACCGAACTTAGGTGGCAAGAATTCTTATGTGCATAGCAATCTTGGGAGATTGATTTCATAGCAATCATGGGAGATTGATGTCAATCTTGGGAGATTGAAAACATAGCAATCTGGGGAGATTGATTTCATAGAAATGATCCAAAACATATAAAACATTTTCGTAAAAACATAGGGTATACTTACTTTTCATAAAAACATAAGGTATATTTACCTTTCATAAAACATACTTACTTTTCATAAAAATGACTTTCACAAGTCACATGACATTTATATGAAATCATAATTTAAATCAATTAATAAGTGCGAGTCTACCTCAAATCCGACGAGTGCAAAGTTGAGCGGGAATGACTTCAATTTCTTTAAATTCTCCGTACGCTTCGTCTTAGCCAATAAGTCACTTTAGTCTATCGAATATATAGTTCAAAATGATAAATTATAATTTGAGGACTAAAATTGATGTTTAGAAAGTTGAGGGACTAAAATGAATACTTTTGAAAGTTCAGGGACTAAAATAGATACTTTGAAAGTTGAGGGATTAAAATAGATACTTTTGATAGTTGAGGGACTAAAATGAATACTTTTGAAAAGTTGGGATTTAAAATGAATATTTTGAAAGTTGAGGGATTAAAATGAATACTTTTGAAACTTGAGCTTAAAATCAAATAAAGTAAATCAGCAGGGACTGAAATAATAGATTTTGAAAATAAAAGGGCTGATTAAAACTCATTTAAAACTTAAGGGCTGAAATTGATAAGTTTAAAAGCTGAAAGGACTGAAATAAAACCTTTTTAAAACTTGGGGACTGATTTGAAAGCCTTTGAAACTAAAAGGGACTGAATTGGATTGTTTTAAAACCATAGGGACTGATTTGAAACATTTCAAAACTTGGGGACTTTAAGTGCAAATTCTGAAAAATCAAACTTTTAAAATCAGATTTATTTTCTCTCTCTACCATTCTCGTTCTCAATTCACTCTCTCTCACACTTCGACCTAACTCTCTCTCACTTTCTCAATCGACCAAACAGAGGAGAAGAAAGGGTGATCTGAGGTGGAGGTGGAGAAATTGATGCTACAGTCGGTGGTTCGCCGGCGCAAGGAGGCGGGGAGTAGCGTCAAGGGCGGTTTCAAGCTTAAGGAATTGGGTACGAGGTTGGAATTTGAACTCAAAGCTGAAGATTGCGGTTTCCGGCTATAATCCGGCTGAAAAATCGATGGCTGAGGTAGGTAATGTTCTGGACTTAGCTTATTCTGTGTTTTGGGTTTGTTTTGGTTAAAGATTTGAGTTGGTTTGGGACTGGGAAGTGGAGGCGTAAGTGGTTACGGTGGTGTTTTGGGTGGCGGTGGTTTGGGTATTAAATTTGGCATTCATGAGGTTCTTGGTTTTGTGCAGTGAGCAAGAATGGCAGTGAAGGTGATGATACAGATTTCTTGGGTGATGGAGCTGCAGGTTGATGCCAATACGATGATGGTGGATCGACAGCTTTGGTGAATTGAGTGTTTAACAGAGTGATGGTGAGGGCTGTTCTTGATCAGGCTGGTTGGGTGGTGGTTCTTGGTTGTGGATAATTGGACTATGGTTGATCAGTGGCTGCTTTGGGGCGGAGGTATACTGCAGTGGTGTAGGGAGGAGGCTGATTTCTGGGCTGACTGGGGCGATTTAAGGTGAAACCGAAGCTAGGGTTCGTGGTTCTTCCGGCGAAGGGAGCGGCGCTTGAGGTAAGTAATTGGCTCCATTGATTCTTGGGTTTTGATTTTGGTTTTGGGTGAGGATTTGGAGCTGCGATTTTGGGTATTGTGGTTTTGGGTGGTGATGGCTCGGTGTAAGCAGCGCTGCTGCAGGTGATCGTGGTATTGGGTGGTTCTTGGTTGCGAATGGTGGTGTTGATTGATGATGATGAGTTTGGTGATTCGGCAGTGGTGGTATTTGCAGCGTAAGTGATTGATGAGGTGGTGGGGCTGACCGGTATTGATTGGTGGGGATGATGATAGCAGAGATTGGAAATGGCAGAGGCAGTGTTGAAGTGTAATATTTTGAGGAAATCTGGTGATTGTGAATTGGAATGAGGTGATGATGCTAATGATACATAAGTTTCGTGGTTATGGTTTGGGGCTGCAACTGATAATTGTGGTAGCTGGATTGAGGATGATGATGTTTGGGAAATATTAGTTGTTGATGGTTCTGATTGAATTGGCATTGATGCAGTGATGAATTTCCGGTGATAATCTGATTGGCAGTGAACTGGTGGGGCGATGGTTATTGAAATGGTTGTCTTGGTTGCAAGTCGATGGTGTAGTGTATGGTGATAGGCAGCAGTTTGTTGGAATGGCTGTGGTTATTGAAGATGATGGAGTTGGGTGCAGGCATTGATGGTAGACGTGATGATTCATGGGGATGAAGGTGGTTTGATCTGTGCTTATGGTTTTATACAGATTTGTGTTAGTGTGGTGGAATTAAGATAGGTGGAAATGAAATTGTGTTTTGGTTAGTGGAGAATTTGGTGTAAAATAAAAATAGAATATCATCATTATGTTTTGATGGTTGATTTGGTGGAGAATATGATGGATACGGGTGATGAATGTTGGTGTTTTTAAAGGAAAAGAGAAAGAAATTAAAATGGTTAAAGAGGAGACATGGGGAATCATCAAATAAAAATAATGGAAAGGGAATATGGGTTGTGCCATGTGAGTTGAATGGAGGTGTGGTTGTATGATGAAACCGTGGTGGAGTTTTAGGTTGGGTAGGAATTAGATTAGGTGTAAGGTTTTAGAATAAAATGATTAGGTTTTGTGAAAAGAAAAAGGAGATGTGTTGTATAATGAGATGGAAAGAGGAATAAAGAAAATGGTGTAAAGATATGAAAACATGTGGAGAAAATTTGGTTTAATTAGATACAATCAAATTTTAAAATAAATAAATATTGAGATAAAATCGAATTACGTATTTGGACTTGAAATAATTTGAATAAGGAAAATTGAGATATTTTTAATAAATTTGGAATTTAAAAATGATTTTGAAAATAATACTTTAAAATAATATAATTTTAGAAATTCGAACATTTAATTTAAAATCGAACAAATTCAATATTTCTTGACTTGGCTAGACGAATCCGTCGCGGCGTTAATTTCAAAAATAATGGGTGAAATAGTAGCGACACAATTTTCTAAATATTAAAATAATTATAAAATTGCGTAAAAATTCTGAGTCGCTACAGTTTCACCCAGATGTATGCATCTCCCAATACGCCTGTTCACCTGAGAAGTCACGGCGAAGGAATTAGAAATCTTGAAAAATAGTAGCCGCTGTTGTGCAGGAATGTGATGACTTCAACCGACAGGTAATTCTTTCATAACTGTGCAATAGATTCCTTTCACAATCCACAGCAAATTTGTACTGAACACCCGATGTATTGTAAGTTTGATTAGGGTAACATTTGAAAGTATTTCATACACCACTCAGTCAACTGACACATGTATTTTCTAGTAATATGTACTACGTTAGGTCATACAAATAACATTTAAGTCACACACATTAATAGCTCAGGACACATTCACATTCATCATTATATATGTCTCTATTATAAACAGGTTAGGACACATTCACAATAGGTCAAGACACATTTAGGACACATCCAGGTAACATACATCAATAGGTCAGGACATATTCAGATACATCATATATATGTCTCCATTACATACTGTTCAGGACACATTCACATAGATCAGGACACATTCACAGATGTCACTACTGATTGAGTATATACTGATTTTTTATAGCCTCATATATCGCCAACCATTCTTGCAATATGTCTCCATTAATTTTGTTATGTTTACGTTACTTTACATATGTACCAATTGCAGTCAACACTAGGACTTCCCGTGAAGAGAGCAACTAGACTTCCTAGATCACTGTGCTCCCCATTTGTGGCTGGCGAAGGAAAACAAATAAAGCAATCGGATAACATTTTAGTTTTCCAAAACTATGACCGTCATGCTGATGATGCGGATGTCACTACTTTCAAGAACTGGTTGAATCGAGGGTACAAATCAAATAACAAGTAAGAAACCGTCACGGTTTACAATGGTCTATCATATCTCATATGATTCTTGATTTTGAAATTATTTTTTCTCCGTAGGAAAAAATTCAGTGATGAAGATGACAAAATAAAACCCCCTTTTCTGATTGGACCTATCCCAGTTGGTTCAAAAACCTAGTGACACGATCTTATTAATCTAACTCTTCCCTATCGGCACGGTCAGATGATTCTATCCACCTACACAATTCACAATTCAATTACGATTTCACAAAATGCACATGTAATGCTCTAATTCTATTGAGGTCACACTTTTATCACAAGTAATAATATTTTGAGTTTCCAATATTGCAGCACATTGACGCGTACTTCCATTACATACGGCACTTAGCAAAATATGGGCCTAATGTAAAGAGAAGGTTCACCACAACGGACTGCTCATTTCAAGGGCTTATGAAACCCTTGTACATAGTGTTCATGAAAGACTCGTCCGTGCTCTCTTCTGCTTCTTACTTCAAATAGATCATGATAGGGGGACATTTGAAACTCAACTCCCCATGGGCTGACGTTGATTACGTCTTAATTCCAATCTTTCCAACGAACAAGGCACATTGGATGCTTGCTTTGCTCAATGTAAAAAGTCACATGATGGTAATCTTCAACTCCTGCTGCAGGACATATAGAAGCAACATGGTTTATGAGGGGTTTCAACCATTTTACAAACTTATCCCTTCATTGATGAAATAAATTGGGATTTGGAGCCGTGCATCTTATCTGCCGAACAAAGATCAGATGGATCTCAGGTTGGACATGGCAGATAGCATTCCCCAGCAGCTAAATGGGTACGTATTTCATATTTATTAATCGGGTCAAATTTATTTAATGAATACATTCCCCTAACTTATACTTATTCTTTTATTACAGTCATTGTGGTATATTCGTGATTGAGTATGCGTTGTACCTATTACATGGCTATGGATTTTGATGCTAAAGCTGCACGTATGGACATAGCTGCTACCATGTTCAAGCACTGTCAAATTAGAAAAAGCACAGAGCCAATATCACCTAATGTTGAAAGCATTGTAATAGATAATGCTTGATTTCTTATTTTCTAATTTCTAGAAAGGATATCAAGAAAATTTCATATTTTGTTAGATTAGAAGCTCCCCGGATTTTAGTGAAAATGTGTAGTTAACCAGGTTATATTTTTTTTATGTTAAAGTCATCCTTTGGCTGTAATCAAATGACTTGTTTTTTACTATAAATAGTTATCCAATGTTTTGCTTATAGAAAATATATCATTGTGAACTACTGCATTTGTGATTTATATCTCATGTCACATTCTCAATCACATATGCCACACTTCATCACCAGCAGGTTAATCATTCACATGTTGTGAATGACTACAAGATACAACAGTGTATTATAAACATTGCTAGACCACGCTATCTCCTACAATTTGTCTATGAGGCACTAATACATCAAGGTCACACATTCAACCATTCATATCACATTCATAGTCACTGCATCTTCCTGACAGATGACATGCACAGAAAATCATGTAAATGTCATTGCTGTAACACTCAGGTCACATATGAAAAATTACATATTCCAAGTGACTTTCACTTTCACCTATGCCACACATCACGCCTACAATTTATTGATCACGGTTGTGCATGAGTAGAAGATACAACAATATATTCAACACATTGTAAGATCAAATAGTTTTTACGGTCAGTAATAACAGTTTAATGTTACACGATATCAACCAGGTCAGTAATAACAGTTTAATGTTACACGATATCAACTATTATCAAATTCAACTTATTTAACCATGTGACTTTCTAGATACATCATCATGTACATATTCAAATAATGTCCAAATCAGGTCCAATAATTGCCGATGAGGTTCATTCATCACATGGCCGGCTGATGTAGATTTTCAATCTTTTGTTGTAATCAAATGACTAGTTTTTTACTACTAATAGTTTTCCAATTTTTTGCTTATAGCAAATATATCATTTTGAAGGCCTGCATTTGTGATTTATATCTCAGGTCACATTCTCATTAACATATGCCACACTTCACCACCAGCAGGCTAATCATTCACATGTTGTGAATGACTACAAGATACAACACTATATTATACACATTACCAGACCACGCTATGTCCTACAATTTGTCTATGAGGCACTAATACATAAAGGTCACACATTCAACCATTCATATCACATTCGTAGTCACTGCATCTTCCTGGCAGAGGACATGCACAGAAAATCATGTAAATGACATTGCTATAACACGGGTCACATATGAAAAATTACATATTCCAGGTGACGTTCACTTTCATCTATGCCACACATCACCCCCTATAGTTTATTGATCACGGTTGTGCATGAGTAGAAGATATAACAATGTATTCAACACATTTTAAGATCAAATAGATTTTACGGTCAGCAATAACAGTTTAATGTTACACGATATCAACTATTATTAAATTCAACTTATTTAACCACGGGACTTTCCAGATACATCATTCTGTACATATTTCAAGTGATGTCCAAATTAGGTCACATTAATAGCCGCTAAGTTCACATTCATCAAATGGTCGGCTGATGTACATTTTCATTCATTCTTGACACATTCATTTGATGACCGTAATCAGGTCACATTAAATTTCATCGAGGACACTTTTAACACATTCATCAGATAGCCTGTTCGACGTGCATCAATTTGTGATACCGTACACACAACATAACAGTTCACCTCTTTCCAATACACATTAATTATTTATTAGAAAAACTTTCATCGATTTCTCGAAAAAATCAACAACAATCAAATATCAAGTCACCAACTAACGACATCACAAATTAAAAATGTAACACAATTAACAACTAGACATAACATTTTATTTGCTTTTGCATCTACCACTCTTCTGACTAATGGGAAACAAACTTGTACAAGTCCGTCGGTTGTGCCCCCTACCACCACAACGTCCACATTTCATCTTTGGTTTTCCTTCATAAGCTAATCTTTTCCTCTTCTCCGATGGTCCGGCTGAACTCCTTTTTTGGTTGGGAGGTAATACAACCAATTCAATTACTTCTTTCGGAAATTTCCACTCACTTGGAATGCCCAGTGGGAAAACACTTTCTCGATAGGCAGCCTATAAGCATTGGATGTGTAACAGTACGAACAATATTCATAGGGATCCCTCTTCATGAAGGCTATCACAGCTAGAGCATGTAGGCACGACATCTGGTCAACCTGAATCATTCTACATGTACACTTACGCTGCTCTATATCTACCAGAAATGAGGTGCTTTCGTCTTTAACCAAAATCATTGTTTGATTTGATGGAGACACCTGTAATCATTTCCACCCAATCATAATTTTAATGGTATATTAACACATGCTAAATTAAAATAAGGCAATAAATTATACGTGTACCCTTAGGCTCCTCAGTTCTATGCTACTTTCTCTCAACAGCTTCACATACCTACTTGAAAGCTTCGTAAATGTACCATGTGCGTAGTCCCTATTTTGGCAGAACCAATTTTGTACTAGTTTTCTTAAAGACTCTAACAACGACACTATAGGAAAGTTCTTTGCCGACTTTGTTACAGCATTCACCGATTCTACAATGTTCGACATCATCGTCGAATACCTATTTTCGGGCACGTGGAATCTTCACCACTTCTCATAACCAACTTCACTCTGCATGTAAACATCAGACAACAATTACACTAGCTTAAGCTTTGGTTGCACATGGAAACAAATTAAAAATTGGACATGTTTAGTGTACTTACCAAATAACCCCTAATACCTTCGTTAATAACGTCCAACTGTAGTATCTGGTACTCGAACTCTGACAATGTGTAAGCACGGACAGCATAATTATATGGTTATGTGATATTGTGACCTGATTTTCTGTAATGCTTCTCCACGTTTTGCAGTAAGTGGTATGAACATATACCATGACATGTTCCAGGGTACACAGATTCTATAGCCTTTCGGATACTTTCATGGCGATCCAATACAAAACACAGTACTTCTCTAGTGCCGTACGCCTTCTTCAAGTTCTCAATAAACCATTTCCAAGACCCGTCATTCTCACTATCCCCAATACCAAATGCAAGTACAAAAATCCTATTATTTGCATTCTGTGTACATGCGGTGAATAGAGTACCACTGTATTGCTCGTTCAAATAAGTTTTGTCAACTACAATAACAGGCCTGCAATGCATTCATCCACGTATTGACACACCAAGTGCCATGAAACAATATTTGAACCTATTTTCATTGTCAATTTCTATCCCTGTAACTGAGCCTGGGTTACATTGTTGAAGCATATGCAAAAAAACCCGGTACATGTTGAAACGACTCAGATGGGTCTCCCCTTATCAATCTCAAAGTCTTCTCCCTCGATCTCCAAGCATTAACGTAATTCATCGAAACACTATATGTGTGCAACATATCGTTGCATATGTCATTTGGGGTATACGTTGTGTGATTGGAGTTGAATTTGTATTTTATACACGAGGACTGTTCACTGATATCTCACGATGCGAAATATCCAGCAAATGTACGGGTCGTGGGAAGTAGTAAAGTGGACCTAAAAGTCCGAGTTATCTTCCCACAAGGATTGCTATCAAGTATCGAAATGTGTTAGTTCTTATCCTTATTTGAACAAATGAAAGATTTTGTGACAAGATTCGAAGCGCGGAAGAAACGCCGAAAAGTTCCAAACTCAGGTTGTGATTGGACGGATGAATCATGACCCGATATTCACGATGCGATGGCTCGACGATGCGGAATAAAGAACCACGACTTTCGAAATGCCACAAGGATTTGTCCAATCTCCCTGATAAGTTTCTGGTTTTGAACGCCACAAAGATAGTTAATCTTTGATAAGTTCGGGTTTTGAACGCCACAAGAATTGAAATCTTGATAAGTTCTTGGAGAATAAAAGGAATCCACCTTTTAACGAGTAAAACACTCAAAATGTTTATTCAATAATCAAAGTCTGATTACAATGAACGGAAAATAGAATATAAATAAGCAAAATAAAACCTTAGTCGCTAATGGACTCAAAATAGAGTTCTAACTAACCTAAAATACTAAAATAACTAAATAAAAGAAAAGGAATTAAAAATCTGTAAAATATGGAAAAACACAAAAATCTGATCCGCTAGCTATTTACTGCTGTGAAGAATCTAGTTACGGCCTTAAGTGATTCTCTTATCCAAAATTGATGTTGCATGTTGCGGTCGTGATTGAAATTATTACGGCCGTAAGATTTCCTTCATGTGAATGTTACGACCGTAAGTGTAAAATTGAAATATCCCATCTTAACCAGTAACTTGATTACGGCCGTGACCTTCCTGGCGTTACGGCCGTAAGGATCAAACTGGACCTTTTTTGCTCCGATTTTGCTCCAATTTGCAATAACTCCGTTTTGGCTTGAATTACTAGAATTTTTCCGTCAAGTCTACTATGACTCCGATTGTCGAGGGTCCGGAACACATCATACCCTCCTTCTTTAGGATGATTCGTCCCGAATCATAGTTTTGTTCCTGTTGTTTCACTTCACCTCCTGGATCAAACGAAAATTTATCCTGCCATTGCACATGATCAATCCAAAATATTCTGCAACGGGGGTCACGTGAATGACTTGAAGTTGAAACACCTTTGGATATTGGTGGTGTTGCCCAAATTTCCACGTACCATTAACCTACAAGAAAGAATTAAATAGAACGGGGAGGGAAATGTTAGGATCATGAGGTACAAGGTATGGATCCTTGTATTCATGAATTATCACCGTCAATTCCACCTTTTGAACTACGAGACCCTTCTCTTCACCTCGTTCTCCTTTTCCAACTTCTTGCTCACCCCCCTCTATCTCTTTTCTCTCAAGCTCGGTTACTTCCTCTAACTCAAGATTTTCTAGCTCACCCCCCTCTTCAAATTTTTTTCTTTCAAATTCAACCACATCTTTTACCTCCACATTCGTATCACCATGTCCGCACACTACCTCATTACTATCCAAATGTGGAACTACCAATTCAAAATCCAAATTTTGAACTTCTACCTCAACCCCCAATTCCTCATCAAATTTTGGAGTTTGTTCACCTAACTCCACATTTTCAACTCCTACCACAAAGTTTGGAGTCTCTTTAACTAATTCATGTCTCAAGCCTCCCTCCTTCTTTTCAACTTTCATATCCCGAGGCTCAACATGATTTTCACTCTCTTCTAACCATCTAATTACCGCCTTTCGTTTCTCCTCCTTCTTTTGCAATTTATCCAAATATTTTCTTTCTGCCTCCCGTTCACACCTCAATCTTTCCTCATAAATTTCTTTTTGAATCTTCAAAATTGCCTTAATTAGGATCAATCTCGACTCCTCTCTTAACCCCAATTCCATCCCTAGGTTTAGGATCATGCCTATATTGACTCTCATCACTACGATTTGCTTGAGATCTCCCCTTTTTCAATTTCCCCTCCCTTTCATCTAGTTTATCCAACCTCATCAAAGCATCATTCATAAATCTCCACATACGATCTTTATCATTATCGTTCCCCCTTCTAGATGGATATTTTTCTTGAAAATTGGACATCATAGAATTTATGTGGAATTAAATGGAAAAGAACAATAAACAAAGGATTAAGGAATTCAAGAAAGTGGTTCTTGAATGGACTCTTTTTTTTTTTTTTTTTTTGAATAATGAATTTTCGGAATTAAGTAATAATAAAAAAATAATTTTTTTTGTTTAAATTAAATCCGAAAATTCGACACGAATACAACAAAACAAATGGAACAGGATTTGGATAAAAATCGAACAAAATAAACACTTTTGAATTTTTGTTGAATTTTTATATGGATCAAACTGGAAAAAAATTACTGACAGGAAGAACACTCAAGAAAAGAAAGGCTCAACAATAAGATATGGATAATTTTTATGGGACTAGATGATAAACATAAAAATCAAATTGGATAGAAAAAACCTGAATTCAGAGTCCAGCTCTGATACCAGATGATAAGATTCGAAGCGCGGAAGAAACGCCGGAAAATTCCAAACTCAGGTTGTGATTGGACGGATGAATCATGACCCGATATTCACGACGCGATGGCTCGACAATGCGGAATAAAGAACCACGACTTTCGAAACGCCACAAGGATTTGTCCGATTTCCCTGATAAGTTTCTGGTTTTGAACGCCACAAAGATAGTTAATCATTGATAAGTTTGGGTTTTGAACGCCACAAGAATTAAAATCTTGATAAGTTCTTGGAGAATAAAAGGAATCCACCTTTTAACGAGTAAAACACTCAAAATGTTTATTCAATAATCGAAGTCTGATTACAATGAACGGAAAATAGAATATAAATAAGCAAAATAAAACCCTAGTCGCTAATGGACTCAAAATAGAGTTCTAACTAACCTAAAATACTAAGATAACTAAATAAAAAAAAAAAGGAATTAAAAATCTGCAAAATATGGAAAATCCCAAAAATCTGATCCGCTAGCTATTTACGGCCGTAAAGAATCCAGTTACGACCGTAAGTGATTCTCTGATCCAAAATTGATGTTGCATGTTGCGGCCGTGATTGAAATTATTATGGCTGTAAGATTTCCTTCATGTGAATGTTATGGCCGTGACAGTTTGTTTACGGCCGTAAGTGTAAAATTGAAATCTCGCATCTTAACCAGTAACTTGATTACGGCCGTGACCTTCCGAGCGTTACGGCCGTAAGGATCAAACTGGACCTTTTTTGCTCCGAATTTGCTCCAATTTGCAATTAACTCCGTTTTGGCTTGAATTACTTGAATTTTTCCGTCAAGCCTGCTATGACTCCGATTGTCGAGGGTCCGGAACACATCATTTTGAGAATTTAAACTAAAACCAAATAATAAACTAAAGAATTAAAATGAAACAAAATTGATTTTTTTTTGAAAACGATTGTAAAATAGCTGGGATTCCCAATTTCACTTAGCCAATTAAATCAATTCCAATTCCATATTTATTTCCTAAAAATTCATTCGGTGGAATTCACTAATGTATATTGAAATTCCTCTCTCGAGTTTAAATAAATTCTACCTAAATAAGTCAACCATGTATCTCTACGGAGAGTCCTAATATTCCTTATCTAGATGCATAACATGCAAGAATTCACACATGACTGCAATAATAATAAGAGTATATCTCTATCTCTTGTTCAATTACCGGATTTATTACCACGTTCTAAATTATTAACTCACCTCTCAGATTATGGAAATAATTCAATATATCATGAATTGGTGATCAAGCAATTCAGGCATTAAGAACAATAATAAATCAATACATGTAACGAAATCGTTAAAACTACGGAATTTGGAATTAAAATAATATGAATAAGCTACATCTTTCATCCCAACATGAATTTTAGTTACACATCACAATTAAAGAGGAAAAACCACAATAAACGTTCATTGAAAGTAAGATATAGAAAGGAACTCTTGCACCAAGTGTTGATTCTTCAACTATCTTCAATTCACACCCCTTTGCGATACTTAATTCTCTAAGAATTTGATGTTGAATTCTCTATTGTGGCTCGTTCTATGGAGAGACAAATGTCCTGATTTCGTGCCTCATGAGTTATATTTATAGGTGAGGGAGAAAACCTAGGTCAAAAATCCAAAGCCTGTTAAAAATCAAGCGAAAAATATGATATGCGGCCCATTCGTATAACCGCGCGACCACGTGGTTCAATACCGAGCGATCGCACGGTGGTAGTTGAAATCTTCTGTTCCGATTTTTGCATCAACACGCGACCGCGCGCCTTTAAAGGTCGGGATCGCGTGGAAGGACTTTTTGCACAATTTTCCATCTTTTCTTGGTTGTATAAGTAAGTCCTTATCTTTTAATTTCAGCATTGGTCCTCCACTTTCAATTGTTGCGATTTAGTCCCCAAACTTATATTCTTCTCGACTTGCTCGTTTCAGCTCTCAATTCCTTCAATTGGGTCCTCCAACCTTTGATTCATTAACTTTGGCCCCATGTACATTTCCCGGTTGACGTCACAAACTTCTCAATTGCTCATTTTAGCTACAATTATGCATTTTTTCCATTGTTTGCTTCAATCTTCGCCTTTTTGGGATATTTTCTACAAAGTATGAAATAAACATAAATTAAATAGCATATATTTTAAAACAACAATAAATTAATATAATTTAGGCATATAAATAAGTGTATAAACTACACTTATGAAGGACACAACTGAAGTGGAGACTTGCCTATGTGACCCCAGCACTATATTAGAACCACGTGTATGCCCATCATGAATGTATCTAATCTTGAATAAATCTTTTTCCCCAATCTAGATGACCTAAGACCAATTATAGGTATTATTTGAGTACCTCACAACATATTCCTTCTTGTCCGACCTTAGAACCATGAATTCGAACATCCCCTGTATCGCATAAAATGCCATGCTCAATTTCAGTGCCTCTTTATTCTTGAAAAAACTATTCAACTCTATATCCCTGGCGTCTAGATTTGTTACAGTCGTGTCCACACTATCATCCGATATTCCCAATGGCTCATTTGTTACAGCGTAAATGTTAGACGCAATTCCACACATTGAATATGGTTCTTCATTGCCGTCTTGACTAACTCCAACTGGCTCCATGAAGTTGAAACAACTGTGATGATGAACTTTATCCAGTGTAGTGACCTCAATCATTACAGGAAATTTTGAAGGATCCTTATAATAATTCTTCAGTATCAGATACGACATTACACTATTATCATTTTTTATTCTGATCGTTGTATGTCACCGCTCAATTCATAACTCATGGAGACTGCAACCTTGTTACTGTCAAACCTAAATTCTCTCATTACTGTGTCCACAAGATTCGAATAGCCGCTTCCTTCATCAATCATTAACAAGGCAGACTGAGATCCAAAAATTACACATACATGTACATAGCCCATACTTGAACATTCATGATAAGGGCGTCAGTCGATACATATCTCACTTCGAATCATGTCACAACAACATAGTAAATTTTTTTATTAAAACTATCGTATAACAAATTTCTTTGTTACTACATTACTATCTATGTGACCACACGTACATCAATTACATAATGTGACCTAACTATGGGAATGCACAGATTCGCATCGTCACATGAAATTCTTGCAATTCTATGAACTGTAATTACAACTAATTATGAGCACTTCTGTAACTGCTTTGACATATCAAAATAACGTTAACTTATGTCACCTCACATGCATTCATTCAATAATTTCAATATTTTCCAGGCATTCATACCATATCTTTCTTCTAATATAAAGTTTATCCTATGTGACCTCGCATTAGATCCATTCGATAATATGAACATTACCAAGCATTCATTTCCATTCATTTTCGTATGTGATCTCAAACACACACCGTGATTGCATAAAATGCTAACTTACCGTAGGTCGACTTCACTTCCTCAATTATTCCTGCCTTACTTTCAATCCCCAATCTCTGTTATGTTGATAAATTTTGCATTTGTGACCTCGATTTTATTGTCTTCTCAAACTCTACATTTCCTTCTCCCGGGCAACATTGAAGCTCCAGTTTTCCTATTTGCAATGACGTGTTGTCGCTGAAATGTTGCTTTGATATGGCCGATCAATATGGAAACAATATTTTTATTAACTGTCGTCGTGATAATTGGGCTACATATATTCCCTTGATTTCCGTTACTCTATACACACACGTGCGCTCGCCCTCATAATTGAATTATTTTTGGTTCAACCTTATTTTTGATATATTAATAGATTAGTACCTTATTAACGTATTTTTCCCTTAAAATATTTAAGAATGGCTCAATTTGGAATAGGTTTAAATTTATTTTACAATAGCTAGACGAACACGCTTCATTTTTAAAATAAAATTTGAGGTTCAAACTTAGCGACATGTTTTTCGAGAACAACGATTTTATATTATTTAAAAATTCTCGTTCGCTACATGATGTCTCGCAATAAGAACATTGTAAGCCGCTACATCTTACACTTGTAACGAGATCTTCAAAGTGAAACATGGTTTGTATTGCTTATTGCTGGTAATTTAGAGGATAGGAATATCAGGGATTTGAAGCTCAAAAAACCATCTTTGCAAGATCCTGTCCTTTTTCTCACTGCATAAATTGACTTTTTCCGGTCAAAAATAGGAGTTTTTTTTATACTTGTATTCAGGTGTCTTTCCCCCTTTTGTTTAGTAATAATCCTCAATTCACTTAAAATGTTATGATACTATACATTAAGCCTCTATGTGGCAAAAATAAAAATAAATTGTTTATAAACAAAGAATGTTATATTTGAGGTAAAATATGTGGTTGAAAAGTGGTTTTTGAGAAAATGTGTGTGGTTAAAATGTTGTATTTCCTTTGGTTGCAGACAGCCTATTGTGTTTGATTGCATGTGTACCACCTATTCCTAGCTGTAAAATATGTTCTCATATCTCGTGTGTCCTCTTTCAATGCTTGTACTTTCAGATTTCAAATTATGCTAATGAAACACAAATATCTTCTGCAAGATATGTTTCCAGAACAGTATAGTATAAATGAAATGCAAATATCTACATAGTTGTAGCATACAAAAATTGCTTATTGAGATCCATGATCTTGTGAACATATCAATCAAATATACAAAATCTCAACAGCATGCTAAAATTCTCCAATGCTGTAAAGTTCTGCAACTCAGGAGTCATGGTTTTTCTTTTTAACTTTTCTCCAATGTTGTCATGGGAAATCGGAAAATGAACGAGCCATGTATTGAGAAATTAGAAACTTGTTGGTAGATACCAAGGCCACCCTTATTAGCAAAAATGGGTTGCATATAATCAAGCATTCTTGTTTTTAGCTCCCTTATGGCATGCGCCGAGTAACACTAGGGGACCCGAAGCGTGACATGCGCCGATGATGGATATTAACTAAAAGTAGGACTCACTATCAAGGCTACTAAAAACTGCAACTTTAGTTAACTTATATTTAAGAAAAATTTTGGCATTATCTCCTCTATAATATGGACTAACCAACATGTAATCGATACACAAAATCCCAACAAACTCACTATAATTTCCATCACAATAGAGATAAGCCAATTTCTCAAACTTTCATTATAAAACCAACATAAACTATACATATGGACGCAAAAATAGAAAGTGAGCCACATATCTATCTACATGTGATGCACAAGTGCAATAAAAAAATGAACATGCGTCCCAAAACACTAACTAAATGTTCTATAAAATGAGTCATACTAGCTAACACTGTCGTGTGGCTCTGACTCCAAAATCAAAGGCTCACTCCAAAAGCTGTTCAGGAACTCAACTGCTACCTGATAAGAAAATTATGGGAAAATATATGAGTTGATACATCAGTGAGTGGAGAATTTCGAAAAATAATTATACCTTCTCATTTATACATTTTTATCGAAAATCAACTTTATAGCATTTAATGATTCACCTAATAACATAGAATCAAATTCAAAATGTAGGACATTCTCTTAATGCTGATAAATATTAATCTCTAGTCAAAACAATGGCATAGTAATCATCATATCAATAAAATACTGTCATTACAGTCTGTAATCTCTATGTATGGCTATACCATAACAAATCAACCAAAAAGTACCATCTAATTAACATCTGTAATCTGGTCATATATGTATAGACTACCTCTCAAGATAGTCTCAAAGACCTCTGATAATCAATTCTAGAACACGGCCATGATCGCTTCAGTGAACTATATCATACACGGTCAGACCGCATCAAGGTAATATCATACACTATTAAGACCACTCAGGCGCAATATAGAACATGACCAAGGCTGCCTCAGTGAACTAGAATAAGTATATAATCACGGGGTAATTTTCTGGTCGATTTCAATTTCACATATCCATCTCACATTTCATTGATTTCCATCACAAGTTTTACATTTCTTTCAACATATAATCATTTCACAATCTTTCCATTTCCAAATAAATATCATATTCTCATAATATTTCACAATAATCACATAAGTTGACATATAAATCACAATATCACGTTTTACGTAATTATATAAGCAATTTATCAATATTTGAAAATAATTAAATTTTTCTACACACAGTCTATGTACGTGGAAACTGATTTGACTGGTAAGTCATCCCAATCGGTTCGTTACCGCCTGAAATTGATATAATATCTAAATTAATAAATAACCATATCAACTACCTCAATAAATGAAAAAGGCAATAATAAAATATAATCTTTTCATTTATAGGAAAATTCCCTTTTGATAAAAATTAAATTTAAACTAATAATCTAACAACCCTAAATTTGACAAAACTTCGAAATAAATACCTATTACTTACCTTTCAAAATCAACTAAAAAAAGTTTAATAGTATAAATCACGTTGTCGACGACACATTTTTCCTTTTTCTTTTCTTCCCTTTTTTTCCTTCCCAACCCCCCCCCCCTTTCCTTCTCTCGGTTTCTTTCTGTGTCTCGACTCAATCTCTATCTCTCCCCCTATCTTAAAAGAGGGGATAGTCGCGCCCAGGGCACATCTCCCAGTGGCAAATGGGAGGGCTAGTAAAGCAGCTTAGCGGTGTGCAGGGTTCAAATCCTGAAATATTGAATTTTTGCCTTGTCGTCTGCGGGAATTACCCAAGATAGGATCAATTGGGGCTCTCAACGTGTGGACTATACCTTTTTTTTTTAAAGAGAGGATAGTCAAAGTTACTAGTCATGATTGTCCCCCTCATGTTCACATTGGAGATCCCCAACTATTCATGAACCGATTCCCCAATATTAAAGAGCTTTTATCCCCCCCCCCCCACACAATTCCTTTACTTCTATCAGCATCCGTTGCCATTTCCTAATTTCTTCATCCGTTTCCATTTCCTAATTTCCATTTTGTTCTTTGATGGTTCGAGAGGGTCTTCAACTAGGGTGTCCTTTTCAGTCCCTTGCTCACAAAAATTGCTCCTTGCGTCTGGAATGTTTTGCTGTGGTTGGGGTGTCTTTGATTCCAGCATCGGTTCTCCGTAACCTCTCAGATAAGCTAGACGAAACACACAAACATGCTTCTCTTGAGGTCTTATTTTATACGTTTTTGTTTCGGGCTACAATTTTCCTTGATGTGGTATTTTTCTGAATTTCTATTTTTGGGTTATGTATATATTTATTTTTTGGGGTTGGTTGGATCTAGGTGGACGAGATAGTGATACAATTGGCCATACCTGGAGATCATGATAAAATTATTGTGGCAATCAATTTTTCGGCCTGATAATGTACTTATTCACCTGAGGCAAATCATCGCAAAGTAAGTATTATCTTTCAAAGAAGATTTTTTGAATCGGTACGTGGCTGGGGATTTATTTGTTTAATTTAATTTAATATTCCCCGTGTTCAAGGTATTATTTTCTGTGTGCAGAATTTGATGTGTTAATTTTCCTTCTAGATAAGAGTCAAAGACTTAGGGTTCAATCTTCTTGTGGCTCTTTTTTTTTTTAAGGTGAGTTTATTTTGTTAATTCTTTTCAGGTGGTTCTTCTTATTGTGACATTCTCTCTCTGTGATAATTGTTGTGCATAGCACGAACTCGAAGATCACTGAGTCACTCACCCAGGCTAGTCTAGTGAAAAATATTTTATTCATATGGAAAATCAATTGACTCTCTAAACTAAAAAGGGAAGATCGCATTCTTCACTAACTTTTGAATTCATGAAATTTCTGAAAGGTATTTTTATATTTATGTAAACCCCTTATTCCAACATTTTCTCTATCTGTATTTTGTGCTGAGATAAGGATTTATCAGATGAATTGTGGAATTTGCTTGGGTTATGCTAATCATTGCTTGAGATTGACAATTTTGGAAGAATTAGATTGAAACTAGGAGGATTTGACGTTAGTTTGCAGTTGTGGTGTTGTACTATGTAATGGGGAAATTGGAGGCTTCAAATAGGAAAATCTCTTAAAATAGATAGATATCTTATTGAGCAAGTAAAAATTCTGGTGGTATGAACTATGAAATGATTTACACAAGTAAATGAAAAATTGTGGCTAGAATTACGGTGCAGCAATTGAAGAGATTGTCTAAATGAAAATGCGGAGGACGAAAAATGATACGTGGATGCATTATAATAATTGGTTTAATGAGGAAAGTAGAAAAAATATATTTCACATGTTGTGTAGATTACAAGTATTGCTGGAAGGACCTTGGGTAATTCCAGACGGCATTCACTTACAATTTGTAGTGTTTCTGTTTAACATAACATGCATTAATAAAAATCCAGCAAAAAAATAATCAGTGAGTGATGCTATTCTTCATAAACATTATTTTGTCTTTTCTCTTCATGGAACATGTTTACAAACATTGCCTAGCTTTATGTTCTATTCTGTTCAAAACATACCATCTGTAAAAATGTTTGTATTTGCTGGGTATTCAGCAGTTCACAAGTACTTCTGACAAAAGAAAGATGCTTACCATGTTATTTCATGCTATAGCCTTTTTTTAATACAGAATATACCCCCTCTCCCTCCAGTCCTTTTTTTATTTTTACATAGTTCTTACTCTATCAAATTGTTTTTCAAGTTTTCTTTTAGGTTAAATATTACCAACGTGTTCCCCTAATATGTAGGGAGGAATTTGATGTATTTTCTCATGAAGTTATCAGATTGGGAATATGTGTAAAAATCCACAATATAGATAGATTATGATATGTCTACTGCTTATTAAAATGAAAATATCTAAATGACAGAATTACGTGTAGTTTTTGGAACAACTTGATCATATTTGTGATTTTACTGTTCTGATTTTGATTCTCAGTTAAGAGTATTGCAGCATTTGAAGTTAAATGACTGTATATTCATCTTTTTGAAGTTACTACTTATAACAGAATTTGAGATTCTTCTAATTTACAAAATGGCTGAATTCATGTAATGTTTTCTAAAGGCGGGGCAAAAGGCTTCAATGTCGGGATGGGTGCGCTGAAGCTGTTCAAGTTGGAAATTATGGTATTGAAGTTATTTTAAATTCAATAAATTTCAATTCTTTGTATTGTATGTTTGTGCTATATTTCTTTTTTTTTTTTATGGCGGGACAAATTGGTTGAATTCATGTTATATATCTTTTCGGTGGAGGGATGGATTGGGGCCATTGGGCCGGTGCAATTAATCAAGTGGCAGTCAAGGTACTGAAATTATATAAATTTGGTGAATTTATGGAAAAAAAATGTTTAATTGTAATTTTTTACATATTTTTCTCTTCAGTTTTTCATAATTAAAAAGTATTTCCCAATCCTTCCACACATCTGTTGACTTTACTATATCACTCTATTATGTGCATTAACGATAATTTGACCTAACGTCTTGATGCATTTTATGCTAGCAGATTCCTTCACACTTCAAATTCGAATAAGGAGGTTTCATTTCAATGTGCATTTGAGTCTAAAATTGAGGATGAAAATGTTTTTGAATTTGATAAATCAAGAATTTGATTACATATTTCTTCAATTTAAGATTAAATTCTAATAATTGATTATATACAGATAAGATAAGGGTAGAGAGACACTAGGAAATTTTGGAAATTGAGACGATAACTAAAAGTATGGGCGAAAAACACATAGAGAAGATTGGCTTTGCAGAGCATTCCTTACTGATAATGGGGATTTTGAAATTGAAATTGTATGAATCATCAACATGATTTTAATATTTTTTTAGATTTATATGTGAGTTATTTTAGATTCTTTGTTTCTTTGGTTGTCGTGGGTACTTGTTTTCATTCAGAGAAGGCGATTGCACCTCTTTTGTTTCTGATGGCTGTCAGCTTTGATTGCTTGTTCTGTTTTAGTTACTTTGACTCGGCTGGATTAATTGGTGTTGGTTCCACTTTATGGACAAGCTCTAATTAAAGTATTCAGCCTCGCCCTTTTTTTTTTTTTTTTTTGATAGATTTGCCTATTCCTCTCTCAATCATCTCGGTCATGCGATTAAATTAATAAAATGGTCAATTTTTATGTGTTGATCATCACTTTTTCTTTTTTACTTTGTTGAATCTGATGATTTAAGAAGCTGTTATATGCATTCGTATCGATTTATTCAATTATGACCGTTTTAGGACTCATACATTAATTCAAGATTTATTCGGCCATTGCCGTAATTATCTCTTTCTCTATTAGTTTTGTAAAATGTCAAAAATTGTTGCTCTATATTTATTTAAATCGATTAGTTTATGGTGAGTATCTTATCATTTTTTCAAAACCTTTAAAATTTAATCACATATGCTTGATTCAGTTTGATTTCACGGAGTTGAAATTGCTACTAGTTTCAAATATTTATTTTTATTTCAGCTCATCTCTATTTTTTTAAAATTTAGCTTCAATTGCGTATTTGTGATAAGTTATGCTGGTAATTAAATCCTTTGCCAATCTTACAATAAACAAAAAGTATATTTCACTTGGAAGTTATTTTTTATGTTAATAATGGAATATTTCCTCTTTCCTGCATTATGTTACAAAACTTAAAAGTGAACATATGTCTAAAATATTTGCAATTTACACTTCAGTTTATGCATGCAACTCGAAAGGCTAGACTAAAGTCACTCCTTCTCCGCAGAAATGGAGATCAACTCTGTTTGTTACCTGCATCACTTAAAGAAGATACAGTCAGGAAACATCCCATTCTTCATTTGAAGGCGGAAAGTTTTGCAATCTCAAATGCAACTGGAGTTTCTTAGCAAATTTAATGGGTGGAATGATAGGTAGTATGTCATCTGTAACGCCCCGAGTTCTAAATACTCGGAACGCCACTACTTTCTTTCAAACTCATTTTTTCTAAATAACAATTTAGCGGAAAATAACTTGATATTTAACTTCACATGAACTATTATTAAAATCCTCCAACAAGATAAATTTAAGTTTTCAACAATTTGTAAAACAGGAAAATCAAATTATCGTGAAAGCATAAATTGAACTTTGAAATGAAATGTTTATTTATTCTCTTGCCACTCATGTCCATCACTCGCCACCGCTTCTGAAGTCTGCAAAAATTGTTAATAACGGGATGAGTATTTCAAAGAAATACTCAATAAACTCATTACAAAATAATTCACTTATTCCATAAATTGCACATAAACATATAATCATGCTAAACATATCTTTTTATGTAAGGTCATAACATATAATACATAAGTGCGGAAAGTAACCTCGTCTTGTCTTCTTTCAACATGCAAATGTGCATGAGAGTTATAGCGTGTATAACATTTCTTCTTTTTCTCACATGCCATTTTCGGGAGAGTCGTGACCCATCTTACCCCTCATGGCTAATTACATGATCATAGCATTACTATTCTCATAACATCAATTATGATTTACATAATTTCACATTCACATGCAAATCATAGCTAAATAAATTATTAGGTATGAGTCTACCTCAAATGCTAATGAATTCGAGTCAAGCAAGGGAAACTTCAAATCTCCAACTTTCCGTTCGCGTCGTCTAGCCAAAGAAAATAAGTTTAAATTAGAAGTTTGGAATAAATTTGAGTGTTTACACAAAATAAAATATTGGGGACTAACTTTGACATTTTTATAAGATTAAACTTAAAGAATTAGGACTTAAATAAAATTTTCAGAATAATAGGGGACTGACTCGGATATTTTAAAACTGCAGGGCTTAAATAACAACTTCTTAAAACTTAGGGCTGAAGATTGAAATGTCATTAAATCAAAGGGACTAAAATCACTAAGTTTTGGAAAATTAGGACTTAGGTGGCAATTTTGTAAAAATCAAAAGAGAGAGAGAGAGAGAGAGAGAGGTGGGGGCGACGGGAGGCGTCGCCCCTCCAATCCTTGCTGGCGCTTTCTCCGAC
Organism: Ligustrum vulgare; assembly: GCA_963555705.1. Taxonomy (NCBI): domain Eukaryota; kingdom Viridiplantae; phylum Streptophyta; class Magnoliopsida; order Lamiales; family Oleaceae; genus Ligustrum; species Ligustrum vulgare. The sequence continues at coordinate 10,978,110 of OY743177.1, forward strand.
GGTGATGCAGCCATCTTGTGGTGGCGGAGAAGGTGGTGGGTTGAGAGGTAGCTGAAGATGAAGGATTGGGCGATGGGTGCGAAAACGAGGCTGGCGGCTAGAAAATTTGGGAATGATAAATTCCGATCAAGTTTCCAGCGAAAAATCGATGGCTGAGGTAAGTGTTGGGTCTGATTTATTTCTTGGTTTTTGGTTCTGATTTTGGGTTTAAATCTTGGGTTTGATTTCAACTGGGATTGAAGTGGCAGTGGCGGTGGACTGCGTGTGGTGGTGGTTTTGGTTTGGTTTTGCAGTTGATGAATGAAAGGGCTATTACATTTTTGGTTTGTGGAAGTGAGGTTGGTTTATGGTGTGCGTCTGGTGGTGATGAAATCAGTTGGGTCGGCTGGTAGTGAGTGGTTTGTTGATGAGCAGTGTGTGGCTTTCTTCATTTGAAGCCATGGAGGCTCGGCTGTGAGGTGGAAATTTGGTGAGGTGATGCTCAGCAGTGTGCGTCTCAGACTCATTGCTTGAATTGAAAGGCCGCTTACGTCTCTCACATTGTGTAATGGCAGATTGTGGGTAGAGGTAGCAGAAAGAATAAACTTACTCAATGTGCTGTGTGCTCGCGTGAGGGAAACAAGAAATGAAGGGAGGGGAAGGTGATTTATATATGTATGGCTGAAGCTGAAACAGATTTGTAACTCCTATGATGAAGATGGAGAAATAACTCTGCCATTGAATGGCAATGAATGGTGAGACGTTTGGGAAATCAGAATTTGTATTTGGCTGGGGGTTACTCATCCTATCAGTGTATTGATTGGGGTTTAAAATAATAATGTTAAAATAAAGAAAATGTGGATATTGGATTAAAAAAAAAATAATTCGATTCAAAATGAAATAATAACTTCGGACAAATTTAAAATTGCAAATCGAATTTAAATTTCTTTCTTGAAATCTTAAAATAATTAAATTGGCTAGATGAACACGTTTTTCTTAAAAATAGGTGAAATTGTAGTGACACATACTAATAAATTTAACCTTTATTATAATAAAATTTTCTCGGTCGTTACATCATCTAAGCCCATTGCAAGGATTTCAGAAATAGATTTGGAGATATCATGGCAAAGGGATAGCTTCATTTATGTCAATGCACATCGCTTATGAGTTACTTCCTCAATCAGGCAAGGTCTCGATAGGTATCCTTGTCTCTTCTTTAGTTATCTTCTGTCATTCATGGTTGCCATGGTTGCCATGGTCTCTTGTGTTTGAGATTAAGGAAAGAAGACGAAGATGAAGGACATACGAATGAAAGAAGGCGTGCGTTGCGTGGGCCTGATAGGTATCCTTGTCTCTTCTTTAGTTATCTTCTGTCATTCATGGTTGCCATGGTTGCCATGGTCTCTTGTGTTTGAGATTAAGGAAAGAAGACGAAGATGAAGGACATACGAATGAAAGAAGGCGTGCGTTGCGTGGGCCTGTTATGTAGGTTTAGGGTTTTAGGTATTTTGTTTTGTTTCAATTCTTTTTTTTTTTTGACATTTTTTTATTTTGTTTAAAATATCAATTCCATGTCACTTTGCCACGTAAGCATGTGGCATCAATTATGTAATTGTATTGGTACGTGTAGCATTATCGTATTAAAAAATACCGACAATTATTAGAAAACATAAACTTACTAACTTCACTAAATACAATTGAAGCATAAATTCAAACTCTATTTATCATTCCCAAGAATACATCTTTTGAAATCTCCCATCACCGACATGAAAATAGATGCCATCCTCTGTTGGTACCCAAAAGCATACCCGACCTACACAGGTGTATGCCCATCTTGAATTGAAAACATCAAACCTTTTGTTCTTTGAACCCCACCAAAGATGACAAAAGAACGTGTTTTTTAAATAGCTTTCACAAAATTCAAAATGATATTGCTGATTATAATGGAGTGTATGATTTCCAAGATCATCATCTCCAGTTGCACAATGCAGCAACAATGGGCTCGAGTGTATTCTATTGGCAACATACACAGCATATTTGCGAGTAAAAAAGTTACAAGTGGAGGCATTGAGAAGGTTGACTGATAGAAGAAGAGCATGATGATTCATTTTGTTTCATACAAGTAATATTTGATCCTTCATCAAGATTCTAGTGTCTTATTTATACTAAGTTTTCTGAGGATAAAGATAAATGCATGGTCAAACTTTCGAAGACATTTTTAGAAATTGGCTATGCATTAACATAAGCAGTTATTATGATATAAATAATTCAAGCAATGTAATTTGCTCGTCTGGGAAAAAATATTATAACTTTGATTATATAAAGAAAAACTTAGCTCTTGGCTACGCATTAAATCTAAGCATTTATGGGATTCAAGCAATATTTGCTTGTTTGAGAAAAAATATAATTTGTTTATAATAAAAAAGAGTAATGAGTCCACGAAGTGGGTATTGGTTGTGAATGTGTTTTTAAATTAATATTTTACTTTAACTTTAAATTTTATAGAGATAATATTGAAACTCAGCATGGAAAATATCAATCATCTTAAGGTTAAGATAAATGCATCGTCAAACAAATTATAGTCGCAGAGCTTTTTTTAGTAATTGGCTGTATATAAAAACTAGTTTCACATCCGTGCTATGCACGAACGTGTTTTATTGACAAAGTATAATATAACAACAACAAGTCAATTTAAATAATAATAATAATAATAATAATAATAATAATAATAATTATTATTATTTTCTTATCATAATTATTACAAATGTTGGAAAACTTTCCTATACACACACAACATTAGTCGTAGCATTTGTTGGATTTCCATTGTTATCGACCGCATCTTTACTTCCATCATTAGCGATGCTTTGATTATTAAATAAAAATTTGCATTTCAAAGAAATTTGGTGCACATTTGTTAGCCTTTGCATATACTTACATAACACAACTCAACTCAACTTCTTTATTAGTCCAACCTCTTATTGCATCACAACGCATGACACGAAAAACTCATCTCACTTAGCAACACTTTAGTAACATGATTTCACTATTAAAGAAAATATGTACCCAGAAATAATTGAAATGTAAAATGAAGATATGACATCAAATGCTAGAATCTTCACAATTGTTAAAAAGTGATTTGATAAATTGTGTTATTTATAAATTAATTTATAATTTATAATGATTGCGTTAAAGTATGTTGTGTAATTCACATAATTAATCTGCATATAATTGTTTGTAGCCAGATTATAACTGTGCAAATATAGATTTCAAAAATCATAACCGAATTTGGTAATAAGTTCCAATTGCTACAATTCATATTCTATTTTATATCGTGTTCAAACAATTATAAAAGCATACTACCATCTTGAAGAAGCATCAAATATCAAAAACATGAATTGTAGTTGTACCATGCTATTTAAAATCCTTATACAAATCCTCGTCTTGTCAGCCAGCCTTCTCAAGGCAAAATCATGTTTTACCGAAACACACAGGGTCACTGTTCACAATGGACTCCCTCAAGCATTGAGGTTGCATTGTGCATCTGGAGATGATGATCTTGGATTTCATACACTAAACGTAAACCAAGATTTTAGTTGGAAGTTTTGTGGCAACTTTATTGTCCCGAATACATTTTATTTCTGTCATCTTTGGTGGGGTTCAAAGGATAAAGCTTTCGATGTTTATAATGCCAGATGGGGCGCTAACCTTTGTCCAGATGGTTTATGTCTTTGGGTAGCAAAGACTGATGGCATCTATTTTACTAGTATTTCTGGAAAGTTGGAAAAGATGTATTCCTGGTAATAAAATATAAGTTGTACATTCATGGTCGAAAATTAAGAAATTAAATTGTTCATCATTAGTTACTTGAATAAAATTTGGTCTTTTCTTTTACCTTGTTGGCTTGATAGTCTCTTACCGTCGTGTATTCATCACTTATTAAATTAGGTGGAAAATGAACTAACTTAAGTTTGTGAAATTAAAAAGTCGTAAAACTAAACTTTGCATTAGAAGAGTTCCCAAAACCGGGAGAGTGAAAACGTGATGAGATCCACCTTGGTCTACTAACTATGGTCAGTCCAGTTGTTAGACATGGACCAAGTGTCATCCCACTCCATAGACCTTCGAGCCTTCTCGTGGTAGTAAATAAGTACAGAAATAAGTGGTTGATGAATTCCACAAAATATGTAAATAGAAAGTTATTTGATTGATTAAAGATTGTAAACGAGTGCCCAATAGGGGGAATATATCCGATATGGTGAGTAGATACACTTTATGCTCGTAAATTCTTGGAATTATGGAATGTTCAACCCGGCCTCAGAGTTTCTAAAAATTAAATGAATAAAATTGTAATTACATGGTTTTTCCCAGCATATGAAACTTTCAAATCAAACTGCATAAATAATTTGTTATTCTTTCTTTTGATTTTCAAGATTATTTTTCTCTATTTTTTTTTTTTTTATAAGCAGTAGCTAAAGCAGAAGTCTCCCTTGCTTAAGCGTCAGAGTTTCAATTCTTGAGTGGGTTTTCAAGCTTTTTGCAATAGCAAATTTCACGCCCTTTCTTTAGTTGCAAGCTTTAATTTTGTCTCTCTTAGTATCAATTTAAGCCTTCTGACCTCCATTTCTCCTGTATGTATTAAGTTTTGGAACTTAAATATTCGACCCCCAACCAAAATTTCATTAAGGATAATTTAGAATTTTGTGTCCTTGTAAAATTCTGATTAGGAATTTGTGTCCTTGAAAATTTCAATTTTGCTAATTTGTCTTATAAATAGGGAGTTGTCATTAAAATTTTGTATCACATCATAAAATGAGAGAGATGTTAGAAAATATAGGGGGTGCAGTTTTCTCTTATAAACTTCTTTTAATAATAATAAATATTGCATTGCCGAAGAGGACTTACTATCACACTGAGGTGAATATATATAAATCTTACCTATCATTTTTTACTTTAAAAAAAAAAACAAATTGACCAATGGAATATTGACACGCCGTTATTTATAAATAATCATTTATAAACGATTTACCAAACAGAGGCTTAAGTAGAAGATGGAAAGAAATTTTGAAAATGACTCCTTGATATTCCTTTTTAACCCAAGAAATAGATGTAATTTATCAATGGATAGGTGTTTGTATTTTTAAAGTACCATTTTCGAAAATTTATGAGGGGTCCGATTTTAGGTGATTTTATATAGCTAGTTTTAAACAGTCCAACCTACACACACACACACTATTGTTTCTCCCATGCGATGCATGACATTATGTCGAGACATATAATTACGACTTCAATATTTTCTAAGTTTTTTTTGGATTATATGCCATACACGTTTATGATGAAATAAATAGGAAAATAATAAAATAAAATGATACTATAATTTGAAAAAAGAAAAGGATAATTTAAACAATAATCAACTAATGCATACACTACAACGAAAAAGCCTATGACAACGCGCAAAAAATGTTGCAAAAGGCCTTTTGCAGCGCTCGTGTGCATGTTGCAAATCGCAGTGTTACCGTAGAAGAAAAGGATACGACAACATTCATTGCGTGTCGCAAAAGGATGAATTGAGGCGTTGCGGTAGACATTAGGCAAAGTTCATTGCGCGTTGTGGTAGACCTTTAGCAGAATTCATTGCGCGTTGCGGTTGATACTTTTTGCAATGTTTACCGCATGTTGCGGTAGACCTTTGGCAACACTAATTGTACGTTGTCATTGATACTTTTGGCAACATTCATTACGTATTGCGATTGATACTTTTGGAAACACTTATTGTTCGTTGCCGTTTATCTTTTATTTTTTCGCAAATCAATATAGATAATTCTACTAATAATCAAAAATTTTCTCAAACATATACATAATATGTAAAATATGAAATACTTGTACTATAAATAAATCAACTATTCAAAATAAACTGCAAGGATTTTAAAGAAAATTAGACCACATTTTAATAAAAAACAAAAATTACAGTACTATGTTCTCTTACATTAAAACAAAATCTACAACATTGGCTTTTTACCTATTTGATTGCATATCTAAATTTTGACGTTTATTATCCCACATTGCAACAGTATCTCTAGCATACCAACAGCCATACAAAAAGGAACCACTATCACCAGTTTTTAGCACGAATCATCGTAGAAGATAAGTACTTCATTGGCTTCTAAAGTCTAGTTTGAACTGTATCTATGACAAACCATCGTGTGAGAAGGCTACAATATTCGCTTTTACCTGCAAAGACATATTATGTCTAATCATTATGACTCTAATTGCACTAAATGCAAAAATCTAGAAATAAATCATAAGAAATATTAGAATTATCATTTTCTATTATAGAACTTTAAAGAAATTTTGACAAACTCTCCCCTATAAAATGGACTTAGCCAATCTGTACGAGGAGATCACAACCACCATAATACTTTAAAACATGATAGATTAGTAGCAAGAAAGTAGCAGGGAGGATCCTTGAAAAGACAACAAACTTCAACAAATACTTAATTATCGGTCAACCATGATATATTATTCCACTATAATCAGTACGATATTAATTGGAACTTGCTCGGAACTCCAACCTTTTGGAATTCCCCCAAAATTATCGCCATACTTCTGCGTTCCCAGGCTAGTATATGCACCCGAAATTCTTAATGAAGTAGAGTTCTTCTTCATGACTGTCAATTTAAATCAACATAGGCCATATCGCTTCCTTAATTGTTCCAGTTTAAATTGTCATTGACCTAATTAATTTAATCGTGAAATAGATACATAGTTAGATCAAAATACTTGAAAAATCAAAAACTTTGCCAACTGTATCATAGTTATATTTATAAAAAAAAATTCAACCTAAAGGTTTCATTTTTGTTACTGCACAAAAAATCCCACCTTTCATTTTCAATAGAGCTATCCTATTATCCCTTCCCTAAGAATCCAAACTTTCCAGCTTCACACACACAATATACAAAATATATGATCAAACAACTATGATTTTCGCAAAAATGATAATAACAATAGGAATAACAAAATAGATAAAAAAGGATTAGGCCATCTTTTTCAAAAATTTGAAAATAAATCATATATATCACACTAAATTCCTAAATTCCAAATCTGAGAAAGCACATTATAACTCAACATTATCCAAACAATAAAATAATTTCATAATTTCATAAAATCGAAAATCAAAATATTAATTCACCTAACTGTAAGTGCCTGAAATTTATACATATAGGTAATATATACATCAATACATGTGTGTGTATTTTTGTATTGTGTGTTCGTGTGAGGCAGTGGGTGACGTGTGGTGCAGTGTGGGTTTTGTGTGAGAGGGAGGGGGAGAAGGGGGTCTTACCTTGGGTGGTGGCGATCGGAGCTATGGTGTTGTTGCCAATGTCGTCAGGGACCAAAAGGCGAGAGAAAGAACAGGGGTGTGGAGACGAGGAGGTGCCAGAGATCGAGGAAGGGTTGGGGGTTTTAAGGTTTTTATTTCTATAAATTGCAAGTTTAGCCCCCCCCCCCCCCCCCCCCCCCCCAAAAAAAAAAAAAAAAAAAAAACTCTCTCCAAATGTATAATTTAGCCCCATAAATCATTTGCGTGCTACAAAAGATAGATATGGGCGTTGCAAAAGACACCCTTTTGAAACGCTCAAATAAGCATTGCTAAAGACCTACCTTTTGCAACATGCACTGACCGTTGCAAAAGACATGCATTTTGCAATGCGCAGTGCACGTTGCAATATGCAATGAACGTTGCAAAAGGTTGAACTTTTTGCAACTCTCACTTCACGTTACAAAAGACAAGTATTAGAAATATTCACTTGCTAAATGTTGCTAAATCTCAAATATTCATATCAATGGCAACATGCAACCACTGAATCTTGCGGTAGACCCCTTTTAGCAACATGCAATTGACACGATCCCAATCGGGGAACACGACAAAAATGCGGAATAACTAAAATAAAACCCTAGGAGAGATCTAAGACAAATTAAATTAAAAGATAGATTGACGATAAAATCTTGACCCAATATTCACGACGCAGGAATCGATGCAGAATAAAGAATCAAGATTGGTGAATGCCACAACGGTTGTCAATTCCTTAATAAGTTCATTGGGTGAACGCCACAAAATTTAAATCTTTGATAAGTTCAAGAAAAGGGAATAACTCAACCTTTCAACAAGAGAATCCTCTCTCAATTTAATCAATAAACTCAAGCCGTCCTTTACAATGATAGAAACTTGATTATAATGTCAAAACGCGTCTAACCCTAACCCTATCCGCTAAGAATTTAAAAATGGGAAAATAATAAAGAAAACAGAAAATAATTAAAAAAAGGCAAAAATCTGGTTTCGATTTCAATCGCACAATCGCATGGTTAACCTTGAAACTCTCGGGTGATTTTTTGTGCAGTCGCACGATCACTCCCACCTTGGCCTACGCGATGGCGTGGTCTTCCCGCATGATTCCAATTTCCATCCCCTTGAAACAACTCGATCCGATTTGATCCTCGACTAGAGCCCAACACAAAAGTTGCTCCTTTTCCCATGTAGATTATTACGAAATTGCCCGTAGCCTGATTTCTCCTTTGTTCTCCTACCTTGGATCATATCACTCCCCCTCTCTTGAAAAGGATTCGACCTTGAATCTCAATTTCATCCAATCCTCTTGTAATTTCTGGGTTTGTTTGTTGGATCATGCTTATGCTTGTCCTTGCTGGTTTGGTATTTACGCTGGGACTTTGTGCATCCTTTGGACTCCTTGACCTACTCCCTCTTTATATTAAATTCAATTCCAACTTTAGTTTTGGAATTCGACTTGGGTACCTACAAAACAAAATTAACCAAACTGGGGAGGGGTTTGTTAGATTGGCTAAGTACAAGGTTAGAATCTTTGTACATCAACCTTTGTGCGAAAAAACTCATTTTGGGGGTGGACTCTCTTTTATTTTTCTTTTTGCACTCTAGCTCTCCTTTTTTCTGAAGTCATGGCCTCAACCCTCTTATTTTAAATTTTCACTCCCTCTCTTTTTTCTGAGGTCATGGCCTCAACTCTCTTGTTTTTCCCCTCAAACTCACTTTTTATTCTCATTTGATCTTCTTGGACCTCTTTAGGTGATAGAGGGGCAAGCGTGATCCTTTTCCCACATTTCACAAAAGAATACTGGTTTTTAAACCCATCATGCACCACCCTTCCATCATGTTGTCAAGGCCTACTGAATAAAATATTCCCAACATGCATAGGCACTACATCACAAACCACCTCATATTTGTAACCCCTGATGGTAAAATTGACCCTAGCCTACTTATTTACCTTAATTTCTCGTGACTCGGTCAGCCATTGCAATTTATAAGGGTTTGGATGTTTCATCAAGCTGAAGCCCAAATTTTCAACCAACATTGTACTAACCACATTAGTACAACTCCCCCCTTCAATCATCATACCACAAACCTTTTCACCTACTAAGCATCTAGTGTGTAACAAATTATCCCTTTGCTCACCAATTTCGTCCACCCTGACTCTAGTACTAAGGACACGCCTATTAACAAGTGAGCCTTTAACAGCATAAGTCAACCATTTCTCATCACTACTACTAGCCCCAGCATCCTGTAATCTAGGCATTCCCTTAAATTCATCCTCCGAACTAATTTCACCATTATCACGCAAGATCATTACCCTCTTATTTGGACACTGTGATTCTATTTGACCCGAACATAAACACTTAAAGCACTTAATATTTCTATCCCTAGTAGGCTGAGAATTAGAAATATTTTTTACCTTTTGTTGTAGGATCCTCCTTTCCTTTTGGAACATGGTCATCATTGTGTTCCTCTTCGGTTGTGATGTAGGATAAGAACTCGGTGAGTGACTTGCTGCCCCCTTTTGCCTTAGTTACTTTTCCATCTTCATTGCCATATGCACCATATTCTCTAGTTCCACATAATGCTACAGCTCAATGATGTTGGCAATATCTCTATTCACCCCACTCAAAAACCTAGCCATTGTAGCTTCCCGATCCTCTACCACATTAGCCCGAATCATCTCCACCTCCATATCCTTGTGATAATCCTCTACACTCCTCGACCCCTGAGTCAGACCTGCAGTCTTTGGTAAATATCTCTATAATAATGAGTTGGCACAAACCGCTTCCTCATTATGGTCTTTAATTCACCTCAAGTCTCCACCGGCTCCTCAAGGTTCCTCCTCCTACCCGTCACCAGCTGATCCAACCAAATATTTGCATAATCTGTGAATTCAATCACTGCTAATTTCACCTTCTTTTTTCTAAATAATTATGACAATTAAATAGTCGTTCAACCTTGGTTTCCCAATCCAGGTATGCCTCCAGATCACTCCTACCCTGGAACAATGGTATTTTCATTTTAATTTTCCCAAGGTTGTCATCAACAACATCCCTATCCCCATGATGCCTCCTAGCATCAAGATACTCCCTATCATACCTCCTCTCATACCTACCTCCTCTATCCCTCCTTCGTATACTTGCCACTGAAGATATACTACCACTTTCACTACCCATGTCCTCATCATCCATACCAACCTCATGCCTATTACCTCTCCTAACCCGAGAACCATTATGATATTGATCTCGAGGTCTTTGTTCATGTTCTGCACCTCGATTCTCCATCTGAGCCATAAACGATTCAAATTGTGCCCTCATTGCTGCAATATCATCATTACCCTTTTCATCCTTCCTATTCACACCCCTGAGTTATTTTCTGTCACCCAAAGAAGATGATGATGTGGATTCCTCCTTGTAAGACATTTTTTTTTTTTTGGAACTAATAGAAAATTTGACTACGAGTATGGCGAAAAAAAGGGAATTGGACTTGGATAAAAACGAACTCGAAAAACACTTTTGAATTTTCTGTAGAATTTTTATGGATCAAAAGTTGAAAAAGTTTTCTAGCACGAAGAACAAGAAGAAAAAAGAAAACTCAAGAAAAACAAGAAAGAATCAAAAAAATGCAAGAATCTGAAATATATCCAAACTCTGATACCAGATGACGCGATCCCAATCGGGGAACACGAAAAAAATGCGAAATAACGAAAATAAAACCCTATGAGAGATCTAAGACAGATTAAACACGAGATAAACAAGAACCCAAGAAATAAAATAACGAAATTAAAAAATAGATTGACGATAAAACCTTGACTCAATATTCACGATCCAAGAATCGATGAGGAATAAACAACCAAGATTCGTGAACGCCACAAGGGTTGTCAATTCCTTGATAAATTCGTTGGGTGAATGCCACAAAAATTAAATCTTTGATAAGTTCAAGAAAAGGAAATAACTCAACCTTTCAACAAGAGAATCCTCTCTCAATTTAATCAATAAACTCAAGCCATCATTTACAATGATAGAAACTTGATAATATAATGTCAAAACACATCTAACCCTAGCCGCTAAGAATTAAAAAAAGGGAAAATAATAAAGAAAACAAAAAATAATTAAAAAAAGGCGAAAATCTGGTTTTGATTTCAATGACACGATCGCATGGTTAACCTTGAAACTCTCTGGTGATTTTTTTGTGCAGTCGTATGATCACTCCCACGTTGAACTATGCAATCGCGTGGTCTTCCCGGCTGATTCCAATTTCCGTCCCCTTGAAACAACTCGATCCGATTTGATCCTCAACTCGAGCCCAACACAAAAGTTGCTTCTTTTCCCATGTAGATTATTATGGAATCGCCCGTTGCCTGATTTCTCCTTTGTTCTCATACCTTAGATCACATCAACAATTGACAAATGTTGCCATTTGCATGTTGCAAAAGGTTTTTTTCTTGTAATGATATTGTTTGAATCAAAAATAATAACTCGCACAATTGAATGTCATTTAAATTTTATTTTAGTTATTCATTGTATAAAAAGTATGATTTATAAAAATATTATTATCATCTAACATTTGAATAGTAAAAATAATGATAAATAAAGTACCAGAAAAATAACCATATGTACAAACTCAAACTCAAAATTGAAATTGAATGATAAATTACTCGAGCTTAAACTTTAGATACAGTTAAAATTAAATTATATTTGTAATTATAGTGTGTGTTATTTTTGAGTTCTATAATACTTTTTTTTTTTTTTTGTGAATTATCCTAACTTGAATAGCAAAGTGAAGGTACAATGAGGGGGGCCAAACCTTAACTCAATTTAATAGATAAAGGCAATCTAAATTTGAAGAACCTTACATTTAACATCTCTAAAATAGGCATGGTAATTAAAAAATGACTCTTGGATAGAAAGTAAGTTACAAAGTAAACTAAATCAGCCAAATAAACCTGTAAACATCATAGTAGTCTTATTGTCCCTACAACAAAAACAGCTTACGGCATCGCTCAAAAAATGTTGCAAAAGACCTTTTACAACGTTCATGTGCATGTTGCAAATCGCAGTGTTTCCGTAGAGGGAAAGGATACTGCAACGTTCATTGCGTGTGGCAAAAGGATGGATTGCGTGTTGCGGTAGACCTTTGGCAACGTTCACTGCGCGTTGCGGTAGACCTTTGGCAGCATTCATTACGTGTTGCAGTTGATACTTTTGGCAACATTCATTGCGTGTTACGGTAGACCTTTAGCAACCTTCTTTGCATGTTACGGTAATACTTTTGGAAACACTTATTGCGCGTTGCCGTTGATACTTTTAGCAACACTCGTTGCGCGCTGCCATTGATACTTTTGGAAACACTCGTTGCGCGTTTCTGTTGATACTTTTGGCAACACTCTTTGCGCGTTGCTGTTGATACTTTTGGCAACACTCATTGCGTGTTGCCGTTGATCTTTAACATTTTTTTTTTATTTTTTGTAAATCAATATAGATAATTTCATTGATAACCAACAAATTTCTCAAACATATATGTAATATGTAAAATATGAAACACATGTGCTATAAAAATAAATCAACTATTCAAAATAAAATGCAAGTATTTTAAAGAATATTATACCACATATTTTAATATTAAAAAAAATTACGCTACTTTGTTCTCCTACATTAAAACAAAGTCTGCAATATAGATTTTTCACCTATTTGATTGCACATCTAAAGTTTGACATTTACTATCCCTCTAAATTGCAACAATATTTCTAGCAGATCAGTAGCCATACAAAAAGGAGCTACTATCACTATTTTCAACACGAATCATCATTAAAGATGAGTACTTCCTGGTTTCTGAAGTCTAGCTTGAACTATGCCCATGAAAAACCATCTTGTGAGAAAACTGCAAAATTAGCTTTTACCTGCAAAGACATTACAAAAGTTTGATCATCAGGACTCTAATTGCACTTAATACAAAAATGTAAAAATAAATCATACTAAATATTAAAATTATCATTTTCTGTTGTAAAACTTTACAGAAATTTGGACAGAGTATCCCCTATAAATTGGACTTAGCCAACCTGTAAAGGGATATCACAACCACCATAATACTTTAAAATATCAATTTAAAAACTCATTCATCATGAAACTACAATCAAATCGATCCAAAATTCATCTCCAACTCTACGCTAACAATAGTCTGGAATCAATACTCATCACGACCAAATCATTTCAAAAATTAATCCGCAACAATAAAATTTGAAATTCATCTGTAAATAAGTTTTACCTTCATCAAATAAGTCTAATACAGCTTTTAGGCCAAGCAACAGTACTTCCCATGGCTTCACTAAGCAATCGAAATTCATCTACAAGTCTGTATGAGGCCAAATGTCTCATGTACACTTCATCGACCCAAACTTTCCAACAATCTCGTCCAAGTGGCATGTGATGCACCTTTGCACTTGGGTCTATTGTTGCAGTCTTCCCTTCAGAAATAATTTCTTCCTCATCATACTTGTACCAATGCAAGAGTTGACACCTTGCATTCTCCATATATGTACCTCCTTGAACACAACTTCCTTTATGTGACTACAAATTTATAGTTAAATGAAGAAATTCCTTTTGAAGTTAAGACGATGCAATAATAATTTATATTAAATATAAACAAATAAAAATTAAAGATATTTTTGTAATTGTACCATTTCATGAGCCACACATGCATAATCCTTTCATCCCATAGTGTGGAGAAGCTTTTGATTATTTCTCATTCCGCTGAACTTGGAACTTATTTCCTATTCACAAAATAAAAAGTTATAAACAACAATAATTAAATAAAAATGAACATTAGTATGTAAATATTACTTACATTAAAGTTATTGGAAAGAGTATCTTCAACAAATTTTCCCCATTCTTCTTGAGAGCGCACATTCTTTGGTCTAAGAAGGTTAGTAGTACGTGTCCTATTCAAAGAAGATTTGACCTGACCTCGAATTTTTTTTCCAAGTCTGCATTTGTACGTCCTCAAATACTTTCTCATACATTGAAATGTCATTTTTTTATGACAATCACTCACATTAAACCTTTGCTGTATTTTTACACAAATATAATTTTATAACTTATTTGTACAAAAAATAATCTTAAAATTCAATTAAGAATCATACCTGTATGATACTCCGAAGTTCCTTTTTTTTCTTCTCATCCACCGAATGCCAATCTGTAAGTATAACAGGCACATGTTCTCGTACCATAACTCCAACTATACTAGCAAATTTATCTGAGTTATTTCCAACCACTTGCCCAAATTCATTGAATTCAAGATCCATCTTCTGATAATTATTTCCCGTAATCATTTTCACTTGAGTTGGACCTCTCTTTTTTTTGGGAACATTTTCAGCAGTTGATGGCGTGCTTTGCTCATTTACTATTAGAGTCGATACAACATTTTCTTGCTCATTAGAAATTCTTACTCTTTCACTAGTCTCTTGAATTGCTACTGCAGCAATAGCAGCTCTTCGTCGTTTAGAGATCTTGGCAGGTTGTTTAGTTGACTTTAAGAATGCAACATGAAAACAAAATGAAAATATGTTTATTTTCGAAAATAATAAACTTCCTACTCTCAACTAGTTCGAAAGTTTGGAATGAAAATCTGCAACATCAAAAGAAATTAAGGTTAGAGATCTTAAAAAAAGTTAAATATTCAACATTTCATCACGATGTAAATACTTCCAAATATCGGAATATAAAAAGTACATTATGTACAAATAGGTTAAGAATTTAACTTTTAAAACTATTACCAAATTACTCTATGTATCACATAATACGCCTTCGACATCTATCCTTGCATAGTTCTCATCATCATCATCATCATGGTTGTCTTCAAGTTGTGATATATCTAGTGGAATAGTTGGCTCATAAGTAGTATCTTCTTCCTCATGTAATGCATACAAGTCTCTTGATGGTGCTTGCAAAGCAACATGCCAACTAGAAGTTTCATTCTCCCCAGAATAAAACACTTGTTTCGCTTGTATTACTAAAATGAATGGACCATTTTCAAATTTTTCGTGTCCTTCGTTAAGGTTAACCAAAGTGAACCCATCTTCCTTTTTTATTCCATTCGTGATATTTTCCCAATCACACTTGAATATTGGAACGTGAAATGTATTGTAATCAAGCAATATAACATCACGCAAAACTCCATAATAATGAACTTTCCCAACTTGAGGTGCATTATCTTTTGCACTCGATCTACAGATGGTTGTTGCTTCAACTAAAATGCCACTATTTTGACGAGACTTTTCAACATCTTTAGTGTCAAAGCGAAAACCATTTATGACAAAACTAGAATATGACATGGATTGCCATCTAGGACCATGTGCAAGCCACTTTGAAGTGTTTGAAACATTGTCAATCAAACATTGAGCTCTAATCTGTTATTATTTTAAACATGTTAGAAGTAAAATAATAAATAGCACAACTAGACAATAACTTTCTTGATATATGTTGAACCTTATCATCCAACCAGGCAGCAAAAGAGTCAATGTGCTTTTTATGCAATAAAACCTCATTTCTTTCCAGTCATTTGTCAAAACTTTTGAGTTCATCCATATGTATCCTAAGGTAAAAACAATATATCAAATGAACATATGGTCGAATAAGTTAAAATTTGTTGAAGTATATATTTAATAAACATACTTTATGTATGGTTGAACTTTTGCACTGTTTAGCAATACATAACAATGGGCAACTTTCAACATCTCATCAGATAGAACGAGTGACGTCCCTTTAGAAATTGTACGCCCTACGACTAAGAAATCACTCTCATACTCTTCATTGCGTGCATGCTTGGAACCTATTTTAGATGTTTGTTTTATGTATTTGCTACAAAACATTGCATTTTCTTCAACAATATACCGTTCAGATATGCACCCTTCAGGTCATGCATGATTCATAACATACCCTTTTAACACTTTCATATACCTATACGAATGAAAAAATGTAAAAATATTTAAATCCAATTTGATAATGAATTTAACTTTTGAGAATAGCTTAAATAAAGATTACCTCTAAAATGGATACATCCAACGATATTGTACTGGTCCACATATACGTATTTCTCTCCCAAGGTGAATTATCAAATGTACCATTACATCAAAAAATGAAGGCGGAAAATACCTTTCCAACGTGCATAATATTTCAACAACATCTTCTTCTAATTTTTCAACCTTATTCCTATCAACAACTCCTTGGCATATCATTGAAAAATGAACACAATTTAAAAATAGAGTTCCTAGGCCCATTAGGTAAAAGTCCTCTTAAGGCAACTAATAATAATTGTTGCATTAAAATATGACAATCATGAGACTTGAGACCACTGATCTTACATTCTTCCACTGAAATGCAATTTCCAATATTTGATCCATAACCATTGGGTAATCTCAAGCTAGCAAGCCTTTTGCAAAAAATATTATTTTTCTGCTTTTGATAAAGTGTGAGGAGCAGCGGGTAAGTAGAATTTATTTCCTCTACTCTCAGGATGTAAAGCATGCCTAATGTTCATAGCTTCCAAGTCCTTACGGGAGTTAATGCCATCTTTGGATTTTCCTTTCACCTCCAAAAGTGTACTAATAATGCTCTCAGAAATATTCTTTTCCACATGCATCACATCCAAATTATGACGTATGAGCAAGGTCTACAAATCAAACATCAATGGTTTAATAATATATTACAAGTAACTAGAAGATTAAAATATGAATGATAGAAATATCAAAGCATTTACCTTCCAATATGGTAGGTTGAAAAATATTGATTTTTTCTTCCAAGTTACATAAGATTGAGTTGTATTCTTATTCCTCTTTCGTTTACCACTTTTTCCCCAATCATTTACAATTTTATCAACTTCAATAAAATCTTCTTCACCACTTTTTATCTTCGACCTAATACCTTTTTCAACATGTCCATTAAACCAACTCTTTTTCATGCGAAATGGATGATCCGAGGAAAGAAATATTCTATGTCCCATGTATGCAAATTTCCTACCATGTGACAACCATAGTGAACATGTATTTTCACGACAAATAGGGCATGCATTTTTTCTCTTCACAGGCCATCCAGATATATTTCCATATGCAAGAAAGTCATGCATTGTCCACATCAAAATAGCTTTTAAATTGAATGTAGACTTTGTAACTACATCATACATCTCAATCCCATCACTCCATAACAACATTAAGTCATCTACAAGTGGTACCAAATAAACATCTTTATCATTACCTGGTTGTTTTGGCCCCGGGATCAATAAACTCAAGATCAAACTTTCCTTTGACATGCATAATGAGGGAGGCAAGTTATATATAGTTAAGATTACTGGCCAATTACTGTATTTAGAGCTTAGATCTTTGAAATGATTAAATCCATCAGTGGCAAGGCCCAATCTAATATTTCGAGAATCTGATGCAAAATCCAGCCACCTTCTGTTTATCATTTTCCAACCCAATGAATCAGCTGGATGCCTCATTTTACCATCTAAAGTTTTATTACTTGAGTGGCATCTAAGTTGTGTTGACATCTCATCTATTTCAAACATCCTCCTAAGTCTTGGTATTATAGGAAAATAACACAAGACTTTTGCTGGAATTTTTTCTAAATTTTCTTAATTCGTTGGTTAACTTTCAATCTTGAGCAACCACATTTTGGACATATTATAGCATGCTCAAGCTCTTTCCTATATAGGAAACAATCATTTATGCAAGCATGTATCTTCTCATAGCCAAGATCAAATATATTGACAAGTTTTTTCATCTCATAAAGTGATTTAGGAAGTGTATTATTCTCTGGCAGCATGTCTTGAACAAGATTTATAAGATCATCAAAACCACTATCCGATAAACCATGTGTAGCTTTATGCTTAAACATAGCAATCGAAGCTGACATCTTTGTGAATGCCCTACAACCAGGATATAAAGGAGTTTCAGCATCATCAACTAAACTTTCAATCTCATATTCTCTTCCATCAATAGGGTTTTCAGGATCTACATCAAGTTGTGCATAGAAGTCCCTAAACATCATATGCGATTCAGGTATTTCTACGTCGACCAAATTTGGTTTACTTGGTTGTTCTCCATGAAATACCCAAACGACATATGTAGGATCCATACCCTTAATAACCAAATGTTCATACACTGTATCATAATGGTGATGCTTTAGATTCCTACACTTAATACAAGGGCATACTATCATTTCTGAATTTATATAGTCACGAGCTAGCTCAACAAATTTTTGTGCTCCATCTCTATATTGTTCTGACAATCTACAAGTAAAATTTACTATGAGTATAATTTTTTTTATTTTTGTAACTAGATTAATAGATAATCTAATTTCAGATGATAACCTTGATAATTGTAGCCATGCTTTGTCCATCATATACAAAGATATTATCAAACATTGAACAACTGAAAGATATTATCCATTATATGAACATACAGATTCAAATTAAGAAATAAAATATGAGATATCAGCTCCTAAGAAAGTGTAGATCGTAGCCAAATTCAAAATTCAAATGTCACATTTTCAAAATCAAATTCAAATGTCATTATCTAAATCAAATGACGCACTAACCTTGCAAGTCCTTGCAGACTTGTAGTTGCACAGTTGTACTGGAGTCTAGGAGTCAAGTTCAACTCAATAATTTATCGAGCTTAAGCTGCCCGTTTCGCAAGTTACCCTAACGCAAAATAGAAATTCTAGGTTTACAAGCGTAAACCTAAACGATAAAGAATTGTAATTCACAAGAAAACAATAGCCTCCAAATTTGAATAATCTTATTTAGAAACAAAACAGCATTTAAATAGTTTTCAAATCCCTAATGTAAGAAAAAAGACCAAATTAGACATCAACGAAATTAAAGGAATTAAAACGGAAATTCTAAAAAAAACTTTGAGTCCCCGATAACACATCTTAAACTAAGAATTTGAGATTGGAAATGACCTCAACCGGGTAAACCCAAGTTGGGACACCATTGAGTGTTGAGAGACGTTTCCGAAAACATATTATAATAAGTAATCTGACACTGGTGCAAAAAGTTATAACCATTTCTTCGAAACAACTCTTTTACTCAAAGCCCCACCCATGATTATTCATTCAAATATACACACACATAACATACCAACAAAATCAAACCCCTAAAATATCAAATATTGAAAAAATGAACTTCTTTAACCACCTAACACTTGCCCATAAACATTTGCGAAAATAAAACTGTTCAAATGCAATTACACTTCTATTTATGCCCTGTTTGATATAGATTAAAATCAGATTTTTTGTACATTTTTGACTAAAAATGATCAAATATGTGGTTGAAAAGTTGTGGGTCCCTTAAAATATGTGATCAAGATTAATTGTTAACTTTGAATTGAGATTAAATCAACCGTCTAAGAACTGGAAAATAGTTTGCAATATTAGGAGTTCCAAGACATTCCATCACACCCCACACAACATCCTTAAACTCTTGAGAAGAATCAGAGTTAAAATCAACCAATTCAACTGAAAATAGAATTGCTAACATCAAATTAAGCGATGAGATTAAAGCAGTTTCACCAATTTTCACGGTCAACCCATGGAAATTTTTTCCCCCTTTGTTGTCTTTCTATATATGGAAGGCAATCACAAAATGTAGTGATACATAATTTTTTTAAAATACAAGTCGAAAATGACAATAAACTATTGGTCCGGCCACAGAAATGATAAATTTTTCAGCCCTGAAAATGATAACTTACAAGTGGACCATAAATATGGAATTGTCTCATGGTTCCAAAGATTCGGCCGAAAAGGTTTAACATGTGTCTTTGAATTAGGATGAAGGACACCATATTTAATATTTATAATCCCTAATGAGTGATCTAGACATGAGGTCCTATGATTCAGTACCCCTGAACATGAAAAATACTACAGTCACACCCCTTCATCCTTCCATTAGTGACTTGTCATCAGTAAGCTCAGAACACAAATGCAATATATTCCAAGGAGACCAAGGTATAGAAATTAAGCTTAACAATCAACAGATAAATATTTACCCACTTCATAAATAAATCATACACCCAAAATGGAGCTTTCGAATCAATTAAAAAAAGAAAAAAAAAAAAAAAAAAAAAAAAAAAACCTCATAAACCTTTTTCTCATAAACCAGCAGATTTTGA
Organism: Ligustrum vulgare; assembly: GCA_963555705.1. Taxonomy (NCBI): domain Eukaryota; kingdom Viridiplantae; phylum Streptophyta; class Magnoliopsida; order Lamiales; family Oleaceae; genus Ligustrum; species Ligustrum vulgare. The sequence continues at coordinate 10,998,602 of OY743177.1, forward strand.
TTCTGAAAAAAAAACCCAGATGCTGAAATTTAGTCAAACAGAAAAAAAATGAATTAAATAAAAGCTGCAGACTCGTTACCCTTTGTTCGCTCGCTCGCTGCGCTTCCAGCAACTATAAAGTCTCTGCTACCCTTCCTTCGCTCGTTCTCAGGTCGACGAGATTGAGAGAGAGGATTTGGGCGAGTTGGGTTGGTTTGGGAGCGAAGTGTAGAGAATCGGCTGGGGGAAATTATTGGGAAATGAATTCGATTATTTGCTTTTGGTGTGCAATAGGGTTATGTTTAGAGAATTCAAATTTGGAATTAAGTCCCAACATTTGGTAAATGTAAAAATTTAGTCTCAAAACCCTTTTACAATGTGCACTGCGCATTGCCAAATCCTATGGGCATTGCCAAAACTTAGGCTTTGGCAACGAGCAGTGCTCGTTGCGATAGATACCTATCGCAACGCGCACTGCACGTTGCGATAGGGCCCTTTTGCAATGCACATTGTGCGTTGCCAAAGACTAAGCTTTTGCAACTCGCGTTGCGCATTGCAAAAGGCTAAACTTATTGCAACATTTTTATGAACGTTGCAAAAGCTTATTATTAGCAACACTTATTTGTTGAATGTTGCTAAAACTCGATTTATTGAATCAAAGGCAACATGCAACAAGTGAATGTTACTTTAGACCTCTTTTAACAACATGCAATTGAGGGATGTTTCCGTATGCATGTTGCAAAAGGGCTTTTTTGTTGTAGTGCGTGTCTTCTTATGCAATCTGATTGCTGGAACACCATCTATGTCCAACCGGATTAAACCTTTAACTTCACCTTGGAATTCCTCTGGTTTCAGCAGCTTAAAGCATTTCTCTTTGTATCCAACATTAGCCAACCAATCCGCTACCTTGTTTCCTCCCCTCCATATATGTGTCCAATTAACTATGGTAGTTTGGATTTTATGTTGAATGCTTGCAACTAAAAAATGAGTATCTGTTCGATGTGAATCCCGCAAGCGCATGAGATCGTTGACAAGTAATAATTGTGATGAGTTGAGAGTATCATTCCCACGAGGAATAAGTTTTAGTCTTAATTATCAGTTTATTGTTGATTCAATTAATTAGTGAAACAATAAATAAAAAGATGGTTTGCTTGTCTGTTCTAACTAAAAAATTGCAATGAATAAATAATAAAGAAAATAAAAATGTTGGGGAGTAAATATGAATGGGGAGCATGTATTGGAATTCGAATCCACCTAATGATATCTATTTCAATTCAACAATTATCTAATTTAGATGATTCATGCGTTCTTACCAATTGATAAAACTAATATATTTAACTTTCTTTTCCAAGACAAATTAAATCTACCATAAACACGACCCGAATCTATTCCTAGACCGAATGTGAATGTTCATAATGTGTTAATCAACAATTTATCAAATAGATTGCACATATCTATTGTTATTCCTAACATATAGTATTTGTGTGTTTATCTTGCCGAGTTCTAAACCTATTGTGACTTTTCCAAAACTACAATACGCAACTAATTATCCAATTGGTGATTAAGCAATTAAATAATTCAATGGGAATGCAAGAATAAATCAAGAAACGCAAGAATTTACTAAATTATAGAATCATGATTTAAAACAAATAAAAACTAGGGTTCATCTCATCCAATAAATAAAGGGAATTAGCCTAACATATTAATTGATGAATAATCAATAAAAGAATTGATAAACATCACCTGGTTAAATGCGCAAAAGGAACTTGAATTCTGCCCCTTTTTCTCCAACAAAGAAGCTATCTTCTTCCAATTAATTCCCTAGCTGCTCCTATTTATTTCTTCAATTCAATCCCAGCAAGTTTGTCTCCTCAATCTCCAATTTTAATTCCCCGTCAATGTCGGCTCCCTCAAGAATAATGCTCCAACCGACCACTCCAATTTAATCACCCCCAAAAGCTGCCCACCTAAATTAGATGAATTATGAATGATAATGCTCTCCCCTCTTTTGTCTTTTTTTCCCTCCACAATTAATGCCGTGTGTATGTATGTATATAATCTCCAGCCAAGCCTTCCTTTTTCCAAAAGAATTCTTCCCGTTTTTAACTTCTCCCCCAGCCGAGTCCTCACAATTAATACCAAATAGGAGTCTTGATATGTTTAAGGTCCAATTATAATTAGGTTGTAGGTTTTGCTTTTGCTTTTGAGACCTCAATTTTCCCAAATAATTCAATTTGGTGCTTGAGTCTTTAATTGTATAGCCCATGTCTTCATTCATGCTAATTCATGTCCTTCAATTTTTGATTTTGCACTAGAGTCTCACTTTGTCACTTTTTGGAGGTTTTAGTCCATTTTCTTCGTTTTATCTCCAATTGCATCAAAATTGGATTTTTTCTAAAACAAATAAAATCAACACATAATTAGCAATATCATATCCTAAAGCACTTAAAATTTTCTAAATTTAAAGTCAAGATAAGTACGAAAAAACGTACTTATCAGTATCCCAAGGGCCAGTTGTAATCCCAGTACAAAGATTAAGAGCAATCTTGGAGTCTACTTCCACCCATACATTAGTGTATCATTTGCCAATGCAAATATCAATCCATGTGTTGATTGCCCTTATTTCAGCTTCAATAACTGTGCAATTTCCATAAAAATCCTGGAATCCCCACAAAACCTTTCCATGTCAATCCCGAATGATACCACCACCTGCAGCTTGAAAATCATTTTTAGGGCTCTATCTTTGTTCAACTTAACCCCGTCATTTGGTGGCTTCGACCACATGACAGAGGAAGCAATTTTCTGATCTGTGGAATGGATATGTCTTGCTTTGTGTATACACTCCAGTAGATAGTTGGATCTTTTGATAACCCGAATATGGCTCATCTTAAAACCCTTATGTTTGGCACCATTCCTTTCCAGCCATAGGAACCAAAGGACCAAGAAAGGCAAGAGTGCTATAATACTTCTTTTGATAATTTAGTTTCTTGATATACATGAAAGACAGCCCTGGAATCAAGATGTACAATAGCAATGGCAATGGGGGGAGGGGGGAGGGGTGGGTCGGGGTTGCCCCACCTCGAACCCATCGCATGGCGGGGCAACCCATCCACCCCTCCAATGACCCGATTTTGTTTTGGAAAAATTGGTAACGAAATTTTAGGAGTTGGACTAGTTAGAGTTTTTAAGTTTGAACTTTAAAAATAATATATATATATATATATATATTTGAAGGAAAAATTAATTCACAAGCAACATAAAGATGTAGTGGTGTATCCTCATTTTCCTAAGTCCTACCAAGGTTCAATTTTTCTTGACCTCATTACATTAATTTTTCAATTTCTCATTCCAAACAATTCAAAAAAAATACCACTTTCGGACCCGCCCCGCGGACCTGATGGGGCGAGGCGTCTAAGGTTATTCGAATTTTTTTGTCATCCCTAGTGTACAAATAAAAAATGACTATTTTCATTATTTTTTATTATTATTATCTCGACTAGCATGAAAAGACTTTAAAATTACATTGTAGAGATAAGGTGGCGTTCTATTTGTATTTTATTTTGTATTTTCATTTTCGAAAATGTTTTGTGTTTTGTGTTTTCATTTTTGTTTTCAAATTTGCTGAAAACGCGTTTGGTTTGTCATTTCTGAAAACTGTTTTTGAAAATGAAAAGCTGAAAAACACGTTCTGTTTGAAATTTTGCAGAACACTATTTAAACTATTTTTAATTAATTTGCTTGCAGAATACTACTAACTCCAACTCAAATTTTCTTTCACAATACACTAAAAATATGGTTACATGCAACACACTAATGTGAGCATTAAGAGTCTATATTAACACAGCTTGGTCAGGTTCGGGACTTGAGAAAGCTCTACTTCTATTAAAATTCAGAAAAGGCAAGTTCTTTCAAAACCACCAGAGTCCATTTATCATTGCATTTTTTGAAATATAACAACAAGAATTCTTTGATATTGAATTCAATAAAACTTTATTTAAACTAAGTTCCAAGTTAGGATAATTCTCAAAAAAAAAAAAAAAAAAAAAAAAAAAAAAAAAAAAAAATTATTTGGGCTTAGTTCCAAGTTAGGATAATTCTAAAAAAAATAATAAAAAAATAAAAACTTTATATTAAGCTTAGTTCTAAGTTAAGATAATTCTATAAAAAAAAAATTCCCAAAACGCGTTTTCCGCGTTTTGGACATTTTTTGTCGAAATACACACAAAATGCCCAAAATGATGTTTCGGGCGTTTTCCGTTTTGTGTACAAATTTTTTTTTGTTTTCCAAAATGCGTTTTCGAAAATGGTAAAGAGAACGCGTTTTTAGCGTTTTCGAAAATAAAAACAGAAAACGACCTCAAAACAGCAAAGAGAACAGGGGCTAAGTATTTTATCACAAATATTGTTAGTTTATTTAATCCAGTTGAAATTTCAGGGAATAAATATAACCTAATTAATTAAATAACCTAATAATATGAAGATTCTAATAATTTAAATAAGGAATCCAAAGAATCACACATAATTGATTACAATGCATTGAAAACTAAAGTATTTAGACATTAAAATAATGAAACAAATAAATAAAAAATATCAAACAAACCACTATTCCAATGAGAGAATGACTTGAAATAATTTTTATTTGTATTTATTATTATTATTATTATATATATATATATATATATATATACACACATCCAGAAAACTGTTGCAATAAAATTAAATGAACTATTTAATTTAAAAAATAAATAACAAATCTAATAAACTAAACTTACGAAAATATAGTAGGGAATTGAATGTACAGTATAAACAACATATAATATAATCCAAATGCAATAGTCGTACATGAATTCATAATTCATTGAAAATTAAAACATTTAGATAAAAATGATACAAAGTACATAGTGACATTTTGTACCCAAAACAAATGTGCTACTAAATTGCGCCACATCTAGAATAGAAAGAGATCAGATAGAATACATAAGTGAAAAGAAAAGATTGTAAATTAAAATAAGATAAAGATTTAATCAATTATATAATAAGTTTGAAAATAATTTTGTTTGTATTTATAAAAAAGAAAAAATAAATTAAAAAATATACATCCAGAAAATTGTTGCAATAAAAATTATATTAACTATATAATTGAAAAATAAATAATTAAAAATTAAAAAGTAATAAATTTAATAAACCTAGGTAAATATAATAGTGGTTTGAATATAATCTAAACGTAAACTTAAGTAGTCAAACATGCATTAACCAAATTGTTAACCACTAGTATTTCACTCGTGCGATGCACGAAAGTTAGTATCCGCAATATCAATTTCAATAAGTATTCATAAAATTTTTAGTGCTTATACATAACCAACACATAAAAATGCATAAAAAAATTTCTCTATTAAAATAATTATTAGAATTTAAAAAATAACATAAGTAATTCAAATTATTAAAAAATTCTTTGAATAGTAAATGTCAATTTATATATTTAAATAATAAATTATTATTGATTTCAATAATTGTTATGAATTATTAATAACATTATTGAAAATGTAAATTTAGTAGTCTTTTAATGGTATATCACATTTGATGTATAATATTATATGCACGAATACTGATGGATGTGAAAGGTATTAACATATTTCTCATAACTTCTACATTTGCCTCTTTTATTTAACTTACTTTTTAATTTTCATTAAAAAAAATCATTCACAATAATTAAAAAGAAATAGTCAAAATATTTGAATTTAACCAATTAAACTTTATTTGTAAAAATAAATAGTCAAAATAATAATTTTGAAAATTTCGTGATTATCATGATACGACAACCGAGTAAAGTTGGACATTACAGAATTATACCCTATAATCTTTAAAAGTTATTAAAATTAAGAATGATTAAAAATATTAATCATTCTATTAATATTATTAACAAAAAAAAAATCAAAGTATTAACTCTTCAATATTAACATTCGTTCAATAACTTTTTCTATAAATTGTTTATAAACAGGACATTTTTTCAAACCACTTTTTAACTACATATATTTTCAAAACTATTTCTCAACCACTCATTTTACCTCGAAACAAAAATATAGTTGCTGAACATAGGCTTAATTTATTAAAATATTTAATAATAATATATAATATATGTTTTAGAAAATATGATTTTTAATATTAAAGATAACAAATGATTTGACCATTATTAATAATTAAAATACAATTTAATTATTTATGGCTACACAGGATTTATAATATTAAGAACAACATATAAATAAATAAAACAATGATTAAATAATAATTTTAATACAGATAATTAAAAATATTGATTGAACCCATTCAATATTAATGTTAATAATAAAAATAATAATAATTATAACCAAAATATACAAATTGTTATAAACTAGAGATAAAAGTAAAGACACCAATAAACTTGTGTATTTTATTATGAATCAGAGCTCCATATATATATAGGGGAGAATAGGGATATACAAAGTAATGATGTTCAGGGTTACGGGGACACAATTGTCATTTACTATTATAAGATGATATTTACAACACTCCTCCTTGAATGACATATTACAAAATATCTGCCTCATTAAAACCTTGTTTGATAAAAACTTAATTGGACAAAAACATCAAATCAAGGAAAAGGAGTACAGTTATTATTGGAGTATATATTAAGATGAATGCTGTCTCGTTAAAACCTCGCCATGAAAATCCAATGGGACAAAACCTTGGTTAAGGAAAAAGAGTATAGCTACTCCCCCTAGTGTTGATCGCTATAAATCATCAAGTCGATGTATCCCATTCTTGTGAACTGGTTTCTTAAATGTAGATGTTGGTAGTGCTATTGTCGATAAATCAGCTACATTGTCACTTGAGTGAATTTGTTGAAAACTCTGGAGTATTTTGATGTTGTCTCGTTAAAACCTTATCAGAAAAACTCAGTGTGAGACAAAATCTGAACGGAAAAAAAAAAGAGTACAACTACTTCTACTGATTCAACTTGTATCAAATCATCCATATAATTACTCCCCTGATTCAATCTCTATTGAATCATCAACATATTGATCTCTTCAGGACTCTCGTATATGATAGTATATCAATAAACATTAATAACATCTACCACATTAAAAACTTGTCAGGAAAACCTCGTGGAACAAAACCTTGACTAAGGAAAAAAGAATCACTACAACAAAAACTGTCTTTTGCAACATTCAAAAAAGTTGTCAAAAGTCTTTTGCAACGTTTTTTGAGTGTTACAAATCACAGTGTTGCTGTAGAGCAAAAAACTTTTTGTAACGTTTTTTAAGTGTTTCCGTAAACCTTTTATAACATTTTTTGAGTGTTACGTTAAACCTTTTGCAACGTTTTATGAGTGTTGACGTAGACCTTTTGCAACGTTTTTTGAGTGTTGTTTTAGATTCTTTTGCAACATTTTTTAAGTTTTGCCACAAATACTTTTGCAACGTTTTTTTAGTGTTGCTGTAGACATTTTGCAATGTTTTTTTAAACGTTGCTGTATGCAATTTATATATTTTTTTAATTATTGAATATTTATTTATAAAACCTATATTTTATCATTAATTTATTAAAATTATAATTTGTACAAATGACAAAAGTAATTTACAAATTCTCGAATACATACAAAACAAATATCATTTAATATTTAATAAATTCACAAAAGAACCACATAACTCATACAAAATAAGTAATGTTAATATTTAATAATATTTAACAAATCCACAAAAGACCAAGTCATCATATCACAAAAGATAGTTGATGTCTTCAAAAAAATGTTTAATTTTTGTACTCTCAATTGATTCGATAATCTCCTCAAAGCGCTTATGGTACCCTCATTTTCATTATCTTTCTATGTACGCATGGCAGCTACTTCCTTCATCATAGCAGCCAAGTCTCTTCTCATCTTTTTAGCCTCAATCTCCATGGCTTTGGTCAAAGTTTCTACTTTCTTTGACAGCATCTAATCAACAAGAAAGACAAGTTTATAGGTGATCAAGTTTATATGCACTGTATCAAAAAAACATTGGTTTGATAAACACAATAGGAACTTCTTTCGCTCTACATAACCGTACATTTCGAACTTGGATTGGATTTCTCTTCTAAAAGCATATACACTCCACATCACTAAGTCTAAATGAACAATAAATTATGCATTCCTCAGGCTTCTTTTACATTTTATATTGAAATTACAAATTTATCATGTTTGGGTCATCTGCATCACATATAAATCCTTCCTTTTATAGTAAACCCAGACAAGTAAATGTGATATACTTGTTGCATCAACAGAGACCCAAAAATATAAAATAAAACACGAGATTCTGGGCATCATAATCGGATATGTAACAAGACAATAAATGATCAGAAAATCACACATATACAAGAAGCAAAACTTATAATTCTGAAGATATAAATAAAATTACACAAGTGATGAAGATTCGAAAATCCAAACCATTTAAGCAAACTTGACACATTAAGACAGTTCTTCAGGGATCTGGAACCTCAGTATGTACTAAGCAAACCTGAACTTTATTTATTTTTTTCTTGACATGAACAGTCTCTTAAAAAGCAGGCATTCTGGACATGACATATTGAATCTCACACTATAAGAAAACATCAAAAAAGGGGAAAAGAATAAAGAAAACAAAATCTCGTAAAAACCTCAAACATTTGCTCGAAATTTGGAGTAGGAAAAAAGGAGATAATATCCTTCCAAACCATTTAGAGATCTTCAAGCCACTAATTCTAGATTCTATGCAAAAAACACCAACAAAAGCAAAGATTTCACTATTTGCATTTGAAAAATGGAGAATAAATACAAATGAGCATAATGATTTTAACCCCATTGTAAATAAACAGAACATTAATCCTTAATAGTGCTTCCAAACATAAAAGATTTAGTAAAACAAACCTTACGTTCCAGATATGCTACTTGGTACTAAGTGACAACAACCAAAAATTTCTTGGTTTATGATTATCTCGAAATGAACACCGACACCGCCCCAATCCATGTGTAACTTGCGAATGAAAAGTTCTCATCACTGACCCAGATTCGAATAAGTTCACCAGTCTATTGTGTCTAACCTTACCAAGTTCAACAGCTTCTGCCTACAAATGAATTTCATAGTAATCACAAAGACTGATACATAAAATTAAGCAGTAGACTCAGGAAATGAATGGAAGAGAAACATAGCAAGTTGGCATTCAGTCAATAGCTTCATTGGCATCAACAAAGTCTCTTAACTGATTCCAAAAATCTCAAGAATCCTACTAAAGAAGTAGGAGTATATTTGTTGTGCTTAAAAGTTACTTTCCTAGAAAGAGAGTTGAGACTTAAATCACAAATCAAAATCAAAATACCCAATTCAAATAATTTTCTTACCTTTTAAATTCAACTCAAACAAGGTTCCAATTTACTAAAATCAATCAAAACGACCTAAATCCATAAATCCCAAAATCTGAAAAATCAGCTACATTATCTTAAATAGTAGAAACTTACATACAATTTATATGTCTCTCTGTTTGTGTGTGTATATATATACACTATACCCAACAATTTAAAATTCGAAATCTAACAAAATCAAAGATCTGAAATTTATTTTTATCAAATAAATAAAATTTCAAATTCGAAATCACCAAAAAATGACATTGTAGATTTATTTCATATGAACTGCAAGGCATTGAGCAACAAAAGCACTAGATTGTTACCCGTAATCTCTTAGGACTGCAACAGAGCCAGGTACCAGTATTCTTGGCTCAAGACTTTAAGGCTCAAAACAGAACTATCAATTTGCATAGAGCTCTGCAAGAATGGCTTGCATATGCCCGCTCAAGCAAATCTCTTGCTAAGAAGTAATAAAGCACCCAAACCACCAAGGAAAAAACCTCCATCACGCACTGAGAAGCCAATGAGCCCAAACTCCCCAAAAAATTCCCATACTATCCCCCTCTCGAGAAACCCACAGATTATCGCTTCCAAAGCCCTTATCTCAAGGGCAGGGGGTAGGGAAAGCTACCAACATATGCCATGTTTCTCGAGAAATTTCTATAATACTTATTGGCCAGTCTACAACAGCAACCCAAGAAGCCGCACAAAATATAAACCCCAAAATCAAATCAGCAAATAACCATTTCACTATAAAATCTGTAGTCACCCATTGAGGACCTTGAACCCATGGCCGAGGTGGTGTCTGACGTGGACGGTGTCGGTGGTTGGTGTGGCTGTAAGAGGAGGAAGAGAGGGAGGGAGCGACGACGGCGAAGGAGGTAGGATTGGGGAGAGAGAGTGATCGATTGAGGGGGTCTAGGGTATGTAAATTGTAGAAGTTTAATCCTATAAAAGTTTTCACCAGACCTTTAGTAACGTTTGTAAAATGTTGTTAAATGTGATCTTTCACAACATTTGTCACAAGGTCACCTTTAACAATGTTTGACACAGGTTGCAAAAAATGAGACTTTTCGCAATGTTTGTTAAATGTTGCGAAAGGTCTCATTTTTCACAACGTTGGTTAAACATTGTAAAATGTGGGTCAATGATATTATTTTTTTTAAAAAACGATGCAAAAAGTATTCATTAATATCTATGGCAACATTCATTTACTAAAATGTTGTCGAAAGATCCTTTTAGCAACATTTATAAACAAATGTTGTCTTTTTAGTGTTGTAAATTACTGTTTTTGTTGTAGTGAATGTACACATTAGCTCCCCCTCATGGGTACATTACAATTATTTGGATATTGCATAAAATTATTTCAACTGTTAATTGGTGCAATATCGAATATGTTCACCAAGTATATATAAATGACACATATCTCAAATTATTTGTTCTTCGAATATAAATCCAATTATTCCTTTGAACTTAAAGAACATAAAATATTTCTAATCATTTGAACATGCTGCATCGAGCCATGTTCTATTCAATATTCATCAATGTGATTAATGCAGTTCTCAAATCTGGAAGTGACTTATTCACTTCAATGAACAATTAACTTATTCACTTTTGGTGAATAATTAACCATGAATTTGAATTTTGAAAATCAATTGTGTTACTTCATGAGCAACCATAAATTATTCTTCTAGAATAAATTATTCTTCTAGAATAATTATAGTTCTAAAATTTTGATAATTCAAGAATAATAAATCAATATTTTTCATAAATATTGAAAATTATAATTTATGCTCTTTGGGAGCAAATAATATTCTTCGGAAATATTATAATGTCTCCTCAATAAGACCATCATAATTATTTACTCTATTTTTATTTATTTGGAGATATTTATTCGAATCAGATATCGATATGCTTTAGACGTGCCATACATCAATATAAGATAGAGCATATGGGAGATTTTATTAATCTCTTATGTATCTTGTAATTATGTTATCTCTTTAAATTTCGTTCGTATTTTCAATCGAACTTCTGGTTCGTATTATCAATCGTGAGGATATATATAACATAATATGATGCATTTGTTTGATTTTAAGCTAATAGTCTTCCCCTAATGTTGAAAAAATTGTCCAGTCAAATTGACAATCATTTTTTCGGCGTTGTAAAATATCACACATTTGGGATATATATTCAAACAATGCATTTTTCTCAACATTCTTTATTTTCCATTTTTGTGTATTGTGATGGATCAATTGCACTATTAAAAAAATTAGATGGAAAAATTAGGCTCTAATCATAAGCCAATTATATTAGGAATAACTATGATGTTGGCATGATGAGTAATAAAATTCCCAGATTTTGTTCTCAATTAAATTAATTGGAGGCGTTTAACAAGCAAAAATGTTAAACCATTTATCAACATCCCAACTAACACTAATTAAAATATTGAGATTCATATGCACTAGCATTATCAAGACACATTCTTGATTATATAATCTGAAAAATTATGCTCGTAATTTAAAATTTGAGCAATAATTTCGCAAACTTCAGGTTGTGAACACCATGCAATCATCTAGTATATGTATCAAATCTATTAGATACAAATAATATTTAGATGATCAACGTGGAGGATGATGGAGCTCCATTTATCACTCTAATTATTTTCAGAAATATTGGGAATTTAATCCCTATTTTAGCTAGTGATATTCAAGAAATTTCATGAAAAAGAACAAACATAAATTGAAGAATCTTCTAGTTCTTCATTGACTATCAATTTTTAATTTCGCATCATTATTGATCTAGTGATGGTCCACTGGTCATACCAAATAATAAAATCAAATTGAACTTTTGGTTCAATATAAGATATAATTCAATTATTAAACATTTATATATTATTCAAGTAGTCAAATAAAATCAATGTCCTTATGACATTAATTATATGTTTTCCTTCAGGGATAAATATGGATAAACATGAACTCAAATGATATATTCTTCGAAACATATGATATTTCGAAAGCAAATTTTTATTGCTCATTCAAAATCAATGTGTCAATATTCTTTTGGAATATTAAAAGTGTAAAATCATGCTCTTTCAAGAGAAGTTAATATTATTTTATAATTGTTATGCTTATTCGGGAGCAACAACATATTAAACTTGATTCATGTGAAATGAGATTTTGCTTCTTCAAGAGCAAAAACGAAATATTTTTCTAGAATATTTTATTAGATAATTCAAATGAGATATTTCTAATGTGCAATATTCTACTGGAATATCGATTTGGATCAATATTTTTCTGAAACATTGATTTAATTTGTTTCTTTTCTAGAATAGTGATACGATATTCTTCTGGAATATTGTATTATATTATTGAATGTAAAGCATACATTCAAACAAATGTTTATTGTAAGTTGGTATAATCAAAACGATATGATAAGATTGAATAATTATACCACTTTTTATGGAAATTCAAAGTTAATAGAATACAAACCTTTACTTTGAGCAGAAAAAGAAACTATGTTATTCGTGAACAAGTAAAATAATAATTGAATATTTATCATAAAATAGAGTTGTTATTCTTCAGGAGTAATAACAAAATTTTTCTTCAGAATATCAAATTAATAACATATCTCATAATATTGGGCTCTTCGGGAGCAAATTATATTATATTATTATATTTCATATGAAATAAAATTATGATTCTTCAGGAATTATCACAACAATATATTATTCTACATCATAATAATCTTCTGACTTATTAATAAATTCGAATTTCTTTGAGAAAAAGAATGTAATATTTATCACATAAGTAATAAAATAATATTGTTCTAGAATATTGAAACGTAGCAATAACGTAATATTCTTCTGGAATATTGATTCGAATCTCATTCAATTATAACAATAATTAATATCTATTGTGATAGTTAGGAGAAAAAAAAAATTATTCTTCTGGAATAATTATATTTCTATTATTGTGATTCTTCAAGAATAATAAGTCAATATTCTTTTGGAATATTGATATTAATTATTCGTTATAGCCTTCGAACCAACAATATTTGTACTTTACACGAGTGACAATAAAATTTCTTCTGGAATATATATCTAATGTGGGTTGTGTTTCTTCGAGGACACCAACATCATATTCGTTTAAAACATATTTTAAATTATACTTCTTCAGCAGCATTGAGTCAATATTCTTCTGGAATATTGAAATTATAATTTATGTCCTTCATGAGCAAATAATATTCTTTTAGAATAATAATTATAATGTTGTGCTACTTCAAGAGCAACAACAAATTATTGTTAAAGATTTTAGATATTTGCTCTTCTGGAGCAATTGAATAATAGATATTTCAAAATTATACTTTTTAGGAGCAATTAATATTCTTTATGAATATTATTATAATAAAAATTGTGTTACTTCAAGAGCAACCATAAATTATTCTTCTAGAATAATTATAGTTCTAAAATTTTGATAATGCAAGAATAATAAATCAATATTTTTCATAAATATTGAAAATTATAATTTATGCTCTTTGGGAGCAAATAATATTCTTCGGGAATATTATAATGTCGTGCTACTTTAGGAGTAACAACAAATTATTTATTATAGTCATATTAATATTCTTCTCAGTTGCCATACTTTAGGAGCAACAACGTAATGAACTATTAATTTAAAGGTAAAAAGAAATTCAACAACAATTATAATATATAAATTAAACATATATAAATATGTATGTGAATAATGCATGAATTAAACATAATAACATGACTACACAATCTACATAATTTAGAACATGAATAAACCAATTATTATTTGAAACGAAAAGAAATTAGAGAAATTACCATACCCATCCTCAATTCTGACTCGAAACGAATGGCACTAGGGTTATAATGCAACATGGAAACCAATGATAATTGCACGCATGAAACTTTGAGTAAAAAACAAAAAAAATCAAATTTGATCTCCATTGCCAATGACGGAAGTGAAGACCCAACTTTCAGATTATGTAGTGATTTGAAATCTCAACTTCCAAATTAAATTCAATTGGAAACTGCCAGATTCCAAATTGGAGACAAATTCAAGGTTTGGAAATGATTAAAATGATAATCCTTGGTCTGCGTGTGCAAATTCGAAATTGAATTGAGGATGGAGTTCATAGTTCATACGGAATTCATACGTGTGACTTGAACAAGATTCGACTTCGTTTTGATGCACACGTATAAAAAAAATTCATGTGTAACAAAATTAATTTTGGTAAACATGACGGATGATTATACTTATAAAAAAATATTACCTTCTACCTCAATTTAGTAGAGACTCATGCTGATAACGTGTTATAAACTAGAGAGAAAAAGAGAGAAAAGTAGAAACACCAATAAACTTTTGTATTTTATTATGAACCAGAGTCTCATATATATAGGGGAGAATAGTGATATACAAAGTAATGATGTTCACGATTACAGGAATACAATTCTCATTCACTATTATAAGATAATATTTACAACACAAATAACGATACCATCATATTAATTATTTACTATAATACTAAAATATAAAAAATTTAAGAATTAAATTCTGCCAAACTATCCTACTTTTATATATAGTATATATTTCCACCAGTGCGATGAACTGAATTTGCTATCCGTAATATAGATAAGAATTCATAAAATTTAATGATTATACATAATCAACACAAATACAAAAGATACAAAAATAATTTTTGTTACAACAATTATTAAAATTTAAAAACAAAATAAATAATTCAAATTATCGAAAACTTTATAGAATGATAAATGAAAATTCTATAGTTTTTTTAATTATATATAATGTTAGATGTAATTTTATAAGTATAAATATTAATGCTTGTTCAAGATATAAATATATTTATTATAATTTATGCATTTGCCTTACATATTTAACTTTTTCTCAATTTCGTTAAAAAATCACAATAAACTATAAATATGTGTTTAATCTTAACTCATCAAATATACGACAATTGAACAACACTGAAGATCAAGAAATTATTATATCATATAATGTTTGCACAAATATTAAAATTAAGAATTATTAAAAAAATATTAACTATTGTTTGGTGTGTGTGTGTAAGGCATTAAATGCATTCACACTAATTCACTATTTGCCCTTTATATATAGTAAGTATATATAGATAGTATATATAGATATATAGATTATTAAAATTTAAAAATAAATAAATAATTCAAATTATCAAAAACTTTATTGAATGATAAATGAAAATCGTGTAGTTTTTTTTAATTATATATAATGTTAGATGTAATCTTATGAGTACAAATATTAATGTTTGTTCAAGATATAAATATATTTATTATAATTTATGTATTTTTCGTACATATTTAATTTTTTCTCAATTTCGTTCAAAAATCACAATAAACTATAAATATCTGTTTAATCTTAACTCATCAAATATACGACAATTGAACAACAATTGAACAACATTGAATATCAAGAAATTATTATATCATATAATATTTGCAAAATTATTAAAATTAGAAATTATTAAAAAAATATTAACCAATGTATGTGTGTGTGTGTGTGTGTGTAAAAGTACAAGTAAGGAGAAATAGTCATTTTGGAGGGATAACTGCATTTAATGACTCTCTCCTCATTTCTACTTATATATATATAAAGAAAAAATAAAGATTTTTGTAGGAAAATTTATTATTAATTACATATTTAGTAAGAGTTATAATAAATGTACTATATGTAAATGTATTACATTGGAAATGAAAAAAATAGATTAATATATTTGAACATAAATAATGTAATATCTATGTAAATGTGTTATGTAGGAAATGAAAAAATTGGATTAATATATTTGAACATAAATAAATGTAATATCTATGTAAATGTGTTATGTAGGAAATAAAAAAAATTGTTTTAATATATTTGAACATAAATAAATGTGATATCTATGTTAATGTGTATATCGGAAATGAAAAAATTGTATTAATATATTAAATAAATGTCATATCTATGTAAATGTGTTATATTAAAAATGAAAATTTTGGATTAATATATTTGAAAATAAATAAATACATGCTATATAAATTTGTTAAGTTAGAAATAAAAATTTTGAATTAATATATTTTGAAAATAAATAAATAAAATCATCGAAGTTTTACTTCTTAATATGTCAATAAATGAGCAGATTCTTCAATAAGCATATTAGAAAAATAATTAATTATTTTCTATCAACTTTTTACCACCAATGATAAATTGGTAGAAAATTTAATCATTTCATCATTTTGACAAAAAATAATTTAATCATTTTGACAAATATTAGTATGTTTAAAAAATAAGGAAAAGAAAATATATTAATTAATATATTGGATTTCGAATAAAATATATGTAAGCAATATATTAAAAAATAAAGTTAATTAAAAATTATAATATATTAAAAGGAAAATATGTGATAAGGTGGATAAATTTTCAGAGAAAAACGTAAATAAAACTCAAAGGAAATTTAATATAAAAATTTTAATTAAGTGCAAAGCTTTGAGTGGTGCGGTACACTGAGTGTACATGCAGAATTTTTTATTTTGATTAGTTTTGTCTTTTTTTGAAGTTTCAAATTCAATAACACGTGTTATGTCGGAAGTGAAAAAATTGGATTAATATACTGGAACATAAATAAGTGTTATCATATCTATGTAAATGTGTTATGTTGAAAATGAAAATTTTGGATTTATATATTTTAAAATAAATAAATATATACTATATAAATTTGTGAAGTTGGAAATTAAAAAAATTGAATTAATATATTTTGAAAATAAATAAATAAAATCATTGAAATTTTCCTTCCTAATATGTCAATAAATGAGCTGGCTCTTCAAAACGCATGTTACAAAAATAATTAATTATTTTCTATTAACTTTTTAACCACACATATTTTCTCTCTCCAATTTTTAGCCACTATTTTTTAATTCAAACTCATAAATAAACAAATTTATAAACCAAATAATATTACCAAACGGAGGCTTAATCATTTCATCATTTTCACTAAAATGGGCATGTTTAAAAGATAAGGAAAAATAAAATATATGTAAGCAACATTAAAAAATATTATAACATATTAAAAGGGAAATAGGTGATGAGGTGGGCAAATTTTCAGAGAAAAACGTAATTAAAAGTTAAAATAAATTTTATATAAAAAATTTAAATAAGTGCCAAATTTTGAGTGGTGCAGTATACTTAGTGTATATATAGCATTTTTTAATTTTGATTAGTTTTATCTTTTTAAAGTTTCAAATTCAATAACATTTTCTATTGAAATTTTATTTGAATTGTGTTTTTTATTTGATATGATTGTAGAATCAAGATATTTTCAAAATTATGATTTAAAAATTATATATGCCGCTCATCGAAATGATTGACAACTAGTGTATATATATATATATATATATATATATATATATATATATATATATATATATATATATATAATGCAGTAAATGCATTCACACTAATCAAATATTCTCTCTTTATATATAGTATAGTATAGATATAAATATTGTAGTCAAACATGCATTAATTAATCAAATAAATAATTAAACAAATAATAACCAAACCAAATAAATAATCAAATAGTTAACCATATTGGGTTCACACTAAAATACGTACTACTTTAATTTTATATATATAGCGTTTCACCCCTGCCATGCACGAAATTATATCAAAACATATAATTGCGACTTCAACAACATTTTCTAATTTTTTTTTTTTTTTTAATTATATGTCAAACATGTGTAAGATGAAATAAATAGGAAAATAATGAAATAATACTATAGTTTGGAAAAAGAAAATGACAATTTAAACAATAATCAACTAATGCATAGTATTTAAATGAAAAACAATAACTCGAGTAATTGAAGATCATTTAAAATTTTATTTTAGTTCATTCGTTGTATAAAAAAAGTATAAATTATGAAATATTATTATCGTCTAACATTTGAATAGTAAAAAAATAATAAATAAAGTATTAGAAAAATAACTGCATGTGCAAACTACCCAATTTCATATAATATTTTATTGAAGCATTAAATTTTTTACATAGTTAATTAGATAATTTAAATCAAATTGCTCAAGCTTGAACTTTGACACAATTGAAATTGGATTATATTTGTATTTACAATGTGTTCGGGTGTTATTTTTTAGTGCTATAATACTTTTTTTATTGTTTGTTTCTTGTTTTATACGAATGACGGTCCTGAAATCAAAGTTTCTACCTAAAAAATGATTATTTGCATTTTCTTTTATTATTATCCTGACCAGCCTGAAAAGACTTAAAAATTACCTTGTAAAAATAAATATTTTATCAAAAATATTGTTGGTTTATTTAATCCAATTGAAATCTCAAGAAATAGATTCAACTAAACTAATTAAATGAAAATCATTAAAATAAGGAATGTAAAGAATCACATGTAATTGACCACAATACATTGAAAACTTAAGCATTTAGACAATAAAATAATGAAATAGATAAATATCAAACATCAAACAAACCACTGTTCCATGTAAATGAAGATTGTTTGAAATAATTTTTTTTTTTTTTTTTGTAAAAAAAGGGGAAAGTAATTTTAAAAATATACATTCACAAAACTGTTGAAACAAAAATTATATTAATAATTTAATAAAAGATAAATAATAAAAAATTAATAAAGGCAAAAAGTTTAATAAGCTGAGGAAAATATAGTAGGGGATTGAATGTACAATATAAACAACATATAATATAATTCAAATGCAATAGTCATACATGAATTAATATTTCATTCAAAATTAAAAATGTCTAGGTAAAAAAGATACAATGTATAAACAATGGTGAAATAGAATATAAAAATATCTAATAGAATATTTAAGTGAAAAAAAGTTGTTAATTAAAATAAGATAAAGATTTAATCAATTACATAATAAGTTTGGAAATAACTTTTGTTTGTATTTATAAAAAAGTGAGAAAAATTTAAAAATATATATCTAGAAAACTATTGCAATAAAAATAACATTAACTATTTAATTTAAAAAATAAATAATTAAAAATTAAAAAATGTAAAAATTTAATAAACCTAGGTAAATATAGTAGTGGTTCGAATATAATTCAGATGCAAACTTAAATAGTCAAACATTTATTAACCAAATTGTTCACCACTTAACCATATTGTAGTCAAACATGCGTTAATTAACCAAATATAAATATTAATCAAATAAGTAACCAATATTGTGTTTACACCATGTTTCACAATAAATCGCTACTTTACTAATTTTGTTTTAAAAGTGTGAAATTTCATTCAATAAGCAATTCGCTGCAAACTACACACGAAAGTACAATCGAGCACAATCGAAATATCAAACCACTGGAAAAGAGCGAATAAGCAGAATTGTGGGTAACCGGACTTCAGTTTCGAGGAATAGGATACATGTGCCACAATCGCCTAAAAGTTCAACAAAAAATCCACTGTTAAAAAAATCTAAAATCTAAAAAACAAAAACAAAAACTCAAAACTCAATGTCCAAAACACAAAAGCCCTGAATGAAACCACTGCCAAGTCTCTTACGCAACCGCCATACCAACAGCCCAGTCCACCTCCAAAGCCATCGCCATCCCCCACTGTCAAATCAACCACCAGAACTATCGACAAAGAATAAATAACCAGACCACCCACGACACCGCGACTCTGAACCAAACCCACCACCTCAGGTCCTCATCCATAACCAGCAACATCTCCAGCATTAATCCAAGAAGTCCAGTTCTCTCAATCAATAGCCAGAAGGAAGCATCCACCAGATCTGCTCCAAAATGCCCCCATCACCAAATCGCCGCCTGCGAGTGGATCCATAATAAAACCCTCAAGTTCGCCTTGAATTCGCCACCATCAATCAGCCCAGCACACCCCCATTCTCCCTCCACCAAACTCCAGCCGCCTCTGGATACTTGGAGAAGAAATTGCCCAAATCTATACAGAAGATGCCATCTGTGCCACAAGACTCTAAGACAAAACCCTCAATTTCACCCGTTCGATGCACGAAAGTTGCTATCCGCAATATCAATTATGATAAATATGCATATAATTTAATGGTTATACACAATCAACACAAATACAAAGGACATAAAAAAATATTCTATTGTAATAAATATTTAAAATTTAAAAAACAACATGACTAATTCAAATTATAACAAATTCTTCGAATAGTAAATGTCAATTTATATTTTTAAATAATAAATGACAGTTGATTTTGACAATTTTTAAGAGTTATTATTTATTTCATTTAAAATGCAAATTTAGTAGTTTTGTAATTGTATATCATGTTTGATTTAATATTATGTATACAAATATAGATGCATGTGGAAGACGTCAATATATTTTTCATGATTTCTATATTTGCATATCATATTTAACCTAATCACAATAATTATAAATGTGTGATTAATCTTAACATAATAAATATTTGTATTTAACCAACAAATTATACTTTTATTTACAAAGTAAAGTACTTAAAGAAACTATACCAAAATTCTTATATTATATAATATTTAAACAGTTATTAAAATTAAAAATGATTAAAAAGAATGTTAATCATCTTGACCATAATATTATTATTTAGTATTATTTACTAAAGATAAAATCAAAGTAACGACTCTTAAATATTAATCTCAGTTCATAACTTTGTTTATAAAATTAAAAATAACATAACTACTCCAAATTATTTTAAAAAAAAAAAAATCATTGAATGATAAATGTCAATTTATATATTTAAAAAATAAATGACTATTGATTTCAATAATTTTTATAAGTTATTATTAACTTCATTGAAGATGCAAATTTTGTAGTTTTTTAATGGTAAATAAACATCCACAAAATTATTCACAAAATTATTTATCACTATTCAAATAATATTATTAGAATTAGAATTGGTACTAACTATCTTAGTACAATATTTGATATTTAAATATATTAAACAAATATTTCATTTCATGTTTAATTTAACATTTCAAAAAGTATATGTAAAGAAAAAAAACAAATAAATTACGATAAAATATACCAAACATTTAAAAAATTAAAAATTGGTCAACATGTATATTGCAAATACATTTAAATTTATATACAAAAAATCATCCATGTATCTCAATTTATAAAAGTGGGTGTTTAACCCACAAGGCATAACATTTTCTCACTTACCCTATAAAATTGATTTACAAAACTCCAGTTTTGACTTCATTTCGCATTCACACTTGCTAGACATTTCTACTTTTATATATACTAAGTATAGATAATACAATAATAAAGATTGTAGTCAAACATGCACTAATTAACCAAATAAATCTCAATAAAATAGTTAACCATGTTCTGTTCACACCATATATTTACACTAAACCACTACATTGTCTCCCGCAACGACAATGAGAGCAAAACATATTTAAGTACAGATTCAATTTGTCAATCAAATGGAAATGATAATTTGTTTCAAAATCTCCACACTCCAGAACTTTTAATGGAATTAGATGTTCCAGTGTTTCTAATCACGAATTGAAGTTGAAAATTGGTATACCCGTTATGCTGTTGCGGAATATTGATCACTTCGTAGGGTTGTGTAATGATACGAGATTAATTGTTACAAAACTTAAAAATCACATTGTTGAAGCACAAATTCCCGGTGGTAATATATGAAACATTACATATATGCCAATGTTAATGATAATTTCAATAAATCCCCACTTAAAACCAATCATTTTGAAAAATGAAATGGATTAGCTGATGCTAAGGGGATTTTTAGGTAATTTATTTTATAAACTCAAATTCTAATTTACCATATATATTATTGACATAATCCGCGTTTAATGATTACGGAAATATTATATAGTTTCTTTGTAGCCAGACTACTTGCAAATACAGATTTCACGTTTGGAACTTTGGGTGAGAATTAAGTGTAAATTACAAATTTACGAAGTGTTTGGCAGCCACAACCGCCATTTTCTTTTGTTTATTTTGGTGTTTTCTAGGTAGATGTGTGGTTAAAAATTGAACAGAGAAAACATGTGTGGTTAAAAAGTAGTGTGAAAAATTGTATTGTTTATAAATTGATTTATAAATTGTAATCATTGCGTAAAAGAACGGTGTGTTAGTTAAATTAAAATTGAGCCAATTATTTGGCCTATTTCAATTGTCCTTTTAGATTAAATGACCAGGAAAAATAAGTACAAGCAAAATTGGTCCATTTCAACCCCCCCCAAAGGGCTGGCACAGAAGTTGAGTGCAGGCATCGACTGTGCATGGGTCCGCCAATGATTATACATGGTTATTAGTCGTGAATGTGCTGTTAAAGTTAATATTTGGTGATGTTTACACTTAGTAGAGACTTCCAGACTTGATTATTTTTTGCTAAGTTTGAATGGATATCAAACTAATGATTTAGTGTAAATATGTTAATTATACGAAAAACCTAGACTTGGATGCAATTATGGATGATTGTGGATGATGAGGAAAGAAGTGTAAATATTAGAAGACGGAGGACTCTTGATGCAAATAAGGAAAGACTATAGATGAACTAAAGGAGAAAGTTAGTGACCAATTTGCACAAAGGGAAAATTTTGTTATCTTTCTATTGGAATGCCACAATGGTGCAATAGCAAGGGTCGAGATGATTAACAAGAAAAAGGATTGAATTGTGCGATCTTAACAATTTTAACCATGCTATCACATGGTACAATACTTCTACTACTTAGAAAGCAACTAGTGGACAAATTTTGACCTAATTTTGGGGCTATAAATACATACATCTTCAAACAAAATTAGAATACTGAACCCCAAAAATAGTCCAGCTAAGCTTGATTGTTGGGTAGGACATTGCGATTGTGAATTTAGTCACCCTCACATAAGAGGGTTATGATGATCATCTTTTTGTGAGGATAAAATATACGTATATAAAATTGATAAATTTGAAATTTTTTGGTCTATACTATTTTATTCGTCGAGAGCTTTGATATTAGTATAATCATGATATATAATATTTGTTATTTCAAAAATTACTTATTTTATAGATAAATAAATAGTTTATCACTAAAAATAAGTAACTTTTAAAATAACAAAAGTTATATAGCAAGACTATACTCATATCGAGAATTTCAATGTATAATATAATATGGACCGAAAAAATTTAATTTTTACAAATTTTAATACATGCATTTCACCATATCAAAAAAAGGGTCATTATAAGCCTCTATTTTGAGGGTGAACAAATTTACACTCGCACATTGTAGGCTTGAACTCCGTTAATGTGTTGTAGCCTTCATCTTCATCCTTTATATTAGTTTCGTTTCTCCAACAAACCAAAGCTAACTAACATAACCCATTTGTTATTGTTAGTTTTTGAAACTTGTCCCGGAACATAAAGGTAAAATAAAAAGTAGTACTAGTACTAGCAGTAGTAGTAGTAGTAACAACCCAAATTTCAAAGACAAAATCCCTTCAATCAAACACACTTTTTAATATTTGCTCTAGCATTAGCATTTTTCATTTTGACGAGGAACTATGATGTCATGTCTACTATATCCATTTATTTACTGTTAGATCTGCAAAGTTGACAGTATGTAATGTAACAAGTGGATGTTGCTGATGCCTTTGACTGCAGCATTGAAGCTAGCTCTTGAGAGAGCTAAAGTGATCATTAATTAATGCTGATAACTCATCTTCTATATTTATTTCTTATGCCAGATTAGATTTTCACGTTATCAGCCATACCACTTGACAGGATGCCGACATCCATTAGTTACCCAATCCATGCTTCTCTATTTTAAAGTCGGGTCGGGTGGCCTACTTTTATTCAGAGATTAATATATGTTAACAGCCAAATAAAATACATTGTATTGAGTTAGAATCTTATGATTGCATTGAGTTTCTAACATTTCTATTGTAGCCTAAATCGGATCGATCGGATAAATTCTTTCCTGTAATGAAATCAGGTCTTTATGATATGATCATGCTCAGACTCAGACGTGCATCCACCTACCAGTTTCATTTTGAGCTTCTAGCTTACATTTTACATTGTTGTAAAAATTTTCCAGCTTAGTTACAGTAAAGCAATGTTATACAAATTTTTTAGTATGAATGCATGAAAACATTATCTCTTTATTACAATATATATATTCCAGTATCCTACACATTACTTCTGCTATTAATTAAAATTTTTTATTTTACTTACCAACATCTGTTCATTACAATTCCTCCGTTCAATTAATGTTATCGCACCGACTCCCAATTAACAGAGTCACATAAACTCGGCACGCATCAGACGGTCGCAACGCATGATGTTACCTAGTAAATACTAAATGTAGAGAAAGACCAAACTGCCCTTAAGCTAAATAATTATTTACATTAACAAATTATTTATTATGCAATTTGATTTGAAACAATTATGTGCTAATAAGGGAACCATGTATTTACACTTTTTATTGATTTAACTTCGTCAAACTCAGAGATTGCGTTGAACATTCAATATTTCCAATTCCAGAGTCAAAATGTGTATCCACTCACCATATCGAATATATTTCCCCCTGTTTGGCACTTATTTATAATTCATGGCTTTTTCACTATTACTACTATATAAATATATAAAATCCACTCCCAACATTACTATTCCTAATGAAGAAATGCGCTTTATTTCTTTCTATATTCACGTCCTAGAGTCTTCTATTACCAACTAGTGAAGGACTCGTACGATGTTCGAGTACCGTCTTCATATCAAATTTACTTCCCTGAACTAAAATAAAATCGTAATTGAAATTGCATTTTTGAAATTAGCTTAAACTAAATGTAATTTAGAACAATATAGGTAAATATTCATAATTCAATGTAAATTCTAATTGATATGACCGATAATACATACAATTAGACAGACAGTATAAATACCATTTCAAGAAATGAATCACAACACGAAAATAATGATTGGCAAAGCTACAACTGCGCATGAATATCAGAAGAATCAAGGCCATGTCCTGTAACAAAAACAAATTCATATACTTGAAAATGGCCTTTGTTTTCTATATTCATATATTGTATAAGATAAAATGTAATGGACGAATGAGAAAAAGTGAACAAATATTATAGGACCTCGGGGTTCCCTGACTAATGCCTCTTCTAGCTAGGGTCTCAATCACACACCTTTCAATTTGCTATCCATTTGAAGGCGAGATAGGATATGTCGATCTTTGAAAAATACTAGCTTTACCTCTGATTGTAAGATATGGTGGAACTTCATAAAACAAGACTCACTTTGGGCCTTGGCTTTAAAATCCAAATACTGTAATGGAGTTCACCCTTCCATGGTGAATGGTAAAAACCATTACAAACAAGGGAACAATACATAAATAAGGTATTTAAAAATACATATTTCAAAATTGAGATTAAACTTGTATAGTTTCAAAAATCATGTTGTAATTAGGATTAATTAATTAAATTAAATAATTAAAATATTTTATGAATTATATACATTAAAGTTACAACACTGTATATTTCAAGTCACAAATAATAAATCTTTTAGGTCACAACAGGGTCAGAAATTATCAAATATTAGGTCACAAAATAAACTTATTTTTAGGTTGCAATAACAATTTTTTAGGTCATGAATTACAAACAAGGGAACAATACATAAATAAGGTATTTAAAAATACATATTCCAAAATTGAGATTAAACTTGTATAATTTCAAAAATCATGTTGTAATTATGATTAATTAATTAAAATATTTTATGAATTATGTATATTAAAGTCACAACACTGTATATTTCAAATCACAAATAATAAATTTTTTAGGTCACAAATAATTTCAGGGTCACAAATTATCAAATATTATGTCACAAAATATTCTTATTTTTAGGTTGTAATAACAATTTTTTAGGTCACGAATTATAAATTTAATAGATCACAAATGTCAAATTAATAGAATATGGATATTTTTAGCTCACAACTTATCAAATTATTAGGTCACAAATCTTTTAAGTGGCGATTATCAAAGTATTAGGTCACAATTATTTGGTTTTTGAGTATTAGGTCGAATATTTGTGAAGTCGCATTTAATCAATTAGTGGGTCCCTGAAAGAATGAAGCAATCAGGTTAAAACTAAGGTCACATGTTTACGTCAAAGGCCACCGCCATCGTCTCGTCCGACCACCAACACCGTTGCCGTCCCATCTCAGATCCACCAACATCTCCAACCAAAAATCACTGCACCTGATCCAAAACTCAAATTAACCTACGAGCAAATAAATTTACAATCAGCAACATACCAATATACCCAAACTAAAAATCGCCCTACAACCCAAAAACCACCGCACCACAAATTCAAACAGGAAGACACAACAGACCATTTGGACAACCCCGTTGCAGCGATGACCCATGCCTCAGCTGCACCCAGACATTGACTCATGACGGAGGCTCTGCCTCTTTCTCTTCGCCATGCCAAAAACCACAACTTCTATGGGCTCTTTACTTGACTATGCTAAATCGAAAACTAAGTTTGTCGATGCTTTGGATGGCACTGGGTTGCTTCCTAGAGGGGTATCTGATTCTGCCACCATTGATAATTTGGTTGAACTTGATCGGATTCAAAAGAGTGATTCTTCTGCAAATCTAGATGCCAAAAAATGAGAATTTGAGTTTTAACAAACAGGTGAACCCAAATTTTCCTGATTCTCCTACGGTTGAAACAAGTTCATCATTCGGGTTAATTGAAAAGAGTAACGTTAGATTTTATGATCAGATGGCTGGATTCGATGAACGATTATCGCACTTGAGTATTGCCCCAAATGCACCACAAGCAACTCATTCAGTTATTATGGTGTCGCCACTGTGTCATCAGTTGCTGGGTGAATATGGACGCTACTACCAGTGAACATCTTAGTCGAGTCACTTCGAACAATGAAAAATCATATCACGAGGCCCCAACTGGGCTTCGGAAGCCGCCATTGTCACTGCAACCGGTGCAACCAAAGCTTGTTTATATATACAATTCACCATCACCGGATTCAAAGCATGGCGGAGGTTACATCTTACCTCATCGAACTCTGTTACTGCTACACCCAAGCATAGCAGAGGCGGAGGCACCTCTGCACTCGACCATCACCTCCGCCCTGCGTCTCCTTCCCATGGGTTTCTTCTTAAGCGTGTGTAGTGGCAGGATGGAGAGAGAATTTAAGGTTTGAAGTGGTGTTTTGTGATTTGAAATTGGAATATATTTGGTTGGATAATTAATAGAATATTATTATGTAAATTTTTTAACTAATTAAAATTGGAATTAAGACCTAAATTTTGAAGTTATATAGGTTTCATCTCATTTATGAATTTTGAATTTTAAAAGTAGGCTCAAGTGTAGTTTCCTCTACAAAGAATTCTATGTTTGCTTGTTGTTAATCATCTCGACCCTGTGATAACGGATAACACATTTGAAAATTGATCTAAATTTTGAATTCATTTTGATATATCATATATTATAAAATAGACTTCTCAATTTTTATTTTTTATTCCATACTTTTTCTTTTCATTAATGGTCATATAATTTAGTCCAACAATAAGTACCATGAATTAACGGAATAAACAACTAAAGATTATAGCATTCTTTAAGTTTTTATGTCTAGTTTTTTTCTTTTCTCATTATTTCTCGTATAGGGTTACAGTTTCTCCAAATTATTCAAGTCATTTTGGTATTCATTCTCATCAACGATTTGCATTTGAGTTATTTTCATTCATACACGTGTCTGCCAACGTCAAATATTTTTTTTTTTTTATTATTATTATTATTATTATTATTCCCGTCCATTTTCACTGGCCAATTTAGGAAATTTCTTAATTTTATCAATTTATTTTAATATATAAATTAGAAGATTTCAATTAATGCATATAGTAAATGATTTATGGATTTGTAAAAAAGAAAATATCTATAAAAAGTCAAATTAAAGATTATTTTTTATTCTTTTGATAATTATTGCATTATTTTGAAGTTGAAAAATATGCAATATGGGTGTCAAATCCAAGATCTCAATGAGAAGTTTAATATAAGTTAACAAATGAGAGCAAATTTTAAACGTATCATTTGTAAAATCATCTTAAATACTAAATGTAAACTTTTTACTTATAATTTTAACCTTTTTCAACATGCAATATTTTTAATTTATAGCATTTAAGTCCTAAAGTGATACATATCATTTCTTACCCAAATTCAATTTGACCTAAACTATTAATTTCAAATATTTTTCTTATCAAATTAAAAGAAATAATAGATATCCAGTCTTTCTAAGTAAATTCAATTGAATCGTTTAATTTTTTGTAACTTTAGGCTTCGATAAATTTATTTGTTCAATTTATAAAATAGAAGGTGTTAGCAAATTCATTCTATTTAAAAATAGAATATGGTCTACACGTTTATGAACATGACAAAATTAGTATTTGCAATTGTGAAAAATGAGTTTTAAAGAATGTGTGGTTGAGAATGAACATAGAAAAATTATTTTTGAAGAATCAATTTTATACGAATAAGTGATTAAGTCTTATTTCTTGTGGGTTAAGCTTCCATTTATAAATTGAGATGTATAGGTGATTTTTTTTTGTATATAAAGTTAATTATATTTGTAATATTCATTCAATAAAATTTAATTAAAATTTGTATTTCTATTTATTTCATTTTATGAGTTGAAAATTGTAAATATTTCAACTTTTAGAAATCAAATAATCGTAAGTGACTTTAGTAATCAAATCAAAATTGTAAAGTATAGAATAAGTCACATGTCGATATATTACATAGTCTAAATAGACTAAGAAAACTAGATTATAATGAATAATTAGCTGTTAAAAGAAATATACAAGTTGTAATTCTATATTTACTTTTCTGAGTATTTTTCATTATATATGAATATACAATTTATGTCGGATATTCTATTTTTACAACTTATTCAATAAATATTTGTCAATTATATCGTGCGATTACTAGTAATAACAATAACAACATAGCCGTCACATAAATCCACACACACTTTCCCGCTTATTTTTACATTCTATTTTAGGTAATTTCTTAATTTTATAAATTTATTTTCATAACTGAATTATGAGAGTTCAGTTAATGCAATCTGCAATAAATGATTTATGAATTTATGAAAAGAAAACATCTATAAAAAGTTCAATTATAAATTATTTATATTTTTGGATAATTATTGCATTATTTTAAAGTCGAAAAATATGCAATATGGGTGTAAATCTAAATGGGAAGTTTAATACAAGCTAACAAATGAGAACAAATTCTAAGCATATCATTTGTAAAATCATCTCAAATACGAAAGGTAAAAGTTTTAATTATACTTTTTACTTTTTTCAATTTGACCTAAATAATTAATTTCGAATCTTTTTCTTATTAAATTGAAAAAAATAATAGATATCCGATTTTTCTAAGTAAATTCAATTATCCTTTTAATTTCTACAATTTTCTAGACCAACTAAGAAATCTTATAGGAAAAATGAAATTATAAATTATCAAAAGTTCATGTATGCAAGTAATTTTTTTGTTGTCGTTGTGTTACTTTTGTCGAACATTGTATTTTTACCACTTACTCAATAAATAATTGTCAATTATATTTAGCGTGTATCACGCGGGTGCAATTACTAGTTTATTTAAAAATTACTCCATAATGATATTAAAAACAATAATGCTACACATACCAATACAATTACATAATTGATGGCAAATGCTTACGTGGAAAAGTGACATGGAACCTACAAAACAGGCCCATGCAATGCACGCCTACTTTCATTTGTCTGTCCTTCTTCTTCTTCCTTGATCTCAAACGCAAATCTGAACCCATGAAACCCAGCATAATTTTGTGTGTTGTTTTGTATGGCCGCTGACAGTGAGTTCAAAAATTCAATATTGAGGAAGCATTTCAACTCCGTCACTGCAAACAACATTCCGGCATCGAAATAATTTATCAGCCCTCCACCATGTCTGAAATAGGTTATGTGATTTTACTTATGTTGCTTCTCTTAAATTCTTGCATTTGATTTTGAATAAAGTGTAATTTGGATGGTTACGTTTTCCAGCCACCATGGAAATATCTTAATTTTAGTGTTGTAATGTTGATTAAATATTTAGCAACATGACCGCACGGATTGGTTCTTGGTCTCTTTGAGATCATGCACATGTGATTGTTGATTTGAAATCGCAAGTGCACGATATCGTTAACAAGTAATAAAGTGAACTTTTGAGTCCGGGTTGTCGATCCCACGAGGACTAGTTAATTCATTATAAATTTACTTTGATTCTAAAATTTCTAGACTAAAACCAAAACTAACTAAGAAAATAAAATTGCAAGAGAATCCCAAATAACAATAAAATAGAGATTTAATGAAATAAACAATGCACTTAAAATAAAAAAAATTAAACTAAAAAATAACTAATAAAAGCAAGAAGCAAAGTGGTGGGTTTTCGAACAGTTAAATGAATATCGAGACTAACGATTTCATAATAATGTTCTAGCTTAATTTCTCATCTCAAGTTGTTTTCTAAAATTGTATTTGATTGAATTCACACATATATCTAATTTACCTCTCTCGAGTTCAAATTAGGCCTGTTTAATTAAGTCAACCATATATGTCTACAGCGGGTCAAAGTTCTCCTTAGTTAAATGCATTAAATTTCCTTAGAATTCATAATTGACCACATGCAACCACAAATTCATATCTCTATCTTTTTGTTGAAATTGTCGGATTTTATTACGTGATCTAATTGTTAACTCACCTCTCGAATTATGAAAACAACCATTAAATCATGAATTGGTGATCAAGCAACTCAAGCATTAAACGCAATAATAAAATCAATACATGAACATCAAACACCAACTTGAGAATTAAAATCAAACAAGAAATACTAGTACAGAAACAGGAATATGCGTCGGTTGGAAAACGGAATACGCGTCGGTTGTACCGGCGATGTCTATGACGCAGACGCGTAAAGTCTCGACTTTAGGCGTCGGTTGTAAACCGACGCCCAAAGTCAGTTTTGGGCGTCGGTTCTAATTTAGAACCGACGCCTAAAGTAAAAAAAAAAAAAAAAACAAAAATATTAACTTTGGGCGTCGGTTTTAATATAAAACCGACGCCCAAAGTATCTTTTGGATGTCGGTTCTAAATTTAGAACCGACGCCTAAAGTCTTTTTTTTTTTACTTTAGGCGTCGGTTGTAATATTACAACCGACGCCTAAAGTCTTTTTTTTTTTTTTGCGGGGGAAGCATCACATTTCTTTCATCCATTCCGTTGCAATAGAAATTCAATAATTCAAATATTGCAATTTATCCATCTAATAACTAAAAATCAACAATACAAAATTAAATCAATAACTAGTTGAAACACCCATACATATATACAAACACATCTATAATATAAATACCCATATATATATATATATATATTTACATATATTTACATACATTATATATATACATATAGATAAAAACACATGTATATAAAGAGGGAGGTGGGTCTCTTACGAGATGGTGGAGGCGCGCGGCGGTGGCGGAGATGCAAGTCCGGTGATTCGGGGAGAGGAAGAGATAAAGAGCGAGGGGAGGAATGTGGTGATGAACGTTGTCGAGAAATGGAGGAATGCTGGTGGTGGTGGCGGCGGCGGCATAGTGCGGTGGTTCGGGTGAGAGAAAAATAAAGAGAGAGGCGGGAAGAGATCGAGTAGTGAAAAAAATAGAGATGATCTGCGCCTTTTGCGTATAAGTAAATAAAGGAATGGGAAACCGGAGAACGGACGTCGGTTGTAATATTACAACCGACGCTTAAAGTCATTTTTTTTTTTTGATTTTTGATTTTTTTTTTTGACTTTAGGCGTCGGTTGTAATATTACAACTGACGCCTAAAGTTTTTTTTTTTTGGAGAATACGCGACGGTTCAAGAACCGACGCGTATTCTTTAGGTTTAAACTTTACACGTCGGTTGTAATATTACAACCGATGCCCATTCTTCGATTATATTTACAAAAATGCCACCTTCCTTTTATAGGCGTCGATTTTACTAAAAACCGACGTATATTCCTCATTTTTTTTGGTGATTTCTGTACTAGTGAAACATTAAATCTATATCGTCAATCCCAATTAATAATTTAGCTACTCATGTTATTGGGAGAAAAATCAATAAAAAATAACGTAAATAAAACATGGAGTTTGGAAAATTGAAGAATTGACATCACCAATTAATTCCAGTCCTGTACTCTCCAGCAACCTATGTATATTCTCAGCAATTTATCCCACATCTGCCTCCTCTATTTTGTCTTCAAGTGCTGCCTTTTTATTTGTCTCCGCCAATGTATTCTCTCTTCTTAATCACCCCACCAGCAGCCCTTTTTTTGTTGTTCCAGCCGTGTACTCTTTTGAATTCCTCCCAGCAATATGAACCAGCCACTACTTTTGAATTTAATTCCAACACCAATCCTTGTTTTCCACCAATCAGCCGTGTCTAAGTCAAATTAACTTCCACCAATCCTTGTTTTCCACCAATCAGCCTTGATTCCAAGCAACAGCCGACCAGCCTCAATTCCTGTGTATATGTATATATTATATTCTGCCTCTCCTCTCCTCTCAACTCAACTCCCCAGAATTATACCACGGCTGCTGCCTTTTTTTGTGTTCTCTCTGCTCTTTGTTAGTCTCTCACGGCCTGCCCCCTTGTTCAGCAATATGTGTGTGTATATATATATACACACACATAAATTAGCCCTAAGGCCCAAATCAAATAAATTCTCCTTTAAGCCACTCAATTCTTCCATATATGATAAGTTAGTCTTTGATTCTTCAATTGTGCAATAAAGTCCTTGAGTTTCAAAACGTCTTCAATTAGCTCAACTTTTCATCCAATTATATTATGTATTTGCTTCAATTTCTCATTTTTCTTGATTTTCGGATAAAACCTGAAATAATGACAAATAAAAACAAACTAAGTATAATTTATTCGAGAAAAACAAAATAATATCTTAATTTCAACAGATAAGTAAGTGTATAAAATACACTTATCGAATACTCCCCCCAAACTAGAATATTTGTTCGTCCTCGAACAAAAATAAAATTAAACTATAAAAATAAAAATGCAACCAGAAATTATTTTTGTTTTTGTCAATTTATTTACCATGCACTTCAATAATCCAAAATGACGATTCACTTTAGAGAAGAAATATGAACAACAAAAATTATTTTCATTCATCCAATGCTCAACTTCATCGTGTGTGTGTGTGTGAATAGCCAAAAATCGAATGCAAACTCATGTAAAAATATACTTAACACTGTGTGACTAGTCATGCAGAAATAAGCCCGAATCTCATGTGGTCAATAATGATTTTTTTTTCCCTTACACTCTCATGAATGATCACAACTTTAATGTTTTTCTCTCATATCCTGAGGTCTTTCCTATTGATGTGATTTCTAAACATGTATAAATTGCATTTTTTCACACAAGGCAGTTATGATTTGACAAGTATGCACGACAGACCAAGAATAATTCATGTCCAATCCCACACTCCAGTATAAGGAATTTTAATCAACAAAGCTTATACCATTTATATATCATTTTTTTATATGGGTGACTTTTTCTTTTAATGTCCTTGTCTTTTACCATCTCTGTGTAGAACTTTTCACACTGACTTTCGATATGACCCCGTAGCGAGCTTTAGGTCGGCAGCTCCCAACTCAGCTGAGATTAGGGTACCAGGTTCAGAGAACCCCTCAGACTTAATTACCCGAGTCATAAAGGCTTAAACGGAAAAGTTAAAGATGTTTTAGTGTCTTATGTGTAAGTCCACTTTCCGTACTTACTTTCTAGTTGACCCCTGTAGCGAGCTTTAGGCCGTGACTCCCAAGTCATACGACTTTAGGGCACCAGGTTTGAAAGACCCCTCAGGATTAATTACTCGAGTCAGAAAGGCTTTTGAAGAGCAGAATAAGACCTTCAGTATTTTTCTGTTTTTATGTTGGACATGATTTATACCCATTGATTAAAACCCCTTACACTAAAGATGGATCATTAAAAATTTCAAACCCTCAATCCGTCAATGCCTACTTGTACATAACCTTTCCACCCCCAAACTGCTTCTTGAGTAGTTTGGTTCTACATTTTAGGTCGGGATCTAATTTCTTAAGGTTTGGGATTTTTCAGTCAATTCTATGTTCAAAGTGCACAAGTTTACCCCGCAACCATCACTCATCTCCCTACACAAAGTTATTATTCGAAAGTAGCTATATGCTCAAGTTTGATTAACGTCTTACATGAATGAATGTCAAGAAAAATTTTAGTTTACACGTTGCCCAAGTTTTCTAACTAAAGCACAAAAGTCAATTCAAATCATGTCATAAGTAATAAATAAATCAACAAAATTTTTCAAAATTTTCACCCTTTTTTTTTTGGTGAATCCCAAAAATAAGGCATATAATGAACAAAATGAAGAAATGAGATACCACCCTCCCCCCCCCCCCCAAACTAGAAAGTTACATTGTCCTCAATGTAAAAGAAAAGATATATCAATTAATAACAATACATAAAAGAGGAGTTAGGTACTTCCTAGGTTTAGAGGAGGGAAGTGATAACTTGAAGCTTGGTTTTGAACTAGGGTGGACGATTTCGACCCGTTTCTTGTATTTCCATGCTTGGTTGGAAATGTTACTAATGGTGTGTTCCTCACAAATAATAATAATAATAATAAAAAAAAAAATTAGAATCATACACACCATTAATAAATTGAAATAGATCAACACTAACAATCCCAACTAAAACATAGCAAAATTTTGAATTTTCGAACATGGTCGGCCATCAAGAACGTTACAATTATCATGCATAATTCCTCAAAGTTTGCAAAATCATACCTATGATTTGCTTTTGATGTGATAAGAGCAATTAGGTTAAAACAATGTGATGCAAAATTGTAAGCTCATGGATGATGTACGAATTTAAACTAAAAATGCACTTGAAGATCAAATCAAAGAGGTTGGTGCAAGGGATGCTTACTTCAAAAACTCCAAGAAGAAAAAAATAAAAATAAATAAAATGCAAGTACTACCTAAATAATTAAAGTAACAAATAAACAAGAACAAATAAAAGGAATAGAAAATTGGGTTGCCTCCCAATTAGCGCTCCGTTTATAGTCTAAAGCCCGACTTTTGAACACGACTTTAAGGCACTCGAAATAATGATTTTGATGATATGCTATATTTGCTAAAGTTTCCTTTGCTCCAATTCATACTTTCGCTCCAAATTTTTATGCTACCCTGTTCAAAATCAGAGTTAATATTACCATGAGACTCGAACTCAACTATGTATATTTCGATTGTTTCTTCAGGCCCTATCACAAAATCAATTTTATGAGAATCAACTGAGTACAAGGGTTGCTTGATAGCTACACCCTTGTCGACTGTTATGTTCTCAATCAAAATCAACTCCTCATTCTCAACATGCTCATCTTCCTCTTTTGATGGTGCAGATTTTCCTTAACTTCTTCTTTATTAGTTTCCACCAGTTCCTCCTCCTCTGGCCTTGTCAAATGGATCTCTGGAGGTTGTGTCTTGTATTTTTCGGCCTTCACTACTAAAAAGTTAGCCTTTTACGGCGTGCATTGCACACCGTAAAATTTTACGGCGTGCATCTATGCATCCCATAAACTTACAACGTGCATAACTGCGCGCCAGGAATTAAAGTCATGGCGTTCGGTGATGCACGCCGTGAATTTATGGCGCGCAGAATTGTACGCCATGTAATGTAGTTCACGGTGCGCAATTCTGCACGCCGTAAATTCATAGGGCACAATGATGAACCTCCCTGAACTACATTACACGGCGCGCAGTTTTGCATGCCGTAAATTAGGATTTTATTTTTTAAAAAAAAAATTGTAAATTATAATTTCAAAAAACCTATAATAATAAAACAAATACTCATTAATGCATATATAATCAATAAACGTGATTTCGATAAATAAACAATATCTTAGTAAGATTCAATGCTATATACAAAAATTTTGATCTCACATAGCCTACTCAAAAATTTAGATAGGAATTAATGTCAAAAGTGTATAGACAACTACTTCAAAATAAACTTCAAATGTCGTAAAAAATAAAAATATCCATATCGAAACTTCTTCTTTGACCAATAGTACCATGCTAAAAATAATCAACTTCCAGCACATCACATAAATAATAAATTTATAATTAATAAATAATAAATTTATAATTATCATATCAAAAGTATATCAAAAAGTGAAGCATACCTTTGTTGTGATTTCAACTAATCCACTTCAATGTACCTAATTGGCCATGCAATTGTATTTCTTAATGCATCTTCAAGAAGAAAAAACTCACGTGTAGGACGATATAAACTGACATTATCAATTACTTCAATAACTCGGACTTTCCAACATTCATTGCCAAGGGGCACATGATGCACTAAATCATTTGGATTTGTTGATGCGATTTCACCTTTTGCAACAACATCACCTTTCCCAAACCAAGATAACAATTTGCATTTCTTAGTTTGAAGGCTATCTAAACCATTCAAACTTTTGTCTCTAGGCTGTAAAATTAACATCAAATTGTATGATTGGTTATTTTGAATATAGAAAAGTGTATGTAATATATACGTATAAGATAACATTCACTAATTATAGTTTTCCACTTACATTATCTTCTTGTAGTGCACTTTTGCCCTTCATTTGCAACAAAGTTTTTAATTCTTTAATTTCGTCTCTCAAATCTTGGAGTTGAGATTGCACATTATGATTATGCACCAAAGCATTCAACTTTGAAGGAGTCGCACCAAAACCAAGACCTCTTACACGACCTCTACGTTCTGGACCAAGTACTTTTGCAACGCCATCATCTTTTAGAGAGTGTTTGCTTGGAGAGTTCACCATTTCTGAAAATGCTTTTATTTTTTGCTGATATTAAGAAACAAATTAATTCATTAAACTTAAACAAATATAAACTTTGAATATGTCTTAAAAAAATAACATAGTCAAAATTTACCAGTGTTTCTCCAACTAATTCATTAATTGGTTCACCATTTCTCTATGTGTCCTCGAATGTACACATCATCTCTTGTAATGGAATCAGGGTCTTCACTTTCAACACGCTGTATTTTTTTACACATTTTATATATGCGATATTTGTAGACATAATTTTTCAAGCAAATTTAGCTTTTTTTTTACCAATTCAGCTTCTAAGCGAGCAAAGCCCTTTCTACTCGTTGTATGCATTATGGTTTGACTAGTCCTCATCTTTTTGAATATTTCACTCTTTTCCTGAAAAATCAATAAAGGCTCACGTCAATAACAAGTTATGACCATTCACAAAGAACATTTAAACTCAAATGCATGCATTAAAAAAAGAAGTGTAGACACATTAAGTACACTTCTCTAGTTTCTTATGGCAAACAAACCTAGTGAATATTAAAATTGTCATTTTTCTATTATAAATTTTACAAAAATTTTGGCAGAATCTCCCCTACAAATTGGACTTAGCAAACCTGTAGAGGGACATCACAACACTATAAACAATCAACACTTAATCACAATGATTCAAAACACCAACCATAGCTCAATCAAACCCCAACGTCATCAACTACTCCAAAAACAATCTCCAACTCCTCAACGTAACAAATCAAATCCGAACAATAGAATTTAAATCAACATGCAATCCAATAATTGAATGAACAGGCGAATAAATAAATAATTAATGGAAAACTACATAAATAGTCCAACAATAGTGCTTCAACTAAATAAGTCATATTCAACATATTAAAGAACTTGTTGTTTTCTAGTGAAGCAATGGACGCTTACCTTGTATGGTTGAGAATTGTGTTCTTTGACAAATGCTTGTCGTTCTTCCATTGAATTAACATTATCAGGCTTGAGGAGAGCAGCAGCTCTTGTTATGCCATCTGTCATTCCTAAGTTATTGATTGCTTTAAGAACATTAGATCTATGATCTCGCCAATGCTTTCCAAGTTTTTGCATGATGTACTTTCTATGACAATTATCAACGTCAAACTTTTGCTGCATCAAAATACACATAATTAATAGTAATTTCACTTAAATTATATATGTGAATTGAAGTTATTGTCACCTGCACATGCTCCCTTATGTCATCAAGAAAACTTCCGTTGATATCTTTCCAACTTTTCCATGTAATTGGTATAAGTTCTCTTGCAGTTGTTCCAAGAAATGACGACAGCTTATTTGAACCTTTACAAATTGGCTGACCTCTTTCATTAAACTCTATAGTTAACTTTGCACCCTTCCCCCTATTGAGACAATTTACTTTCGCTCAACCTCTTCCCCTATTTCCCTTTTCAGTATTGCTAGGTAGGAGTTCAACATCATGTTGCAAATAATTTTCTTGTCTTTCTGGAACAGAATTAGAACCTCCTTCTGATATTCTTATACTTTCATTTCCTTCTCTTGTTGCAGCAGCAATTGAAGCCTTTCTAGCTCGTTTCGATTTTTTACTTCCTTGATTAGATGACTATATTAAACAAATAAGATAAAACACATTTACTCAAAAAACAAAAAGAACCATAAGATGACATATCCCGGTGAAGTAAGTTCTCAACTTATATATATAAGTTGAGAACTTACTTCACCGGGATATGTCATCTTATGGCCACTTATATGAACATCAGCATCCACAAAACTCAACTTTCATCATTTATATCTACAAATAAAGGAAGACAAACTGGAATTAGATATATTAGCATCTACATAATGTCACATAAATTTAAAATTAAACTAATTAATAAAGAATCTTGAAGATATACAATTACCATATTCAATATCAATGCCCTCACAATCACGTCTTACATAACCTTCATCTTCAACAATAATATGAAGTTGTAATACATCTAATGTGGTTGGAGTATAAGCCTCTTCATCAAAATTTTCTAATTCATGAAATCCTCTAGGAGGTGCCTGTAATACAATATACCAATTAGATGTATCGCTTTCTCTAGAATAAAATTTTTTTTTGCTTGTGATGCTAAAATAAATGGATCTCTTTCAAATTGATGTTGTCCTCTATGAAGATTTACCAACGTAAATCCTTCTTCAATCTTGACTCCACTATCTATATTTTCCCAATCACAATGAAACACAGGAACTTTAAAACTATAATAGTCTAGTAAAATTATGTCTCTTATCACCCCATAATAAGAAATTTTACCAACTACATGACTTGTATCCTTCACACTAGATCGACAAATAGTTTGTGCTTCAATAGAAACACCACTATTTTGTGTACTTCTACTAACATCGGTTGTATGAAATCGATGCCCATTGATAATATAACCAGAATATGATATCACATCACATCTAGGTCGACGTGAAAGCCACTTCAATGTACTTGACATGTTACAGCTGTCTTGTTTGCCTTTTTCAGCAAACCAAGATGTAAAAGTCTCTATATGTCTCATTTGCAATAAAGTTCCATTCCTGGAAATACGACTATCTGAATTCTTAATCTCCTCCTTATGCATCCTAAATGAAAATAAATAAATAAAAATTAGATAAGTGTATGGGTAAATATTAATCATTATTAAATAAATTAACTAACTCTGTTACGTTATATATGGTTCAACTGCATCGCTGTTAAACAACACATATCGATGAGCGACCTCAAGCATTTCTTGACTCAAAGTTTTTGACTTTCCTTTCGAAATTGTACGTCCATCAATAATTGTTTCATTCTCAAAATCCTCATTTCGAGTATGTCGAACACCAACTTCAGCATCTTGTTTCATATAACCACTACAAAAATGCGTACATTCATCAGCTAAATAACGCTCTTCTATACAACCCTCTGGTCTTGAATGATTTCTAACATATCCCTTAAGTGTCTTCATAAACCTAAATTAAAAACATAATATGTATGATATACATAAACAATTAGGAGAAGAAATGTTGAATAAATACATACAAAAGTGTAAAAGTAAGTTACCTCTCAAATGGGTACATCCAACGATATTGTATAGGTCCACCAATACGGACTTCATGCCCAAGGTGGATGGTTAAATGAATCATTATGTCAAAAAAAGATGGGGGAAAATACCTTTCTAGCATACAAAAAGTCACCGCAACATCCTCCTCAAGCTTTTCTAATTTATTTTTATCGACGACTCTTTCACATATTTCATTGAAAAATGCACATAGTCGAAAAATCGCATTTCTTGGTCCTGGAGTAGAAGTCCTCTTAATGCAACTGATAACAACTGTTGTATGAGCACATGACAATCATGAGACTTCAAATTTAAAATCTTATTATCTACTAATGAGATGCACTTTGAAATGTTGGAGCTATAGCCATCAGGTATCTAAACAACAATGAAATCTAAGTTTACAAAGCACATGTAATATGGATTAATCGCTAATCCTGTACTGCCAATAGTAGTATAATAACAACAGAAAAAATTGAAATCAAGTAAAAGAACTCAAAAACTAGTGGTTCACCGCCAATACAAGAGCTATGTACACTTGCAGCAATAGAGTTTCACATAGTTGAAGCAAAAACAAAAATAATGAAATCAATTAATAATATAAAATAAAGAAAATCTTGCATTTCTTTGGTTAATCTTTGTCCATCGACCATTTTGATCAAATTATTTACATATGGTCAACGGGCAATAATATATGAACATAATATTCGATCTTATTATTTATTACATGCCACTTGAAATTTAGCAAAGGGATTTGTTAAATTCGAGTTTAGGGATTTCAATTGAGTCCACAGGGGCGGCCCTGTCAAATTTTAATTATTTATTTATTATTATTTTTTTGTGTTAATGAAATAAAAAAAAAAATGCAAAAAAAAATAAATATATATATATATATATATATATATATATATATATATATATATGCACATAAACGGAGCGAGAGGGTCGATCCATTTAAACCACTGAAATTTACATTGTTTGATGGCTAAGTATCCTTGGATTTTTCAAATTTATGTTGATTCATATACTGACAACCCCTCTCTCCAAACTCAACTTTTTACATTTTTTTTTTTTTTGCATATATTTTTGATCTTCGACAAGTTCAATCTAGAAAGCCACAAAACATCATAAAACTGGCCGATTTGTTAGTTTGTTTCAAATGCAAACTTTGTGATCTCAGACTCCAACCGATTTTCTTTAGGTGGGAAGTCCATGAATATAATTGCTCCATTGTCACTTGTTAAACTCCTTTCTTGTTTATTCTTCTTTGTCTTCGGGTTAACTTTTGGGATAATTCTTTGCTACCATTACAAAAGTTTCTCTTTCAATCTACTTGTTACCAATAGCCAATTCTCTATTTTCACTTCTTCATCATCATCATCATCAACTTCATCAATAATGAGTACTTCAAATACAAGTAATTATAATAGAGAATTTCTAGAGCCACCTAAAGTTATTATGCATAAGATGAATGATCAAGAACTGCTATGGAGAGCCTCAATGGCACCAAGAATTTGAGAATTTCCGTTCAAACGAGGTCCCAAGATTGCATTCATGTTCTTTATTAGAAGGCTGGTTTTGTTAGCCCCTTTGTGGGAGTTATTCTTCAAGGGAAATGAAGGGCTATACTCAATTTATGTGCATTCTGATCCAGCTTTCAATGAATCTGAGCCTCGAGGTTCAGTTTTCTATGGCAGGAGAATTCCTAGTAAGGTCAGTTTCTCTCATTCTTGTTGCATTATTCATTCATTATTATGATCATAAATTGCTACTTAGACATATCTTTAGGTTGTACAGTTAGTAAAAATTAGTACAATAATTCTAAGGATACAATATTTATGGATATTTTTTGGGGACATTATGAATTTTCTTTACAACAGAGCCAGGATTTTCCTCCCCATTAACCTTATCAATAACATTAAATATCTTTTCTCAATCTGTGTGAAAAACCAAACTATATAAATGGGACGGAGGGAGTATTAAAGAAGAAAAAATGACACCAAATTGTAATCGTAATAAAGAGCATCAACAATGATTCCATTCTTCATAAAAAAATTAAAAGAGACACATTTATATAGCAAAACATAAATTTCCAGACATATATGAAGTAGACGATGAAGAAAGATTCCACCACTCAAATTCAAGTTTTCTTATTAGAGTTCTAATCTGAATTGTGCAATTCAAAACTAAACCGAATATACTTAGAAGATAATACAACTGTGAGTTTGACACGTCCAATCAACTAGTTAATGAAGATAAAGAAGTGAAATGGAAAATTAGAAAAGATATTAAAAAAGAGCTGCGGTGAAGTAAAAGTACGTTCCTTTTTTTTTTTGTTCCCATCTCAAATTTTGATATGCATGAGGGAAAGCAAAACATAGATTCCTTCTAGTCAATTATGTATACAATGTATACCATACCGTTTAAACTAAGATAAAATCTAACTTCTATATAAACGTAATGCCATCTGATTTACATACATAATACAAACACTCTTTAAATGATACCATAACTCGTGATCATGCACATGAACATCTATTAGTCTCTAACAGTTTGATATTCCAGCAAAAAAATAGAGTTTTCATTTTTTACATTGTTTTTGCTCAAAAATATTTTCATTTACTTCGATACATATTTCTACTGAAAATTTAGCTACAAATCACAGTGAACGAAATGAGAAAACACACTATCCAACAAAAAAATGTGATTTAGCATGAAAAACCAAAATAAAAAGTATATATCTCCTTCATTTAAGAATGTTAATCGGAATACTTCTGCAATGACCTTTACCAAAAACTGCCCGGGATGAATATCGACAGAGAAAGCCTTAGAAATCCTATTCTGTATCAACAAAGCCAGGATTTTCTAATTTCCAAAACAAATAGGTTACTTATAATAAATATTTTTAACACTTCAATAATCAGAAGAAACTGGAAGAACGAAAGAATGAAGAACTGACCTCAAACCAACCCTTATTCTGCCCTTTATCGTCGCTGCTGTGTAATTATTTCCTAAATAGAATTTTAGCCTTAATCGCCTATCTACTCTTGCACGCTATGGAACTTGGTATTCGGCTACTAGAGATTGAAGAAGAAATCAAGAAATCAGGAAGAAGATGGAGAAGAAGAATGGAAGAAGAAAAAGAGAATTCCCAACCTCAATCACCACCTGCCTCTCTACTCTCGCCGCTGAAGACCTTCATGTGGAGTTATGGGCTGAAGGTTGAAAGAGGAAGAAGGGAATTGCGCGCCCTAATTTGGCCCATCCAGCGTCGCGCGCGAATTAATTTGTTTTCTGAATATTAATGGCATGCTTATGCACGTCGTGTTATTTTTATTGTTTTACGGCGTGCTAATCTGCACGCCGTGTTGTTTATACTATTATACGGCGTGCTAACTGCACGCCGTTTAAAGCATATATTTTGAAATTTTATGGCGTTTTACTTTTGCACGCCGTAAATCACCTATTTTTACGGCGTGTAATTTTTTCACGCCATAAATAATATAATTTTAAGGCATGCCAAATTTAAACGCCGTAAATAATATAATTTTAAGGCATGCCAATTTTGCACGCCGTAAAAGGTCACTTTTGTTGTAGTGCTTGTAAAATAGGCATATATCATCATTTAGAAAGTTCTTCACTTCCTCTAATGTGGCCAGCAGTATACAATCTGCAGTATTATGGATTGCATCACAGTATTCACATGTTGAACTTGTTTGAATTTCCAAAGGG
Source organism: Ligustrum vulgare (assembly GCA_963555705.1). Lineage (NCBI taxonomy): Eukaryota > Viridiplantae > Streptophyta > Magnoliopsida > Lamiales > Oleaceae > Ligustrum > Ligustrum vulgare. The sequence continues at coordinate 11,042,735 of OY743177.1, forward strand.
TCCCTAATAATGATCGATTGGCTCATTAATAGTTCAAAAAGCAAGTACTCATCATCCACTTCGGCTAAAGTATTATATTCTGTCATATAGCACATGTCCTCCCGTGTTGCCTTAATTTCTTAGCTTTTCTTGTATCACTATCAACAATGTCACACAGAAAAGCAAGAAGATCATATGAAATGGAAAAGGTAAAAAAAAAAACAAATAAAGGCAAACTAATTCTAAAAGTTAAGAATACTAAAAATCAAAATAAACAAAAAACAAATTAAAATAGTCCTCACAAAGGCACCAAAAACTTGTTGTGAAAAATATCGCAAGTGCACGATATCGTTAACAAGTAATAAAGTGGACTTTTGAGTCCGAATTGTCGATCCCATGAGGACTAGTTAATTCGTTATAAATTTACTTCGATTCTAAAATTCATAGACTAAAACCAAAACTAACTAAGAAAATAAAATTGTAAGAGAATCCAAAATAACAATAAAATAGAGATTTAATGAAATAAACAATGCAATTAAAATAAAAATAAAAAATTAAACTAAAAAAACAACTAATAAAAGCAAGAAGCAAAGTGGTGGGTTTTCGAACAGTTAAATGAATATCGAGACTAACGATTTCGAAATAATGTTCTAATTTAATTTCTTGTCTCAAGTTATTTTCTAAAATTGTATTGGTCGAATTCACGCATATATCTAATTTACCTCTCTCGAGTTCAAATTAGGTCTATTTAACTAAGTCAACCATGTATCTCTACAGCAGGTCAGAGTTCTCCTTAGCTAAATGTATTAAATTTCCTAAGAATTGATAATTGACCACATGCAAACATAAATTCATATCTCTATCTTTTTATTGAAATTTCCAGATTTATTACGTGATCTAATTGTTAACTCACCTCTCGGATTATGAAAACAACCATTAAATCATGAATCGGTGATCAAGCAACTCAAGCATTAAACGCAATAATAAAATCAATACATGAATATCAAAGCAGCAACTTAAGAATTAAAATCAAACAAGAAACATTAAATCTATATCGTCAATCCCGATTAATAATTTAGCTACTCATGTTATTGGGAGAAAAATCAATAAATAATAATGTAAATAAAACCCAGAGTTTGGAAAAATTGAAGAATTGACATCGCCAATTAATTCCAGTCCTGTACTCTCCAGCAACCTATGTATATTCTCAGCAATTTATCCCACGTCTGCCTCCTCTATTTTGTCTCTGTTGGATATTGGTTAATAAAATCGATTAAAGTTTCGAGAGTTTAAAATCGATTAAAGTTTCGAGAGTTTAAAATCGATTAAAGTGACTCCGTGTCGAGAGTTTCGGAAGTTTCGGATTTTTGCTCGTGCGGTCGCACGGTGTTAAGAACCGTGCGACCACACGTCGTTTTTATTTTCCGATTTTCGCTAAAGCCGTGCGGCCGCACGGATTATAACCGTGCGGTCGCACGGTTGTCCGATAAAAGGTACCTTTTGGAATTGGTGCATCTTTTGGAAGGGTTGCATGGTTTGGCTTGAACCATTCCGTCCACAACCCTTCATATTCTATAAATAGGACCCTTTGGGTGTCCTATTTGAAAAACAATTGATATGCAATACATATACTATACTCATTTCTCTCCCAATCAAATTCATAAACATTGATTTTTCATTCATTTCATATTTGGAGTACAATAACCAATATTCGGTTCGTCGAACTTGTGTTTTGGAGTGCTACTAACACAAGGGAAGCCGTTGTATCTTGGGAGTCGATTGTCGGATTCCGTCGGCACCGTTGCGGGGCAATTTTGACTTAAGGACAAAGAGTCCAACTCTTGCCTCGGCTTATCACTTTTCTCCTTTTCTTTTCTCTTGTTTATTTGCATTTGTCTTGCCGTTATTCTGTCCAAATTTTGGCACGGATTTATAATATATTTTGGCGTCACTATTCACAAATTCCACCAACAATCTTAAGTCGAAATCTTTCTATATTTGTGATAGCGACATTTGTGTTTGTTAAACTTGTGTAGTTTAACTTCTTCTTCTACCTTTCTATTTTGATTTTGGTTGATCTTCTGTTTTACGTAAACAGAAATGAATACGGTTTCTAATACCGATACTACTTCGAATAATAATTCGAATATGGGAACTTCTGAAGGAAGTGTTCCTACCGGTGGGAATCCTCCTATTGTGACTACAACAAATGTGATTCCTTCGGTTGTGGCTTCCCCTACCGTCGTGCATTCAAACTCCGTTTCACATGGGGAAAAGCCGGAAAAATTTGTCGGGGTTGATTTCAAAAGGTGGCAACAGAAAATGTTGTTCTATCTCACAACCCTCAACTTGGCGAAATTCTTGAATGAAGATCCTCCCGCCGTGCAAGAAGGAGAAAATAATAGGGCATCATTGATTGCCTTGGATGCGTGGAAACATTCGGATTTTCTTTGCAAGAACTATATTCTGAATGGCTTGGACAATGCTTTGTACAACGTATATTGCTCCAAGAAATCTGCAAAGGAATTATGGGAATCCTTGGAAAAGAAGTACAAGACCGAAGACGCTGGAACAAAGAAGTTCATCGTGGGGAAATTCTTGGACTACAAAATGGTAGATTCGAAGACGGTCATCAATCAAGTGCAAGAATTGCAAGTCATACTCCATGACATTCATGCGGAGAATATGTCTCTAAGTGAATCATTTCAAGTGGCTGCGATCATCGAGAAACTTCCACCCATGTGGAAGGACTTCAAAAACTATCTCAAACATAAGCGCAAGGAGATGAATATTGAAGAACTTGTGGTCCGACTAAGAATTGAAGAAGACAACCGGAATTCGGACAAGCGTGTTGGAAATGGCATACCACAATCAAAGGCAAATGTGGTTGAATCAAGCAACAAAGGAAAGAAGAGGAAGCACTCCGTTGAATCTACAAAGAGGAATGAAAAGAAGTTCAAGGGAAATTGCTACAATTGTGGAAAGGCTGGACATCGTTCGGTTGATTGTCGCAAACCGAAGAAGCAAGCCCAAGCCAATATGGTCGAATCTGATGCCATATCAAATGGCATGTCCGATATGAACTTATCGGCGGTTGTTTCTGAATGCAACCTTGTTGGAAATCCCATGGAATGGTGGGTTGATACGGGTGCAACCCGTCACATATGTGCGGATAGAGGAATGTTCACATCATATACTCCAACCGAGGGAGAAAAATTGTTTATGGGGAACTCCTCAACTTCGAAGGTAGAAGGACAAGGCAAAGTGATATTGAAGATGACGTCGGGAAAGGAACTTAGCCTTAATAATGTTCTTCACGTACCGGATATTCGCAAGAACCTTGTGTCGGGTTCTTTGTTAAGCAAAAATGGCTTTAAACTAGTCTTTGTATCGGATAAGTTTGTACTTACCAAAAATAATATGTATGTAGGCAAAGGCTATGTAAAAGATGGACTATTCAAAATGAATGTCCTAACTATTGTACCAAACAATACAAGCAATAAAACGTCATCTTCGGTTTATATTCTTGAGTCGTCTAATTTATGGCATCATAGATTAGGACATGCAAAATTTAATTCAATACGAAAGTTAATGAATTTAAGTTTACTTCCGAATATACATTTTAATAATGGAAAATGCGAAACATGTGTAGAGGCAAAATCGGCCAAAACACCTTTTCATTCGGTTGAACGAACCACGACGCCTTTAGAACTAATTCATACGGATGTGTGTGATTTAAAGTTCGTACAAACAAGGGGTGGTAAAAAGTACTTCATCACATTCATAGATGATTGCACAAGGTACTGTTATGTATACTTGTTGAAAAGCAAGGATGAAGCGTTGGAAGTGTTTAAACACTACAAAGCCGAAGTTGAAAATCAACTTGGAAAACGAATAAAAATGATTCGTAGTGATAGAGGTGGAGAATATGTTGCACCATTTGAAGAATTTTGTGCAGAATTTGGAATCATTCATCAAACTACTGCACCATATTCACCTCAATCTAATGGAATTGCTGAACGCAAAAACCGAACTTTAAAGGAAATGATGAATGCAATGTTGGTTAGTTCGGGCTTACCTCAAAACTTGTGGGGGGAAGCCATACTTTCTGCAAATCATATCCTAAATAAAATACCACACAAGGATAAGGTTGAATCGCCTTACGAATTATGGAAAGGTCAGAAACCTTCCTATAAATATCTTAAAGTGTGGGGGTGCTTAGCAAAAGTACAAATACCCAAACCTAAACAAGTTAGGATTGGACCAAAGACAATTGATTGTGTCTTTATTGGATATGCAATCAATAGTAGTGCATATCGATTCTTGGTTCATAAATCCGAAGTACTTGATGTACATGTCGGTACAATTATTGAATCAAGAAATGCGGTCTTCTTTGAAGACAATTTTCCATGTAAAGAAAAGGAAGTAAGTTCAAATAAACGAACTTATGATGACCTACATGGAAAAGACGACAATCTTCAAGTAAATGAAGAACCGAGACGTAGTAAAAGGCAACGAATTCCAAAGACATTCGGTCCAAAATTCGTTACCAATTTACTTGAAAATGACCCAAGGACATTTGATGAAGCAATGTCCACTCCCGAAGCTCCTTTTTGGAAAGAAGCTGTACATAACGAAATTGAATCCATCATGAGTAACCATACTTGGGAATTGGTTGAACTCCCTCCGGGAAACAAAACTTTAGGCTGCAAATGGATCTTCAAAAGGAAATTGAAGTCGGATGGATCAATTGACAAATACACGGCTAGATTAGTAGCCAAAGGGTATAGACAAAAGGAAGGATTGGATTTCTTTGATACTTATTCTCCCGTTACAAGAATTACATCTATACGCGTCTTGATTGCAATCGCGGCATTGCATGATCTTGAAATACATCAAATGGATGTTAAAACCGCGTTTCTAAATGGTGAATTAGAAGAAGAAATCTATATGGAACAACCTGAAGGGTTTGTTGCACCAGGAAACGAAAAGAAGGTGTGTAAACTTGTGAAATCATTGTATGGATTAAAACAAGCACCGAAGCAATGGCATGAAAAGTTTGATAAAACTATGTTGTCGAATGGCTTCAAAATCAATGAATGTGACAAATGTGTCTACATTAAAAGCACACCTAACGAATATGTAATCGTATGCCTATACGTTGATGATATGCTAATTATGGGAAATAACTCTAAGGTCATTTCCTCGACTAAGAAAATGTTAACGAAACATTTTGATATGAAAGATATGGGAGTGGCGGATGTAATATTAGGGATTAAAATCTCTAAGACATCCGATGGTTTGTCATTGTCTCAATCACATTATGTTGAGACTATACTTAAGAAATTTAAGGCGTATGACGATAAACCAATTAAAACACCAGTTGATTTAGGCATACATTTGGCAAAGAATAATGGTGATCACGTATCTCAATTGGAATATTCGCGTGTCATAGGCAGTTTGATGTACATTACCAACTGCACAAGACCGGATATAGCATACATAGTCAACAAATTGAGTAGATTCACTAGTAATCCAAGTGCTATACATTGGAAGGCACTAAACCGAGTTCTTAGATACTTAAGACACACGGTTGAATATGGATTACACTACCCAAAATATCCCGTGGTGTTAGAAGGATATACCGATGCAAATTGGATATCCGACACTAAGGATTCAAAATCCACGAGTGGTTATGTATTTACCATTGGAAGTGGAGCCGTGTCCTGGAAATCGTCTAAGCAAACATGTATAGCTCGATCCACAATGGAATCTGAGTACATTGCGTTAGACAAAGCCGGTGAAGAAGCAGAATGGCTTCGTAATTTCCTTGAAGAAATTCCATGTTGGGAAAAGCCGGTTTCTGCGATTAACATACATTGCGATAATCAGTCGGCAATAGCAAGGGCACAAAATAGTATGTATAATGGTAAGTCTCGACATATCCGTCGGAGATATAATACCATTAAACAATTAATATCGAATGGTATAATCTCTATTAACTATGTGAAGTCAAAAGAGAATTTGGCTGATCCTTTGACGAAAGGACTTGCGAGAGATCAAGTATACCATCTTTCAAGGGGAATGGGCCTAAAGCCTATTGAATAGAATTACTATGACGGAAACCCAACCTTGTAGATTGGAGATCCCAAGATCTTGGTTCAATGGGACAACTAAGTCATAAATGATTCGGAATAAAGCACTTATTCCCATTCCTAAAAATTTTAAGTGCTATGTAAAATGTGTATAAGGATAAGTATACATATATATACTTTTAATGATTCATAACCTTGAAATGGAAAGGTATGAGATCACCTATATAAGTGTGAAGTGGGGCCGCTTCTACGAGAATTCGAGGCTTAATTCTCTTAGAGCACTTATGAAGCCAAGTGTTGTCCAGGGCCAAGATGGACACATCCATGAGAACCGAATTGGTTAGATGAGTCATGGTGTTGGTACAGTTGTTTAGGTTTACATGAACGGCTGGATGGTTCAAGACATCGCGTTCACCAACTAGCCTAGTAAATCCGATTGTACTCAACTAAAGAAGGTTCAAGGCCACAAGCTACCTATCTTGATGCTGTGACTTGTCGCATGTACTCCATTTGTTAGAGTCTGCATTTCATTTGCATTGCATTTACATTGTGTTGCGCATATCGAGGAATTTCCATTCATGTGGGGGATTGTTGGATATTGGTTAATAAAATCGATTAAAGTTTCGAGAGTTTAAAATCGATTAAAGTGACTTCGTGTCGACTTTGGCTAAATACTCAAAACCCGACCCAATCCGTTTAGGCAAAATTATGTTTGCCGCTTCGGGGCGCACAAACGGGGTTCGACCTGCCCGGTCAGGTCGCGGGGGTCGAGGGGGCGGCGTTGCCCCCGTGGGGGCTCGGGGGCAACGCCCCCGAAAGAGAATTTTGATTTCTCTACATGTATTGAAGGGTATATTTGGCATCTCGAAAACCAATATCGGATGAATGAGAAATTGCGGAAACGGACAAAATATAATTCGGATTTTTGCTCGTGCGGTCGCACGGTGTTAAGAACCGTGCGACCGCACGTCGTTTTTATTTTCCGATTTTCGCTAAAGCCGTGCGGCCGCACGGATTATAACCGTGCGGTCGCACGGTTGTCCGAGAAAAGGTACCTTTTGGAATTGGTGCATCTTTTGGAAGGGTTGCATGGTTTGGCTTGAACCATTCCGTCCACAACCCTTCATATTCTATAAATAGGATCCTTTGGGTGTCCTATTTGAAAAACAATTGATATGCAATACATATACTATACTCATTTCTCTCCCAATCAAATTCATAAACATTGATTTTTCATTCATTTCATATTTGGAGTACAATAACCAATATTCGGTTCGTCGAACTTGTGTTTTGGAGTGCTACTAACACAAGGGAAGCCGTTGTATCTTGGGAGTCGATTGTCGGATTCCGTCGGCACCGTTGCGGGGCAATTTCGACTTAAGGACAAACAGTCCAACTCTTGCCTCGGCTTATCACTTTTCTCCTTTTCTTTTCTCTTGTTTATTTGCATTTGTCTTGCCGTTATTCTGTCCAAATTTTGGCACGGATTTATAATATATTTTGGCGTCACTATTCACAAATTCCACCAACAGTCTCCAAGTGCTGCCTTTTTATTTGTCTCCACCAATGTATTCTCTCTTCTTAATCACCCCACCAGCAGCCGTTTTTCTGTTGTTCCAGCCGTGTACTCTTTTGAATTCCTCCCAGCAATATGAACCAGCCACTACTTTTGAATTTAATTCCAACACCAATCCTTGTTTTCCACCAATCAGCTGTGTCTCAGTCAAATTAACTTCCAGCAGTCCACACTTCTTCCTTTGATTCCAAGCAACAGCCGACCAACCTCAATTCCTGTGTATATGTATATATTATATTCTGCCTCTACTCTCAATTCAACTCCCCAGAATTATACCACGGCTGCTCACTTTTTTTGTGTTCTCTCCGCTCTTTGTTAGTCTTTCACGGCCTGCCCCCCTTGTTCAACAATATGTGTGTATATATATACACACATAAATTAGCCCTAAGGCCCAAATCAAATAAATTCTCCTTTAGGCCACTCAATTCTTTCATATATGATAAGTTAGTCCTTGAGTTTTCAATTGTGCAATTAAGCCTTTGAGTTTCAAAACGTCTTCAATTAGCTCCATTTTCCATCCAATTATGTTATGTATTTGCTTCAATTTCTCATTTTTCTTGATTTTGGGATAAAACCTGAAATAATGACAAATAAACACAAACTAAGTAGAATTTATTCGAGAAAAACAATATAATATCTTAATTTCGACCGATAAAGTGATCGGACAGAATTAATGGAAATATCTCCATTAGTAATTGTTACATCTATTATTCTAATAATACTGACCTTTGATTTTTATTAAGTTGTTGGGATTCTAATAGGTTTGAATTTGAAGTAATATTGATTTTCTTATTGACGTTGCTTCCCTTAAATTATTGGGTTTGATTTTTATTAAAATGAAATTTGGATGCTGCCGCCACCATGGAAATATGTACTTTCATTTCGATTTTGTAATGTTGATTAAATAGTGGGGCTTCATTTTGATTATATAATTTCAATTAAATTCTTTGGGATTAATGGCTTTGATTTTGAAGTAGTTTTTATTAAATTGTTGAAATGTGAATGTTGATATTTACTTAATAATACATTGCTGGATTAAATTATATTGTTTTTCTTTGTCATTTTCTTTAGGTGATGAGATGGAATTCAACGATGTTGGAGTAGTGGATCTATGTGGTCGGTCAAAGTGATGCTCGGATGCCCGAGGTTGGGATGATGTTTGACAATGTAGTAGTAGTGCTCCAATATTATAAACGATATGCTTATAGTGTGGGTTTTCCAGTTAGAAAGCGCAACTCAAAGAAGGATAGCGATGGTAACCTTAGATATGTGACATTCACTTGTAGTCGAGAAGGGAGTAGATGTACTACAACAAGCTCAAGTTTGAAGCCTCAACCAACCATCCAAACAGGTGTAAGGCTAGAATCACGACATCAGCTGAGAGCTATGGAAAATAGAGAATTAACTTAGTACATCTTGAGCATAACCATGAAACAAGTCCATCCAAGTTCCGTTTGTATAGATGTAATAGACAAATTAGCTCTAACGTGAAATGGGTACTTGAAGTGAATGATATTGCTGGGATTCCATTGCACAAAAGTTTTAACTCAGCAGTTGTTGAGGCTGGTGGTTATGACAACTTAGCATTCGTTGAAAAGGATTGTGGAAACTACATTGAAAAATTTAGACGATTGAGGCTAGGGGAAGGGGACGACGCTGCCATCCATGCCTATTTTTCAAATATGCAATCGAAGTCTACTGGTTTTTACTTTAGCACTGATTTAGATGAAGAATCTCGATTAAAAAATGTGTTCTGGGCAAATAACAGATGTAGGAAAGTGTACAACGAGTTTGTGATGTTGTCACTTTCGACACAACATATTTGACCAATAAATATGACATGCCTTTCAGAACGTTTGTTGGAGTCAATCACCATGGAGAGTTTACACTGCTTGGGTGTGGGTTGGTTTCGAACGAGGACACAGAGACCTTTATTTGGCTCTTTCAGTCATGGCTCATGTGTATGAATAATCAAGCTCCTATCGGAATCATTACCGATCAAGATCGGGCCATGCAAAATGTGATTGAAATAGTCTTCCCAAATACAAAGCATAGGTCATGCTTGTGGCACATATTGAAGAAGCTTCCGGAGAAATTTCGCTATCACATTGACAAGGGTAAAATTATGTCTGTTCTTACTGGTCTAGTTTATGATTCACTGAGTCCACACGACTTCAAAAAAGGTTTGTTTTCAATGATTGACAATTATAAGTTGCATATGAACGATTGGTTGTCAGGTATTTATGAGAATAGGGTCGATGGGTTCCATGTTATTTGAAAACAAGTTTTTGGGTTGGGATGTCGACTACCCAGAGGATCGAGAGGATCAACAACATTTTCAGAACCTTTCTTATCACGAATTTCTAGATCAAATTCTTGTAATAGTAAAATCCAATGGATCAAGCGAGGTTTAGTATTCTTCTTTGAAAGAAGACACTTTAATGCAGCATGATCAAAATAAATGATGAATCGGAAGCCAATCAAATAAGAATGTAATTTGCCTAGAGCAAATACAACTGCAAGCAATTCTTTTTCAGTGGTTGAGTAATTCAGTTGTGCATCAGTGAGGGTTTTGCTAGCATAATAGATCACATAAGGTAACCTATTCACACGTTGACGTAAAACTGCTCCAATGGCATAGTCAGATGCATCACACATGATTTCAAAAGGGATGTCCCAATCAGGTGACTTAATGAGGTGAAACATGAGCCTTAATATGAATCTGAAAGTTTTGAGCATAACTTGTTCGGCTAAAATCCCTTCGTTTTTGTCCATTTGCATTTACCTCACCCAATTTAGCTTCCAACTCTTCCAATTGAATCTTTAGCATCATGTGAGAGCATACAATTGGTTCGAGTCATCTTTCTGAAATTTTGCATTTAAGTCCCCGAACTTTGAGTTATCTCATTTTAGCTCAATTTTGGTTCCAATTTCCTTTGATTCCTTCATTTCTCATCGGATTTCACCTAATACATAAAATATGATTAAATTAAGCTATAATTCATTAAAATAAATAACAAATACTCTAGTTTAATGATTAAGATAAGTGTACAAAATACACTTATCACCATGTGCATGATCTCGAAGAGACCACTAACCAATCCATGCGGTCATGCTGCTAACTATTTAATCAACATTACAACACTAAAATTAAGATATTTCCAAAGTGGCTGGAAAATGCAACCATCTAAATTACACTTTATTGAAAATCAAATGCAAGAATTTAAGGGAAGCAACATAAGTAAAATCACATAACTTTTTTCAGACTTGGTGGAGGGCTGATGAAGTATTTCGATGCCGGAATGTTGTATGTAGTGACGGAGTTGAAATGCTTCCTCAATATCGAATTTTTGAACTCAGTGTCAGTGGCCATACAAAACACCATACAAAATTATGCTGGGTTTCATGGGTTCATATTTGCGTTTGAGATCGAGGAAGAAGAAGAAGGACACACGAATGAAAGAAGGCGTGCATTGCATGGGCCTGTTATGTAGGTTTAGGTTTTTAGGTTTTTGTTTTGTTTCAATTTTTTTTTTTTTTTAAATATCAATTCCATGTCACTTTGCCACATAAGCATGTGGCATCAATTATGTACTTGTATTGGTATGTGTAGCACTATTGTTTTTAATATCATTATGGAGTAATTTTTAAATAAACTAGTAATTACACCCGCATGATGCACGCAAAATATAATTCACAATTATTTATTGAAGTTAAATTTTTGAGTAATGTTTTTAACTACATTGTCACATAACACTTTGTTTCATTTGAGTAGTGAACATAAGAGAGAATTGTATTCGCGTGGTGTAGACAATGTCGAGCAATTAAACAGGGAAGAGTTTGTCGACTGGTTTCACACGAAGATGCGTTTACATTTTATGATTCTATGATTATGTATTTTATTTTTTAATGACCATTGAATTACCTAATTAACATTTCCATTCGTCATGATGGATCTATAATCTGCATCGAGAGACCCCTTCGGCTATCACACTGGAAGTACTGGCTCTTGCATTTTACGCTTCACATAACATCCAGTCTTATCCTGCATGTATAGTTAACGGTGTTCGATCCCTTACTATTGATCGTGACATCAGACGGATCACTAAAAATAGTGGCGTGAGTGTGCCAGGGATAGGAGACGAAACATTCTATGGGCAGTTGCAATAGCTACTTCAGCTATCATATATTTGTGGCTTTTAAGTCGTGCTTCTCAGGTGTAAATGATTTAGGACTCAAGGCAAAAGAACTGCAATAGAAAACAACATCACAAGCATTAATGTTAGTGCCGATGCGTTCAAGGATGACCAATTCATACTGGCTTCTCAAGGGCGATAGGTGTGTTATATAAATGATCCTATAAGGGGTCCCAATTGATGAGTTGTCCAAGAAGTAAACAATCAAAGAGCTTGGGAGCTACCTAAGACGGTTGTTACCAGGACTGATTTAGTCGAAGGTGAGACATCAATGATGTTTTCACTATTCGTGGATCTAGGCCCACTACATGACATCAATCTGTGTCGAATGACTGGTTGGGATGTTGAGGTCTATGTGGATGCCAGGGAAGGACAGTCTGCCGAACAATAGTGATTCAGATTAGATGATGTACAAACTGCATATTTTTCTTTATGTTTGATTGAGAAAGTATCAGTTTTCTAAAAAGAAGTTACATAGTATCACATTTTTAAAAAAAAGTGACAAAAATCACTATTACTAATCACTAATAAATAAAAGCATAGATATGTAGGAATATTTTAATTGTCAATTATGTCCTGCTATTTTTCTTTTGTCTATAATACCCTTAATGAAAAAGATATATATTTCCACATAAATAAATTTTGAATGACTTTTCAAATGATTTTAAATAATAAATTCAATTTGCAAGATAAGGTCCTTATCTTCAATGCATATAATTATAAAATATATTTATTGATAACCCTTTTCAATCTTATACAACATTATAATTCAATACATATATTTATGCAGTTCTAGAAATGAATCATTACAAGTTTACAACATAAATCAAACATAGATAATCACACAATAGAAATAGTATGGATAAGTTTAATATAATCAACATGATGAATAATTGGTAAACTGCGATTCCTTAAAATAAATACATTTTAAAACCAATAACTTTTTGAACAATCAAATTAAAAAATATGGACTAATTAATTTGAGCGCTAACATGAGACTCACTTTGAAGAATTTTTTTTTTTTTTTTTTTAATCAAGCACAATAAGAGGTAAGTTATTAAAACATATTTATAGATGAATAAGTATTCAATCTTCACTTACATGATGAACGTAGTTAAGCCCTTGTTTGGCGCATCATAGTCCCCACCATTAAAATAGTCATTGGAAGATATAGCTAGATAGAGGCATTGCACAAAGGAAATTTATAACTATGGAAAATCGCATTGTAATTGATTAACTTTTATAACGTCATCAACGGTGAAGCTTTCAATGAAGAATTTGATAAAAGAAAAGGCATCACATCTTAAAACTATATGTTGTGACTTGTTGAAATATAGGTATAAACTATTTTTCCCGGTTATCACCAAAAAGCTACTTTCCACCTTCCTACTATTCCTAAAGAAATTCCTTTATATCTATTCTTGACAGTTTAACTACTTTATTACTTGGGAAGTGCAATGACATGTTTAGGACCTTCAAAGGAATCCAATTAGCGATTTGATTTGGGGTATGAAAAGTAGTTTTGTTAAGTGAATCACTACTACTTCATCAGTATTACTGTTCTTTTTTTTTTTTTTTTTTTTTTTATCATACATAGCAGATTTTTGTTTGCTAATTATCAATACCTCTATGAACAAAACATACAAAATCACTAAATTTTTTTCATGGAATGTTTCCTAGGCAACATAACCAAATTGCAAATAATCTTTCACAAAAGCAACAAAAACAAGCAATGCAACAATTTTACTGTTATTCCAACGAAAATCTGAAACCAAACTTTCATAAAAGCAAGAAAAACGAGATCAACTGCTACTCTTACTTCTACTTTCTATTAACATCATAGTATTTCAAGAATTCTTCAAAACTGGCCTTCTCTTCATCTATTTTACTTGACGTTCTCTTCGATTCCTCCATTTACCGAGACTGGTATAATTTTCTTAGCGCTGCTGCTTTCACTTTCCATTTCTTATCGATTTTTCACAACCCAGTTTCCCTTGTATATCTCTAAATCTCTGTATGTTGCTTTTGTTTGGCTTCTGGAGGCATTTGGGGGGAATCTGAGTAGGACCCATGTGCCTCTTCTTTACAATCATGTTGACAATTTGGAAATACTCCAATTAAAGTAGTTTTATTTCCAATGTAATTATAAAATAACAAGTAATCATGTTTCCTAGAATTAGCATTCCCTTTACATGAATTTTGGATTTGTTTTGTTCAAAAAAATATTATGATTTGTGTTGATTTGTTCTAATTTCATGAAGATGACAGTTTTGTTGTTTGTGTTTGCAAGTTTCATGCATGTTTATAAGCTATTGAGTTTCTTTGCAGTCTGATTTACTATTAATCCCTTCCAAGATAAAAAGTCTTTGATCACTGAGTTGGAAAATGTTCTTGGTGGTTAGGTTAAGATATCAAGTCTTTGATTAGCAGTATATCCATCAAAATAAGACCGATATTATGTCCCATGGAGGGGATGGGGGTAATCAGGACCCTGATAGAGGGGGACGTCGTTTGCCGCCTCCTTGCGAGTCAGGTATTTATTCCTTAATTACATTTAATGGTTTTTTATCATTCTTATAGAATACTAACGAGTTTTATTAATTTCGTGTCAGCCCCACCGCCAAAGAGACGTGGCAAGTCCCAAATGCTCAATGTTGAGAAACAGTTTAGGGAGAATGGTAGTGTTCCACTACCAATTGAATTTGACTTGGATATAGAGTGGACGATTCGTCCTATTGGTCCGAATGAGCCAGAGTTCATCCACTTCCTGGGAACGACAGTACGTCAATTCATAGTTCCCAAGTACACAGCATGGAGCAAGGTCCCAGAACATCTAAAGGAACGTGTTCGCGTCGAGGTTGAGATACAAGATTTTACATTGTTTTAGAGTTTCATCATATTTAAATTATATAAGTTTCATTAACGTTGAAATCTAATTTTTTTTTTCACAGAAATATTTCAACACCAAGGAAAATATTCCACCAGAGAAATGTCCTTGGGTCGATAAAGGTATTGACAAGAGCGCTTCTGAGCGCTACAAAGAGTAGAAAGGTAAGGCCGACAAACACCATAAAATACACGGCCGCACAAAACCCTTTGAAGACATTGACATGGTCGAGTGGGGGTAATTGTGCGGACTTTTTTGAGAGTGCATCCTTCAAGGTAAAAATAATTATTTATATTTTATTTATTAATTTATAATTATTTTCATATTTAATTTATTACTTTGTATTTTTCAGGCTGCGCAGCAAAGGAACACAGCCAACGGGGCCAAGATCCATTACCAAAGTTTGCAGGGGTCCAAGAGTATCGTGGCAACATGCCACACCAACGTAAGTAGTAAATTGATTGGATTTAGTTTTTGATCAAGTCATTTAGATTTCATTAGTAGTTAATTTAAGTCCTATTTAGTTAGTAGTTAATTTAAGTCCTATTTAGTTAGATGAATGTTATTGATTTAAATTTTTTATTGTTGTGGTGCTCGAGATTGGTTGGAATGATTTGGTTGTGGTTGGATGTAGAATGGGTTGTTATTTATGTTTTAAATGCTTGTGATGTCTCTCTACATATTAGCTACATCCAATTTATAGGGGAGATTCTGTTGAAATTTGCGTAGAATTTTTCAACAGAAAAATGATACTTTTCATATTTAAATCGATATTAATATGAATTATTTTCACATTTAAGGTAAAAAAATAGTTAACGCGTCTAGGTTTACTTATCTTTATTACTATTTACTAATTATTGATTTTATTTATTTATTTATTTTCGTAGAGGGATCCTGAGACACAGAAATGGTCTTCCATTTTGGATACATGGAAGTCCGTTCATACACGACAAATCGACCAAGGAGAAGTCTGGGTCAGTGAGCAGGCTGAGCACCAACACGTAAGTATTATTTAATCTTGAACATTTTTTTAAGTTTGATATAATTTTAAATTTTCACTTTGGCCTACTCATTTCATTTTTTGAAAAATGCTCCAGACGGAGGAGATGCAGACACAGTAGGCTAGCTTATCGGGGACACAATTCGACAAGCACAATGTCGTCCGGGAGGTGCTCGAAGATAGGCGGGGCCACATTTTCGTCTCTATAACTTAGAGACGACTAAATGTCGTCTCTAATGACCAACTGCCACGGGTCTAAAGAGACGACACATCGAGATGACTTTGTCGTCTCTATTTCTCAACAGAGAAGATTTGTAGGCTTTTAGAGACGACAAGAGTCGTCTCTGTTTAGCGATTTTCTCGCTATGAGTAGATACACTTTTTGCCTCGTAAATTCGGAATTATTGAATGTTCAACCCGGCATGAGAGTTTCTAAAAATTAAATGAATAAAATTGTAATTACATGGCTTTTCCCAGCATATGAAAGTTTCAAATCAAATTGCATAAATAATTTGTTATTGTTTCTTTTCATTTTCAAGAATTTTTTTCTCCACCTTTTTTTTTTAGCAGTAGCTAAAGCAGAAGTCTCCCTTGCTTAAGCATCAGGTTTTCGATTCTTGAGTGGGTTTTCAAGTTTTTTGGAATAGCAAATTTCACGTCCTTTCTTTAGCGGCAAGCTTTAATTTTGTCGCTCTTAGTATCAATTTAAGCCTTCTGACCTCCATTTCTCCTGTATGTATTAAGTTTTGGAACTTAAATATTCGAACCCCCCAACCAAAATTTCATTAAGGATAATTTAGAATTTTGTGTCCTTGTATAATTCTGCTTAGGAATTTGTGTCCTTGAAAATTTCAATTTTGCCTAATTTGTCTTATAAATGGGGAGTTGTCATTAAAATTTTGTATCACATCATAAAATGAGAGATGTTAGAAAAGATAGGGGGTGCAATTTTCTCTTATAAACTTCTTTTAATCAAAATAAATATTGCATTGCCGAAGAGAACTTACTATCACACTGAGGTGAATATATATATATAAATCTCGTCTATCATTTTTTACTTTAAAAAAAATAAATTGACCAATGAAATATTGACACGCCGTTATTTATAAATAATCATTTATAAACAATTTACCAAATAGAGGCTAAAGAAGAAGAGGGAAAGAAATTTTGAAAATGACTCCTTGATATTCCTTTTCAACCCAAGAAATAGATGTAATTTATCAATGGATAGGTGTTCGTATTTTTAAAGTACCATTTTAGGAAATTTATGAGGGGTCTGATTTTAGGTGATTTTATATAGCTATTTTTAAAATAGTCCAACCTATATATATATATAGACACACTATTGTTTCTCTCATGCGATGCACGACATTATGTCGAAACATTTAATTGCGACTTCAATCTTTTCTAAGTTTTTTTTATTATATGTCAAACACATTTATGATGAAATAAATAGGAAAATAATAAAATAAAATGATACTGTAATTTGAAAAAAGAAAAGGATAATTTAAA
This sequence comes from Ligustrum vulgare, assembly GCA_963555705.1. NCBI lineage: Eukaryota > Viridiplantae > Streptophyta > Magnoliopsida > Lamiales > Oleaceae > Ligustrum > Ligustrum vulgare. The sequence goes on from OY743177.1 coordinate 11,059,980, forward strand.
TGATAATCAACTAATGTATACACTACAACAAAATCAGCCTATGACAACACGCAAAAAATGTTGCAAAAGGCATTTTGCAGCGTTCGTGTGCATGTTGCAAATTGCAGTGTTTCCGTAGAGGGAAAGGAAATGACAACATTCATTGCGTGTTGCAAAAGGATGAATTGAGGCGTTGTGGTAGACATTTGGCAACGTTCGTTGCGCGTTATGGTAGACCTTTGACAAAGTTCATTGCGCGTTGTGGTTGATACTTTTTGCAATGTTCACCGCATGTTGCAGTAGACCTTTGGAAACACTCATTGCGCATTACCGTTGATACTTTTGGCAACATTCATTGTGCATTACGTTTGATACTTTTGGCAACACTCATTGTGCGTTTCCATTTATCTTTTATTTTTTCGCAAATCAATATTGAAAATTCCACTGATAATCAACAAATTTCTGAACACATATATGTAATATGTAAAATATAAAATACGTGTACTATAAATAAATCAACTATTCAAAATAAACTGCAAGCATTTTAAAGAAAATTAGACCACTTTTTAATACAAAACAAAAATTACATTACTTTGTTCTCTTACATTAAAACAAATTCTAAAACACTGGTTTTTCACCTATTTGATTGCATATCTAAATTTTGACATTTATTATCCCTCTACATTGCAACAGTATCTCTAGATTGCAACAGTATCTCTAGCATACCAACAACCATACAAAAAGGAACCACTATCTCCAATTTTCAACACGAATCATCGTAGAAGATAAGTACTTCCCTGGCTTCTAAAATCTAGTTTGAACTGTGTCTATGACAAACCAACTTGTGAGAAGGCTACAAAATTTTCTTTTACCTGCAAAGACATATTATGAAAGTCTAATCATTATGACTCTAGCTGCATTAAATGAAAAAATGTAGAAATAAATCATACGAAATATTAGAATTATCATTTTCTATTATAGAACTTTAAAGAAATTTCGACAAACTCTCCCCTATAAAATGGACTTAGCCAATTTGTACGGGGAGATCACAACCACCATAATACTTTAAAACATGATAGATTAGTAGCAAGGAAGTAGCAGGGAGGATCCTCGAAAAGACAACAAACTTCAACAAATTCTTAATTATCAGTCAATTAGAGGTGGAGGCATAAAAATCACACCAAAGCTCCTATGGGATTTCACTAAAATATATATATATATATCAGTCAACCATGATAGGTTATTCCACTATAATCAGTACGATATTAACTGGAACTTGCACAGAACTTCAACCCTTTGGAATTCTCCCAAAATTATCGCCATACTTCGGTGTTCCCGGGCTGGTATATGCACCCGAAATTCTTAATGAAGTAGAGTTCTTCTTCATGACTGTCAATTTAAATCAACATAGGTTACATCGCTTCCTTAATTGTTCCAGTTTAAATTGTCATTGACCATATTAATTTCATCGTGAAATAGATACATAGTTAGATCAAAATACTTGAATATCAAAAACTTTGCCAACTGTATTATAGTAAAATTTATAAAAAAAAAAAAATTGTTACTGCACAAAAAATCCCACCTTTCATTTTCAATAGGGCTATCCTATTATAATTATCCCTTCCCTAAGAATCCAAACTTTCCAGCTTCACACACACAATATACAAAATATATGATCAAACAACTATGATTATCGCAAAAATTAAAGTAACAACAGAAATAACAAAATAGATAAAAAAGGATTAGGCCATCTTTTTCAAAAATCTGTAAATAAACCATATATATCACACTAAATTCCTAAATTCAAAATCTGAGAAAGCACATTATAACTCAACATTATCCAAACAATAAAATAATTTCATAATATCATAAAATCGAAAATCAGAATATTAATTCACCTAACTGTAATGTGCCTGAAATTTACACATGGATAATATATACATCAATACATACACTTCTGTATGTATTTTCGCGTTGTGTGTGCATGTGAGGCAGTGGGTGATGTGTGGTGCAGTGTGGGTTTTGTGTGTGAGGGAGAGGGAGAAGGGGGTCTTACCTTGGGTGGTGGCGATCAGAGTTATGGTGTTGTTGCTGGTGTCGTGAGGGACCGAAAGGCGAGAGAGAGAGAGAGAGAGAGAAAACAAGGGTGTTGAGGCGAGGGGGTGCCAGAGATCGAGGAAGGGTTGGGGTTGTAAGGTTTTTATTTCTATAAATAAATTGCAAGTTTAGCCCCCCAAACTCTCTCTGAATGTATAATTTAGCTTCATAAATCATTTGCGCGCTGCAAAAGATAGATATGGGCTTTGCAAAAGATATCCTTTTGAAATGCACAAATGAGCGTTGCAAAAGGCATGTCTTTTGCAACGCGCATATGCGAGTTCCAAAAGACCTACCTTTTGCAACTTCCTCTGGGCGTTGCAAAAGACATACATTTTGCAATGCACAGTACACATTGCAATACGCAATGAACATTGCAAAATGTTAAACTTTTTGCAACTCTCACTTCACGTTACAAAAGACAAGTATTAGTAACATTCACTTGCTGAATGTTGCTAAATCTCAAACATTCATATCAATGGCAACATGCAACCACTGAATGTTGCGGTAAATCCCTTTTTGCAACATGCAATTCACAAATGTTTCCGTTTGCATGTTGCAAAATGTCTTTTTCTTGTAGTGATGTTGTTTGAATCAAAAATAATAACTCCCACCACTGAATATCATTTAAAATTTTATTTTAGTTATTCATTGTATAAAAAGTATGATTTATAAAAATATTATTATTATCTAACATTTGAATAGTAAAAATAATGGTATATAAAGTACTAGAAAAATAACCATATGTACAAACTCAAACTCAAAATTGAAATTTAATGATAAATTACTCGAGCTTAAACTTTAGATATAGTTAAAATTGAATTATATTTGTAATTATAGTGTGTCAGGGTGTTATTTTTGAGTTCTATAATACTTTTTTTTTTTTTTTTATGAATTATCCTAACTTGAAAAACCAAGCCTAGGATAAGGTTTTATTGAATATCAAAGTGTACAATGAGGGGGGCCAAACCTTACCTCAATTTAACAGATAAAGGCAATCTAAATTAGAAGAACCTTACATTTAACATCTCTAAAATAGGCATGGTAATTAAAAGATGACTCTCGGATAGAAAATAAGTTACAAAGTAAACTAAATCAGCCAAGTAAACCTGTAAACATCATAGCTAGCAGTCCTTATCCTGTCTTCTTATGCAATCTGATTGCTGGAACACCATCTCTGTCCAACTGGATTAAACCTTTAACTTCACCTTGGAATTCCTCTGGTTTCAGCAGCTTAAATCATTTCTCTCTGTATCCAACATTAGCCAACCAATCCGCTACCTTGTTTCCTTCCCTCCATATATGTGTCCAATTAACTTTGGTGGTTTGGATTTTATGTTGAATGCTTGCAACTAAAAAATGAGTATCCCAAGGGCCAGTTGTAATCCGAGCACAAAGATTGAGAGCAATCTTGGAGTCTACTTCCACCCATACATTAGTGTATCATTTGCCAATGCAAATATCAATCCACGTGTTGATTGCCCTTACTTCAGCTTCAATAACCGTGCAATTTCCATAAAAATCCTGGAATCCCCACAAAACCTTTCCATGTCAATCCCTAATGATACCACCACCTGCAGCTTGAAAATAATTTTTAGGGCGCTATCCGTGTTCAACTTAACCCAGTCATTTGGTGGCTTCGACCACATGACAGAGGAAGCAATTTTCAGATCTATGGAATGGATATCTCTTGCTTTTTGTATACACTCCAGTAGATAGTTGGATCTTTTGATAACCCGAATATGGCTCATCTTAATACCCTTATGTTTGCCACCATTCCTTTCCAGCCATAGGAACCAAATTAAAGGACCAAGAAAGGCAAGAGTGCTATATTAATACTTCTTTTGATAATTTAGTTTCTTGATTTACTTGAAAGACAGCCCTCGAATCAAGATGTACAATGGCAATGGCAATTGGGGGGGGGTGTCAGGGTTGCCAAACCTCAAACCCGACGCGTGGCGGGGCAACCCATCCACGATTTTTTTTGGAAAAATGGGTAATGAAATTTTAGGCATTGGACTAGTTAGAGTTTTTAAGTTTAAACTTTAAAAATAATATGTATATATTTGAAGGAAAAATAAATTAACAAACAACATAATGGTGTAGTGGTTGTGTATACTCATTTTCTTAAGTCCCGCCAAGGTTCAATTCTTCTTGTCCTCATTACATTTATTTTTCAATTTCTCATTGAAATCAATTCAAAAAAAAATTCCAAATTTCGGCCCGCCTCGCAGACCCAATGAGGCGGGGCTTCTCGGGTTCTTTGAGTCTAGGGTCTTTGGAATTTTTTTGTCATCCCTAGTATACAAATAAAAATTGACTATTTTCATTCTTTTTTATTATTATTATCTCGACCAGCATGAAAAGACTTTAAAATTACCTTGTAGAGATAAGTATTTTATCACAAATATTGTTGGTTTATTTAATCCAGTAAAAATTCCAAGGAATAGATATAACTAAATTAATTAACTAACCTAATAATACGAAGATTCTAATAATTTAAATAAGGAATCCAAATAGTCTCACATAATTAATTACAATGCATTGAAAACTTAAGTATTTAGACATTAAAATAATGAAATAAATAATTAAAAATATCAAACAAACCACTATTCCAAGGAGAGAATTATTTGAAATAATTTTTAGGACCTCCGCTTGAGCTTCCAAAGATAAAGGTACATGAACAGCCATTTGATCCCCATCAAAATCTGGACCTTTTGAGGCAATTATAGACCCTGGGGGAGAATTCTGATGAGTTGCAATAAAATTTAATTAACTATTTAATTTTAAAAATAAATAACAAAACTAATAAACTAAACTTAGGAAAATATAGTAGGGAATCGAATGTACAGTGTAAACAACATATAATATAATCCAAATGCAATAGTCATACATGAATTCATAATTCTTTGAAAATTAAAACGTTTAGATAAAAATGATACAAAGTACATATTGACATTTTGTACCCAAAACAAACGTGCTACTAAACTATGCCACATCTAGAATAGAAAGAGATCAGATAGATTACATAAGTGAAAAGAAAAGATTGTAAATTAAAATAAGATAAAGATTTAATCAATTATATAATAAGTATGAAAATAATTTTGTATGTATTTACAAAAAAGAAAAAATAAATTAAAAAATATACATTCAGAAAACTGTTGCAATAAAAATTATATTAACTATTTAATTGAAAAATAAATAATAAAAAATTAAAAACGTAATAAATTTAATAAACCTAGGTAAATATAATAGTGGTTTGAATATAATCTAAATGTAAAAACTTAAGTAGTCAAACATGCATTAACCAAATTGTTAACCATATTGTAGTCAAACACGCATTAATTAACCAAATAAATAATTAAAAAAATAATAACCAAACCAAATAAATAATCAAGTAGTTAACTATATTGGGTTCACACCAAGTGTTCACACTAAACTACGTACTACTTTACTTTTAAATATATAGCGTTTCACCTGTGCGATATGCACGACGTTATATCAAAACATATAATTGCGACTTCAACAACATTTTCTAATTTTTTTTTTTTTTTCATTATATGTCAAACATGTGTATGATGAAATAAATAGGAAAATAATGAAATAATACTATAGTTTGGAAAAAGAAAATGATAATTTAAACAATAACCAACTAATGCATAGTATTCAAATGAAAAACAATAACTCGAGTAATTGAAGATCATTTAAGATTTTATTTGAGTTCATTCGTTGTATAAAAAAAGTATAAATTATAAAATATTATTATCGTCTAACATTTGAATAGTAAGAAAATAATAAATAAAGTATTAGAAAAATAACTGCATGTGCAAACTACCCATTTCATATAAATATTTTATTGAAACATTAAATTTTTTACACAGTTAATTAGATAATTTAAATCAAATTGCTCAAGCTTGAACTTTATACACAATTGAAATTGGATTATATTTTTGTTTTTACAATGTGTTCGGGTGTTATTTTTGGGTGCTACAGTACTTTTTTATGGTTTGTTTCTTGTTTTACACGAATGACACTCCTGAAATCAAAGTTTCTAACTAAAAAAAAGGTTTATTTATAGCGACCCAGAATTTTTATGCAATAAATAATTATTTTAATATTTAGAAAATTGAGTCGCTATTGTTTTGAAATTAATGCCGCGACGGATTCGTCTAGCCAAGTCAAGAAATATCGAATTTGTTCGATTTTAAATTAAAATTCGAATTTCTAAAATTATGTTATTTTAATTATTTATTCAAAGTATTATTTTCAAAATCATTTTGAATTTCAAATTTATTAAAATATCTCAATTTTCCTTATTCCAACTCACGTCCCCTACATTCTTTTTCTTCCTTCTTTATTACTCTTTCCACCTCAATATACCATAATCAAAGCATCTTCATCATATCATTACACCAACTCCATTAAAGAATTTGTCCAATTCTTCTTACATATAATCAAATTTCATCATTCTCAGCCGAAAGCCACACCTCCAATTCTGATTATTCCATTCAATGATTCCTCCTCACATTATTATGTCCTCCATATTAATCACTTTCCATCTCATTTCCAATTTCATAATTCATCCTCACCAATCAGCTGCAACCATTGTTGAACCAACCATCTCTACTGCCTGCGAGCTTCAATCACACCTCCTATATATGTATATATATATACTCCATTATACATGATCGAACCAAGTCCACTGCAACATCTAAATCACACAGCAAACACCTACTACAACTCCAATTATATCATACAACTCCACCTTCATCATCATGTAGCAACTGCCTTCAGCTCCAGCCCAAGAATCATACCATCGCCAATGCCAACCTACTCCATAATCACCAAATCAAGCAGCAATCAACTGATGAACCATGGACATACAATCCACCCTCAATTCTGTACCAACACCAACCCCAATTTTATCTCCACCAGCAGCAGCCACCTCCTCGATCAGAAACCATCAGCAGCCACCATTTACCACACACAGATCAACCTACAGCAAGCCATAACTGTTTCATCACTGCAACCACTGATCTACCAACCAAACCACCACCCTCTGCAACTCTCAACCAATCCACTACAGAATTTGATACCTGCAGAAACCACCATCAGCACTTCTGCCATTTTCGTCCACTGCAGCAACCCAAACATGTTTTCAACCAATATACAAACCATTTTTATCCCCACCTCAATCGCCCACACAATCACAGATCACAACAACCTCAACTCCACCCAATTGGAAAATCGATATCACTACCGTCTGCCCTCAGCATCATCATCCAAAACACCACCTATAACCGGCCATCACCAAACCATCATCATCGCCTAAACCAAACCCTAAATCAAACATCACACATCCACTTACCTCAACCGTCGCCGGAAAACCGCGAACGCAGCCTCGGATCATTTTGATTTCACACCCCAAACCAAAAACCTCAGCTACAACCACACCGCCGCCACTCACCGCCACCTGGTGCCGGCGTAGCGCCGGAAAATCCCCGGTGAAAAGATCGGATTTCGCCATTTCTTTCCTTCGTTTCGCCTCGGGTCCGATTGAGCTAGAGAGAGAGAGTGAGTGAAGAGAGGGAGTGAGAAACGTGAGAGAGAGAGAAGAGCGATCTGAAGATATTATATTTTAACTTTCAAAATATCTATTTTAGTCCCTGAACTTTCAAAAGTATTCATTTTAGTCCCTCAACTTTCAAAACATCAATTTTAGTCCTCAAATTATAATTTATCATTTTGAACTATATATTCGATATACTAAAGTGACTTATTGGCTAAGACGAAGCGTACGGAGAATTTAAAGAAATTGAAGTCATTCCCGCTCAACTTTGCACTCGTCGGATTTGAGGTAGACTCGCACTTATTAATTGATTTAAATTATGATTTCATATGAATGTCATGTGACTTGTGAAAGTCAATTTTCAAGAAAATTAAGTATGTTTTATGAAAGGTAAATATACCTTATGTTTTTATGAAAAGTAAGTATACCCTATGTTTTTACGATAATGTTTTATATGTTTTGGATCATTGCTACACATAAGAATTCTTGCCACCTAAGTTCGGTAACATTCTTGTGTCTCCTATGTTTATGAGAATTTGCCACGAAGTTCGGTAAAATTCCTATCTTTCCATATGTTTATGAGGATTTACCACCTAAGTTCGGTAAAATTCCTGTCGCATATGTTTATGAGGATTTCGATCCTATCTTATGTTATGATGCAATTGATCCCTATGAATTTCAGAAAATTATGCTTGGTATACTTACTACATAAGAATTCTTGCCACCTAAGTTCGGTAAAATTCTTATGTTTATGAGGATTTCGATATTATCCTATGTTATGATGAAAACTTACTGTTATTATGATTTTACTGCATAAGAATTCTTGCCACCTAAGTTCGGTAAAGTTCTTGTGTCTATTTATGTTTATGAGGATTTCAATCATATCTTATGTTATGCTTTCAAAAGAAATTATGCTTGGCATAATTAAAATATTTTTATAAGTATATGGTTTTCAAAGAGCTGTTTTCAAAGAGCCTATGATTTGCAAAATATGTCCCGTGCTGTAATGCACAATATGAGTTTTATCAAGAGCAGTTTTATAAAGAAGCTCTATCAATGCCCGTTTTATAAAGAGCCGGGATTTATGTGTTTAATCATCTTATAAATTAAATTAATATGCGATGAGTCTACTGAGTATTTCCCCCATGAAATACTCACCCTACTTTTAACAGTTTTGCAGATTTCGGAGACGGTGGCGAGCGATGAATGATGGTGGCAATAATCGTTGAACGGTTGAAAGTTTGACGTTAATGATTTCCGTATTTTCCAAATAATCGAATAATTTAGAGAAGTTCATTTATTTGAGAAATTATGATATTGGCAATTTCTTTACAATATTAATGGTTCGATTTACTATTTCAAATGGTTTCATAAATGTTTTCAATTTTAGCGGCCATTACAGTTTATTTAATGTTGCCAAAAATGAATTTCAATTATTTCTTCCGCAAAAATATTATTCGAAAAAATTTAGACAGAAAATGACGTAGTGAATCGGGAATACGGAACTCGAGGCGCTACATTATTTGCATTATCTTTTATTATTATCTTAGCCAGCGTGAAAAGACTTAAAAAATATAAAATAATTTTTATTTTTATTTTGTATTTAGAAAAAGGGGAAAGTAAATTTAAAAATATACATTCAGAAAATTGTTGAAACAAAAATTCTATTAATAATTTAATTTAAAAGACAAATAATAAAAAATTAATAAAGGCAAAAATGTAATAAGCGCAGGAAAATATAGTAGGGGATTGAATGTACAATATAAACAACATATAATATAATTCAAATGCAATAGTCATACATGAATTAATAATTCATTCAAAATTAAAAATGTCTAGGTAAAAAAGATACAATGTATAAACAATGGTGAAATAGAATATAAAAATATCTAATAGAATATTTAAGTGAAAAAAAGTTGTTAATTAAAATAAGATAAAGATTTAATCAATTACATAATAAGTTTGGAAATAACTTTTGTTTGTATTTATAAAAAAGTGAGAAAAATTTAAAAATATATATCTAGAAAACTATTGCAATAAAAATAACATTAACTAATTAATTTAAAAAATAAATAATTAAAAATTAAAAAAGTAAAAATTTAATAAACCTAGGTAAATATAATAGTGGTTCGAATATAATCCTAATGCAAGCTTAAATAGTCAAACATGTATTAACCAAATTGTTAACCACTTAACCATATTGTAATCAAACATGCATTAATTAACCAAATATAAATATAAATCAAATAATTAACCAATATTGTGTTTACACCATGTTTCACATTAAATCTCTACTTTACTTTTAAATATATTAGTATTAGTATTTCGCCCGTGCGATGCACGAAAGTTGATATCCGTAATATCGATTACGATAAGTATTCATATAATTTAATGGTTATACATAATCAACACAAATACAAAAGACATAAAAAAAAAATTCTATTGTAATAAATATTTAAAATTTTAAAAATAACATGACTAATTCAAATTATAACAAATTCTTTGAATAGTAAATGTCAATTTATATATTTAAATAATAAATGACAGATGATTTTAATAATTTTTAAGAATTATTATTTATTTCATTTAAAATACAAATTTAGTAGTTTTTTAATCGTATATCATGTTTTATATAAATACAAATATAGATGCATGTGGTAGGGGTCAATATATTTTTCATAATTTATGTATTTGCATATCATATTTAACCTTTTTTCAGTTTTTATTCAAAAATATCAATCACAATAATTATAAATGTGTGACTAATCTTAACATAATAAATATTTGTATTTAACCAACAAATTATACTTTTATTTACAAAGTCAAGTAGTTAAAGAAACTATACCAAAATTCTTATATTATATAATATTTAAACAGTTATTAAAATTAAAAATGATCAAAAACAATATTAATCATCTTGAACACAATATTATTATTTATTAATATTATTTTCTAAAGATAAAATCAAAGTATCAACTCTTAAATATTAGCCTCAGTTCGTAATTTTGTTTATAAAATTAAAAATAACATAACTACTCCAAACTATTTAAAAAAAAAAATAGTAATATTGAATGATAAATGACAATTTATATATTTAAAAAATAAATGACTGTTGATTTGAATAATTTTTATAAGTTATTAGTAACTTCATTGAAGATGCAAATTTTGTAGTTTTTTAATGGCCAATAGACATGCACAAAATTATTTTATCACTATTCAAATAATATTATTAGAATTGGTACTAACTTTCTTAATAAAATATTTGATATTTGAATGTATTAAACAAATATTTCATTTCATATTTGATTTAACATTTCAAAAAGTAAATGTAAAAATAAATCAAATAAATTACGATAAAATATACCAAATATTTAAAAAATTAAAAATTGCCCAACATGTATATTGCAAATACATTTAACTTTATATACAAAAAATCATCTATGCATCTCAATTTATAAAAAAGCGGGTGTTTAGCCCACAAGGCATAACATTTTATCACTTACCTGTATAAAATTGATTTACAAAAATCAATTTTTGACTTCATTTCGCATTCACGCTTGCTAGACATTTCTACTTTTATATATACTAAGTATAGATAATACAATAACAAGTATTAGTAACATTCACTTGCTGAATGTTGCTAAATCTCAAACATTCATATCAATGGCAACATGCAATCACTGAATGTTGCGGTAAACTCCTTTTTGCAACATGCAATTGACAAATGTTTCCGTTTGCATGTTGCAAAATGTCTTTTTCTTGTAGTGATGTTGTTTGAATCAAAAATAATAACTCCCACCACTGAATATCATTTAAAATTTTATTTTAGTTATTCATTGTATAAAAAGTATGATTTATAAAAATATTATTATTATCTAACATTTGAATAGTAAAAATAATGGTATATAAAGTACTAGAAAAATAACCATATGTACAAACTCAAACTCAAAATTGAAATTTAATGATAAATTACTCGAGCTTAAACTTTAGATATAGTTAAAATTGAATTATATTTGTAATTATAGTGTGTCAGGGTGTTATTTTTGAGTTCTATAATACTTTTTTTTTTTTTGTGAATTATCCTAACTTGAAAAACCAAGCCTAGGATAAGGTTTTATTGAATATCAAAGTGTACAATGAGGGGGGCCAAACCTTACCTCAATTTAACAGATAAAGGCAATCTAAATTAGAAGAACCTTACATTTAACATCTCTAAAATAGGCATGGTAATTAAAAGATGACTCTCGGATAGAAAATAAGTTACAAAGTAAACTAAATCAGCCAAGTAAACCTGTAAACATCATAGCTAGCAGTCCTTATCCTGTCTTCTTATGCAATCTGATTGCTGGAACACCATCTCTGTCCAACTGGATTAAACCTTTAACTTCACCTTGGAATTCCTCTGGTTTCAGCAGCTTAAATCATTTCTCTCTGTATCCAACATTAGCCAACCAATCCGCTACCTTGTTTCCTTCCCTCCATATATGTGTCCAATTAACTTTGGTGGTTTGGATTTTATGTTGAATGCTTGCAACTAAAAAATGAGTATCCCAAGGGCCAGTTGTAATCCGAGCACAAAGATTGAGAGCAATCTTGGAGTCTACTTCCACCCATACATTAGTGTATCATTTGCCAATGCAAATATCAATCCACGTGTTGATTGCCCTTACTTCAGCTTCAATAACCGTGCAATTTCCATAAAAATCCTGGAATCCCCACAAAACCTTTCCATGTCAATCCCTAATGATACCACCACCTGCAGCTTGAAAATAATTTTTAGGGCGCTATCCGTGTTCAACTTAACCCAGTCATTTGGTGGCTTCGACCACATGACAGAGGAAGCAATTTTCAGATCTATGGAATGGATATGTCTTGCTTTTTGTATACACTCCAGTAGATAGTTGGATCTTTTGATAACCCGAATATGGCTCATCTTAATACCCTTATGTTTGCCACCATTCCTTTCCAGCCATAGGAACCAAATTAAAGGACCAAGAAAGGCAAGAGTGCTATATTAATACTTCTTTTGATAATTTAGTTTCTTGATTTACTTGAAAGACAGCCCTCGAATCAAGATGTACAATGGCAATGACAATTGGGGGGGGGGGGGGTGTCAGGGTTGCCAAACCTCAAACCCGTCGCGTGGCGGGGCAACCCATCCACGATTCTTTTTGGAAAAATGGGTAATGAAATTTTAGGCATTGGACTAGTTAGAGTTTTTAAGTTTGAACTTTAAAAATAATATGTATATATTTGAAGGAAAAATAAATTAACAAACAACATAATGGTGTAGTGGTTGTGTATACTCATTTTCTTAAGTCCCGCCAAGGTTCAATTCTTCTTGTCCTCATTACATTTATTTTTCAATTTCTCATTGAAATCAATTCAAAAAAAAATTCCAAATTTCGGCCCGCCTCGCAGACCCAATGAGGCGGGGCTTCTCGGGTTCTTTGAGTCTAGGGTCTTTGGAATTTTTTTGTCATCCCTAGTATACAAATAAAAATTGACTATTTTCATTCTTTTTTATTATTATGATCTCGACCAGCATGAAAAGACTTTAAAATTACCTTGTAGAGATAAGTATTTTATCACAAATATTGTTGGTTTATTTAATCCAGTCAAAATTCCAAGGAATAGATATAACTAAATTAATTAACTAACCTAATAATACGAAGATTCTAATAATTTAAATAAGGAATCCAAATAGTCTCACATAATTAATTACAATGCATTGAAAACTTAAGTATTTAGACATTAAAATAATGAAATAAATAATTAAAAATATCAAACAAACCACTATTCCAAGGAGAGAATGATTTGAAATAATTTTTAGGGCCTCCGCTTGAGCTTCCAAAGATAAAGGTACATGAACAGCCATTTGATCCCCATCAAAATCTGGACCTTTTGAGGCAATTATAGACCCTGGGGGAGAATTCTGATGAGTTGCAATAAAATTTAATTAACTATTTAATTTTAAAAATAAATAACAAAACTAATAAACTAAACTTAGGAAAATATAGTAGGGAATCGAATGTACAGTGTAAACAACATATAATATAATCCAAATGCAATAGTCATACATGAATTCATAATTCTTTGAAAATTAAAACGTTTAGAAAAAAATGATACAAAGTACATATTGACATTTTGTACCCAAAACAAACGTGCTACTAAACTATGCCACATCTAGAATAGAAAGAGATCAGATAGATTACATAAGTGAAAAGAAAAGATTGTAAATTAAAATAAGATAAAGATTTAATCAATTATATAATAAGTATGAAAATAATTTTGTATGTATTTACAAAAAAGAAAAAATAAATTAAAAAATATACATTCAGAAAACTGTTGCAATAAAAATTATATTAACTATTTAATTGAAAAATAAATAATAAAAAATTAAAAACGTAATAAATTTAATAAACCTAGGTAAATATAATAGTGGTTTGAATATAATCTAAATGTAAAAACTTAAGTAGTCAAACATGCATTAACCAAATTGTTAACCATATTGTAGTCAAACACGCATTAATTAACCAAATAAATAATTAAAAAAATAATAACCAAACCAAATAAATAATCAAGTAGTTAACTATATTGGGTTCACACCAAGTGTTCACACTAAACTACGTACTACTTTACTTTTAAATATATAGCGTTTCACCTGTGCGATATGCACGACGTTATATCAAAACATATAATTGCGACTTCAACAACATTTTCTATTTTTTTTTTTTTTTTCATTATATGTCAAACATGTGTATGATGAAATAAATAGGAAAATAATGAAATAATACTATAGTTTGGAAAAAGAAAATGATAATTTAAACAATAACCAACTAATGCATAGTATTCAAATGAAAAACAATAACTCGAGTAATTGAAGATCATTTAAAATTTTATTTGAGTTCATTCGTTGTATAAAAAAAGTACAAATTATAAAATATTATTATCGTCTAACATTTGAATAGTAAGAAAATAATAAATAAAGTATTAGAAAAATAACTGCATGTGCAAACTACCCATTTCATATAAATATTTTATTGAAACATTAAATTTTTTACACAGTTAATTAGATAATTTAAATCAAATTGCTCAAGCTTGAACTTTATACACAATTGAAATTGGATTATATTTTTGTTTTTACAATGTGTTCGGGTGTTATTTTTGGGTGCTACAGTACTTTTTTATGGTTTGTTTCTTGTTTTACACGAATGACACTCCTGAAATCAAAGTTTCTAACTAAAAAAAAAGGTTTATTTGCATTATCTTTTATTATTATCTTATCCAGCGTGAAAAGACTTAAAAAATATAAAATAATTTTTATTTTTATTTTGTATTTAGAAAAAGGGGAAAGTAAATTTAAAAATATACATTCAGAAAATTGTTGAAACAAAAATTCTATTAATAATTTAATTTAAAAGACAAATAATAAAAAATTAATAAAGGCAAAAATGTAATAAGCGCAGGAAAATATAGTAGGGGATTGAATGTACAATATAAACAACATGTAATATAATCCAAATGCAATAATCATACATGAATTAATAATTCGTTCAAAATTAAAATATCTTAGTAAAAAATATGCAAAGTGTAAACAATGGTGAAATAGAATATAAAAAGATTAAATAGAACATTTAAGTAAAACAAGTTGTTAATTAAAATAAGATAAAGATTTAATCAATTAGTTTGGAAATAACTTTTGTTTGTATTTTTAAAAAAAGGAGAAAATTTTAAAAAAATATATATTCAGAAAACTATTGCAATAAAAATTACATTAACTAATTAATTTAAAAAATAAATAATTAAAAATTAAAAAAGTAAAAATTTAATAAACCTAGGTAAATATAATAGTGGTTCGAATATAATCCTAATGCAAGCTTAAATAGTCAAACATGTATTAACCAAATTGTTAACCACTTAACCATATTGTAATCAAACATGCATTAATTAACCAAATATAAATATAAATCAAATAATTAACCAATATTGTGTTTACACCATGTTTCACATTAAATCTCTACTTTACTTTTAAATATATTAGTATTAGTATTTCGCCCGTGCGATGCACGAAAGTTGATATCCGTAATATCGATTACGATAAGTATTCATATAATTTAATGGTTATACATAATCAACACAAATACAAAAGACATAAAAAAAATTCTATTGTAATAAATATTTAAAATTTTAAAAATAACATGACTAATTCAAATTATAACAAATTCTTTGAATAGTAAATGTCAATTTATATATTTAAATAATAAATGACAGATGATTTTAATAATTTTTAAGAATTATTATTTATTTCATTTAAAATACAAATTTAGTAGTTTTTTAATCGTATATCATGTTTTATATAAATACAAATATAGATGCATGTGGTAGGGGTCAATATATTTTTCATAATTTATGTATTTGCATATCATATTTAACCTTTTTTCAGTTTTTATTCAAAAATATCAATCACAATAATTATAAATGTGTGACTAATCTTAACATAATAAATATTTGTATTTAACCAACAAATTATACTTTTATTTACAAAGTCAAGTAGTTAAAGAAACTATACCAAAATTCTTATATTATATAATATTTAAACAGTTATTAAAATTAAAAATGATCAAAAACAATATTAATCATCTTGAACACAATATTATTATTTATTAATATTATTTTCTAAAGATAAAATCAAAGTATCAACTCTTAAATATTAGCCTCAGTTCGTAATTTTGTTTATAAAATTAAAAATAACATAACTACTCCAAACTATTTAAAAAAAAAATAGTAATATTGAATGATAAATGACAATTTATATATTTAAAAAATAAATGACTGTTGATTTGAATAATTTTTATAAGTTATTAGTAACTTCATTGAAGATGCAAATTTTGTAGTTTTTTAATGGCCAATAGACATGCACAAAATTATTTTATCACTATTCAAATAATATTATTAGAATTGGTACTAACTTTCTTAATAAAATATTTGATATTTGAATGTATTAAACAAATATTTTATTTCATATTTGATTTAACATTTCAAAAAGTAAATGTAAAAATAAATCAAATAAATTACGATAAAATATACCAAATATTTAAAAAATTAAAAACTGCCCAACATGTATATTGCAAATACATTTAACTTTATATACAAAAAATCATCTATGCATCTCAATTTATAAAAAAGCGGGTGTTTAGCCCACAAGGCATAACATTTTATCACTTACCTGTATAAAATTGATTTACAAAAATCAATTTTTGACTTCATTTCGCATTCACGCTTGCTAGACATTTCTACTTTTATATATACTAAGTATAGATAATACAATAACAAGTATTAGTAACATTCACTTGCTGAATGTTGCTAAATCTCAAACATTCATATCAATGGCAACATGCAATCACTGAATGTTGCGGTAAACTCCTTTTTGCAACATGCAATTGACAAATGTTTCCGTTTGCATGTTGCAAAATGTCTTTTTCTTGTAGTGATGTTGTTTGAATCAAAAATAATAACTCCCACCACTGAATATCATTTAAAATTTTATTTTAGTTATTCATTGTATAAAAAGTATGATTTATAAAAATATTATTATTATCTAACATTTGAATAGTAAAAATAATGGTATATAAAGTACTAGAAAAATAACCATATGTACAAACTCAAACTCAAAATTGAAATTTAATGATAAATTACTCGAGCTTAAACTTTAGATATAGTTAAAATTGAATTATATTTGTAATTATAGTGTGTCAGGGTGTTATTTTTGAGTTCTATAATACTTTTTTTTTTTTTTTTTGTGAATTATCCTAACTTGAAAAACCAAGCCTAGGATAAGGTTTTATTGAATATCAAAGTGTACAATGAGGGGGGCCAAACCTTACCTCAATTTAACAGATAAAGGCAATCTAAATTAGAAGAACCTTACATTTAACATCTCTAAAATAGGCATGGTAATTAAAAGATGACTCTCGGATAGAAAATAAGTTACAAAGTAAACTAAATCAGCCAAGTAAACCTGTAAACATCATAGCTAGCAGTCCTTATCCTGTCTTCTTATGCAATCTGATTGCTGGAACACCATCTCTGTCCAACTGGATTAAACCTTTAACTTCACCTTGGAATTCCTCTGGTTTCAGCAGCTTAAATCATTTCTCTCTGTATCCAACATTAGCCAACCAATCCGCTACCTTGTTTCCTTCCCTCCATATATGTGTCCAATTAACTTTGGTGGTTTGGATTTTATGTTGAATGCTTGCAACTAAAAAATGAGTATCCCAAGGGCCAGTTGTAATCCGAGCACAAAGATTGAGAGCAATCTTGGAGTCTACTTCCACCCATACATTAGTGTATCATTTGCCAATGCAAATATCAATCCACGTGTTGATTGCCCTTACTTCAGCTTCAATAACCGTGCAATTTCCATAAAAATCCTGGAATCCCCACAAAACCTTTCCATGTCAATCCCTAATGATACCACCACCTGCAGCTTGAAAATAATTTTTAGGGCGCTATCCGTGTTCAACTTAACCCAGTCATTTGGTGGCTTCGACCACATGACAGAGGAAGCAATTTTCAGATCTATGGAATGGATATGTCTTGCTTTTTGTATACACTCCAGTAGATAGTTGGATCTTTTGATAACCCGAATATGGCTCATCTTAATACCCTTATGTTTGCCACCATTCCTTTCCAGCCATAGGAACCAAATTAAAGGACCAAGAAAGGCAAGAGTGCTATATTAATACTTCTTTTGATAATTTAGTTTCTTGATTTACTTGAAAGACAGCCCTCGAATCAAGATGTACAATGGCAATGGCAATTGGGGGGGGGGTTGCCAAACCTCAAACCCGTCGCGTGGCGGGGCAACCCATCCACGATTCTTTTTGGAAAAATGGGTAATGAAATTTTAGGCATTGGACTAGTTAGAGTTTTTAAGTTTGAACTTTAAAAATAATATGTATATATTTGAAGGAAAAATAAATTAACAAACAACATAATGGTGTAGTGGTTATGTATACTCATTTTCTTAAGTCCCGCCAAGGTTCAATTCTTCTTGTCCTCATTACATTTATTTTTCAATTTCTCATTGAAATCAATTCAAAAAAAAATTCCAAATTTCGGCCCGCCTCGCAGACCCAATGAGGCGGGGCTTCTCGGGTTCTTTGAGTCTAGGGTCTTTGGAATTTTTTTGTCATCCCTAGTATACAAATAAAAATTGACTATTTTCATTCTTTTTTATTATTATGATCTCGACCAGCATGAAAAGACTTTAAAATTACCTTGTAGAGATAAGTATTTTATCACAAATATTGTTGGTTTATTTAATCCAGTCAAAATTCCAAGGAATAGATATAACTAAATTAATTAACTAACCTAATAATACGAAGATTCTAATAATTTAAATAAGGAATCCAAATAGTCTCACATAATTAATTACAATGCATTGAAAACTTAAGTATTTAGACATTAAAATAATGAAATAAATAATTAAAAATATCAAACAAACCACTATTCCAAGGAGAGAATGATTTGAAATAATTTTTAGGGCCTCCGCTTGAGCTTCCAAAGATAAAGGTACATGAACAGCCATTTGATCCCCATCAAAATCTGGACCTTTTGAGGCAATTATAGACCCTGGGGGAGAATTCTGATGAGTTGCAATAAAATTTAATTAACTATTTAATTTTAAAAATAAATAACAAAACTAATAAACTAAACTTAGGAAAATATAGTAGGGAATCGAATGTACAGTGTAAACAACATATAATATAATCCAAATGCAATAGTCATACATGAATTCATAATTCTTTGAAAATTAAAACGTTTAGAAAAAAATGATACAAAGTACATATTGACATTTTGTACCCAAAACAAACGTGCTACTAAACTATGCCACATCTAGAATAGAAAGAGATCAGATAGATTACATAAGTGAAAAGAAAAGATTGTAAATTAAAATAAGATAAAGATTTAATCAATTATATAATAAGTATGAAAATAATTTTGTATGTATTTACAAAAAAGAAAAAATAAATTAAAAAATATACATTCAGAAAACTGTTGCAATAAAAATTATATTAACTATTTAATTGAAAAATAAATAATAAAAAATTAAAAACGTAATAAATTTAATAAACCTAGGTAAATATAATAGTGGTTTGAATATAATCTAAATGTAAAAACTTAAGTAGTCAAACATGCATTAACCAAATTGTTAACCATATTGTAGTCAAACACGCATTAATTAACCAAATAAATAATTAAAAAAATAATAACCAAACCAAATAAATAATCAAGTAGTTAACTATATTGGGTTCACACCAAGTGTTCACACTAAACTACGTACTACTTTACTTTTAAATATATAGCGTTTCACCTGTGCGATATGCACGACGTTATATCAAAACATATAATTGCGACTTCAACAACATTTTCTATTTTTTTTTTTTTTTTCATTATATGTCAAACATGTGTATGATGAAATAAATAGGAAAATAATGAAATAATACTATAGTTTGGAAAAAGAAAATGATAATTTAAACAATAACCAACTAATGCATAGTATTCAAATGAAAAACAATAACTCGAGTAATTGAAGATCATTTAAAATTTTATTTGAGTTCATTCGTTGTATAAAAAAAGTACAAATTATAAAATATTATTATCGTCTAACATTTGAATAGTAAGAAAATAATAAATAAAGTATTAGAAAAATAACTGCATGTGCAAACTACCCATTTCATATAAATATTTTATTGAAACATTAAATTTTTTACACAGTTAATTAGATAATTTAAATCAAATTGCTCAAGCTTGAACTTTATACACAATTGAAATTGGATTATATTTTTGTTTTTACAATGTGTTCGGGTGTTATTTTTGGGTGCTACAGTACTTTTTTATGGTTTGTTTCTTGTTTTACACGAATGACACTCCTGAAATCAAAGTTTCTAACTAAAAAAAAAGGTTTATTTGCATTATCTTTTATTATTATCTTATCCAGCGTGAAAAGACTTAAAAAATATAAAATAATTTTTATTTTTATTTTGTATTTAGAAAAAGGGGAAAGTAAATTTAAAAATATACATTCAGAAAATTGTTGAAACAAAAATTCTATTAATAATTTAATTTAAAAGACAAATAATAAAAAATTAATAAAGGCAAAAATGTAATAAGCGCAGGAAAATATAGTAGGGGATTGAATGTACAATATAAACAACATGTAATATAATCCAAATGCAATAATCATACATGAATTAATAATTCGTTCAAAATTAAAATATCTTAGTAAAAAATATGCAAAGTGTAAACAATGGTGAAATAGAATATAAAAAGATTAAATAGAACATTTAAGTAAAACAAGTTGTTAATTAAAATAAGATAAAGATTTAATCAATTAGTTTGGAAATAACTTTTGTTTGTATTTTTAAAAAAAGGAGAAAATTTAAAAAAAATATATATTCAGAAAACTATTGCAATAAAAATTACATTAACTAATTAATTTAAAAAATAAATAATTAAAAATTAAAAAAGTAAAAATTTAATAAACCTAGGTAAATATAATAGTGGTTCGAATATAATCCTAATGCAAGCTTAAATAGTCAAACATGTATTAACCAAATTGTTAACCACTTAACCATATTGTAATCAAACATGCATTAATTAACCAAATATAAATATAAATCAAATAATTAACCAATATTGTGTTTACACCATGTTTCACATTAAATCTCTACTTTACTTTTAAATATATTAGTATTAGTATTTCGCCCGTGCGATGCACGAAAGTTGATATCCGTAATATCGATTACGATAAGTATTCATATAATTTAATGGTTATACATAATCAACACAAATACAAAAGACATAAAAAAAAATTCTATTGTAATAAATATTTAAAATTTTAAAAATAACATGACTAATTCAAATTATAACAAATTCTTTGAATAGTAAATGTCAATTTATATATTTAACTAATAAATGACAGATGATTTTAATAATTTTTAAGAATTATTATTTATTTCATTTAAAATACAAATTTAGTAGTTTTTTAATCGTATATCATGTTTTATATAAATACAAATATAGATGCATGTGGTAGGGGTCAATATATTTTTCATAATTTATGTATTTGCATATCATATTTAACCTTTTTTCAGTTTTTATTCAAAAATATCAATCACAATAATTATAAATGTGTGACTAATCTTAACATAATAAATATTTGTATTTAACCAACAAATTATACTTTTATTTACAAAGTCAAGTAGTTAAAGAAACTATACCAAAATTCTTATATTATATAATATTTAAACAGTTATTAAAATTAAAAATGATCAAAAACAATATTAATCATCTTGAACACAATATTATTATTTATTAATATTATTTTCTAAAGATAAAATCAAAGTATCAACTCTTTAATATTAGCCTCAGTTCGTAATTTTGTTTATAAAATTAAAAATAACATAACTACTCCAAACTATTTAAAAAAAAAATAGTAATATTGAATGATAAATGACAATTTATATATTTAAAAAATAAATGACTGTTGATTTGAATAATTTTTATAAGTTATTAGTAACTTCATTGAAGATGCAAATTTTGTAGTTTTTTAATGGCCAATAGACATGCACAAAATTATTTTATCACTATTCAAATAATATTATTAGAATTGGTACTAACTTTCTTAATAAAATATTTGATATTTGAATGTATTAAACAAATATTTCATTTCATATTTGATTTAACATTTCAAAAAGTAAATGTAAAAATAAATCAAATAAATTACGATAAAATATACCAAATATTTAAAAAATTAAAAATTGCCCAACATGTATATTGCAAATACATTTAACTTTATATACAAAAAATCATCTATGCATCTCAATTTATAAAAAGCGGGTGTTTAGCCCATAAGGCATAACATTTTATCACTTACCTGTATAAAATTGATTTACAAAAATCAATTTTTGACTTCATTTCGCATTCACACTTGCTAGACATTTCTACTTTTATATATACTAAGTATAGATAATACAATAACAAGTATTAGTAACATTCACTTGCTGAATGTTGCTAAATCTCAAACATTCATATCAATGGCAACATGCAATCACTGAATCTTGCGGTAAACTCCTTTTTGCAACATGCAATTGACAAATGTTTCCGTTTGCATGTTGCAAAATGTCTTTTTCTTGTAGTGATGTTGTTTGAATCAAAAATAATAACTCCCACCACTGAATATCATTTAAAATTTTATTTTAGTTATTCATTGTATAAAAAGTATGATTTATAAAAATATTATTATTATCTAACATTTGAATAGTAAAAATAATGGTATATAAAGTACTAGAAAAATAACCATATGTACAAACTCAAACTCAAAATTGAAATTTAATGATAAATTACTCGAGCTTAAACTTTAGATATAGTTAAAATTGAATTATATTTGTAATTATAGTGTGTCAGGGTGTTATTTTTGAGTTCTATAATACTTTTTTTTTTTTTTTTTTGTGAATTATCCTAACTTGAAAAACCAAGCCTAGGATAAGGTTTTATTGAATATCAAAGTGTACAATGAGGGGGGCCAAACCTTACCTCAATTTAACAGATAAAGGCAATCTAAATTAGAAGAACCTTACATTTAACATCTCTAAAATAGGCATGGTAATTAAAAGATGACTCTCGGATAGAAAATAAGTTACAAAGTAAACTAAATCAGCCAAGTAAACCTGTAAACATCATAGCTAGCAGTCCTTATCCTGTCTTCTTATGCAATCTGATTGCTGGAACACCATCTCTGTCCAACTGGATTAAACCTTTAACTTCACCTTGGAATTCCTCTGATTTCAGCAGCTTAAATCATTTCTCTCTGTATCCAACATTAGCCAACCAATCCGCTACCTTGTTTCCTTCCCTCCATATATGTGTCCAATTAACTTTGGTGGTTTGGATTTTATGTTGAATGCTTGCAACTAAAAAATGAGTATCCCAAGGGCCAGTTGTAATCCGAGCACAAAGATTGAGAGCAATCTTGGAGTCTACTTCCACCCATACATTAGTGTATCATTTGCCAATGCAAATATCAATCCACGTGTTGATTGCCCTTACTTCAGCTTCAATAACCGTGCAATTTCCATAAAAATCCTGGAATCCCCACAAAACCTTTCCATGTCAATCCCTAATGATACCACCACCTGCAGCTTGAAAATAATTTTTAGGGCGCTATCCGTGTTCAACTTAACCCAGTCATTTGGTGGCTTCGACCACATGACAGAGGAAGCAATTTTCAGATCTATGGAATGGATATGTCTTGCTTTTTGTATACACTCCAGTAGATAGTTGGATCTTTTGATAACCCGAATATGGCTCATCTTAATACCCTTATGTTTGCCACCATTCCTTTCCAGCCATAGGAACCAAATTAAAGGACCAAGAAAGGCAAGAGTGCTATATTAATACTTCTTTTGATAATTTAGTTTCTTGATTTACTTGAAAGACAGCCCTCGAATCAAGATGTACAATGGCAATGGCAATGGGGGGGGGGGGGGGGGGGGTGTCAGGGTTGCCAAACCTCAAACCCGTCGCGTGGCGGGGCAACCCATCCACGATTTTTTTGGAAAAATGGGTAATGAAATTTTAGGCATTGGACTAGTTAGAGTTTTTAAGTTTGAACTTTAAAAATAATATGTATATATTTGAAGGAAAAATAAATTAACAAACAACATAATGGTGTAGTGGTTGTGTATACTCATTTTCTTAAGTCCCGCCAAGGTTCAATTCTTCTTGTCCTCATTACATTTAT
Source organism: Ligustrum vulgare (assembly GCA_963555705.1). Classification (NCBI taxonomy): domain Eukaryota; kingdom Viridiplantae; phylum Streptophyta; class Magnoliopsida; order Lamiales; family Oleaceae; genus Ligustrum; species Ligustrum vulgare. Next base: position 11,084,438 of record OY743177.1, read on the forward strand.
TTTTCAATTTCTCATTGAAATCAATTCAAAAAAAAATTCCAAATTTCGGCCCGCCTCGCAGACCCAATGAGGCGGGGCTTCTCGGGTTCTTTGAGTCTAGGGTCTTTGGAATTTTTTTGTCATCCCTAGTATACAAATAAAAATTGACTATTTTCATTCTTTTTTATTATTATGATCTCGACCAGCATGAAAAGACTTTAAAATTACCTTGTAGAGATAAGTATTTTATCACAAATATTGTTGGTTTATTTAATCCAGTCAAAATTCCAAGGAATAGATATAACTAAATTAATTAACTAACCTAATAATACGAAGATTCTAATAATTTAAATAAGGAATCCAAATAGTCTCACATAATTAATTACAATGCATTGAAAACTTAAGTATTTAGACATTAAAATAATGAAATAAATAATTAAAAATATCAAACAAACCACTATTCCAAGGAGAGAATGATTTGAAATAATTTTTAGGGCCTCCGCTTGAGCTTCCAAAGATAAAGGTACATGAACATCCATTTGATCTCCATCAAAATCTGGACCTTTTGAGGCAATTATAGACCCTGGGAGAGAATTCTGATGAGTTGCAATAAAATTTAATTAACTATTTAATTTTAAAAATAAATAACAAAACTAATAAACTAAACTTAGGAAAATATAGTAGGGAATCGAATGTACAGTGTAAACAACATATAATATAATCCAAATGCAATAGTCATACATGAATTCATAATTCTTTGAAAATTAAAACGTTTAGATAAAAATGATACAAAGTACATATTGACATTTTGTACCCAAAACAAACGTGCTACTAAACTATGCCACATCTAGAATAGAAAGAGATCAGATAGATTACATAAGTGAAAAGAAAAGATTGTAAATTAAAATAAGATAAAGATTTAATCAATTATATAATAAGTATGAAAATAATTTTGTATGTATTTACAAAAAAGAAAAAATAAATTAAAAAATATACATTCAGAAAACTGTGGCAATAAAAATTATATTAACTATTTAATTGAAAAATAAATAATAAAAAATTAAAAACGTAATAAATTTAATAAACCTAGGTAAATATAATAGTGGTTTGAATATAATCTAAATGTAAAAACTTAAGTAGTCAAACATGCATTAACCAAATTGTTAACCATATTGTAGTCAAACACGCATTAATTAACCAAATAAATAATTAAAAAAATAATAACCAAACCAAATAAATAATCAAGTAGTTAACTATATTGGGTTCACACCAAGTGTTCACACTAAACTACGTACTACTTTACTTTTAAATATATAGCGTTTCACCTGTGCGATATGCACGACGTTATATCAAAACATATAATTGCGACTTCAACAACATTTTCTAATTTTTTTTTTTTTTTTCATTATATGTCAAACATGTGTATGATGAAATAAATAGGAAAATAATGAAATAATACTATAGTTTGGAAAAAGAAAATGATAATTTAAACAATAACCAACTAATGCATAGTATTCAAATGAAAAACAATAACTCGAGTAATTGAAGATCATTTAAAATTTTATTTGAGTTCATTCGTTGTATAAAAAAAGTATAAATTATAAAATATTATTATCGTCTAACATTTGAATAGTAAGAAAATAATAAATAAAGTATTAGAAAAATAACTGCATGTGCAAACTACCCATTTCATATAAATATTTTATTGAAACATTAGATTTTTTACACAGTTAATTAGATAATTTAAATCAAATTGCTCAAGCTTGAACTTTATACACAATTGAAATTGGATTATATTTGTATTTACAATGTGTTCGGGTGTTATTTTTGGGTGCTACAGTACTTTTTTATGGTTTGTTTCTTGTTTTACACGAATGACACTCCTGAAATCAAAGTTTCTAACTAAAAAAAAGGTTTATTTGCATTATCTTTTATTATTATCTTAGCCAGCGTGAAAAGACTTAAAAAATATAAAACAATTTTTATTTTTATTTTGTATTTAGAAAAAGGGGAAAGTAAATTTAAAAATATACATTCAGAAAATTGTTGAAACAAAAATTCTATTAATAATTTAATTTAAAAGACAAATAATAAAAAATTAATAAAGGCAAAAATGTAATAAGCGCAGGAAAATATAGTAGGGGATTGAATGTACAATATAAACAACATGTAATATAATCCAAATGCAATAATCATACATGAATTAATAATTCGTTCAAAATTAAAATATCTTAGTAAAAAATATACAAAGTGTAAACAATGGTGAAATAGAATATAAAAAGATTAAATAGAACATTTAAGTAAAACAAGTTGTTAATTAAAATAAGATAAAGATTTAATCAATTAGTTTGGAAATAACTTTTGTTTGTATTTTTAAAAAAAGGAGAAAATTTTAAAAAAATATATATTCAGAAAACTATTGCAATAAAAATTACATTAATTTAAAAAATAAATAATTAAAAAGTAAAAAAGTAAAAATTTAATAAACCTAGGTAAATATAATAGTGGTTCGAATATAATCCTAATGCAAGCTTAAATAGTCAAACATGTATTAACCAAATTGTTAACCACTTAACCATATTGTAATCAAACATGCATTAATTAACCAAATATAAATATAAATCAAATAATTAACCAATATTGTGTTTACACCATGTTTCACATTAAATCTCTACTTTACTTTTAAATATATTAGTATTAGTATTTCGCCCGTGCGATGCATGAAAGTTGATATCCGTAATATCGATTACGATAAGTATTCATATAATTTAATGGTTATACATAATCAACACAAATACAAAAGACATAAAAAAAATTCTATTGTAATAAATATTTAAAATTTTAAAAATAACATGACTAATTCAAATTATAACAAATTCTTTGATTAGTAAATGTCAATTTATATATTTAAATAATAAATGACAGATGGTTTTAATAATTTTTAAGAATTATTATTTATTTCATTTAAAATACAAATTTAGTAGTTTTTTAATCGTATATCATGTTTTATATAAATACAAATATAGATGCATGTGGTAGGGGTCAATATATTTTTCATAATTTATGTATTTGCATATCATATTTAACCTTTTTTCAGTTTTTATTCAAAAATATCAATCACAATAATTATAAATGTGTGACTAATCTTAACATAATAAATATTTGTATTTAACCAACAAATTATACTTTTATTTACAAAGTCAAGTAGTTAAAGAAACTATACCAAAATTCTTATATTATATAATATTTAAACAGTTATTAAAATTAAAAATGATCAAAAACAATATTAATCATCTTGAACACAATATTATTATTTATTAATATTATTTTCTAAAGATAAAATCAAAGTATCAACTCTTAAATATTAGCCTCAGTTCGTAATTTTGTTTATAAAATTAAAAATAACATAACTACTCCAAACTATTTAAAAAAAAAATAGTAATATTGAATGATAAATGACAATTTATATATTTAAAAAATAAATGACTGTTGATTTGAATAATTTTTATAAGTTATTAGTAACTTCATTGAAGATGCAAATTTTGTAGTTTTTTAATGGCCAATAGACATGCACAAAATTATTTTATCACTATTCAAATAATATTATTAGAATTGGTACTAACTTTCTTAATAAAATATTTGATATTTGAATGTATTAAACAAATATTTCATTTCATATTTGATTTAACATTTCAAAAAGTAAATGTAAAAATAAATCAAATAAATTACGATAAAATATACCAAATATTTAAAAAATTAAAAATTGCCCAACATGTATATTGCAAATACATTTAACTTTATATACAAAAAATCATCTATGCATCTCAATTTATAAAAAGCGGGTGTTTAGCCCACAAGGCATAACATTTTATCACTTACCTGTATAAAATTGATTTACAAAAATCAATTTTTGACTTCATTTCGCATTCACACTTGCTAGACATTTCTACTTTTATATATACTAAGTATAGATAATACAATAAGAAGTATTAGTAACATTCACTTGCTGAATGTTGCTAAATCTCAAACATTCATATCAATGGCAACATGCAACCACTGAATGTTGCGGTAAACTCCTTTTTGCAACATGCAATTGACAAATGTTTCCGTTTGCATGTTGCAAAATGTCTTTTTCTTGTAGTGATGTTGTTTGAATCAAAAATAATAACTCCCACCACTGAATATCATTTAAAATTTTATTTTAGTTATTCATTGTATAAAAAGTATGATTTATAAAAATATTATTATTATCTAACATTTGAATAGTAAAAATAATGGTATATAAAGTACTAGAAAAATAACCATATGTACAAACTCAAACTCAAAATTGAAATTTAATGATAAATTACTCGAGCTTAAACTTTAGATATAGTTAAAATTGAATTATATTTGTAATTATAGTGTGTCAGGGTGTTATTTTTGAGTTCTATAATACTTTTTTTTTTTTTTTTTTTTGTGAATTATCCTAACTTGAAAAACCAAGCCTAGGATAAGGTTTTATTGAATATCAAAGTGTACAATGAGGGGGGCCAAACCTTACCTCAATTTAACAGATAAAGGCAATCTAAATTAGAAGAACCTTACATTTAACATCTCTAAAATAGGCATGGTAATTAAAAGATGACTCTCGGATAGAAAATAAGTTACAAAGTAAACTAAATCAGCCAAGTAAACCTGTAAACATTGTTGGGATTTTTTGGTCCCAATCAAACCTCGGGGGCAATGATAATAAACAGTGTCGGATTTTAAGCTTCACAATTAGGCAGCCCACGCGCTAAAATAAATAAATAAATCAATCAATCAAATAAATTACGATAAAATATACCAAATATTTAAAAAATTAAAAATTGCTCAACATGTATATTGCAAATACATTTAACTTTATATACAAAAAATCATCTATGCATCTCAATTTATAAAAAGCGAGTGTTTAGCTCACAAGGCATAACATTTTATCACTTATTTGTATAAAATTGATTTACAAAAATCAATTTTTGACTTCATTTCGCATTCACACTTGCTAGACATTTCTACTTTTATATATACTAAGTATAGATAATACAATAATAAAGATTGTAGTCAAACATGCACTAATTAACCAAATAAATATTAATAAAATAGTTAACCATATTATGTTCACACCATATGTTTACACTAAACCACTACATGGTCTCTCGTATCGACAATCATAGCAAAACATATTTAAGTACAGATTGAATTTGTCAATCGGATGGAAATGATAATTTGTTTCAAAATCTCCACACTAACTTTTAATGGAATTAGATGTTCCGGTGTATCTAATCACGAATTGAAGTTGAAAATTGGTATACCCGTTATGCTGTTGCGGAATATTAATGATCACTTCGTAAGCTTGTGTAATGGTACGAGATTCATTGTTACAAAACTTGAAAATCACATTGTTGAAGCACAAATTCTCGGTGGTAATATATGAAATATTAAATATATGCCAATGTTAATGATAATTTCAATAAATCCATATGATTGAAAAATGAAATGGATTGGCTGACGCTAAGGGGATTTTTAGGCAATTTATTTTATAAAACTCAAATTCTAATTTACCACATATTATTGACATAATCCGCATTTAATGATTACAGAAATATTATACAGTTTCTTTGTAGCCAGACTACTTGCAAATACAGATTTCAGAAAATCATAATTGATTTTGATAATAAATTCCAATCCCTACAATTCATTTTTCAAAAGTCTATAAAAGGATTCTACCATCTTGAAGAAGCATCAAATATAAAAAAAAAAAAAAAAAAAAAAAAAAAAAAAAAAAAAGGACATGAATTGTACCATGTTATTTAAAATCCTTTTACAAATCCTCGACCTATCTGCCAACCTTCTCAAGGCAAACTCTTGTCTTATAACCCGAGCACACAGCAAAAGGGTCACTGTTCGCAACAGACCCCCTCAAGGTCCCAACGCATTGAGGTTGCATTGTGCATCTGGAGATGATAATCTTGGATTTCATACGTTAAATGTAAACCAAGATTTTAGCTGGAAGTTTTGTGAGAATTTTGGATTCAAAATACATTGTATTTCTGTCATCTTTGGTGGGTTCAAAGGATAAAAGCTTTTGAAGTTTATAATGCCAAATGGGTCTACCATTGTCCAGATGGTTTATGTCTTTGGGTAGCAAAGAGTGATGGGATCTATTTTCAGCACAGTAGTAATGGAAAGTTCGAAAAGAAGTATTCCTGGTAATAAGATATAAGTTGTGCATTATGGAAATAAGAAATTAAATTGTTTCTTGTTACATATTTACCTGAATAAATTTTGGTCGTTTCTTTTACCTTATTGAATTAATATTCTCTTACTGTCTGTGGAAAATAAACTAACTCAAGAAATTAGTGCCTAATATTTTAGGAATATTAAATAGCCAAATAAGGACCTATCGATTTTTTTTTTGGGCAAGATTAGACCCCGAATCATCTTTCTTTGCCCAATAAGGCCCTCCGTCCACCGTCGTTAACTTTTTTTTCGAGTAAATAGCCAAATAAGGACTATAGTTTTAGGTAGCTCCCTATTAAGGACATATCATTTTAGGTCACTGTCTATTCAGGATCTATCATTAGGTCGCTGCCAAATAAGGACCTATCGTTTTAGGTCGCTGCCTATATAGGACCTATCATTTTTTTTATTTTTTTTCAAGATCTTACCCTAAATCACCTATCATTTCAAAGTTTTGCGTTTTAATTTACTTTTAAAATATTATCCCATCAAATTTCATTTTTCGTTATAACTTCATTGAACAAATCAAAAATACGTTATGTGTTTAATAATTTTTTCCTATTTTTAATTCAAATAATTATCTTTTAATCCTCTGTTGGGCAATACTATTTTGTTTATAAACATACATTTTTAACAATTTAAAGAACATATTTATGCTTTCAATGAAATTTTTTTAACTCAAAAAAGTATGTTACCGATAAAAATAGATTTTTTTTTTAAAGTAAGGTGAATGTAAAACATTTTATTTTAAACTCACTTAAATTTTTATTGAAACTATCAATTAATTTATATAAAAAAAGAAAAATAATTATTTTCTAATTAATGCGTATAAAATAAATAATTAAAAATATATAATATTCCACGTCTTATGTGTCAAATTAATATTAAGGACCTATTTATTTTATAATTATTTTCTCATTGATGCCTATAAAATAAATAATTTAAATAATTAAGAATATATAATATTCCACATCTTATAAGTCAAATTAATATTAAGGACCTATTTATTTTATTCACATTAATTGAAAAACAATTAATTGATAATTTCGATAAGAATTTAAGTGAGTTTAAAATAAAATGTTTTACTGTTTGTGATTATTATCCAATTTTACGTATTTTAAAGAAATAAATAAATGAGAATATATAATTTTGGGATATAAATTTTTTCATTTAGAGTGAAACTTATAAAAGATTCAATTTTATTTCTTTAACTCTAAATTGATTTTATTTGCTAATAATTTCATTTATTTAATTGCAGATACATTTTCGATAATTTCAACCCAAAAATCCCTAAGTTAATGAACCGGAAAGGAACCACAGTTCAGCTATCATTGGGCTTTTCTTTTGGACCTGAAAGAGAGGAAAAACCTTGAGCTCTCAACCCTCAAAAAGCAGCAACCACTCACGCATTCTCTCTGTGTGTGCTGTCCCTATCTCTATAAGAAAGAAAACTGCAGCCGTCTTCTCCCTGGCTGCCTGTGTCTTCTCCCTCTCTGCCTGTGTCTTCTATCTTCAATACCCAGCAGCATCTTCATCTTCTTCTCTCCTTTCTCTCTCAACTTCCACAACCAGCCGCAAGTCCTCTCCCTCAGCCATCAGTTCCAGCCGCAACCTTTCTCTCAACTCTCCTCAGCATCCTCTCCCTCACGGAACTCAACCAACAGCCCACCTCTCTCCCCTCAGCTTCCTCATCAACAGCCGTAGCTCCACTCACGCAGGCTGTTCCGCACGCTGCCGCCAACTACCAGCTCTCTACAAAAAAAACCAGCACCCTGCCAGTTCTTCACGTCCCCAGCCAGCTGCTCCTCACTCCCGGCAGCAACTTATTTTCCAACCAGCAGCCTCTGTTTTTGGTTATTTGTTGTAATTTAAATTATTACATTTTGTCTAGATTTTCAATTGTTTTGATTGGTAGTTCATATAGATTCGGATTATTGATTTTAGATATATTTTAGTTATCGAAACTTTATTCCCGAATTTGAATTTCGTTCGAGTAATGGTTAATTGTTTACTTGATTTTTATTTCGTTAATTTAATTATGTTCGGCTAAGTTATATTTGAGGGGAGTTATTCTTAGCTTCAATGGATATGTTTTAATTCGTTATGATGAATTCTTGTGATTAATAATAATAATTAACGAGTGTTTTAAAGTTTCAAATTATTTTACTTCGATTGATGTCGTTGATGTGATATGTATTGAATATGCACATGACATGCTCGACTAAATTCCGTAAAATATATTGATTAATTTTCGTACTAATATTTCCAAATTTTATCGATCTCAAGAAATTCATGCTAAATTTATTTGCAAAGTCCAATTGATAGCGAAAGAATAACTCCACTCAAATTTCCCTTTCATTGCAATTTAATTATATTCTCTTCCAATTCGTTTTAACACAATTGAAATCATAGTTTAAGTTTCGAATTTAGAAAATATTACGATACCAATAAAATCCCTAGGAAGAATGACCCTGGATTATTGCTAGGCTACAACTTGACCCCTTTATACTTGGAGGGTAGATTTAACATCGAGTCAAGTTTTTGGCGCCGTTGCCGGGGATTATTTTGGTGTTAATTGATTTTGCTGAATTCTTTTTATTTTATTGTTATTTTTTTCTCTCGACTACTATTCTTGATATTGTTCTTTGTTTATGTCCGTTTGGTTTCGAGATAATTCTAAGCGATTAGTAAGATCGGAACCTACTAACCAATTTTTAATTCTTGAAAATCAGCAGGTAGTAATGGCAAATAATGCAGATCCAAATGAGGCGCCAGTCGTTCGAAGTCTTAGAGATTATATTTTTCCAACAATGGCAAGCACTCCATCATGCATTGTAGTTCATGCAAATGCAGCGGTCTTCAACTTCAAACCGGGAATGATTGATTATCTACCACGCTTCCATGGGATGCCATCAGAGAGTCCATATCACCACATCCAGGAATTCGAAGGAGTTTGTTTTACTTTTCTTGAAAGAAATTGCACTGAGGAAGTCATTCGACTCAAGCTTTTCCCTTTTTTCACTAAAGGATAAAGCTAAGTCGTGGCTTAACTCTTTGAGGCCTAGTTCAATTACAAATTGGGCAAATATGCGGAAAGAGTTCATTAAAAAGTTTTTTCCACCACAAAGAACCACCGCTATTCAAAGACAAATCATGAATTTTTCTCAAAAGAATAATGAAGATTTTTACACTAGTTGGGAAAGATTCAAAGATTTGTTGTTATCTTGTCCCCATCATGGTTATGAGCAATGGATGTTAACTAAATTTTTTTATGAAGGGCTCAGACCAGAAATGAGGCAATTTGTGCAAACCATGAGTAATGGTGATTTCTTTGCAAAAGACCCGATGAAGTTTTTACATTTTTTGATGATTTAGATGAAAATGCCCAATCTTGGGATAACATTGATGAGTTTGATAGGGGTGTTGCAATAAAAACTGAATTTCCAAAGATTGCATCTGGAAATGGAATTCATTCACTTAGAGCAGATGATGACATAAATGCCCGATTGGCTGTCATTACTCGAAAACTTGAAAATTTGGAAACTAAAAAAGTGAATGAAGTCAATTCATCTTCCACTATTTTAGAAAAATGTTCAATTTGTGATGATGTACAACATTTAACCTCTGATTGTCCTGCACTTCCCCAACTAAAAGAGATGTATTTTGATCAATCTGTTGCTATTAATATGATTTCCAAACCTTATTCTAACCCATATTCGAGTACTTATAATCCAGGTTGGAGAAATCATCCAAATTTCAGTTGGAGGAATGATCAAGGAGGAAGCAATAATGTTGGCAACAATGCTGGACCTTCACAACCAACACTTTATATGCCACCGCAGAAGAGAAGTCTGGAAGACCAAATCCAACAATTCATGCAAAGCCAAGCTGCCATCAACAATCAAAACTCTGAGGCCATCAATGACATCCGATCTCAGCTTACAAAGCTGACTACTCAGGCAAGTGCATCAGAAAAAGGTAAGTTTCCAGCTCAACCAATGCCTAATCCTCAAACTCAATACAATGGGGTCGATGAGCCCAATCTGAGACATGTGAAAGCAGTAACTACCTTGAGAAGTGGTAAGCAAATCCAAGTTCCTGAACCTAAAGAGGACTTGGTGGGTAAGCAAGTTGAACCTCCTGTTGATAATATTGTATTAAAATCTCTATCTGATGTTCAGGAACCACCTAGGCCAATAGTAGGTGCACCCCCTGCCCCTTTTCCTCAAAGATTACAACCTGGTAATAAGACCAAAAATCAAACAGAAATTCATGAGATTTTTAAGCAAGTTAGGGTAAATATTCCTCTGTTAGATGCAATTCAACAAGACCCTGCCTATGCTAAATTTCTTAAGAATTTGTGTACAGTGAAAAGGAAGCTAGCTGTTAAGAACAAAGCATTTTTAACTGAACAAGTGAGTTCTATCATACAATGCCAAACTCCTCAAAAATTTAAAGATCCTGGTTCTCCAACCATTGCTTGTATGATAGGAACCACTCGTATTGGTCATGCCTTGCTAGATTTAGGTTCAAGTGTGAATCTTTTGCCCTTTAGTATGTATACACAGCTTGGTCTAGGTGAGCTTAAGTCTACCCCCATGATTTTACAATTAGCAGATAGATCTGTTAAAAAGCCTAGAGGGATAATTGAGGATGTTTTGGTTCAAGTCGATAAATTCTATTATCCAGTTGATTTTGTTGTTATTGATGTTCAAAGTACACCTAAAACTTCCCCTCAAATCCCTGTTATTCTTGGTAGACAATTTCTTGCAACTTCAAATGCTTTGATAAATTGTAGGAGTGGTATTTTAAAGTTGACTTTTGGCAATATGTCTTTGGAACTTAACATTTTCAATGCTTGTAGGCAACCAAAAGATTTTGATGAAGTGCAGGAAGTTAATATGCTGGAAGAGCTCCTAGTTGAGTTAGAAGATCCTGATGAGCAACTTGAGCAAAATCTCGAATTGGACAGCATTCAAGACTCTTCAAAAAGTGTAACAACAGCAGCCGTAAGAGCTTGGCAGCCAAACATTGAGCCTCTAAATGTTAGCCAGACACCCATGCAAACATCAGCAGAGAAGATGCCAACTCTGGAGCTTAAACCTCTTCCATCGGAACTAAAGTATGCATTCTTGGGACCTAATGAATCATACCCTGTGGTAATCTCTTCTACTCTTACTTGTGATCAGGAAAATATGTTGTTGAAAGTGTTGAATGATCATAGATCTGCAATAGGTTGGACTATAGCTGATATTAAAGGAATTAGTCCTCTAGTGTGCACTCATAGAATTTTTCTAGAAGAAAATGCTAATCCTTCAAGGGAATCTCAAAGAAGGCTAAACCCTAACATGAAAGAGGTTGTTAAAAATGAAGTTTTAAAATTACTTGATGCAGGTATTGTTTATCCTATTGAAGACAGCAAGTGGGTAAGTCCTACTCAAGTAGTACCTAAGAAAACTGGGGTTACTGTTGTTGAAAATGAACAGGGAGAAATGATAACTAAAAGAGTACCCACTAGTTGGAGAATGTGTATAGAATATAGGAAATTGAATTCCATGACCAGAAAAGACCACTTTCCTTTACCATTTTTAGATCAAGTGTTAGAAAGAGTTGCTGGACATTCATTCTATTGTTTCTTGGATGGTTTTTCAGGCTATCATCAAATTGAAATAGCATTAGAAGACCAAGAAAAAACTACTTTTACTTGCCCTTTTGGGACGTTTGCTTTTAAAAGAATGTCTTTTGGTCTTTGTAATGCCCCAGCAACTTTTCAAAGATGCATGCTTAGCATATTCAGTGACATGATAGAAAACTTTTTGGAAGTATTCATGGATGATTTTTCTGTGTATGGTGATTCATTTGATGATTGCCTAACAAATTTGAAAGCTGTTTTATGCAGGTGTGAAGATAAGCAACTTCTCCTTAATTGGGAGAAATGTCATTTCATGGTAACACGAGGAATTGTTTTAGGTCATATAATTTCTTCTAAAGGCATGGAAGTAGATAAGGTAAAAGTAGATTCAATTTCTAGGTTACCTATTCCTTCATCTGTAAAAGATGTTCGATCATTTTTAGGCCATGCAGGTTTTTATAGGAGATTCATAAAAGATTTTAGTATCATAGCAAAACCTTTGACTACACTTTTGATGCATGATACAAAATTTGTTTGGACTAATGAATGCACTGCAGCTTTTGAACATTTAAAAAAGGCACTCACCACTGCACCCATAGTTAGATCACCTGATTGGTATCTACCTTTTGAATTAATGTGTGATGCAAGTGATATAGCCGTAGGGGCAGTGCTTGGCCAAAGGAAAGGTAAGGAACCTTATGTAATCTACTATGTTAGCAGAACTTTGAATCAAGCTCAATTGAATTACACAACTACTGAAAAAGAGTTGCTAGCTATAGTTTTTGCACTGAAAAAATTTAGAACTTATCTTATTGGGACTCCTGTTACCATCTTTACTGATCACTCTGCTCTTAAATATTTGTTCACAAAGAAAGATGCTAAACCTTGACTCATTCGATGGATTTTGTTAATGCAGGAATTTGACATCACAATTAAGGATAAAAAAGGGGTGGAAAATGTTGTCGCTGATCATTTATCCAGATTAAATTCTGAAAATTCAAAAGTTTCTCACCCTTTAAATGATTCATTTCCCGATGAACAGTTATTTAGCTTGAATATTGTTCCATGGTTTGCTGACTTGGTTAATTATCTGGTGACATGTCATATGCCCTCAAATTGGAGTGTCCAAGACAAAATGAGGATGAAAGCTATTGCAAGGAACTTCTTTTATGATGATCCATACTTATTCAAATATTGTGCTGATCAGATCATTCGAAGATGTGTTCCTGATGATGAGGTACAACAAGTTCTTAATTTCTGTCATTCTCATGCTTGCGGAGGCCATTTCTCTTCGCAGAAAACAGCTGCTAAGGTACTTCAATGTGGTTTTTATTGGCCTATTTTATTTAAGGATGCTCATACATTTTGTAAAAATTGTGAAGCATGTCAGAAACTTGGTAGTCTCAGCCATAGGAATATGATGCCATTAGCCCCAATCCTCGTTCTTGAAATTTTTGATTGTTGGGGATTAGATTTCATGGGTACTTTTCCCCCTTCTTTTGGATATTTATATTTATTGGTTGCTGTTGATTATGTGTCAAAATGGGTAGAGGCTATTCCATGTAGAACAAATGATCATAAAGTTGTGCTCAAATTTTTGAAAGAACATATTTTTTCTAGGTTTGGTATGCCTAAGGCCATAATTAGCGATGGAGGAACACATTTTTGTAATAAACCTTTTGAAACCTTATTAAAGAAATATGGCATTAGGCATAAGATTTCCACTCCCTATCACCCTCAAACTAATGGTCAAACTGAACTAGCCAACCGGGAAATTAAAGGCATTTTGACAAAAACAGTGAATCCAAATAGAAAAGACTGGGCTATAAAATTGGATGATGTTTTTGGGCCTATAGGACTGCTTTTAAAACTGTTCTTGGAATGTCTCCTTATAGAATTGTATTTGGAAAACCTTGTCATTTGCCGGTTGAAATTGAACATAAAGCTTATTGGGCAATCAAAACACTCAACTTTGACTTAGATCAAGCTAGTGAATTTAGGAAATTGAAATTGAATGAGTTAGATGAATTGCGTTTGGAAGCGTATGAGAATGCAAAAATTTCAAAAGAGAAAATGAAAGTTTTTCACGATAAGAGAATTTTTAGAAAATCATTCTTCCCTTCTCAAAAAGTATTGCTATATGACTCTAAGCTTCATCTGTTTCCTGGTAAATTGAGAACTAAATGGATTGGTCCTTACATTGTGCAAACTGTTTATCCTTATGGAGCGGTTGAAATCTTGGATCCAAAAACTGGTACTATTTTTAAAGTTAATGGACAACATCTGAAACCATTTTTGGATAATTTTTCTGCTAAAGTTAATGAACTACCTCTGCTGGACCCTGATTCCAGCGGCTGATTTTCTTGGAACTAACTTTTATTATTATGTATATATTTTCTTTTCTTTTTGCAGATTTTATTCTTTTCTTCATTTTTTTTTATTTTTCATTCTTGAATTAATTGCTCATGTGCATAGGACTCCTCTCAGGTACACTCTTCTCCTTTAGCTTGATTTAATTTTGAGTCAGGTCTATTAATCACTGTTCACTTTTCTTCTCTTTGAGTCATTGAGGACAATGTTTGATTTTAGTTGGGGGGAGAGTGACTCAAATGTACTTGTTTTGCATCAAGTCTTCTGTGGTAGTTGAGCATTAAAATTGAGTACATCATGAGTCGTGAATTATATTTTTGTTATTCTGTAAAGACCTCCCTCCTAAAATTTTTTTTTTTTTATGCACGAATTTAAGCCTTGTGGTAAGATGGATAGTCAACACATACAACTAGAGCTCTCTCAAGTTTAAGTAATTTTATTTGTTCATCATGAGAGTTGAGTGATTGGTGATTTTCTTATATTGCCCTTGTTTGATATTGCTACTTCCGTTGGGCATCATTACACGGATTGTGGATTGTTGGTGGTTTACACTTGAGAAACGATGAAGGTCAATGTCAAATAAAAATTTGATCATTTGAAGCTAATATTATCATATTCTCTTCCCATCACAAATCCCTTCATATCCACAAAATTCCTTCATAGCCACAAAGCTCTTTCATCTATTTCACATTAAAAATGACATTACATCCAGACATTGCTTCCATAAATACATAACCTTGTTTCTACTTTCAAGTATAAGTGAGGATGATTATTTTTGCTCCATATTTGAGAAACAAACGTTCAGTGCATGAAAAAGAAAGAAAAGTGGAGTTAGAAAGTATTTGACAGTCATTGAGACTAGAGGAGAATGTTGAAGAATTATTTGAGAAGATTTCAGTTTCAAAAAAAAAAAACACAAAAAAACACAAAAAAAGAAAGAAAGAAAGAAAAGGGAGACGTATTGAAGAGAAAGTAATTAAATGATGTGAAGAAGAAAGTAAGCTTGAAATGTGATTAAAAGTGAAAATTATTATCCTTACTTATATATTGAAAGACTTCGATTTTTACCTACTTCTTTTATTTCCTTATCCTATCAAAAAAAAAAAAAAATGCTACCATTGCATCGTATACTTCCATTGGAATTTCTTGTTTTATTATTATCACTGAAATATGCAAACCTCTTCTTCCATCACTCTTTATCAATTCTCTTGAGAACACCATCACTACCTTTACGTTGACATTGACATTTTGATCTTAAGTAGGCTTGTGGTAAGAATGGTTGAGTCCCAATGGTTGTGAGCTTTTCACGAGGTCAATATTTGCATTGCTGTCATCCACATATATATGGCATTTATTGAATGTTTGAGTGATCAATTTTCAAACTCCATGAGTGACCCCCTAACCAATCCAGAAACAAAATACACATACCCGTGAGTATATGGAGTTTATACTTGGCTTGAGTGAATACTTGACACTGTATGTGTTGGGGTTAGTGGTTTGATGGATCGGCTTAAAACACACACACACAAAATTTTGGGAAAGTTTTTATGAATTAATTTGGATAAAATACTTGATCTCTTGATTTTGCGAAGTTGCTATGCTCAACTATCTAAATTCATTCTCAATTGAAGTTTTTCATGGAGGTAGACATGTTTTTAATTCGCTTGAATTGCTAGAGACTTGCAAAAAGCTAGTTGGGGAGTGTGATTATTGTCCAATTTTACGTATTTTAAAGAAATAAATAAATGAAAATATATAATTTTGGGATATAAATTTTGTCATTTAGAGTGAAACTTATAAAAGATTCAATTTTATTTCTTTAACTCTAAATTGATTTTATTTGTTAATAATTTCATTTATTTAATTGCAGGTACATTTTCGATAATTTCAACCCAAAAATCCCTAAGTTAATGGACCGGAAAGGAACCACAGTTCAGCTATCATTGGGCTTTTCTTTTGGACCTGAAAGAGAGGAAAAACCTTCAGCTCTCAACCCTCAAAAAGCAGCAACCACTCACGCATTCTCTCTGTGTGTGCTGTCCCTATCTCTATAAGAAAGAAAACTGCAGTCGTCTTCTCCCTGGCTGCCGTGTCTTCTCCCTCTCTGCCTGTGTCTTCTATCTTCAATACCCAGCAGCATCTTCATCTTCTTCTCTCCTTTCTCTCTCAACTTCCACAACCAGCCGCAAGTCCTCTCCCTCAGCCATCAGTTCCAGCCGCAACCTTTCTCTCAACTCTCCTCAGCATCCTCTCCCTCACGGAACTCAACCAACAGCCCACCTCTCTCCCCTCAGCTTCCTCATCAACAGCCGTAGTTCCACTCACACAGGCTGTTCCGCACGCTGTCGCCAACTACCAGCTCTCTACAAAAAAACCAGCACCCTGCCAGTTCTTCACGTCCCCAGCCAGCTGCTCCTCACTCCCGGCAGCAACTTATTTTCCAACCAGCAGCCTCTGTTTTTGGTTATTTGTTCTAATTTAAATTATTACATTTTGCCTAGATTTTCAATTGTTTTGATTGGTAGTTCATATAGATTCGGATTATTGATTTTAGATATATTTTAGTTATCGAAATTTTATTCCCGAATTTGAATTTCGTTCGAGTAATGGTTAATTGTTTACTTGATTTTTATTTCGTTAATTTCCTTATGTTCGGCTAAGTTATATTTGAGGGGAGTTATTCTTAGCTTCAATGGATATGTTTTAATTCGTTATGATGAATTCTTGTGATTAATAATAATAATTAACGAGTGTTTTAAAGTTTCAAATTATTTTACTTCGATTGATGTCGTTGATGTGATATGTATTGAATATGCACATGACATGCTCGACTAAATTCCGTAAAATATATTGATTAATTTTCGTACTAATATTTCCAAATTTTATCGATCTCAAGAAATTCATGCTAAATTTATTTGCAAAGTCCAATTGATAGCGATAGAATAACTCCACTCAAATTTCCCTTTCATTGCAATTTAATTATATTCTCTTCAAATTCGTTTTAACACAATTGAAATCATAGTTTAAGTTTCGAATTTAGCAAATATTACGATACCAATAAAATTCCTAGGAAGAATGACCCTGGATTATTGCTAGGCTACAACTTGACCCCTTTATACTTGGAGGGTAGATTTAACACCGAGTCAACCCTACTTTAAAAAAAAATATTTTTATCGGTAACTATATATACTTTTTTGAGTTAAAAATAGAAAAAAAAAATCATTAAAAATATAAACATGTTTTTTGAATTGCTCAAATGGTGTGTTTATAAACGAAATAATATTGTCCAACAGAGGATTAAAAGATAATTATTTGACATAAAAATAGAAAAAAAAATATTAAACATATAAACGTATTTTTTGAATTATTAGATGGAGTTATAACGGGAAATGAAAATTGATAGGACATTATTTTAAAAGTAAATTAAAACGCAATACTTGGAAATGATAGGTGATTTAGAGAAAGAACTTGCCAAAAAAAAAACGATAGATCTTAAATAGGCAGCGACCTAAGATGATAGGTCATTATTTCACTATTTACTCGAAACAATAAGTTCTTAATTAAATGATAGGTCCTTAACAGGCAGCGACCTAAAACTATATGTCCTTAGTAGGCATCTACCTAAAATGATAGGTCCTTATTTGGCTATTTACTCGAAAAAGTTAATGGCAGTGGACGGAGGTCCTTATCGGGTAAAGAAAGATGATTCGGGGTCTAATCTTGTCAAAAAAAAAATGATAGGTCCTTAATAGGCAGAGACCTAAAACGGTAGGTTCTTACTTGGCTATTTACTCTTTTAGGAAGTCATATTACTTGTTGATATATGATACGTGAAATTTATTTCAATAAGTATTAATTTATTAAAAACTACAAATAATTTACAAGTTTAACTTTGTGGATTAAGTACACGAATACAAAACTTTAAGAGGCCTATTCCTATATTTTGAATATCACGTATTTTAAAAGACATTTTAAGAATATATAACATATTATCAAAACTAGGTAATCAAACAATGAAAATCATATCAACGGTTTGTAATTAATTACAATTGTTAATTTCAATTTTGGAATCAATTACAAATGTAACTAAGTAATTACTATTGTAACTTAATTCAAGAGTTTCTGGCCATTGTCGAGAATACCCTAGGAAAAATGAAGATTTTGAAGTAGTAGCTCTTACTTCTTGCAGTAGGTTTTGCTGGCATCTCAGATGGTTCACATGTCATGCAGATTTCGTTTTTGGGGTGTCCTTCCCTTTATCTATATCTAATACAGTATATCATGAGTCACTCGAAATTTCATTTTTTGTTTTAAACTTAATTGAATTAGTTACATATTGTGATGAATTACAGTTTGTAATTAATTAAAATTGCAACTTTATTTTAGTTTTATAATTAATTACAATTGTAACTAATGAATTTATAAAACATGATAGATTTTTTGGGCTAAAATTAATTGAATTACTTACATTCACCTTAATTACAACTTAATTACATCATGTAATCAATTACACTTTACAATTAAATACAGTTGTAACTTTATTTCAATTTCGTAATTAATTACAATTGTAAGTAATGAATTCATAAGCATTAGTGTAATTCATAATTTGTAATTAATTATATTAGTATAGATTTCATGGAACAACTTCTCCTCTTCTATCCTGTTTAAATGGCTTAAACTTTTAGTGTGTCGTTCAAATGGTACTAGATATAAAAGAAACGGTGGCTAAATAATTTATACATAAATATTATTAAAATTAATCGTTGTTGAATATCAAGATGAATTTAATAATTTGGGTAAAGTTTTCATTGATTAAGCCCCTGTTCCGATAAAGGGACCGATAAAGGTCCCTAATTATAACTCAATTTATTTGACTTTTCGAGGTAAAGTATGTGTTTGAAAATTGGAGACGGAATATTTATGGTTAAAAAATGGTTTGAGATATTATGTAAATCCTAAATTGGTTTATTATCACTTTATCTTACCAACTAAGAAAACAATAAATAATGAAAGCCCTAACTTTTCGCGGGATTCGATTCTAGGATTCAAAAAAGAATGTGAATAGAATTGGGTTTAGGGTTTCTTGCGCTCTTCTTTGAGTTATATCCATACAAGACTCTTTGAATTTCGCTTGATACTTTTGAACTTGAGGTCAAAAAAGCTCGCTTTTAGAAGGGTTACTCTTCAGGTTAATTAATTTCTTAAATTAAAATTATTTTTTCTTAATTTCCCAAAATTATATATCTTCAAATGGTGTTCTTGCATTGTTTATTGAAATAATTTTCAATTGCTCTGTGAGAAATATCTATGCAATTTTGTTCTATTAATTGAGGCTGCAATGTAAAATCTTGAAATTCAGATTAACTCTATTAATAAATAGGGTCAGGAATCTTGAAATTGAGTGTCTTGTTTTTTTTTTTTTTTTTTTTAAATACTTAATTTTGAAAATATATTTTTTTTAAAAAAAAATTAGGGCACTGTTATTATTATAACTTACTTTAATTTACAGTTTTTAATAAATTAATATTTTTTTGAAATAAATTTCACATATCATATATCAAGAAGTCATATATCAAGAAGTAATATGACTTCCTAAAATATGAGGCACTAATTTGTTGAGTTAGTTTATTTTCCACCAGATAGTAAGAGAATATTAATTCAAGAAGGTAAAAGAAACTACCAAAATTTATTCAAGTAAATATGTAACAAGAAACAATTTATTTAATTTCTTATTTCCATAATGCACAACTTAATTCATATTACCAGGAATACTTCTTTTCAAACATTCCATTACTACTATACTGAAAATAGATCCCATCACTCTTTGCTACCCAAAGGCAAAAACCATCTGGACAATTGTAGACCCATTTGGCATTATAAACTTAGAAAGCTTATCCTTTGAACCCCACCAAAGATGACAGAAATACAATGTATTCTGAATCCAAAAATTCTCATAAAACTTCCAGCTAAAATCTTGGCCTACATTTAACGTATGAAATCCAAGATCATCATCTCCAGATGCACAGTGCAACCTCAATGCGTTGGAACCTTGAGGGAGTTTGTTGTGAACAGTGACCCTGATGCTGTATGCTCGGGTAAGACATGAGTTTGCCTTGAGAAGGTTGGCTGATAGGATGAGGATTTGTAAAAGGATTTTAAATAACATGTTACAATTCATGTTTTTTTATATTTGATGCTTCTTCAAGATGGTAGAATCCTCTTATAGACTTTTGAATACAATAGAACGTGAATTGTAGGGATTGGAATTTATTATCAAAATCAGTTATGACTTTTTGAAATCTGTTTTTGCAAGTAGAAGTGTGGCTACAAAAAACTGTATAATATTTCTGGAATCATTAAATGCGGATTATGTCAATAATATATATGGCAATTAGAATTTGAGTTTTCTATAATAAATTGCCTAAAAATCCTTTTAGCATCAGCCAATCCATTTAATTTTTCAAAATGATTGGTTTTAAGTGGGGATTTATTGAAATTATCATTTACATTAACATTGGTATATATGTAATGTTTTATATATGATCATATATGTAATTTTATTCCTTTAAAAATACTTTCAGAATCGATAAAAATTAACTTTCAAGTATCTTTATCTTCATCTTTATATATATTTAAAAGTAAAGTAGTAGTTTAATGTGAATACAATATGGTTACTTATTTGATTAATATTTATATTTGGTTAATTAATGCATGTTTGACTACATTATTTATTTGGTTAATATATGTTTGACTATTTAAGTTTGCATTTGGATTATATTCGGACCATTATTATATTTCCCTGGGTTTATTAAGTTTTTTAAGATTTTAATATTTATTTTTTAAATTAAATAATTAGTGTAATTTTTTATTGCAATAGTTTTTTGGATGTATATTTTTAAAATTTTCCCCCTTTTTTATAAATACAAGCAAAAGTTATTTCCAAACTTATTGTGTAATTGATTAAATCTTTATCTTATTTTAATTAACAAATTTTTTCACTTAAATAAATATTCTATTTTATCTATTAATATTTTATTTAACCATTGTTTGTACTTTGTATCTTTTTTACCTAAATATTTTTATTTTGAACGAATTATTAATTCATGTACAACTATTGCATTTGGAATATATTACATGTTGTTTATACTATAGATTCAATTTGCTTACTATATATTAGCCTAAGTTTATTAATTTTTTTGTCTTTATTAATTTTTTATTATTTCTTTTCAATTAAATTATTAGTATAATTTTTGTTGCAACGGTTTTCTGAATGTTTATTTTTAAATTTATTTTTTGCTTTTTTTATAAATACAAACAAAAATTATTTTAAATCATTCTTCATTTACTTGGAATAGTGGTTTGTTTGATATTTTACATTTATTTGTTTCATTATTTTAATGTCTAATAGTGAATACTTAAGTTTTCAATGCATTGTGACCAATTACGTGTGACTCTTTGGATTTCTTATTTTAATGATTAGAACATTCTTATTATTTGTTCGATTAATTAATTTAGTTACATCTATTCCTTGAGATTTCAACTTGATTAAATAAACCAACAATATTTGTGATAAAATATTTATTTTTGCAAGGTATTAATTTTAAATTTTTTCACAGTGACCGAGATAATAATAAAGGAGAATGTAATAGTCATTTTTTTTTTTAATTTTTTTAGTTGCACACCTTGATTCCATGGCTGCAATTCATATAAAACAAGAAACTAAACAATTAAAAAGATATTATAGCACTAAAAAATAACTCCCGAACATATTGTAATTACAAATATAATTTGATTTCAGTTGTGTCTAAATTTCAAGCTTGAGCAATTTGATTAAATTATCTAATTAACTTTATAAAAAATTTAATGCTTCAATAAAATATTTATATGAAATTTGGTATTTGTTTATTTTTCTGATACTTTATTTATTATTCTTTTTACTATTTAAATGTTAGATGATAAAAATATTTTATAATTTATACTTTCTTTTTTTATACAACGAATGAACTAAAATAAAATTTTAAATGTTCTTCAATTATTAATCGAGTTATTATTTTTCATTTAAATACTATGCATTAGTTCATTATTGTTTAAATTCCCCTTTTCTTTTTTCAAAACTATAGTATCATTTCATTATTTTTCTATTTATTTCGTCATACACATGTTTGACATATAATAAAAAAAAATAAAAAAAATATTGAAATCGTAATTATATGTTTTGATATCATGTTGTACATAGCACGAGTGAAACACTAGTATATTTAAAAGTAAAGTAGTAGTTTAGTGTGATGGTATGAACCCAATGTAGTTAATTATTTGATTTGGTTATATATTTGTTTAATTATTTATTTGGTTAATTAATGCATGTTTGACTACTTAAGTTTACATTTAGGTTATATTCAAACCACTATTATATTTACATAGGTTTATTAAATTTTTTACGTTTTTTAATTTTTATTATTTATTTTTCAATTAAATAATTAATGTAATTTTTATTGCAATAGTTTTCTTGACATATGTTTTTAATTTATTTTTTATAAATACAAACAAAAATTGTTTTCAAACTTATTATATAATTGATTAAATCTTTATCATATTTTAATTTAAAACCTTTTCTTTTCACTTAAATAATCTACTACTTCCGTCCCAAAAAGATGGTCCTATGATTATTTTCACACGGATTAAGAAATGGTAGTTAGTATAGTTAGGGTATTAAATTTTATCAATATTTTTCATTTATACCATTTATCCTTTATTTATTGTTTTAAGTGGACTCACTTTGTTTTCTGCAAAAAATTTGAAAATGCAATAGTTAAGTAGTTGGTGTGTATTGTACCAAGATACATTAAATAATTCACTACAAGAAAAATGTTCTATACCGACGATGAATTGCGACGACAAATAAGTCCTCTCCGTAGGTGGAGCCTACAGAGACGACAAAATAAGTCCTCTCTGTAGGCTGGACCTATAGAGAGAACATATTTGTCTTCGTTATAGGATCCCTTGCAGAGACAACAAAATAAGTCCTCGCTGTAGGCCCGATCTACAGAGAGGGCAAAATTTGTCGTCGCTATAGTCTCGATCTACTGCGAGGACTTATTTTGTCCTCTCTGTAGGTCTAGACTACAGCGACGATAAATTTTTTCCTCTCTGTAGACCGGGCCTACAAAGAGGACAAATATGTCCTTGCTATAGATGAATTTTCAACGACGACATTTGTCGTCGCTATAACTCTTTTATCTTGTGCAGGAAAATTTCCCTCCATTTTCATTCCCGCTGAAGCAACAGTGGTGACTCTAACATCTATAGTGACGACTTTTGTCATCGCTATATAAATATTTACAGACCCGTTTCTGCACAAAATATATATCGAAAAAAAAGTTTTTTCTCAACTTTTCTCTCAATTTCTCATCTCTACGTTGCTCTTTAGACTACAAGCTTATATTCCAGTGTTGAATCATCGCACTTGAAGCTTTTGGTTAGCTATTTATTCCTTTGCCTTTTTATGCTTATATATTTAGCCTTTTTCTATTTTAATTTACACTACATTGCACTAGTAGCATTAACCTTAGAATGCCGTTTGGAGATTAGTTTGTTAAGTACACAGGTCATATTGTTGGACTGTTTGATGAAACACAAACTAATCTTTGAATTGTCCCATATTTGGATAGTTTGACAGTTGATCCATGGTTAATGAGTTGTGTTATTACATTTTTTTTGTGACTACCTCGATATTTGTGCGTCAATTTCGATGGTGTCACCAATTTATTCTTTGGGTATGGACTATGTTACATATAGTGCTTGCACTTATAGAAGAATAGAAAGGAGTTACTGTCGAAATTAAAACATGAAATAAAGACAATAATAGGAACAATTAGCACAACTCGCAAATCACAAATAAATGTCGAATAGTTAGGACCCGTACCTTACTTTAGAATTGGAGCGATAAGGGTTTATATCATAGTCACGACACTCGAATAGTTTAGTTATTGATGTTATTTATTTTTGCAGCGGACCAAAAGTGAGAATGGAAACAGACAAGAGTTAGATCAAATTGAATAGACAACTGGCTAAATCAACTGAATTTGCAAATGGAGTGGCAGCATTTATTAGAAGGGCAGGGTCGTTGGAAAATGACAGGGGGATTATATTTTGCCCGCGCAATAAATGTGTTAACAGGGCAAAACAAAAAGTAATTGATGTGAGTGATTATTTATTTCTGATGGATTTATCATTTATCAATGATGAAGAGATGTCTGATTACACTGATTCCACCTATTATAGTGAAGAAGAACTAAGTTCTGATAGTATTGATGAAGAGAATGATCACGATTTGGATCCCACGAAATATGATATTGATTCAGAGTAGATCTTTTTGGTAATATATTGTACTAGTCAGCTTCAAGATATCATGATGCGAAAAGGAAATAAAATATATCAAAATATGAGGCAATTGCTAACAGATCCTCCGCGTTTGAACTGCGCGATCGCGTGGTGAATGACGGCGCAATCGCATGGAAAGCCTTAAAATCTTCTGCCTTAATTTTACAAGGGTCGCACGATCTCCGACCTCTTATCGCTGCACGATCGCGTAGGAGCCCGGTTGGTTCCAATTTTCATCCACTTGAATCATGTTGATCCACTTGGCTTCGGGACTCGGGTCCAACATGAAAGTTGTTTCTTTATTAGTCAAAAACATGTTTTTTTCCATGGCCTCTTGCACCACGTTGTCCATTGCTTCTTTGACCTTCTTTGCACGAAACCGAGTAATCGGCCCCGCTTCCACAATCAACAGATCCTTGCTTGGGCTTGTGTTTGGGCTCTCGATCTGGATCACATCATATCATATGTATTATTTGTTATTTGATTTGAACGATTTTATTTGTTGTACGTCGTGTAGTAAATCGTATAATTTAAGACTTATTTATTACTTCAACCAATTGATTTTCCAGCCAACAAGTTCACACGCTTATTTTCCTACTTTTCACAGAATTAGGGATGACAATAATACTCATGTACCCGATACCATTGGAGACCCGACATAAATGAGTGGGGATTACCCGATTAAATGGATTTGTGAGTAGACACTACAAGAAAATCTGGTTTATCCAACAAAATTTCCGCATACAAAATGAAATTCGTATGCGGAGTCTACTTTTTCTACAAAATGTGTTTTTGTAGGGAAAAGAATTTGACTCCAAAAATATTTATATTTAAACTACAAAATTTTCGCATACAAATGAAATTTGTATGAAGAGTCAATTTTTTCCTACAAAACGAATGTTTGTAGGGATAAGAATTTGGCTAAAAAAATATTTGTACTTAAACTACAAATTCTCCAGCTACAAAATTAGATCTGTAGGCGGAGTTTTATTTTTCCCACAAAAACTAATTTTCATAGGATGTGATTTGGCTCCAAAAAATTCAAATTGAGATGATTCATGTTCACGAACACGTGAACTTTTTCAGACAACAAATTTTTCAAGCAAGATATATCTTTTGATAACAAATAATTTTTAACTAATTCGTGGACTAATATAGCTCGAAGAATTTTCATAATTTTTTAATTATTTTAATTCTAATAAAATATGATTTAGAATGTAATTAAAAGGAAAAAAGAGAGAGAGAAAAAAATTCTTCAATTATTTTAAAGAAAGTTGTTGGACTTACTTAAATTATCAATTGGAAAGTGAAGGGACTAAAATGCATATTTCAAACGTTAAAACTTAACCTTAACCCCAAATCGCCCACACTCTAGCCTCACTTGATCCTAAACCTCCCGCCTCTTTCTTCCTCTCGGTCTACCTCTCTCTCCAACCCGTCGGAGGCAACCTCATCGGTTTTGCAACTGTTCACCTTCTTCTTTCACCTCTCTCAAAACCATACTCGTCTCCATCACACCAATTTTTGGTCACGTCACCAATGAATTTTTTTTTTTTTGGCAGGTGCTTCTCTTTCTCTATCGTGACGGAATGTTTACCGAAAGATCCTTGAACTGCGATTGACATTTCGACAGTTGATACGAATTTTGATTTTCTTCAAGCATAGAAAGTACTCTGCATCTGCAGTCCAAATTATTGCAAAATGGGTACCGTAGAATATGACATTAACATGAAGGGTTTAATAACACCAATCTCTGGTATTTTCCCCTCTAACCTTTGACGAACGTGTGAATACCTGAGATTTGGGAAGCGGAAAACTTTGAAGAGAAATGGAAAAAAATGAGTCTAACGGAGCTTGAAGGGTTATTTCCGAAAATTAGTTCAAGCTTATCGATTCAGGAGTTAATCAAACTCCTTGAGTACTCGTTTTTGAAGAGCAAGTTTGATGAGGTCCAAAACACTTTGACTGATCGCGTAGCATTGATTTTTATTTTTTATTTTGATTTTATTTTAGTATATGGGTTCTTCATAAGTGCTTGAGAGTCCGCTGAAACCAAAGTAAGAGCTACTCACAAGAATTTAAATAGTGATGAGTGGTGCCTGATAGATTTATTTTTGCTTGTTTTTATTTTATTTGGTTATGTCATCCAGTGGGACAAGGCATTTGAGATAGATTCTCAGGCACCATTGAAGCTTTTTCCAGTGAGAATACTACTGGGTCAGGGACTCAAGTTTTTATTTTATTGGTTACTGATGAATAAAACTTCACGTATTTATAGTTATTGACTGTCTACATGAGTTTTGAATTTATCATGCCTGAGTAATATCATGTGACAATTCAAATTTCTATCCCCTGTGAAAAATTATAGGATAATACAATTGGGTGATGTGGAAAGATATTCAAAAACTCAGCAAAGCAATAGCGTAAAACTAAAGATCTTATATATTTACTTGTGATATATCTATTTATTTATTTGCGATATAATTAAGATGGTCAACTAATTAAAGTTCAAGTCCTGTTGTCATCTATTTGAACTGTGCAAATATCAGGCTTATAATTGGGAAAAAAAAAAAAACGAACGTTGTGGCATGTTGGAGACAATTTAAATGATATATAATTAGATCAAGTGGTTGAACATGAGAGATTGCAAGTCTAAGCTACTTGCAAATTTGTGTTAGCTTTGAATTTTTTTTTTCAGGATTGCATATTGGGGCTTGTCACTTAATCCATAACATCTTTCTTATTAGTAAGCATTCAAGTGGATTGGAAGATGTTCATCCATGTGAAACTTTATTTCTTAAAGACATTCTACTTTGACCAACCACCCAAAAAAACAAATAACACATTTGACACTGGAAAAAACCAATGGATTTTCCTGGAATAGCAACAATCTTGATTATCTATTCCCTTGGCTGGATTGACTTTTCTAGCATCATTTGACATGTAAGAGAAAGCGTGCATCTTAATTCTAGAGATTAGATTTGATTGATTTCTGGTTCCATGAAAGAAGGAACTTACTCTTTATATTCATCAGAAAATTGATAACCAACAAGGCCAGGTCCCCCTACTCTTGGAAACTGCAGTAAATTACAAATCTTTGTTATTTAACTCATTGGCAAGGAGGGTCATCTGCTACTGATTTAAATGGAAAACAAAATTTGGTTAGTTATTATGGAATAAATTTGAATATCATTTGTGTTTTATATATATGAGGTGTTTATGAAGTCCAGTGTTGGCATTCTAATTCTTGTTTTTTTTTCATTTTCTACAGTTTGAGATAAATGTATTAAGTTGATGTTGCTTGCATTTTCTTTCAACTTTAAAACCATATTTAATCACTTTCTTCCAAGTACGATTACGTAATCCATTATTCTATAGCAAAAGCAATAGACATGGCCAACGTCATGTATCATGGAGGTGACGGTTCAGGCGAGGATCCACACTGCGGCGGACATCGCGTTGCACCTGAGTGCGAGACCGGTTAGTTTTTTTTAAAATATTTTTTTCATATTAGTTGACTATTGATGTTTGATCATATTAATGTGTTTCGTTTTTCTTTTACAACTTAGCACCTCCAAAAAAAAGGAGAGGCAACAACAGGAGCATGAACCTAGATAAACAATTTGTCGCTGTGGAAAAAAATTCCCATTCAATTCGATCATCAAAATGAAATGACTATATGCCCCCTAGCAGGTAACGTTGCAACATTTGAGTCACAATTACAAATTCATCACAAATTCAACCTCGCTCCCACCCACAAAGTCACAATTGGTCACACAAAATCACATTTGAGTCACAATTACAAATTTATTCACGAATTTTACCGCAACCTCACCCCAACCACAAAGTCACAGTTCAGTCACAATTACAAATTTAGTTGCAAAATTCACCCCCCACCTCACTAGAAATGTCACAGTTGGTCACACAAAGTCACGGTTCGGTTACACGAGGTCACAGTTCCCTCACACGTCGATCACACAAAGTCATAGTTCGATCACACATTTCTCATCACGGTGTTATTTATTTATTGGTCACAATTTGTTCAGTCACAATTAATCAATTTTTTTTGTCACAATTACCTAAAAATTGCAAATTCCGTACTTACCACAAGTCACATTTAGTAGACATTTTGGTTATAATTACCTAATAATTGGTCGCAATTACCTTTAATCGATCACAATCACTATTCATCCCACCCCACCCAAACTAATTACACACCTCCACTACCACTCCACCATGACAGGGCACCACCACCACCACAACCACACCTGTGCCACCATCGGAGCTGCAAGCAACACCACCACAACTACAGTTACCGCCTTCATCAACTTCATCACAACATCACAATCGCCCATTGAACCTCAACCACTGTCAAAAACTACCTAAGCAGAATTTTATGAACAAAAATTGCCCATTCAACACTTTGGAGATGTGCCGTGGGGGAAACAACTACCTATTTATAAGACAAATTAGGCAAAATGGAATTTTTTCAAGGACACAAATTCCTAAGCAGAATTTTGCAATGACACAAATTTTAAATTATTCTTAATGAAATTTTGGTTGGGGGTCGAATATTTAATTTCCAAAACTTAATACATACTAGGAGAAATGGAGATCATGGGGCAATTTTGCTAAAGAAAGGGTGTGAAATTTGCTATTGCAAAAACCCTGAAAACCCACTCAAGAATTAAAACTCTGACGCTTAAGCAAGGGAGACTCCTGCTTTAGCTACTGCTAAAAAAAAAAAAAAAAGGTAAAGAAAAAAATCTTGAAAAGGAAAAGAAACAATAACAAATTATTTATGCAATTTGATTTGAAACTTTCATATGCTGGGAAAAACCATATAACATTAGTACAGACAGACTCATTCGAGTCGGTTGTTCCAAACAATACGCGTCGGTTGTAAAAGAAATGCATTTGGCGACGACGCGTAATAATTGGACAATACTCGTCGGTTGTAAAATGACACCTAAAGTCGGTTGTAGTGCTACAACCAACGCCTAAAGTCATTTTTTTTATTTTTTTTACACCAAATAACCTATATCTACTACATCCTTCGTATGCACATCACCAAATCTATCACCATTCAACATTTATATATAAACACACACATACATAATTCCTTTGCTATAATATACAGAGTATATTATAAGCTTTTGGGTATGAATCTCAACATTCGTGCTCTTCGTTCTTCTCCAAGAAACGAATCGCTTCTTATGATCTTCATACTAACACCATGATTCCTACGAGAATTTCTTGGAATCTTCAAACTAGGAGCTTAGAATGGAATATTCTAAGAGCCAACAAACCTGAGCCTCCTCCTACTTCTGATTATATATATATATATAACACATTCAATGACAAATGACAGTATTCAAAACACAATGGTTTTCATTCAAGCAAGAAAAAGGATATAACAAGCATGGTGTTACATCAAAAAGTAATATGTTTTACACTTCAAAAAATAATTTTTGTGCCAAGTAGAGTGTAAGCCATAAAAGAGTAAATAAAGAAAATAAATAATCCAATATAGGCCTCAAACTGCTCTGAAAAAGCTCTTTTGGCATCCTTTACTGTTGAATAACCTAAAACATGGTAAAGTAAACAATAATTAAATTTATAGGACTGCCCTGCACTTAAAATAAATCACCTAGCAAGCATTTCATAACCCATGTGGAGATCCATATGCTGTGCAATTAACGGTGAAAGTGCATAATAATCAGCATTTCCACACATAACTCAAAAACATATAAAAAAAAACATAGCAGAGTATTATTCTCAACTCCTTTCTATGCTTTTTCACCTGTAGAGTGAACCATTCTCTGAAATGGGCTAACCCTTTTTCCCAAAGTTAAGATTTTCTCACCAAAAAAGGGTCCCACAAACTTCCAATCACAGGCTAAAACTAAAACATGTATATGGAAGTTTATAACTTAAATAATTTAGAGTGTAGATCTCAACTGAAGCAACAAATGAAGTCATCACAGTTGCAAAATTCAAACAGTAAGCATCCACATCTATATCGAGTTTGTGAATATGTTTTATTCATTACACTAAAGAGTCATCATGGATTAATAATTAAATCGCTTTCATTAGAGAAACTATGAAAAAATAATCACATTTTTAATGAAAGAATTTGATATTGGTAATTACCTGAGAGAATTTGATTAAAAAAAAAAGATGGCAACAATTCTAATTCCAACTACCCCTTCATAAATTAATCATTGCATGTGGCTGAATTTCAATATTCATTTTCCCCAACTTCTTTGCTGTAAAATTTTACTTTTCTCTTATGGATAGCAAGTTTTACCTACACCTCACATGGCCAAGATTACCAGCAAACTAACGTAGCTTAAGCGACAGAAAATCCAATAAGACTAAACAATATAGTGGCTACTAAGCAGTAAGCACTGGATTAACACTACAAGAAATTGAGCTTCTTACAGCACTTTATTATAGCATTCTTTACACTAATGTTGTAAATAATAAGTTAATTAAATTTAATCATTAAACAATAGCATTCATTAGAAACCATTAGGCCCACTTAATTAAAAGCCTAATATATATCAATATAATACAAAAAACGTTTCACTATTCTATTGTTTCATTCTCCCGCTTCTTTCCCATTTTTCCCTCCTATCTGATTCGTTTCCACAATAGAAAATCTAAACCCTATTTCAGTCCATTATTGATAGTCCCTCCACCACCAGCCCATTGGTTTCTGTAGAAGATAGATTTGTGGGCTCAGAAGCTCATCGCCGAATATTGAAGTCTTTGCTACAAAGGTGCAATGTCTTCGTGAATAATGGATTTCATTTGGGTTTATGTCGATTTGTATGTTTAGGGTTCCATTGATTGAAATTATGGGTGATGTATTCTAACTTTTTTATTTTTCTCTTTTTCCTTCTTCACATGAAAGTTAACACATGTTCTCACAAAATCTACTCTATCAAGAGGGAATTCTTTTTAAGGACTCGAGTGGTCTTGTATCTGTTGAATTTGTTTGAAACTTCCATAGTGGTAGTATTTGAAGCTTTAGTGTATGTGTCAGAAAGAGAGAGAGAGAGAGAGAGAGAGAGAGAGAGAGAGAGAGAGAGAGAGAGGGAGAATCGTGGAATTATTAGACAAAATAAAAGGTAGTTCTATATTGTAGTTTGTTAGCACCAAATAAACTTTGCTACATTTGGCTTACTATAATGTATAAAGAGCATGATGAATGGAGCCCTAGAGGTTAAATAGGAAACAAGAATAACAGTTTTCTCATGAAATGTCATATGAGATTCTACACTAATAAGTTACGTGCCATATATATTTATTAATAAATTATGAATTACTAGTTTAGTTGTATTCAATTCCAGTTTTATGTAAGGTATGTATGTTCGTTCGAACATTTGAAGTGTAAAAGTTTAGGCCTCAGTGAAAAATCAGTCATGTAAGGCTCTTAACTTCTTTTAGGACCCTTTGGACAGGATTCATGATATCAGTACTCTAATAATATGAGATGCTCTGCTGATCTTGATTGTAAGTTATTCAAAATAAACATTATTTATTTACATTTTTTGTAACATGTACGCCTGTTCTCTTTGCTGTTTTGAGGTCGTTTTCTATTTTTATTTTCGAAAACACTAAAAACGCGTTCTCTTTACCATTTTCGAAAACCCATTTTGGAAAACAAAAAAAAAATTGTACACAAAACGCCCAAAACCTCGTTTTGTGTATATTTCGGCAAAAAATGTTCAAAACTCAGAAAACGCGTTTTGGGATTTTTATTTTTATTTTTATTTATTTTTATTTTTTTTATAAGAATTATCCTAACTTGGAACTAAGTTTAATATAATTTTTTTTTTTAATATAATTATCCTAGCATGGAACTAAGCCTAATAAATATATATTATTTTTTTTGGAGAATTATCCTAACTTAGAACTAAGCTTAAATAAAGTTTTATTGAATTCAATATCAATATTACAAAAAAAATTAAGTGAAAATTCTTGTTGTTATATTTCAAAAAATGTCTTGATAAATGGACTCTGGTGGTTTTAAAATATCTGGCATTTTCTGGATTTTAATAGAACTAGAGCTTCCTCAAATCCCGAACTTGATCAAACTGTGTTACAGACTCTTAATACTCACATTAGTGTGTTGCATATAACCATATTTTCAGTGTATTGTGAAAGAAAATTTAAGTTTGAGTCAGTAGTATTCTGTAAGCAAATTAATTATAAATAATTTAAGTAGTATTCTACAAAATTTCATACAGAACATGTTTTCCAGCTTTTCATTTTCAAAAACAGTTTTCAGAAATGACAAACCAAACACGTTTTCAGCAAATTTGAAAAAAAAAAAAAAAAAAAAGGAAACTCAAAATATTTTCGAAAATGAAAATACAAAATAAAATACAAACAGAACGCCACCTAGGTTCTCTGACTAGTTTTTGGACTTCCAGTATTTGTATCCTCAGGAAAATCGAATCGAGGAATTATCTAATAAGCAACTACCTCCTTCGTCGGTAAAACTTCTTTCTTTTCATTCATTATATTTAGCCCATGTTGATGTGATCCAGACCACGAATACAAGCACGCACAAAAATCCGTTGATAATCAAAGGAGGACCGATGACTCGATTGCAAACAAAGAGGGCCAACAAAGCAATGGACGAGCTAGTACAAGAAACAATGGCCAAAACAATGTTCGTGTCATCAAAAGAAGCAAGTTCCATGTTGGGGCCAAGCCAAAACGACGAGTGGATCAACCTCACTCAATGCGTCGAAGAAAATTATGAAATCTCAAATTTACGGCCGTAACATACACTACTCACGGCCGTAACGAGTCTACTGCAAAAGAACTGAAATTTTGAAGAATTGGATTTACGGCCGTAACTCACAGTGTCACGATCGTAATGCAGCCTCTGTTAAAATTATGAATTTCAGGGAAAAAGGACTTACGACCGTAAATAAAGTCTCACGGTCGTAACTATGAAACATAAAGCTTCTTACGGCCGTAAAGAAAGGAGTCACGACCGTAAAAGGCAATATCCGTAATTTTAGGATTTTTATTTATTTCCTTATTTTTAGGTATTTCTTTCCTAATATATTAAAACTCCTAAGCCAGGTTTTGACCCTATTTATAGGGATGTACTTTTCATTATTCAACACACAACTTTGATATTATAATTGAGAGGCTATTTTGCTTTCACAATCTTATTCTTCATTGAATAAAATTCGAACTTGCGAGTTATTCTTGTTTGTTCAAATCTCGGTGAGAATTATTATTGCTTGTGATCAAGAGGTCAATATATCCCAGTGATTGTATTGGTTGCTTGGTTCAATTAATTTTAATTGGATCCATAAATCGTGGTTCTTGGGTCGATTTCAATATTTTGTGGGTTGCGTAGCTATAATTGCTACCTGGTTTGCATCATTTGGTATCAGAGCTTAGGCTCCAAAAATCAAGGTTATATCTTTATTTTGTTTTCTTGAGTCTTCTTTAATCTTACTCTTCGTGTTCTTCCAGTTCTTGAGTCTTTAATCCAAAAAGTGTCACAAAAAAATTCAAAAGTCGTTATTTCTTTCGTTTGTTATCCAAATTAAATTTCGTTTGTTTCGTTATTCTCGTAGTTGAATTTAAAAAAAAAACTAAAATCTCATCTGCAAAAGAAAAAGTTGTTATTTGATTTCAAGAATTACTTTCGTGAGACAATCTTATTTCCCAAAAAAAGTATCTAGTCCTATATAGAGTCAAATTTCATTCTCTAAAGGTCTTCTTCGAGTTTTCCAACAAGTTCATAAATTTTCACTCATACTCGATTTGAATCATTCGGGCTTAAACTTGTTTGAGTTCGGGTTCGTTCTTTGAAGCAATTGGGGTGAAATCCATTGAGTGAAAAATGGCAGAGAGGTGAGATCAATAGAGGGTAAAAGCCAAAAATTGAGTGATACACGAGCGAAATACACGTGAGGCATATATTACTTAGTTTTAGGATGTCGGAAAATTCTACTACAGCAAAGAACGGCGATCAAGTCAACATGGTGGAAGAATTGGCACAATACTTTGAGAAAATGCTTGGGGCTATGTCAAGCAGGATTGAAAAGTTAGAGCGGCCTAGGGAAGAGCCCAATGTGCGGAGACAAGTGGGGCGTGGTCATAGGATAGAGACAAAGGAAGAAGATGAATTTGATAAGTATAATAATGGGGCACTTATGGATAGAGATGTTAGGCATGAACGACGAGGTAGAGAGGATGTTGGGGATCGACAGGATCGTGACATGGGTAATATCAAAACAACTATTCCTTCCTTTTAAGGGTCGGAGTGATCCGGAACAATATTTAGAGTGGGAGAAAAGGATTTAGTTGATATTCGATTACTACAGCTATACGGAGGAGAAAAAGGTTAAGGTTGCAGTTCTTGAATTCACCGATTATGCCCTTACTTGGTGGGATCAATTAGCAACAGGAGGCGAAATCGTGAGAGACCTATTAGTACATGGGGTGAATTAAAGGCAGTCATGAGGAAGCGATTTATTCCTAGTCACTACCATAGGGAACTTCATCAAAAATTGCAAAGTCTTTACCAAGGTTCTAAGAGTATCGAGGATTATCATAAGGAGATGGAGATGTTGATGCTTAGAGCCAATATAGAGGAGGATGAGGAGGCCACTATGGCTTGTTTCTTGAATGGGATGAATAAAGAAAAAGCAAATGTGATCAAATTGCAACACTATGTGGAGTTAGAAGATATGCTACATATGGCCATGAAAGTGGAGAAGCAATTGAAGAAAAAAGGGACAGCTAAGTATCAGTTGGGTTCTTCGGGTTCTAATCCGTCTTGGAAGCCGAAGTGGGAAAATAAAAGCGATGGGGCTGTTTCTAAAGAGAAGTTTGAAGTACCAAAAGGAAAGTTTGAGGTAACCAAGGGAAAGGAGGAGTCCATTAACAAATTTCCACCCAAAGGGGAGTCTCAACCATCTAGGAGTAGAGATATCCGATGCTTCAAATGCTTGGGAAGAGGACATGTGGCTTCTCAATGCCCTAATAGGCGTGTTATTACCTTGCGAGCAGAGGGGGCTTGGGAAAGTGGCAGCGATGAGGAAGACTACAGTGACATGCCCGCTTTGGAGGAAGCTAGTGATAATGAGGAATTGTTATCCGGGGAGCATGGGACATTATTAGTAGCGAGGCGAGCCCTTAGTGCTAAAGTCAACATGGATGACGTGGAGCAACAAAGGGAGAACATATTGCATACACGGTGTCGCATCCAAGACAAGGTATGTAGTATGATTATTGATGGTGGTAGTTGTACAAATGTTGCTAGCACCACACTAGTTGAAAATTAGGGTTACCATTGTTAAAGCATCCATACCACGAATACAAGCCCACACAAAGATCGGTTGATAATCAAAGGAGGACCGATGACTCGATTGCAAACAAAGAGGGGCAATGAAGCAATGGACGAACCAGTACAAGAAACAATGGCCAAAACAATGTTCGTGTCATCAAAAGAAGCAAGTTCCATGTTGGGGCCAAGCCAAAACGACGAGTGGATCAACCTCATTCAATGCGTCGAAGAAAATTATGAAATCTCAAATTTACAGCTGTAACATACACTACTCACGACCGTAACGAGTCTACTGCAAAAGAACTGAAATTTTGAAGAATTGGATTTACGGCCGTAACTCACAGTGTCACGATCGTAATGCAGCCTCTGTTAAAATTATGAATTTCAGGGAAAAAGGACTTACGACCGTAAATAAAGTCTCACGGTCGTAACTATGAAACATAAAGCTTCTTACGGCCGTAAAGAAAGGAGTCACGGCCGTAAAAGGCAATATCCGTAATTTTAGGATTTTTATTTATTTCCTTATTTTTAGGTATTTCTTTCCTAATATATTAAAACTCCTAAGCCAGGTTTTGACCCTATTTATAGGGATGTACTTTTCATTATTCAACACACAACTTTGATATTATAATTGAGAGGCTATTTTGCTTTCACAATCTTATTCTTCATTGAATAAAATTCGAACTTGCGAGTTATTCTTGTTTGTTCAAATCTCGGTGATAATTATTATTGCTTGTGATCAAGAGGTCAATATATCCCAGTGATTGTATTGGTTGCTTGGTTCAATTAATTTTAATTGGATCCATAAATCGTGGTTCTTGGGTCGATTTCAATATTTTGTGGGTTGCGTAGCTATAATTGCTACCTGGTTTGCATCATTTGGTATCAGAGCTTAGGCTACAATTGCTACGTGGTTTGCATCACATGTTTGGTAGGTATAGATTAAAATCAGTTTTTTAGTAGATTCTAATAAAAATTGATGAGATGTGTGATTGAAAAGTTGTGGGTTCCATAAAATTTATGATTAAAATTATTTGTTGACTTTAACTAGAGATTAAAATCAAATTTTAATTAGAACCAAACTTGGGCTTAATTAAACACTAATATACTCAACAAGTGTAAGCTACTAGATTGGACTGCAACGAGGGAAGAGGTTGCATAAGGACATTGATCTTCAAATAACAATATTAGTTCATCACATCCCTCTAGGACCTAATGTTGTGAGAGTTTGGGTTGATGTAGCTAAAAAATCATATTCATTTTTGTGGAGACCTACTTCCAATATGACTTACATTGAAGATAGCGCTGGTACTACAGTTGCATGGCCATATAACATGATTGTAATGGAATAGAAAAGGTAAACTTTTGTTTAGTATACTAATATGTTTTTTACTCATTAACTAGAATTTACTTTATCATATTACATTTTTTTTACTGATTTAAATAATTTTTTATACTTCTTTTCAGGTTCTTGATACAATACTTAACATGAAGACATTTCTTCCATTTTTTTTATTTCTTTTTTAAATCCCATTGAACTTAATATTTATATGGTCGTATATAGGTTTTTGTCATTAATTGTTACTTTTTATCTCAAATGCTTTGATATTGTAA
Organism: Ligustrum vulgare; assembly: GCA_963555705.1. Lineage (NCBI taxonomy): Eukaryota > Viridiplantae > Streptophyta > Magnoliopsida > Lamiales > Oleaceae > Ligustrum > Ligustrum vulgare. The sequence continues at coordinate 11,122,003 of OY743177.1, forward strand.
ACATATTTTCACTTGTGTATGGGAACTATTAATTGAGAATAAATGTGATCATCTTAATTGATGTGAAAAAGATTATTATCAAGATTATTCGAAAGAAGTCTTATAGATTTTCTAATCAACACTGAAGAGTGATGTTGAAGTGTATATAAATGTTCTTTGAATGCTATAAATATAAAAATATGAAGAAAAATAATGTTATCGAATATTCAATCATGACAAATAAAAAATGTTATTAAAACAAAATTATAACACGAAGAAAGTGCTATAGAATGTAAGTATAACAATTGAAGAATGCTATAAAACCTTAAACATAGCATTCTTTGAATGTTATAGATGAGCTAATATAAGAGCATTCAACAAATGCTATAATTGAAACTAGATTTTTAATAACACCATTAATAATAGCATTCGAAAAAATGCTATCAAACATGATCGATAGCATTCTTATAATGCTATAGATGCACTTATATAATAGCATTTAAAAAATGCTATTATATTGGACGGGCTTTTAATAACTCCACTAGTAATAGCATTCGGAAAAATGCTATAGAGCGTGATAGATAGCATTTTTTGAATGTTATAGAAGAACTGATTTGTTGTAGTGACCTGCAGCCAAGAGTGTTGTAACTGCATACTTTTCCCATTGATCATCAAGAATGCCTTTCAAGGAGCAAACAGCAATTATTCTAGCAGCGGCTAAAAGCCCACATAACTTTATATCTCTAAATTTGCAACCTTAAAAAATTTGAAGGCATCTCAAATACATTATAAGGAATAATTATAAATATGATTAGGCGCCACACAATGCAAGAGTCAATCTGTTACTTTCATAATTTGCTCTGCAACACTAATATTTGGGCCAAAATAAAGTGACAAAGTGCATTCTACAGCAGACCAACAATAGTTATCAAAAAAAATTAAAAATAAAATAACCCTACTGCCATCACCACCTTCAACCACGTAGCTACTGCTACCACCACAGTCCCTCAATTTCCACTACTTTCAAAGAGTCCCCAAATCGTAACCCCAACCTAGAAACAAATCAACCTTACTATAGATGAAGTAATTTAAAACCCATTCCCCAACTAAAGAAATCGAGTAACAATAACTTACCCAGGGAATTGAAGTCAAAATGTGAAGCACTGAAGCCAAAATTACTTTGCACTGAAGCCAAGATCGTGTAACAAGCTAGATATAACTACTAGTAAGATACAGCCAAATCATGTCGGCGATGTGTGTTAGATATAGCTACTAGTAAGATACAGCCAAATCATGTCGGTGATGTGTGCGATGTGTGTGTGTTGTGTGCATGAAGGACAAGGGAAAGGGGAGGGGAGGTGAGTTCCTTACAGTGGTTGATGGTGTCGGCGGATGAGAGAGGGAAGATAGGGAGAGATGAGAGCGAGGAAGAGGGAGAGGTGAAGGAGGGAGTGAGGCGTGGTGTGGAAAGTTTGTGATTTTAATTTTAGGATAAATAAAAGGCGTTGGTTCTTATACGTCGTTTCTAAACTATAACCGATGTGTTTAGTTCTGATCGAAACATACTTGTTGGTCGTTCTTAAGCAACCGACGCATATAGTTTAGATATAATTACAAAAATGCCACCGCTCTTTTATACGCATCTGTTGTTCCAAAAAGCGATGCATGTTTTGGTATTTTTTTAGTCAAATTTGTACTAGTGTAATTATAATTTTATTCATTTTATTTTTAGAAACTCTCGGGCCAGGTTGGACATTCAATAATTCCAAGAATTTACGAGGCAAAAAGTGTATCTACTCACCATATCGGATATATTCCCCCTATTTGGCACTCGTTTATAATCTTTAATCAATTAGATAACTTTCTATTCACTTATTTTGTGGAATCCATCAACCACTTATTTCAATACTTATTTACTACCACAAGAAGGCTCGGAGGTCTATGGAGTGGGACGACACTTGGGCCATGTCCAACAATTGGATTGACCATAGTTAGTAGACCGAGGTGGACCTCATCACGTTTTTACTCGCTCGGTTTTGGGAACTCTTCTAATGCAAGGTTTAGTTTTACGGCTTTTTAATTGCACCAACTTAAGTCGGTTCATTTTCCACCTAATTTAACAACTGATGAATAGACGACAGTAAGAGACTATCAAGTCAACAAGGTAAAAGAAAGTCCAAATTTAATTCAAGTAACTAACGATGAACAATTTAATTTCTTAATTTTCGACCATGAATATGTACAACTAATATCTTATTACCAGGAATACTTCTTTTCCAAATTTTCAGAATTACTATACTTAAAATAGATGCCATCGGTCTTTGCTACCCAGAGACAAAAACCATCTGGACAATCGTAGACCCATTTGTCATTATGAAAATCGAAAGCTTTGTTCTTTGAAACCCACCAAAGATGACAGAAATACAACGTATTCTGGAAAAAAAAGTTGCTACAAAACTACCAACTAAAATCTTGGTTTACGTTTAGTGTATGAAATCCAAGATCATCATCCCCAAATGCACAATGCAACCTCAATGCTTGGTGAGTCCATTGTGAACAGTGACCCTGTGTGCTACAGTAATACATTATTTTGTCCTGAGAAAGCTGGCTGACAGGATGAGGATTTGTATAAGGATTTTAAATAACATGGTACGACTTCAATTCATTTTTTTAATATTTGATGATGCTTCTTCAAGATGGTAGTATCCTTTTATAATTATTTCAACACAACAGAATATGAATTGTAGCAATTGGAATTTTTTACCAAAATCGGTTATGATTTTTGAAATCTATATTTGCATAGATATATAGTCTGGCTACAAACAACTGTATAATTCTAGAATAATTAAATGCAGATTATTATGTGAATAAAATATGTGGTGTCACATTGCTTAAATTAGAATTTGAGTTTTCTATAATAAATTGCCTATAAATCCTCTTAACATCAGCCAATCCGTTTCATTTACTAAATTGATTGGCTTTTAGTGGGAAGTAATTACACTCCACTAATTTGTATTATATGCAGTCCATTGACTGTTTTAATTACAAAAACTAAAAAAAAAATAAAAAAATCTTATTACTATATTTGGGTTTGGCTCAAGGCACTAGTACAAAATTACACAATAAAAATAACATATTAGCGTCGTTTTTTGAAAAAACACGGTGTCAAAATTGTAAATAAAAATTTTAAAAAAAGCATCAGTTCTTTAGTAAGAACCGACGCCAATATTTCCGCACAAGTAACGGCATCGGTTCTTTAGTAAGAACCGACGCCTGTTCTTAAAAAAGACCGATGCCTTTTAATTAAAGGCGGCGGTTCTTTAAAACCGCCGCCTTTAAGTTAAATATTTCTAGGTTTTTAATTAGTCTTCAGTTCACACCTGACACAGGTAGTTGCGCTCTTCAAAGCTCATCAAATCCGACCTTCTCCCCAAGCCCGTACGTCGTTCAACACACCTCTCCCCCGCCGTCGCCACCATCACCACCAACTAGCCGTGCAGCTCCGGCGCCATCACAGCTCTCCCCTGCCGCCAGTACCTTCTCTTTCTCTTCCTCCGCGAGCCTCTCTTTTCTCTTCCTCATCGCGAGCCATCTCTTTTCTCTTCTCCGCCGCGCACCACCCCCACCCCGCTCCCCTCTCTTTTCCCTCCGTGCGCCACCCCCAACCCCCCACCGTTCATCCGTACAGGCTCCTCTGCCAATAGCCACCATCCCTCCCCCAGCCGCCACCGTTCATCCGTACCCCATCCGGCACCTCTGCCAGCCGCCACCCTCCCTCCCCCAGCAGCCACCGTCCCACCCCGCAGGATCCACCACCAACACGGTAATTTTTCATATTTTAAGTTTAAACTAGTTTGTTCATTTTGTTAGTTTATAATTGAATTTATTATTTATGATTTAATATGTTTATTGATTTAAATGAACTTATTAGTCTTGTTTGAATTTCGAATTTAGATTATTGATTTTGAGTTAGTAGATTTATAAGTTCAATTTTTAAATTATTGGAGTTTTATTGAAATTGTAGAATGTTAATTTTATTTTAGTAATGATTGTAAGATATTTATAAGTGAATTATTTGAGATGTTTTGTACTTGTTGGGTGTTTTGGTGAGTTGAGATGATTATGTTGTGATGATTTGGAGATATGAGCGTATATAGTGAATAATTAAAAGGCTGAAAATGTTTGAATTTTTAACATATTAAGGTTGAATATTTTAGACTAGATGATAATGTTGAAGTTCGATTGGAGTTTTGTTTAAGTTTTGAATATGTTGAAGTTAAATATGTTCGACTAGATAGTCACAGCCCATTCTCAACTTACTTTTCTACACGAGGTATAAGTTATTAATGATAGTTGTTTGATTATGATTTATATGTAATTAACATAATAAATATTAATTCTTATTAATTATTTTTAGGCATTTCAAGAATTTTACTCAACAAAGAAAATTGACAATGTTCGAAATTTATGAGCCAAATACTTCGTCGAAGAGTGTATGTAAATTTGGCTCATTTTATGTTAACGTGTACAAATTTTTTAACAATATTGTGAATACAAAATTAATTATTTTAAAATTCTGTTTATTGAGTTATTAAGTTTTGTTTTGCGTTCCTCGATTATATATTTGTTGAAGATAATTAGTTGATTGTATGTGATTGTTATAGCGTATATAGGTATAATGGAAATATAAATAAACGAATAATTAAAAAAAATTAATAATAAAAGGCGTCGGTTGTTGTCGAAAACCGACGCCTATAAGTATGACTTAAGGCATCGGTTGTTATAAAACAATCGACGCCTTTATGTGTAACAACTGATGCCTTAAGTCATATACAGGCGTCGATTGTTTTATAACAACCGACACCTTAAATTATGATAAGGCGTCGGTTTACAACCGACGCCTTAAGTATACACTTTTAGCGTCGCTACTATAGGCGTCTCCTGTACAATCGACGTCTTTTCCGCTTTACAACCGATGCCTTTGGCTCTTATTGTACTAGTGAGGGAAACTTTTTAGGATATGGATATATTTTAAGGATCGAAAACAATATATTTCGGGATTTACAAGTTCCTAAGAAGAAAATAATAAAAAAAAAAGATGGTTAAAGTAAAAATACTAAAGTACGATGCAAAAAATAAAAAAATATATATTTAAATTTAATTTAATATGCTAAAAGTAGAGAAAGGTTACGTAGTAGATTAACATAGACCAGACAGGATTATTAGAATGAGATTATCTACGTAGTAGATAAATTTTATAATTCCAAAAAATTTAATTACGAACTCCCCATATTTGGCGCAGGAAGTATCTTAGGATATAATTTATTGAATGATTTTAGGAGACATTTTTAAGTGACATTGTAGTATGTCACACATTCACTAAGTAGTAAAAATAAAGGAAAATTACGTAACTACAAACCTAAAACTATCATTTTTTTAAACTAACAAATTTAGGATTTTTTTTTTTAAATCAGATCTTAATTAGTAATTAATAAATATCTATACATATATAATAATTGGATAACTATCATCATTTTACGCACACTATTTCTCGCTCATTTTCACTTCCCATCTTAGGAACTGCTTCTTTCTTTCAGTATGGACATATTCCGGTTCCGTCTTTAGGGAATAGCACATTGCTCTTAAAACTCTAGCTTATCGATCGTAGTGTGCAAAGAGAAAACGTAGACCCGGGAACAACCTACTTTTGACTCCTTGTTCGGCCAGTTCCCAGCCCTATTACTGACCCAGGAACGGCTATTCAATCTACTGCCCTCTCCCTTTGAAAGAAATAGCCTATTGCTATTAAATAGTCGCCCTTGCTAGGGCTACTTCCTGCTTTGCTTCTGTATCAAATTTCGCCTTAGTCTTTTCATACTCAAGTTTTGCGGGTAGATCAGATGCTGGGCCACGCCCCCTCTTAAACCACTCTACCCATATCATTCTTAATTTTATCAATTTATTTTAACACATGGATTATGAGAGTTCAATTAATGCATGTAGTAAATGATTTATGGATTTTGTGAGAAAGAAAATATTCATAAAAAGTCAAATTATAGATTATTTTATTCTTTTGATAATTATTGCATTATTTTCAAATCGAAAAATATGCAATATAGATGTCAAATTCAAGGTATCAAAAAGACGTTTAATACAAGTTGACAAATGAGAACAAACTCTAAACATATCATTCGTAAAATCGTCTTAAATACTAAAGGTAAAAGTTTTACTTATATTTTTTACTTTTTCCAACATCAAATTCTTTTAATTTATCTCATTTAAGTCCTAAAATGACATCTATCATTTCTTACCTAAATTCAATTTGACCTAAATGATTAATTTCTAATATTTTTCTTATCAAATTGAAACAATTGTTATCAAATTGAAAGAAATAATTGATATCCGATCTTTCTAAATAAATTCAATTAAATCTTTTAATTTTTTACATTAGATTCCAATAAACTTATTGATACAATTTGTAAAATAGAAGGTGTTAGCAAAATCATTCTATTTAAAAATAGAATATGGTTTATACGTTTATTTGACATGCACAAAAATAGTATGTGCAATTGTGAAAAATGAGTTTTAAAAGAATGTTTGATTGAGAATTAAAATTGAAAAAAATTTTAGAACAATCAAATTTATACGAATAAGTGATAAAATCTTATGTGTTGTGGGTTAAACATACATTTATAAATTGAGATGTATATGTTTTTGTTTTTGTTTTTTGTATATAAAGTTAATTATATTTGTAATATTTATTCAATAAAATTTAATTAAAATTTTTATTTCATATTATTTCATTTTACGAGTTGAAAATTGTAAATATTTCAACTTTTAAAAATCAAATAATCATAAGTTTTTAAAAATCAAATAATCATAAGCTCAACTTTAGTCATCAAATCAAAATTATAAAGTATAGAATAACTCACATGTCGATATCTTACCTAGTCTAAATAGATTAAGAAAACTAGATAATGAATAATTAGCTATTAAAATAAATATGCAAGTCGTAATTTTATTTTTTACTTTTCTGGGTATTTTCATTGTATATGAACGAGCAATTTATGTCAGATTTTTACAACTTATTCAATAAATATTTGTCAATTATATCTTTCGTGCATCGCACGAGTACGATTACTAGTAATATTGTATAATATCTTGTTCGTCCATCACAACTCCCACATCCCGACCCAGCTCATGGCACCCACCCAGCCCCCACCCCAGCCCCACCATAGAGCTACATGGAAAGGTAGACCATTACTCCCACCCAGCCCAACCCCACCCACCCACCCATCCCATCACACACAAAAATGATTTTTTTCTTCTAATTTTCCACGCTCCAACCATGATCCTACCCACCCAACCACCGTACCCCACCCGCCACACTCAAAAATGATTTTTTTCTTCTACTTTTTTCAAACCCAACCCACCCCGCCACCTGACCAAACCCTACCTTGGCATCCACCTACCCAATAACTCGACCCAAACTATCCAAAGAATGATTTTTCTTCTATTTTTTCCAAATTCAGCGTACCCACCCCACCCCTCCCCACCTAAAAATGATTTTTTTTTCTAATTTTCCACTCCCCGCCCCGAACCCTGCCCTGCCCTGCCACCAACCCAACCACCCCACCCAAAAATAAGTTTTCTTCTATTTTCTAATGCCACCCCACGTCACCTCACTCGCAAAGTCACAATTAGTCACGCAAAGTCATATTTCACTCACAAATCACCATTACAAATCTAGTAACAAATTTCGCTTGCCCCAACCCCCACCCACTCCCTCCAACTCCAAAGTCATAGTTGGTCACACGGTAAAATTTTAATCACAATTATAACTTTAGTCGAAAATCTCAAAATCACCCTCATTCCCGCAATTATAAATTTAGTAACGAATTTTGCCCCTCCCCCATCCCCAACCCTACTCACATAGGCACAGTTGATAACACGAAATCACAATTTAGTCACATATACAAATTTAATAGAAACCCTACACACACCACCTCACCATGCAAAGCCACAGTTGGTCACACAAACTCACAATTTGATTACAATTACAAATTTATCGCTAATTCTACCCGCTCCCACCCCCATCCACCTGCCCCCACTCGCAAAGTTATAGTTTGTCACATTTTAGTTATAATTACAAATTTTATCGCAAATATCACCTCAATCCACCTTACTCAGTCACAGTTGATCACACAAAGTCACAGTTCATCACAATTACAAATTTGTCACAAATTCCACCTCGCTCCTACCTGCAAAGTTACAATTGATCACACAAAGTCACATTTCAGTCACAATTACAAATTTATTCACGAATTTTACCGGAACCTCATCCAGCTCCCACCCCAGCCACAAAGTCACGGTTGGCCACACAAAGTCATAGTTTAGTCACAATTACAAATTTAGTTGCAAAATTCACCACACCTCACCAACAAGGTCGCATTCAGTCACACAAAGTCACGATTCGATCACACGAGGTCACAGTTCGCTCACACAAGGTTATAGTTCGATCATACAAAGGCATAGTTCAATCACACATTTCTAATCACGGTATTATTTATTTATTGGTCACGAATAATCAAAAAAATTTGTCACAATTACCTAATAATTGCATATTCCGTACTCACCACAAGTTACATTTAGTAAACATTTTGGTTATAATTACCTAATAATTGGTCACAATTATCTTTAATCGATCACAATCACTAATCACCTCACCCCATCCCACCCTCACTCCACCATACCCCAACATTCCCCAACCCAAACTTATTACCCTCCTCCACTACCACTCCACCATCATGACATGGCACCACCGCCACCACAACCACGTCACCACACCACCTCTCTACCATAGCCTTCAACCAACACACAGCACACGAGCATCGCCACCCCGACCACCACCACTCTATCACCACAACCACCGCCACATAATTCGACCACCACCACCACCACCACCATGTATCAATATGTTCAGACACCACAACAACACCTGCGCAACCATCAAAGCTGCAAGCAACACTGCCACAACTACCATTACCGCCTTCATTAACTTCACCACAACATCACAAATCACCCATTGAACCTCAACCACTGTCAAAAACTACCTAAGCAGGATTTTATGATAAAAAAATCGCCCATTCAACACTTGGAGATGTGCCCTGGGGGCAACAACTACCTATTTATAAGACAAATTAGAAAAAATTGAAATTTTTCATGGACACAAATTCCTAAGCAGAATTTTACAAGGACACAAAATTTTAAATTATCCTTAATGAAATTTCGGTTGGGGGTCTAATATTTAAGTTCCAAAACTTAATACATACTAAGAGAAATGGAGGTCATGGGGAAATTTCGCTAAAGATAGGGCGTGAAATTTGCTATTGCAAAAAGCATGAAAACCCACTCAAGAATCAAAACTCCGACGCTTAAGCAAGGGAGATTCCTACTTTAGCTACTGCTAAAAAAAATAAAAAAGTAAGAAAAAAATCTTGAAAATGAAAACAAACAATAACAAATTAATTATGCAATTTGATTTGAAACTTTCATATGCTGGGAAAACCCATTTAATTATAATATTATTCATTTAATTTTTAGAACCTCTGAGGCCAGGTTGAACATTCAATAATTTCAAGAATGAGGCAAAAAGTGTATCTACTCACCATATTGGATATATTCCTCCTATTTGGCACTTGTTTATAATCTTTAATCAATTAGATAACTTTCTATTCACATATTTCGTGGAATCCATCAACCACTTATTTCAATACTTATTTAATACCACGAGAAGGCTCGGAGGTCTATGGAGTGGGACGACACTTGGGCCATGTCCAACAACCAGACTGACCATAGTAGACCGAGGTGGACCTCATCACGTTTTTACTTGCACGGTTTTGGGAACTCTTCTAATGCAAAGTTTAGTTTTACGGCTTTTTAATTGCACCAACTTAATTAGTTCAATTTCCACCTAATTTAACAAGTGATGAATAGACGACAGTAAGAGACTTTCAAGTCAACAAGGTAAAAGAAAAGACCAAATTTTATTCAAGTAACTAACGATGAACAATTTAATTTCTTAATTTTCGACCATGAATGTACAACTTATATCTTATTACCAGGAATACATCTTTTCAAAGGGTCCATGAATAAAGTTCCTAAAATAGATGCCATCAGTCTTTGCTACCCAAAGACATAAACCATCTGGACAATGGTGGACCCATTGGGCATTAAAAACTTCGAAAGCTTTATCCTTTGAACCCCACCATAGATGACAGAAATACAACGTATTCGGGATAACAAAGTTGTCACAAAACTTCCAACTAAAATCTTGGTTTACGTTTAGCGTATGAAATCCAAGATCATCATCCCCAGATGCACAATGCAACCTCAATGCTTGGGGGAGTCCGTTGTGAACAGTGACCCTGTGTGCTTCGGTAAAACATGATTTTGCCTTGAGAAGGCTGGCTGACAGGATGAGGATTTGTATAAGGATTTTAAATAACATGGTACGACTACAATTCATTTTTTTAATATTTGATGCTTCTTCAAGTTCAAGATGGGAGTATCCTTTTATAATTGTTTGAACACATTAGAATATGAATTGTAGCAACTGGAATTTATTACCAAAATTGGTGATGATTTTTGAAATCTATATTTGCATAGATATAGTCTTGCTACAAACAACTGTAGAATTTTGAAATAATTAAATGCAGATTATTATGTGAATAATATATGTGGTGTCACATTGCTTAAATTAGAATTTGAGTTTTCTATAATAAATTTCCTATAAATCTTCTTAGCATCAGCCAATCCGTTTCATTTTCTAAATTGATTGGTTTTAGGTCAGAAGTAATTACACTCCACTAATTTGTATTAAATGCTGTCCATTGACTATTTTAATTAAAAAAAAACTTATTACTATATTGGGTTTGTCTCCAAGGAAACTTTTCAGGACATGGATATGTTGTAAGGATCAAAAACAATATATTTTCGGAAAAATTACGTAGATGTAATGTACTATAATTGAAAAATACTTGATTTTCAGATTATTCGTAATATTACTGGATTTATTTTAATGATATTAGAAAAATACAGGATTCTTAAGAGAGAGAATATAATATTTGATTCACATCATTATTTAGAAATCATTTTATTTAGGAAAGTTGTTACCAATTATTTAGGTGTTTAAATTAGGTAATTTGTAATTATCAATAATTACTCTACATTTAAATGATTTGCTTCCTACATCATGGTTTGGATATTGTTCCTTCTGGCTATTCACGACTTCTACCAATTTTCGACGAATAGCATTAGATTTTTAGGCAATTGCATTCTGTAATATTATGTAATGTGACAGTAATTTAATGTAATGTTATGTATTACAGTCATTGTACAATAGTTATCGTTCTGTAATATTATTATGTAATGTGTTGTAATTACAACCACATTATTGTAATATTCATTACTATTACTTTTTTTCGAGTCAGTTGAAATTTGATGCAGTGTTAGAGTCATTGTAATATTGTGTAATTGTAGTTATGTAACAATACAAACCATGTAATACAGTACAACTGTATTTACTATAATATTATAGTTGTGTTTACAATCAAAACGTTGTTATTGCACAAAAGAAATTTATTACACACGCTTTACTGTTCTGACTTGTGTCGTAATGTTCAGTAATACTTTGTACTGCCTTGTAATGTTCATAAAAATTTCAGAACAAAGACCTGATGCAATTTTAACTTAGAATAGCTAGTTATTACAACCAAACCAACACTTCAAACAGAAAAATTAACTTCTAAAACATATTGTAATGATCTATTACAACTTTGCACATAGTACAAAATTAACATTTCTACCAACTCCCTTCCTCCCACTTCTAAAACCCACTGGCACGAAATTCTCTTCCTCCCTCTTCTGAGACAAATTAACATTTCCACCAACTCCCAAAATCACAACGATATATTGAAATTGATCCTCAATTCCCAAGCTTCACACTTTCTGATTCTCCTCCACACTTACCTTTATGAGCCACAGGTTCACCACAGGTGGAGAACTAGAAGCAAACCTAAAGGAATAATTGGCTTCCAGCATTGGAGAATCCGAAACCGAATGCACATCGTGGATAACTATAGTTCCGTTTCCATTTGTATCATTATTTGATGACTCCATTTGGGATTCGACATATTTCTTACTCCATTTGGGATTCGACATATTTATTTGTATTGGCCTCTTTATCTGCAAAATCATCATTGAAGCCAAGAAGAGATTTGGTCAAAGATGTACAACCGAAAAATGCCGGCATCAAGATCTGGGATTCAAAAAATTGAAATTATGGTTGATTATGTGCACTTTTGTTTTGACTTTAAGCATGATTCACCGATATAGATTGAAGAGAGAGATAGGCTTGATTTGTGGAAGAGAAAATGAGGAGAGGGGAGAGAGAAGATACCGATTGGATTGAAAGATTTGAGAGAGAAAAGAGAAATCAATAATGTACCTTATTTTTCCAATTACTTTGAAAAATCGATATTTTCTAAAATAGGTGGGTGAAACTAGTGTAGGGTCTAATTATCTCTATATATTCCGGATTTGCATGTTCCTAAGAAGGGAAAAATAAATAAATAAATAAATAAAATAGATGGTCAAAGTGAAAATACTAAAGTACGATGCAAAAAATTAAAAAAAAAATTAAACTTTATTTATTAATATGCTAAAAGTAGAGAAAGGTTACGTAGTAGATTAATATAGACAAAATAGGTTTATTAGAATGGGATTATCTACGTAGTAGATAAATTTTATAATTCCAAAAAAATTAATTACTAACTCTCCATATTTGGCGTCAGAAGTATCTTAAGATATAATTTATTGAACAATTTTAGAGAGACATTTTCAAGTTGCTTTGTGACATATTACACATTTATTATGTAGTAAAAATAAAGGAAAAGTACGTAACTACAAACCTAAAACTATCAATTTTTAAAACTAACAAATTTAGGATTTTTTTTTAAAAATAAGAACCTAATTAGTAATTAATAAATATAATATTGTATAATAATATAAAAATAATTATTCATTATATATTAAATAAAAAACTAATATATTTATATTTAAAAAAAAGCCATCAAATAATAATTTGTTCGTCCATCACAGCTCCGACACCCCGACCTCACTCACCACACCCACCCACCCACAAAGCTACATGGAAAGGTAGACCTTTACTCCCAACCAACCCAACCCCACCGTACCCCACCCCCACCCCCACCTCCACCCCACCCCACCCCACCATATAAAAATGAATTTTTTTCCTTCTAATTTTCCGCACCCCACCCACGACCCTACCCTGCCATCTACTCACCCAAGCACCCCGAACCCCCACCCAGCCCGACCCTACCCTGTGCACCCCCTACCCAACCTCCCCACCCACCCATCCCACTCACCTAAAAATGATTTTTCTTCATTTTCCAATTTCACCGTACCCACCCCACCCAACCCAAAAATGATTTTTTTTTCTTCTAATTTTCCACAAACCACACGCCCCGCCATCCAAAAATGAATTTTCTTCTATTTTTCCTTATCTCACCCCACACCACCCTGTCCCATCCCATCCCATCTCATCCCATCTCACCTCACCTGCAAAGTCACAATTGGTTACACAAAGTCATATTTCAGTTACAAATCACAATTACAAATTTAATTGCAAATTTCATGGCAACCTCACCCACACCCCATCCATCAACCAACCCCACCCACCCACCCTACCTCGCAAAGTCACAATTATAAATTTAGTCACAAATTTCACCCGCCTCTTCACTACAACCTCATCCACCCCACACCACAAAGTCACATTTCAGTCACAGAAAGTCACATTTCGGTCACAATTAAAAATTTAGTTACAAAATTTAGCCACCCACCCGCAATGTCACAGTTGGTCATACAAAAAGTTTCAACGTCCATCACCCACCCCACCTCACCCACCCACCCTACCACAGCACCTCAATCCACCTGACCCAATACATACAAGTTTGTTCAAACAACCACCACCCACCCACCCATCCCCCACACCCATCCCCACCCACCTCCAAGTCATAGTCGGTCAAACAAAGTTACAATTCAATCACAATTACAAATTTAGTAACAAAATTTGCCCCACGCCACCCAGCTCTCACCCCACCCCCACACCACATACAAACTCACAGTTGGTCACACAAAATCAAATTTTAGTCACAAACTTCAAACCGCCCTCACCACGCCTCACCTCACCCACAAAGTCACAGTTAGTCATTCAAAGTCACAATTACAAATTTAGTAACAAATTTCTCCCCGCTCCGCCCCCACCCCACCCCACACCAACCGCAAAGTCACAGTTGGTCACACAACCTCAAACAATAAATATTATGTTCGTCCCAAAACCTTCCCTACCCCGCACCCAGCCAGCGTAGCCAACCTCACGTCACCTCGTCACACTTGGTCACAATTACAAATTTAGTAACAAATTTCAATCTGCCCCTATCCTCCACCCTACCCTACCCTACCCTACGCACCTCTACCCCCACTAAGTCACAGTTGATCACACAAAATCAAAATTACAAATCTAGTAACAAATTTCGCCTGCCACAACCCCAACTCCACCTCCAACTCCAAAGTCATAGTTGGTCACACAGTAAAATTTCAATCACAATTACAACTTTAGTAGCAAATATCACAATCGCCCTCATTCCCGCAATTATAAATTTAGGCTGTGTTTGATCTGCGTTGGTTTTCCTGGAAGATGTCAAATCATGGAAAATATTTTCCACCTTTTCCATTTGTTTGGTGTTTGATTAGAAAAATTTGTCTTGAAAAATATTTTCTTAGGTACAACCATTTAATGCACAACTACCTCATTTGCCTTGAAAATATTTTCTTGCTTATTTGATAAGAAAACATATTGCACACCTTAGGTGGAAAAGTCTTTTGCATCACGTTTGATCACTTTTGTTGTTGTTAATTGAATTATTTTTTTCAAAAATTAACATTATTATTATCAAGTACAAATGAGTAAGAAATTAAAAAAATAATAATTTTTTTATTAAAATATTTAAATTTTGATTTATTTGCCACGGAAAATAATGTTAATCAAACAACAAAATTAGGAAAATCTCCCACTTTTTCACCTGAAAAATTAATTTAATCAAATACTTCCAATTAAAATTTTCCAGGAAAATAATTTCTAGACAAATCAATTCTTAGAAAATGTTTTCTTACCATTTATTTTCCATCTTTTCAATCAAACACAGCCTCAGTAACAAATTTCGCCCCTCCCCCATCCCTACTCACCCAATCACAGTTGGTCACACGAAGTCACAATTTAGTCAAAATAACAATTTAATAGCAAATTTAACCCTCCACCCCACCCATTAATCGATCACAATCACTAATCAAGTCACTCATCCCACCCCACCCCACCCAACCCCCATCCCACCATAGCCCACCCATCCCCAACCTAAACTAATTACCCTCCTCTACTACCACTCCACCATGACAGGGCACCACAACCACCGCAACCACAATCAACCACTTCACCACCACGTCATCATATCACCTCTATGCCATAGCCTTCAACCACCACACAACACACGAGCATCACCCCCCTGACCACCACCACTCCGTCACCACCAACCACCACCACAGAATTTGACCACCGCCACCACATATCATTAAGTTCAGACACCACAACCACACCTGCGGCACCATCGGAGCTGCAAGTAACACGGCCACAACTACCATTACCTCCTTCATCAACTTCACCACAATATCACAAGTCACCCATTGAACCTCAACCATTGTCGGCACAGGCACCACCACAACTCCATCATCATCGCCACCTTCACCACAACTACAGCCACTTGTCACAACCAAGGTACTTGAGGTTTGTAAGTCCGTGACACACCACTCCATCCTCCATAACCCCCAAGTGGATTCTCATCTAGTGCAGTGCCTCCACCACTACGTCCAAAACCACCGCTAAAAACAAAATCATAAATTCTGAATATGTGTCTCATGCACCGTCACCTACACCATCTACCTTAGGTCTAAGTTCCGATCAAATCACCGATCTCTAATCTTCATCCTCACAATCTCTAAGGTCCACTGCCCATACCACCACCTGCACCACCGCACATCCAAACGGAAACAGCTGACTGCACATAAAAACCAACTACAAACCACTATACTTACACCCACACCGAGAAGGAGTCGAAGATACCTCCGGAAGCTTCAAATTTTAGCCTGCCACCTTCATAGTTGTACCAGACTGGAGCCTTGCTGCATGTGGATTCCCGATCTGTTTGATTTGTTACAGCAGCGGGGCTTGCCAATTGGGAACATCTGGAGTGGTAGAGAGAGGGAGGCGCCGCCAAGTCGAAATCTGGTAGAGAGAGAGAGAATTATGGTTGTTAGGGTGTCAGGTGGGAAGTTATTTTAGATTTATTTTCATTTTTAATTGTGTTAATTAATTAATTAATTAGATGAATTAACGCCTGATAATTACTAAATAAAAGTTCCAACCCAAATTTTTAATTTGTATCTTTAGAAATAGGGTCTCGTGTAATTTTTCCTAAAAATAAATACCTCACCACTTAGTTTATTTTATTGATTTATAATTTCTGTTTAGAAACGGATTATGGTGGAAATGGAATTGGAACATAACATAAATTCTGGTGGAATTATCGGACTTGAGAGGATTTATCAATTCTACTTAAAAAATCATTCGGTAGTCCCGAAATAGTAAGGGTAAAGATTTGGAAGAAAATCGAATAAGATAGAAGAAGAAGAAATTGAAGGAAGTTTAGAGTTCCATTGTAACGCTTCAAAACTTTCAAACTTTTTCAAGAATAATGCTCTAATACCACTCTTGTCACGCCCTGAAAATTTCCAAAAATTTCAAGCTCTTTCAAGAATAATGCTCTGACACCACTTGTCACGCCCTGAAAATTTCCAAAAATTTCAAGCTCTTTCAAGAATAATGCTCTGACACCACTTGTCACGCCCGAATTTTTCAAGACTTTTTCATTTAAAATAAAATTTATTTATTTAAAAGTAGCAATATTAATTTTAAAACATTTCAATAAAGATCTCGAGTTCAATAAAAGTGCGACAGTTCAAATACAAAAGTTCTTATTTGCTTTTAAGTCCACAACTCACAAGTCGTCACCTAGTGCAGCACTCTCTGTCAACCTATCTGAAGATCCACGCCAACCCTTTTTATATCAATAGCTACCTAAAAGGTTAGATGACGTGGGGGTGAGCATACACTTGCTCAGTGAATAGAATATGGCACATGTGTTATTGCACATTGGGATATACAAGTCAACTTTACATACTTAAGACAAGTGCAAATGTATGATGAGTGGTCGATGCACATGCATGTTCTTTTCAAAAATATGATTTCAGGGCCAGATCAATTATAAATTATCTCATTTACCTCAAAGCACTTATCATTTTCACAACCCAGATATCGATCAATTGGCCATAACAAATCAGATTACATATGACTATTTCATCATCTAGGACTTCCACATCCTTGTCATCTTTCACCCTGTTCGACTCCGAAAGGGTGGTGCTCCCATCATCAACATCGATATCCAAAACAACACATTAATTACCGAGGGGGATAGTGTTCAAATCTATAATCTATACGCACAAAACTCTTATTTATGTGTAAACTTTCTTTCATGATTCATCATATATCAAATGTCATTGCGTTTCCAAAACATGAATAGAATGTAATTTCATCATATCATCTTATCACATTATACCACATATAATAAGGTATATCAAATATTCAGTTCATTAATTCAATGATCAAAATAACCATATTCAACCACATTATAATTGAATCATAATTCACATAAATATATTCACTCACTTATAATCATATGATCTAATTTATATATTATTCAAATAATCCACTCACATATTATTCAACGAATCCAAATAAACACATTACACTCACAGTTTGTTGGATGAATCTATCCATGAACAACTTCTAGAATGACTTCCTTTTGGAATCAGGATCCTTCAACTAGTTTTGAACAGAGTGTGTGAAGAAACAAGTACATAACCCCTAGTACAAAAATCTCCATGAGTTTTATATTAATGGAAAGATAATCGAATCAGGAGTTCAACGCACTTTACAGATTGCAAATTTGAATTGTCAATCAAAAGTTATGGCTGAATAAAGTTAGACTGTCGGGTTATCTTTTGGTGTCGACACCAACTGCTTTAGTGTCGACACTAAAGTGTTAGAATATCATTTTTAAGCTCAGGTGAACATGGTGTCGACACAAAAACCAGCAGATATCGACACTAAACGTATTTCCAGAATTTGAAAGTCAGTTTTCTTGATTTCTTTTATCTAAAATCATTTGTTTTGATAAAGGAATTTGAGAAAACATGTTCGCCAATTAAAAAATTATGGATTATAATGGATTGAAACATGATTTTGCATGAAACCAATATTTAGGGTTTGAAAGAGGGAAGAACGATTCAGTAACGTTTTGGATCTAATTTCTTGATATGTTTCTTCATTCAACTGATCCCTATTAATAGAGGAAGAAGGGTGCACGAACTTGAAGTTTGAAACTTGATGTAGAGGATTGGAGCCTTCCTTCAAGGCTAAGAAACAATATTTTAATGTCAAGCTTGACGTGTTACTCCATTTTCATGTAAATGGAGGTGGCTATGGAGGTGCCCAAGCAAGCTCGAAGATGACTCAAGTTGGCTATGGATGAAGATAAGGTTAGATTTGAGGTAGCAAACGAAAATTCGCTGAGAGCTATACATTTATCAAAATGGTGAATGGATTTCTGATTCTCAAATTTCACTTCGAGAACATAATCATACATATGAATTATGCATTTATCGGAGGTCGGAAGTGGTCAAAAAAATATTCTAAAGAAATGCGTATAAATACGTTTTTGGTAACTCTTCATTTAATTAAAAACTCCATTTTTATTTCTTTACTTCCAAAAATAATTAAATAAATTCCAAAAATTGAAAAACAACTAAAGTGACTTCTTGTCAACTGTGGCCAAATATTCAAACTCGACACAATCCAATTAGACAAAATAGTTTGCCACTTCGCTGCTCGGAGTGCAGAAACGCTTTGCATGTGTTGAAAGGTACATTTGGCATTTTGAAATCAATATCGAATGAATGAAGATTTATGAAAAATGAAAAAATGAGGTCAAAGAATTTGACCATGCGATCGCATGGAAATCACACGTAAATTGTTTTTGTTTAATATTCAGTTTCAATTAAAGTCATGCGATCACGCGGCTTATAACCATGTGATCGCATGGTAGACCGAATAGTCGCATCCTTTCGAAATGATGCATGGTTTGGCTTCACACCACTTTGTCAACATCTCTTCATCATCTATAAATAGGACCCTTGGGATGTCCTATTGCTCACACTAATGATATGCAAACATTATATCATTCTCTCATCTTCTCTTATAAAAAATTCGTACATTTTTTTTTTGCATAAATTTTGGTTTTCTTTCATTTTCATTTTGGAGTACAAAGTCACATTTTGGTTCATTTTACTTGTGTTTTGGAGTACTACAAATACAAGTTGTAATTGTTGTATCTTGGGAGTTGATTTCGATAAACTGTAGGCACCGTTGCGGGGCAAAATCGACTTAAGAACAAAGTATTCAACACTTGCCTCGACTTTTCATCTTTTTGTTTTCTTGTTTCCTTGCCTTTGCTCTTTCCATTTGTCAATTCGAAATTTCATAAAGTTACTCTATTTCTTTGGTGTCACTATACACAAAATATTCCAATAGTTGGGTCGGAATCAGTCTAATGGTTTGAGAGTGGTTTCAAATATTATTCTTCGCATTCTCAGCGACTTATAGAGTAAGGGTCATGGTGCATCATGTCACCTCTCCTAAAGTCCTGTCCGAAAGACGTAAAGGGGTATGTGCCGATAAATTATGACGCCCATATTTGCTCATGTTATGTAACAAAAGTATTTATAGAATTTATTATTAAGAATTTAAAGAAAGAAAAATGAAAAATTACGAAAAATGTGTTTAAACGTCTCTTTTCAAGAGATTTGTTTGATTATTTCTGAATTCCCTTAAATACATGTGATATATGCATGGATAAGTTCTTAAAATGAACTTCGAAAATATGAAATTCTTTTTTAAAATCAATCAATGGATAATCACCATAAATTTTTAAAGTTAGTACTTTACCGAACGGTTAAGAAACATGTATAGTTTCAAGTGACTTACTTCAGCAAGCCCTAACTTTCTCCTCGGTGAATAATTTCTCATATGTTAAATTGCACATGAAAGTGCGTCGTGATTACTTTGAAATGGTACCAAGAACTCAAGATTTCAACCTCTTTTACCTCCTCAAATTTAAGCTCAAACCATGTCTCAAAACTGAAACTTTGAAGATTCCAACCATTAGGTGGTGCATAAAGTCACCACAGCTGCACTTGTAGCTTCTCTTACTCATCCTATCAATAAAACACACCTCTAACTTGCATGCTTGAAGACTACTACCTCCAGCTTAGGAAGATAAGAGGCGACTTATTGATTTTTTTTTTAAACAAGCCCGCGCATCCATCATCGACATAGGCTCCGACAGCGGGCAGTCTTCATCACAGAAGAGCCGACTTACTGGTAAGTGTATTATATACAGTTATTTATGTATCAAAATTAGTATAAAACGTAATCATTTTAGAATAAATGCTATTGATTTGTTTGATATTTGTTAATATTGCAAAAAATATCTCAAAGCTAAGAGAATGAAGGAATTGAAGTGAATAATGGATAAATTGATGATAAATGTAGCTAATTTATACATATGGAGAAGTGCATGAAGTCAATTGAGGCCAATGACAAGTTAATTGGAAGAATTTAGAAGTTTGGGACTGAAATGATGATCTAATTGGAAGTTGAAGAAATGAAGAGAAAATTAAACACAAGGGGGCCAAATTGCAAATATCCAATGATTGATTCGAACCATGAGACGATACTTTGAATATTTCTAAGAGTCAATGAATGCAAGTAGAAGTAAAAAAGGAATGAAATATGATAACAATATTACCACAAATTGATTCCAATCGCACAAAATTTTGGACAGATTTCTAATCGGGCTTTGAGACCTAAGTTTTGGATAGTAAACGTTTGAATTGGGAAAATCTTATTTCAGGATGAATTGTATAACTTTAAGTTATATTTATAAAATAATTTGAAACACCTCAATTGGATAAGGGAATATAAAGACATAATCGAAACACTGAACGCTGTGCAGATACCAAAAAAACTCGCGCGTAGGTTTGACAATTTGCTTTCCTTTTTCAACTAGGTCTCTTCTACAACTAAATATAAAACCTCTTAGCACGAAAATTAGAACCTTTTAACAAACTCTAAATATTATAATTCATTGTTTTATCATCTAATTCTTGGAGGCAAAAATCAAGACAAAGGCGGGGGAATGGAAAAATATCAACGGGGAGCGAATTCTTGGTGTAAAAAATCCTTTCTATTGTTAATTAGATAAAATCTACATGCGTAGTAATTTCTATTTCTGCGTTTTTATTTATTTATTGATGAATACATAAACCTTTAGTTGGGATAATTGATGTAGCTTAGTTTTACACTTTTAATTCTATAATAATTCAAGTTTTGCATATATGTTGCATGTGTTGATTTATTTGTATTTAATGTTTCAATTATTTGATCAATAATTCATAGATTTTTTGGTTTATTTTCATAATCTGAGAGATGAGTTAATAGACTGGTCCAGGTAATAAATCTGGCAATTTCAACAAAACGATAGATATATGAATTTGTGGTTGCATGCGATCAATTTTGAATTCCTAGGAGATTTTATACATTTAGCTAAGGAATAATTCAGACCATCTACAAAGATATATGGTTGACTTAGATATAATTGATTTGAACTCGAGAGAGGAAATTTAATAGATATATTCGTTATTTCGATCGAACACATATATATAGGAATAAAACTTGAATATATCGGGATTAAAAGTATTGATTATGGTGAAATCGTGAGTTCCAACACTTTCAAACATCAATTTAGGAAATCCAAATTTGTAATATTTTGTTTTGATTTTAGTGTGGATATTTTAGTTTAGATAAATCATCACAATTCGAATGTTCAAATAAAGTGAGAACTAACACAATTTTGATACTTAATTACAATCCTCGTGAAAATGATAACTCGAACTCAAAAAGTCCACATTATTACTTGGGTGCGATATCGTACACTAGCGATTTATCACATCACTTTCCATCTAATCAATTGAAGGGATGGAATCCTATACACCATGATTTATCCCACTTCCGTGCATCCAATTCTTCCTACAAATACGCAAGTTGAAATAAATTCATTACACTGAAAATTTCCAAAAAAACATGAGAAAAGAGCTCTTCCATTCAAAACCTTGGGAAGGAAATTATGTCAAAATCTTGTTTTAATCCCTCCGAAGTATTCTTTTTTTATTACTAAACATGTTTTCTCAAATTTTTTTTTTTTTTTTTTTTTTTTTTATCAAAAAGACGAATTTGGAAAAAAAATAGATTTCGATTTTTGGAAACTCGTTTGGTGTTGACACCTGGACATTTCGTGTTGACACCAAACGAGGAAGATGAACATTGTGTGACAGCATATTGACACCTATGTAGACACCAAGCTTATTTTGACTTTTGATTTTGGTATTTTGCTTTTCTATGATTTTTCGGGTTGATTTATATCGTATTATCAGCAAGTACTGTGAGTATTTGATACACCATTTATATGTAGCATAATGTGATAGCACGTTTTCAATAAATTGTCATTTGGTTGATTATGAAAAGTTTATAAATGAGGATTATAGATTTTGAACTATAGCCCTCTCGATAATCATTATGTATTTGGATATCGATGATGATGTCGAAAGCACCTCGCGACTCTAAGTTTGGTAAGGATCCACATGATAATTGAGTACCATTATTGGAGTCGAATATGGTGAAAAATGAGAGGATATAGAAGTCCTAGAGGATGTAGAAATCCTTTGTTGTGATTTTTGGCCACTTATCGATATACAGTTTATGTTGTTAAAGCATTTTGAGGTAGATGAGATAATATATAATAGGGCCCTGAAAGCATGGTTTTGAAAAGAATGTACATGTATATCGATTATTCATTGAAGTGTCAATTCACATTTTTCATGTTTTTCCTAGATTGTAGATGCTGCATTTTGACACCTTTGAATTTGAATTATTCTATCGGGATTGGATTAATTCGCTGACTGGAGATATAATATGTATGTGGTGAAAGTGCACACTTGACAGTCATATAATGACTTCCCAACCTTGACGCGATTTCTTTGATCCTACTTCTATATAGATTTTTTTAACCGCACATCTTACCTAGAAAATCTAAATAAATTAAAATTATAATTTGGCATAGTGGCCGAATAGAGCCTTAATAAGATTGACTTCTTATTAAATTACTTTCTGATTTTTATCAATCCAAATTTAACAAAAATATTTAACTCCAAAATACTAACTATCGGGGATGTAGCTCAAATGGTAGAGCACTCGCTTTGCATGCGAGAGGCATAGGGTTCGATCACCGCATCTCCAAATTTTATTGTTACTTTCTTTCTTTTGTTCTTTTGTTCTTTTGTTCTTTTTTATAAAAATCATTA
Source organism: Ligustrum vulgare (assembly GCA_963555705.1). NCBI lineage: Eukaryota > Viridiplantae > Streptophyta > Magnoliopsida > Lamiales > Oleaceae > Ligustrum > Ligustrum vulgare. Next base: position 11,145,709 of record OY743177.1, read on the forward strand.
GCAACGTTCACCAAGTAGGGGATGTAACTCAAATGGTAGAGCGCTCGCTTTGGATGCTTGAGGCACGGGGTTCGATCCCCCGTATCTCCAAATATTAATGGTACTTAATGTTTTTGACGTTCCTTTTTTTATTCTCTCTGTAAAATTCATTGGCAATGTGCTCCTAGTCTGCCGACCTCTTAGTTTTATTACTTTTTTAGAGATTTCTTTTGTAGTATTTGTTGCCGAGGACAAGAATTCAATTGTCGAGTTGAAGCTGAGGTAACATCGTTTCTCCCTGTAATTAACTTAATTATTGAATTTTTTAGCCTGTGGATTTTACATTTTATTATATTTCCACGCGCATATTTAGTTAAGCTAAAACTATGAGTCAATAGATTTGCTGTATGTTTTACCGAGGATTATCTATGAACAAATTGTGGAATGATAAAGTAGAATGTACATCTTGCAGTTGAGATCCCGAATCAAGGAAAATGGGATTGCATTTTATAATTGCACAATGCCACATACGAATTTCGTCAATTGGCTTGAGTATACGATGAAGAAATGAGAATTTTTCATCTCTTTTGACCATCTAGGTCTATTAATTTTTTTAAAGGAGTTGGTCTATAAACTAAATCTGGCATCATTAAGTTTATTTTCAATGTATTGGTTTGAACATAACAGGCACGTAGCGTTTTTTTTCTGCTAATTATTATTTTTTTAAACTTGATCCGATAATGTTTGTCAAGTATCTCTTGTTTATGCCAGAGATTCACTACATTGCAAAAATTTACCTATATATGTGAGCAGACTGCCATTTACCTGTGTTTTTTTTCTTTTCTTTTTTTTTTTTTTTTTTTGTGATAACACAATGAAATGTTATTTTATGCTGACGGAGATTCGTTAAGTCTGTGCTTTTCAGGTCATCTCTCTCGATGCACATGTGTAGCGCCCCGAGTTCCGTAAAACCCAGGTCGCCACGTCGTCCATTTAAAACTAAATATTTAACAAATATTGTGAAAATAAATGAATTTTAAAACATCACATTAATTTGAAAATTAGCAATGGAACTCAAATTTAAATAAATTCACTTGAAAAAACATTCCATAAAATTTCAATATCAAAATAGAATTAACAAGTTTCAATAATCTTGAATTTAAAAAATAACTTAAAATTCATGTTTGCCATAGATGCCCTCATTCGCCACCGCCTCTGAACTCTGCAAATATTATTAAAAAACGGAGTAAGTATTTCTTTTGAAATACTCAGTAAACTCATCGTCAATAATTAATTTACAAGATAATTGAACACATAATTATGCAAATAATATAGCGATATTCTCTTCTTAGTCATACGCATCACGTAATGAGTGCAATATGAACATATTCTTATCTTGTCTTACATAAATAAAGCATATAAGTTATGACATGCATAACATAAATTTCTCTTCTTATCTCATACGAGATTTTCTATTCTTGTCTCATGCAATTAAGCATATAAATCACATAAATCCACATAACACATGCAATTATAATATAAATCAATTAATGGGAGCGAGTCTAGCTTAATTTATCTCAAATCACGTAAAAAGTGGAGCCGGAAGTAGCCTCAATCTCTCAATCGTCCACACGTTTCGTATAGCCAAAATAAGAAATAAGCCTTGAATTAGTAATTCGAAATTTTAAGGTTTTAAAATGATAAAGTAAAATTTAGGGACTCAATTGGAAATTTATTAAAACTAAATTTTGAAAAGTTTAAGGACTGAAATAGACTTTTTCGAAATTAGTGAGCTGACTGTGGGGAAACAAGAACTCCAGGGGCTGATTTAGTGGAATTAAAATATTTGGGGGCTGCCCAAAAATATATATGAAACTGCAGGGACTTATGAAGGCGTTTTAAAAACTCAGGGATTGAAATAAATAACCTTTAAAAATCAGGGACTGAAGAATAATTTTTGAAAATTTTAAAACAATATATATATAATCAAATTGGTAGAGAGGGAGAGAGAGAGAGAGAGAGAGAGCAGATACGGGAGGGGCGATTCCCCTCTCCTCCGTCGTTCACCACTGACCGAAGGGCTGGAGGTAGCGACACTGCCGTGTGGCGGCTCCAATGTAGGGTAAAGGTGGAGTTTGGGTGCGAAAAATTGAAAGGAACCGGGGCTAGAGGTTGCGATTTTGGATTTTTCTCCGACGAGAATTCGGCCATAAATGGGTCGAGGTAAGGTTCTGGGTTCAGTCTATTCCTGGGTTTTGGGTTTGACTTGGGCTGTTAGAGCTGATGTTTTGGTCATGAAAGCAGTAAGGTGGTGATGTTCGATTTTGGTAGTGGTGACGGTGTTTGTGGGAGTGGCGATGTGTGGCGGTTTGGAGTTGGTTGCTGGTGATTGTGTGGTGATGAGGTTACAGATTGTTGGTCGTTTTTGGTGGTGCTGAATGGTTCAAGAGGAGCCAGTGGACTCACAATGTGGTTCGGTGTGTGGATTCGGAGGAGGCAGTGGAGTGGTGGTGTAGTTTGATCTGCAAATGGAGGTGATTCAATGTTGGGCTTGAGTGATTGCAGTGATGATAATTCCGGTGGTGATAGGTTGTGGCTGGTTCAACAGTTTGGTGGTGTAGGGTGTTGTCGTGAAACGTGTTTGCAGATTGTGGGAGTATGGCTTGGTGTTTGGGGTTGAAATCAGAAAATTCACATTGCAAGCAAGTGGGAGAAAGAATGTTACTCAGAAAAATTTCTTGGCTACGGGAGAATTTGAGGACTGAGGGTTGAGAAATTTGAACTGTAAATGTTTAGGGCACAGTTTTCTAGGTGGTAAGTGGGCCAAAAGTTAAGATGCAAGAATATTCCTAATTGGATTTAATAGAATTGGGCTTAAAATGATCAAAATTTGGACAATCAAATTTTGGACCCAAAATAATAAAATATTGGACTTAATTAAATTGGACTCAAAATTATTACAATTTGGATTTAAAAATAATAAGGAATTCGATACCTTAAAATATGTGAAAATTACAAGCAACCCTGTTATTTAAGTTTCATATTCAAAAATAAGAACAAATAGATTTTTATTCAATATTCAAGTTATAAATACGATTTTAATATTAAATATAGTATTAAAATATTTTTTAAAATATAAAAATTATTCAAGTAAGTAGCGCCATTTTCGTTCATAACGGTAGAAATATATTATTCGAAATAATTAAACACAAATCAAAAACCCCTGAATTTCCAGCACTGATAATAATCTTCTTCATCCCACTACTCCAAAACCTAAACTAAACGTGCCCGTCCATTGCATAACCGTGTAGATACAAAACATTTTCGAAGACGAACAGAGGAAGTGTGAACTTGTGACCTAACAAATTTGACTGTTGTATTCACCTTATGATATGTAATAATGTGACCTTGTAACCTAAAAACTTCTGATTATCATGATAGTGTGATTGTGACCTCATTGACTAAGCCATGTGAACTTTTCAAATTCACACCCCAATAACAATAGATTATGGAGTAGTTTTGGGCATTGTCACCTAACAACTTTAAATGTATCATCAAACCAAATGAGGAGAATTATTCACACTTATGATATAAATTCAAAATTTGTGTGTTATGATAGTAATTTGACCAAATCCCTTCAATCAGGTTTGGCCATATGCTATCCCCAAAGAGGAATGGTTCCCGGGAAAAATCACTACAAATGCTGTGAAGAATGCTCTAACTCATTTCAAATCCAAATTCAACGATGCACAGAAGGAGATACTGGCACAAACTTGTTTTTCACACTATGTTGAGTGCAATGAGATAATTATCCAGCTGCAGTTAATTCATTATTTCCTTCTTAGAATGGTGGAACAACCGAACCCTCAAGAATTGTGGTTTCTTATTGCTGGTCGATATGTACGATATGCACTGCCAAAGTTCACATTAGTCACAGGTTTGAAGTATGTTAGAGTGGATGATCGGAGAAACCAATCGAGTTTACCCTCACAGATAAAAGAGACATACTTCAGTCACTTGTACACAGTAACAAATGAAGATATCAGAGATGTGTTCTTTGGGATCTTCGATGCACCTGAAAATGATATCATATGGCTCGGCATCCTATACTTGATTACATCATACTTATTCTCTACGTCATACAAGAAAGCGGCTGAAGATTTTCTGTTTTCACTTGTTGAGAATTACAATACAATGGCTAGGCACCCTTGGGGTAAGGACATATTTGACATATCAGTTACATCGCTTAAAGATGCACTTAAGAAGAGTAATCCTCATTACAGATTGGGTGGATTTCTAATTGGTTTTCAAGTGTGGATTTATGAGACTCTACCAATTTTAAACGGTAGAGTTGCAACAAGAATTCGGACTACGTACCCTCGAATACTCAACTTGCGTGCAGAGAAGATACATGTGTATTCTACCTTAGAAGACGAGATCCTTTCGGAACCAAACGTAAGTGTTTTGATCAAATGAATCAGACAATCCAATTCTAATTTTTGCAGGAGATCGAGAAAAATTTAAAAGCTAAACTTGGTAACATATAGTACATGCATCATGTCTACTTTGTCACATGTTACATTTAGTACATGCATCATGTCACATTTTCAAAAACTATGTGATGTGTTATAGAAATATCATCCATAAACGTTTCACCGTACAAAATATATCTGAAATGGAAAACTTGACTTCTGTGTAACTCGGATCACAAATGAAATCTAACATATATTTTCTGGTCCACATTTTCTAACACATATAATAACATTCTCAGGTCACATGAATTTAGTTATTAGCTTTATTCAACTTATTTCACTATGTGATAATTCTGCTACAACATGTATAGCTCATTGTCTTATTTTTAACTCAAGTCACATTCAAGTTGATCGAGGTCACATTCAAGTTGACAAAAGCTCAGGCCCTGTTGACCATCACCTAGTTTCTAGTCATAACCATGAAACATATGCATGCTGTCATGTCACATCCTATGCCTATTAGGTCACAAATCACATTCATTTCACGTTTCTCATGTAGATTGAAGTTCAGGACCTTGATCCAATTGATATGGAGATCTCACAGTCTTAAATGGATGGTGTCCAATACATGACACCAAGACAACCAGGGCATGATGCAGATACTACATCCAAGGCAGCCTCAAAATCCATGCCAAGGTTGTTGATGATTACTGATAGAAGTATTGGACACATAAGTGATACAAAAGATGATGTTGATAATGATTTTGTCAATCCCTCGCCAACAACACATAAGTCTGGTAATGAGTTTGATGAGTAGAGGTTAGCACTAGATGAGTTAGACTTCATGTACTCAACTGAACCTGATTTTATTCCCACTATGCATCCCGATGACACACAATCTGAAGAGGCTCCCATATCCAATGTAAGTGGCTATTAATCATTTATTTAATTAAGTAATTTAACATTTTTTTTATAAATTTACAGTCTGTTTTTTAAGCAGGAATTTATGCACTGGAAGAATGAGATTTAGGATCAAATCTCCCAAGTCCAAATGCAGAACAAGCAACTCACTGAGGAGGTTCATCAACTGAGATCACATGTGCAGCATATGAAATCTGACAGGACACATGCAATGAAATCAATCATGAGGTCACAGCTTGATATTAAAAAGGAGCTTATTGATTTAAAGTCTGGAATATCTTTTATGTTCGAAACTATTTCTGCGATGATATCAAGTTCAGTTGAATCTTTCCACAAGAGTTTTATGGACAAGAATAAGAGTCATGACGATCGGGGTACCTAGTTGGCTGAGGTACTATCGAATTCTTCACAACTTTACGTCTGTATACCAACTAATACCACATATTTACCCTATTTTATTTTATTCAACTTAGGCTCCAAAGTCATAGGAAAAGTCTGATTCCAAGGGAAAGGGTAAGTTCCATGCATCTGATGACGTGGTTCAACCTTGTTCTTAGACCCCATCTTTTGATCTAGGAATGGGTTTCACCCAGATGTATGCATCTCCCAATATGCCTGTTCACCTGAGAAGTCGCGGCGAAGGAATTAGAAATCTTGACAAAATAGTAGCCGCTATTGTGCAGGAATGTGATGACGTCAACCGACAGGTAATTCTTTCATAACTGTGCAATAGATTCTTTTCACAATCCACAGCAAATTTGTACTGAACACCCGATGTACTATAAGTTTGATTAAGGTAACATTTGAAAGTATTGCATACACCACTCAGTCAACTGACACATGTATTTTCTGGTAATATGTACTACGTTAGGTCACACAAGTAACTTGACATTCAAGTCACACACATTAATAGCTCAATACACATTCAGATTTATCATTATATATGTCTCTATTATAAACAGGTTAGGACACATTCACAATAGGTCAGGACACATTTAGGACACATCCAGGTAACATACATCAATAGGTCAGGACATATTCAGATACATCATATATATGTCTCCATTATATACTGTTCAGGACACATTCACAGACGTCACTGCTGATTGAGTATATACTGATTTTTTATAGCCTCATATATCGCCAACCATTCTTACAATAATTTAGTTATGTTTACGTTACTTTACATATGTACCAATTGCAGTCAACACCAGGACTTCCCATGAAGAGAGCAACTAGACTTCCTAGATCACTGTGCTCCCCATTTGTGGCTGGCGAAGGAAAACAAATGAAGCAACCGGATAACATTTTAGTTTTCCAAAACTATGACCGTCATGCTGATGATGCGTATGTCACTACTTTCAAGAACTGGTTGAATCGAGGGTACAAACCAAATAAGAAGTAAGCAACCGTTAGCATTTTCACAGTTTAAAATGGTCTATCATATCTCATATGATTCTTGATTTTGAAATTATTTTTTCTCCGTAGGAAAAAATTCAGTGACGAAGATGACAAGATAAAACCCCCTTTTCTGATTGGACCTATCCCAATTGGTTCTAAAACCTAGTGGCACGATCTTATTAACTCTAACTCTTCCCTATCTAGCACGGTCAGATGATTCTATCCACCCACACAATTCACAATTCAATTACGATTTCATAAAATGCACATGTAATGCTCTAATTCTATTGAGGTCACACTTATATCACAAGTAATAATATTTTCAGTTTCCAATATTGCAGCACATTGACGCGTACTTCCATTACATACGGCACTTAGCAAAATATGGGCCTGATGTAAAGAGAAGGTTCACCACAACGGACTGCTCATTTCAAGGGCTTATGAAACCCTTGTACATAGAGTTCATGAAAGACTCGTCCGTGCTCTCTTCTGCTTCTTACTTCAAATATATCATGATAGGGGGACGTTTGAAACTCAACTCCCCATGGGCTGACATTGATTACATCTTAATTCCAATCTTTCCAAATGAACAAGGCACATTGGATGCTTGCTTTGCTCAATGTAAAAAGTCACAGGATGGTAATATTCAACTTCTGCTGCAGGATATATAGAAGCAACATGGTTTATGAGGGGGTTCAACCATTTTACAAACTTATCCCTTCATTGATGAAATAAATTGGGATTTGGAGCCGCGCATCTTATCTGCCGAACAAAGATCAAATGGATCTCAGGTTGGACATGGCAGATAGCATTCCCCAGCAGCTAAATGGGTACGTATTTCACATTTATTAATCGGGTCAAATTTATTTAATTAATACATTCCCCTAACTTATACTTATTCTTTCATTGCAGTCATGATTGTGGTATATTCGTGATTGAGTACGCGTTGTACCTATTACATGGCTATGGATTTTGATGCTAAAGCTTCACGTATGGACATAGCTGCTACCATGTTCAAGCACCGTCAAATTAGAAAAAGCACATAGCCAATATCACCTAATGTTGAAAGCATTGTAATAGATGATGCTTGATTTCTTCTTTTCTGATTTCTAGAAAGGATATCAAGAAAATTTCATATTTTGTTACATTAGAAGCTCCCTGGTTTTTAGTGGAAATATGTAGTTAACCAGGTTATATTTTTTTATTTTAAAGTCATCCTTTGGCTGTAATCAAATGACTTGTTTTTTACTATAAATAGTTATCCAATGTTTTGCTTATAGAAAATATATCATTGTGAAGCACTGCATTTGTGATTTATATCTCAGGTCACATTCTCAATCACATATGCCACACTTCATCACTAGTAGGTTAATCATTCACATGTTGTGAATGACTACAAGATACAACACTGTATTATACACATTGCCAGACCACACTATGTCCTACAATTTGTCTATGAGGCATTAATACATGAAGGTCACACATTCAACCATTCATATCACATTCATAGTCACTGCATCTTCCTGGAAGATGACATGAACAGAAAATCATGTAAATGTCATTGCTGTAACAATCAGGTCACATATGAAAAATTACATATTCCAGGTGACTTTCACTTTCACCTATGCCACACATCACGCCTACAATTTATTGATCACGGTTGTGCATGAGTAGAAGATACAACGATGTATTCAACACATTGTAAGATCAAATAGTTTTTACGGTCAGCAATAACAGTTTAATGTTACACGATATCAACTATTATCAAATTCAACTTATTTAACCATGTGACTTTCCAGATACATCATCCTGTACATGAATAAGTGATGTCCAAATCAGGTCCATTAATTGCCGATGAGGTTCATTCATCACATGGCCGGCTGATGTAGATTTTCAATCTTTTGTTGTAATCAAATGACTAGTTTTTTACTACTAATAGTTTTCCAATTTTTAGCTTCTAGCAAATATATCATTGTGAAGGCCTGCATTTTTTATTTATATCTCAGGTCACATTCTCATTCACATATGCCACACTTCACCACCAGCAAGCTAATCATTCACATGTTGTGAATGACTACAAGATACAACACTGTATTATACACATTGCCAGAACATGCTATGTCCTACAATTTGTCTATGAGGCACTAATACATCAAGGTCACACATTCAACCATTCATATCACATTCATAGTTACGGCATCTTCCTAACAGAGGATATGCACAGAAAATCATGTAAATGTCATTGTTGTAACACTCAGGTCACATATGAAAAATTGCATATTCCAGGTGACGTTCACTTTCACCTATGCCACATCACCCCTACAGTTTATTGACCACGGTTGTGCATGAGTAGAAGATATAACAATGTATTCAGCACATTTTAAAATCAAATAGATTTTATGGTCAGCAATAACAGTTTAATGTTACACGATATCAACATTATTAAATTCAACTTATTTAACCATGGGACTTTCCAGATACATCATTTTGTACATATTTCAAGTGATGTCCAAATCAGGTCACATTAATAGCCACTGAGTTCACATTCATCAAATGGTCGGCTGATGTACATTTTCATTCATTCTTGACATATTCATTTGATGACCATAATCAGGTCACATTAAATGTCATCGAGGACACTTTTTAAACATTCATCAGATAGCCTATTTGACGTGCATCAATCTGTGATACCGTTCACAAAACATAACAGTTCATCTCTTTCCAATACACATTAATTATTTATTAGAAAAACTTTCATCGATTTATTTATTCGAAAAAATCAACAACAATCAAATATCAAGTCACCAACTAACGATATCACAAATTAAAAATGTAACACAATTAACAACTAGACATAACATTTTATTTGCTTTTGCATCTACCACTCTTCTGACTAATGGGAAACAAATTTGTACAAGTCCGTCGGTTGTGCCCCCTACCGCCACAACGTCCACATTTCATCTTTGATTTTCCTTCACAAGCTGGTCTTTTCCTCTTCTCCGATGGTCTGGCTGAACTCCTTTTTTGGTTGGGAGGTAATACAACCAATTCAGTTACTTCGTTCGGAAATTTCCACTCACTTGGACTGCCCAGTAAGAAAATACTTTCTCGATAGGCAGCCTATAAGCATTGGATGTGTAACAGTACGAACAATATTCATTGGGATCCCTCTTCGTGAAGGCTATCACAGCTAGAGCATGTGGGCACGGCATCTAGTCAACCTGAATCATTCTACATGTACACTTACGCTGCTCTATATCTACCAGAAATGAGGTGCTTTCATCTTTAACCAAAATCATTGTTTGATTTGATGGAGACACCTGTAATCATTTCCACCCAATCATAATTTTAATTGTATATTAACACATGCTAAATTAAAATAAGGCAATAAATTATACGTATACCCTTAGGCTCCTCAGTTCTATGCTACTTTCCCTCAACAGCTTCCCATACCTACTTGAAAGCTTGGTAAATGTACCATGTACGTAGTCCCTATTTTTGCAGAATCAATTTTGTACTAGTTTTCTTAAAGACTCTAGAAACGACACTATAGGAAAGTTCTTTACCGACTTTGTTACAGCATTCACCGATTCTACAATGTTCGACATCATCATCGAATACCTATTTTCGGGCATGTGGAATCTTGACCACTTCTCATAACCGACTTCACTCTACATGTAAACATCAGACAACAATTACATTAGCTTAAGCTTTGGTTGCACATGGAAACAAATTACTAATTGGACATGTTCAGTGTACTTACCAAATAACCCCTAATACCTTCGTTAATAGCGTCCAACTGTAGTATCTGGTACTCGAACTCTGACAATGTGTAAGCACGGACAGCATAATTATATGGTTATGTAATATTGTGACCTGATTTCTCATAATGCTTCTTCATGTTTTGCAGTAAGTGGTATGAACATATACCATGACATGTTCCAGGGTACACAGATTCTATAGCCTTTCAAATACTTTCGTGGCTATCCAATACAAAACACAGTCCTTCTCTAGTGTCATACGCCTTCTTCAAGTTCTCAATAAACCATTTCCAAGACCTGTCATTCTTACTATCCCCAATACCAAATGCAAGTACAAAAATCCTATTATTTGCATCATGTGTACATGTGGTGAACAGAGTACCACTGTATTTCCCGTTCAAATAAGTTTCATCAACTATAATAACAGGCCTCCAATGCATTCATCCACGTATTGACACACCAAGTGCCATGAAACAATATTTGAACCTATTTTCATGGTCAATTTCTATCCTTGTAACTGAGACTGGGTTACATTGTTGAAGCATATGCAAAAAACCCGGTACATGTTGAAACGACTCAGATGGGTCTCCCCTTATCAATTTCAAAGTCTTCTCCCTCGATCTCCAAGCATTAACGTAATTCATCGAAACACTATATGTGTGCAACATGTCATTGCATATGTCATTTGGGGTATACGTTGTGTGATTAGAGTTGAATTTGTATTTTATACACGAGGACCGTTCACTAATATCTCGCGATGCGAAATATCCCCGCAAGTGTACGGGTCGTGAGAAGTAGTAAAGTGGACCTAAAAGTCCGAATTATCGTCCCACAAGGACTGCTATCAAGTATCGAAATGTATTAGTTCTTATCCTTATTTGAATAAATGAAAGATTTTGAGAATTTAAACTAAAACTAGATAATAAACTAAAGAATTAAAATGAAACAAAATTGAATTGTTTTTGAAAACAATTGTAAAATAGCTGGGATTCCCGATTTCACTTAGCCAATTAAATCAATTCCCATTCCAGATTTATTTCCTAAAAATGCATTCGGTCGAATTCACTAATGTATATTGAAATTCCTCTCTCGAGTTTAAATCAATTCTACCTAAATAAATCAACCATGTATCTCTACAGAGGGTCTGAATATTCCTTATCTAGATGCATAACATGCAAGAATTCACACATGACCGAAATAATAAAAAGAGTATATCTATATCTCTTGTTCAAGTACCGAATTTATTACCATGTTCTAAATTATTAACTCACCTCTCGTATTATGGAAATAACTCAATATATCATGAATTGGTGATCAAGCAATTCAGGCATTAAGAACAATAATAAATCAATACATCCAACGAAATCGTTAAAACTACGAAATTTGGAATTAAAATAATATGACTAAGCTACATCGTTCATCCCAACATGAATTTTAGTTACACATCACAATTAAAGAGAAAAAACAACAATAAACGTTCATTGAAAGTAAGATAAAGAAAGGAACGCTTGCACCAAGTGTTGTTCTTCAACTATCTTCAATTCACGCCCCTTTGCAATGCTTAATTCTCCAAGAATTTGATGTTTAATTCTCTATTGTGGCTCGTTCTATGGAGAGGCAAAGGTCCTGATTTTGTACCTCATGAGTTGTATTTATAGGTGAGGGAGAAAACCTAGGTCAAAAAGCCCAAAGCCTGTTAAAAATCAAGAGAAAAATATGATCTGTGGCCCAGTCGTATAACCGCGCGACAGCATGGTTCAATACTGAGCGATCGCACGGTAGTAGTTGAAATCTTCTGTTCCGATTTTTGCATCAACGCGCGACCGCGCGCCTTTAAAGGCCACGATCGCGTGGAAGGACTTTTTGCACAATTTTCCATCTTTTCTCGGTTGTGTAAGTAAGTCCTTATCTTTTAATTTCAGCATTGGTCCTCCACTTTCAATTGTTGTGATTTAGTCCCCAAACTTATATTCTTCTCAACTTGCTCGTTTCAGCTCTCAATTCCTTCAATTGGATCCTCCAACCTTTGATTCATTAACTTTGGCCCCATGTACAGTTCCCGATTGACGTCACAAACTTCTCAATTGCTCATTTTAGCTCCAATTGTGCATTTTTCCCATTGTTTGCTTCATTCTTCGCCTTTTTGGGATATTTTCTACAAAGTATGAAATAAACATAAATTAAATAACATATATTCTAAAACAATAATAAATTATTATAATTTAGGCATATAAATAAGTGTATAAACTACACTTATGAAGGACACAACTGAAGTGGAGACTTGCCTATGTGACCCCAACACTATATTAGAACCACATGTATGCCCATCGTGAATGTATCTAATCTTGAATAGATCTTTTTCCCCAATCTAGATGACCTACAGACCAATTACAGGTATTATTTGAGTACCTCACAACATATTCCTTCTTGTCCGACCTTAGAACCATGAATTCGAACATCCCCTGTATCGCATAAAATGCCATGCTCAATTTCAATACCTCTTTATTCTTGAAAAAACTATTCAACTCTATATCCCTGGAGTCTAGATTTGTTACATTCATGTCCACACTATCATCCAATATTCCCAATGGCTTATTTGTTACAGAATATATGTTAGACGCAATTCCACACATTGAATATGGTTCCTCATTGCCGTCTTGACTAACTCCAACTGGCTCCATGAAGTTGAAACAACTGTGATGATGAACTTTATCCAGTGCAGTGACCTCAATTGTTACAGGATATTTTGAAGGATCCTTATAATAATTCTTCAGTATCAGATACGAAATTACACTATTATCATTTTTTATTCTGATCAGTTGTATGTCACTGCTCAATTCATAACTCATGGAGACTGCAACCTTGTTACTGTCAAACCTAAATTCTCTCATTACTGTATCCACAAGATTCGAATAGCTGCTTCCTTCATCAACCATTAACAAGGCAGACTGAGATCCAAAAATTACACAAACATGTACATAGCCCATACCTAAACATTCATGATAAGGGCGTCAGTCGATACATATCTCACTTCGAATCATGTCACAACAACATAGTAAATTTTTTTATTAAAACTAACGTATAACAAATTTCTTTGTTACTACATTACTATCTATGTGACCACACGTACATCAATTACATAACGTGACCTAACTATGGGAATGCACAGATTCGCATCCTCACATGAAATTCTTGCAATTCTATGAACTTCAATTACAACTAAATATGAGCACTTATGTAACTGGTTTGACATATCAAACTAACATTAACTTATGTCACCTCACATGCATTCATTCAATAATTTCAATATTTTCGAGGCATTCATACCATATCTTTCTTCTAATATAAAGTTTATCCTATGTGACCTCGCATTAGATACATTCGATAATATGAACATTACCAAGCATTCATTTCCGTTCATTTTCGTATGTGATCTCAAACAAACACCGTGATTGCATAAAATGCTAACTTACCGTAGGTCGACTTCACTTCCTCAATTATTCCTGCCTTACTTTCAATCCCCAATTTCTGTTATGTTGATAAATTTTGCATTTGTGACCTCGATTTTATTGTCTTCTCAAACTCTACATTTCCTTCTCCAGGGCAACATTAAAGCTCCAGTTTTCTATTTGCAATTACGAGTTGTCGCTGAAATGTTGCGTTGATATGGACGATCAATATGGAAACAATATTTTTATTAACTGTCGCCGTGATAATTGGGCTACATATATTACCTTGATTTTTTTTACTTTACACACACACACACGTGCACGCGACTGATAATTGAATTATTTTTGGTTCAACCTTATTTTTGATATATTAATAGATTAGTACCTGATTAACGTATTTTTCCCTTAAAATATTTAAAAATGGCTCGATTTGGAATAAGTTTAAATTTATTTTACAATGGCTAGATGAACACGCTTCATTTTTAAAATAAAATTTGAGGTTCAAACTTAGCGACACATTTTTAGAGAAAAACGATTTTATATTATTTAAAAATTCTCGGTCGCTACATGATGTCTCGCAATAAGAACATTATAAACCACTACATGATGTGATTCAGATCACGAATACAAGCCCGCACAAAGATTCGTTGATAATCGAAGGAGGACCGATGACTCGGTTGCAAACAAAGAGGACCAACAAAGCAATGAACGAGCTAGTACAAGAAACAATGGCCAAAACAATGTATGTATCATCAAAAGAAGCAAGTTCCATATTGGGACTGAGCCAAAACGACGAGTGGATCAACCTCATTCAAGTCGTCGAAGAAAATTGTGAAGTTTCCAAACTTACGGCCGTAACCCCTAATTATTATGGTCGTAACCAGTCCACTGCTGAAAACTGAATTTTTGGAAATTTGGACTTACGGCCGTAACTCACATTTTTCACGGCCGTAATGCAACCTCAGGTTAAGAACAAGATTTTCAGAAAATATGATTTACGGTCGTAAAGATATATCTCACGACCATAACTATTAAATAGAAACCAAGTTACGGCCGTAAAGGAAGGATTCACGGCCGTAAATAACCATACGCGTAATTTTAGGATTTTATTTATTTCCTTATTTTTAGCTATTTATTTCCTAGTCTAATTAAAACTCTTAAGCTAGGTTTTTGACCCTATTTATAGGGATGTAATTTTTATTATTAGAGACAACTTTGATATTATTATTGAGAGGCTATTTTGCTTTCACAAAATCCGAACTTGCGAGTTATTCTTGTTTGTTCAGATCTTGGGTGAGATTTATTTTTATTGTGATCAAGAGGTCAACATATCAATCGATTGTGTTGGTTGCTTGGTTCAATTAATTTGAATCAATCTCTAAATCGTGGTTCTTTGACGTTCTTGAGTCGATTCCAATATTTTGCATCATCTAGTATCAGAACTTAGGCTCCAAAAATTAAGGTTATATCTTTATTTTGTTTCTTGAATTTCTTAATCTTGTTCTTCGTGTTCTTCAAGTTCTTGAGTCTTTAATCCAAAAAAGTGTAACAAAAAATTCCAAAGTCGTTATTTCCTTCATTTGGTATCTAAATTAAATTTCATTTGTTTCGTTATTCTCGTAGTTGAATTTTCGAGAAATTGAAAAAAAAAAAAATTCAACAGCAAAGGAAAAAGTTGTTATTTGATTTCAAGAATCACTAGTACATTAAGAGTCAAAGGCGTCGGTTGTACAAGAGACGCCTTTAATGACGACGCCAAAAGTGCCTACTTTAGGCGTCGGTTTGAAACCGACTCCTTAAGTTATTAAAAGACGTCGGTTGTTACTTTAACAACCGACGCCTTATCTCAACTAAAGGCGTCGGTTGTTATTTACAACCGACGCCTTTAGTTGATAAAAGGCGTCGGTTGTTAAAGATACAACCGACGCCTTTTAATAACTTAAGGCGTCGGTTTTTATTTTACAACCGACGCCTTTTAGTATTTTTTTTTTTTTCATTTATTTATATTTCCCTCATATACCTATATAAACTAGAATCATGTGCTCATCAAAAATTTATCTTCAACATATATAATCGAGGAATGCAGAACAAAACTTAATAAGATAAACAGAATTTCGAATTAATTAATCATGTTTTCATACACTCTTCGACGAAGTATTTGGCCCATAAATTTCGAACCTCATCAATTTCCTCTGTTGAGTAAAACTCTTGAAATGCCTAAGAATAATTAATAAGAATTAATAATTATTATGTTAATTACACATAAATCGTAATTAAACAATTATCTTCAATAAATTATACCTCGTGTAGAGAAGTAAGTTGAGAATAGACTGTGACTATCTGGAACATGTTTCTCATAACATAATAGCCACACTCATCTCCTCCAGGTTGCTGAGGACACTGAAATTTGAATATTTAAAATTAAAACTATTATTAATAATCAAATGAAAGTGATATATATTAAACTAATATGAGAATTTGTAGCAATTTATAAAATTCTAGTTTTCATACCGAGATCTTTTTCCAATTTACATTGGATGTTGCCCTTTTGCCTCCTAACGACCAAAAAGCTCGAAATGCCCTAAAGTTTCAATAAATATGAATAAGTTATAAAATTAATAATAAAACTCAAAATTCTTACGTAAATTTTGCCAGAGTCTCCCCTATAAATTGAACGTATCCAACCTGTATAGAGACCTATTTATTGAAAATTATCCTAACTATCATAATCACAACACAAGCACATCAATTGAACCTCAAACTCACTACGATTATTCCATGAAAGTAACCCAACTTATGTATATGAATGCACTAAACACAAAAGTTTGAACAATGCAATAATTACTTACACATTCAATGACGGCTTGATTTCTATGTTACGCCTACATGATTGTGCTGAATCTATGAAGTACACAGTATTGGCTTCACAGCATATTTCAAGCAACATCCAATGATTCCTACGTATTATAAACGTGTAAGTATTCTTTAAATAAATAAAGAAATACATAAATAATAATAATGGTCTTACTCCTGATAGTACGGCGCTAAAATGAATTGCTTGGACCTTAGCTTATTCATTGTTTCAGCCATGTAACTCACAACACTTTCTACATGTGTTTTAACTCTGATCGACGCAATCTGTGATGGACACATAAATCCAATTGACTGAATACCAAATTGCTCACACAACCCATGAAGGAACCTAAAAATAACAACCAATGACTAAAAAATAAAAACGAAAATTTAAATGAAAGACATAAATGCGTGTTCAGCAATCTTACATTATGAATACTTGCAAGATAGATACATTCAGCCATTTCATTGAGAGCAAGTCGGTGATGTCGTCAATCGTAACATAAAAACTTTCACCTTCCGTGTGATGAAACACAGTTGCGTCTAGAGGCACTTGGATGTAGTCTGTACCAGCAGGAAGTGTAACCACCAGAGAGTGTAACATCTTACAATCATTACCGAGACGTTGTAACGTTGCATCATCAATGAGTGGTGATCGTCTGGTAGATGACATATCAAAACTCTGGGATTTTTTATTTTTTTCAATTTGTTTTGCCTGTTTTGTCAACTCTTCCTGTAATTACATGTTTTCTGTCATCATAACATTTCTAATATAATTTTAAAAGTAATTAAAAATCAAAAGAACTTTTTTGTAAATATAAAAATTATTACCTCTCCAAAAATTACCAAATCTTTAGGCCATTGACAGAAACTTCCAATAGCTTCCCCCACCACGGTGTAGTATGGAGATGGTACTGGAAGAAGTGAGGCTTCGGCACCTTGTATAACATCATCAACCGACACTTTAACATGATCTGTCAAGAGTTGTTGATGGTACACAATAGTCTCAGGTCCGGATGGAAAAACCATTCCTCTAGCCACTATTTGATGCTCACCATTACAACTTATAGCGAGACGACAAGGAATCGGTTTCTGTTGTTCAATAATATTCAATGTTACAGCCCTTACAATTGAAATATAATCAATAATATTGAAAAACAAAATATTTAAAGAGTAAATACCTGAAGGCCATCAAATGGATCAGGATTAACTGAGTAACAACTACTGCGAGTTGGTGGTCGGGGTTGTGGAGTTATGTCCACTTCGGCATCAACATTTAAGCCCATGCGCTGAAGGATAGCTTCGTATTTCTGCTGCATACTATCAATCTTACTCTGTACCTCTGCTGCATACTCTTTCCTGACACGTTCAGTGATACCAACCTCCAAATCCTTCATGATAATATCTTTAATATCATCTACCGACACAACCCCTCTCGATCGTCTGCAGGCCGAATCAGGTCTGCCATATACATCCCTCACCGTGACGTATACACCATATCCCCTAACCCGACCAGGATGATCCTCCTTACCAAGAGCTTCCGATAAGATGTCGTGGTGTCTGCTTGGGACAAATGTCCCTTGCGTTGCTTCCTCAGATTTTTCAATCTGTTCTCAAAAAAAAAAAAAATGAAAACTAAATATTAGGGTTTAAGCGAAATTTCATCATATTATGAAAAAATGATAGGCTATGCTTACAATTTTTCCGTACACCCCCCTCGTTTTCTCGTTGGGGATGTAATAAGATCCGTCTTCTTTCTTCTTTGATCTAGCTCGAACCCAATCTAAGCTGCGATCATCACTTAACATGGACGAGCTAAGTGACGTACATGAAGATGCAGAAGACAGTAGTGGGTCTGATAAAAGCCACTGTGGCCTCATCCCGGCATAACCAGCGGAGCCCAAAAAATGTGGATGCTCGTTGTGCAACTGGCTGTCCCTGGCCTTCTTGCTTTTTTCCTTGAAAAATAAAGCATCACATTCATTAGTTTTCAACTCAATAATAAAAAATAATTAAGAATCATCAGACAGGAGTAGGAGTTATAATTTCATATACCTTGAAAATCTCAGTCTCACGCTCTTTCTTGAATTGCTCCCATTTTTCTTCGGTCAGGTAATTATATAGCATAGTAGGTGATGCGTATCTTGGGTGCTTATTGTTAATGAACTTATGCACCAACTTATTCTTGAAGTCTTTCCATCGGGACCCAGCAACTCTTAAAATAATTCGTTTCCTTTCATCGTCGGGTATGCTGAACTGCTTCTGAAATACAACAATAATATGCGATATTTATACCCATAACAAAAAAATATATAATGAATTATTAAGTTACTATGTATGAAGTGATGTAATACCTTTATATCTTCCCAAATCATGTCTTTAAGGCCTTTAGGGACTTTATGCCAATCACTAATATTTATATCCACATGAATACGGACCAAAGACCCTATATAAGAATTGAAGTTCTTCTTATGGGGTCCGATTGGCCTATTGTGTTCATCAAATTCAATCGAACTTACTTCATCCCCCTTCCTTTTCATGTTTTTGCAACTAGTTGGTCCTCTAGTCTTTTTTTTTTTTACTGATACACTGATCATCAGATGAACTAGAAGAATCAGCCATGACTTTCACGGAACTGTGCACGTACCTGCGTATATTATACAAAAATATATAAACAAATTAGTCACCCAATAGTAACAATGAATAGAGTATATATGAACAATATTAAAAAGTTCTAAGTAAAAAAATAAATGATCTTACACAATTATATTGCCTCACGAACGACGGTCAATCCACAATCCTTCTTCATGATCCTCACGCATGTAATTTATTTCAAGATTATCTTCCCTTGTAATTGCATCTGGTTGTATACCAATAGAAAATGGAGGAGTTTCGTCGAAATGATCATACTCTTCTTCATCCACCACATCATCAATGCCAACAATATGTCTTTTGCCCTGAAGTACAACTGACCACTTAGTATTTGCTGGGTCAAGAACATAAAATATCTGTTTCGCTTGTGATGCCAGTATGAATGGCTCATCAAAATAACCCAACCGATCAAAATCCACCAAAGTGAAGCCTAATTCATCCACCCGAACACCCCGTCTATTATCAACCCATTTACATCGAAATAGAGGAAACTTGAACTCCCTGTAATCAAGTTCCCAAATATCTTCAATTACTCCATAGTAAGACATTACGGAAAAATCTCTTGACATTGCTACTTGAGTCACTCCACTATTTTGCATCGTGCTCTTATCATCTTGACGTTTTGTATAAAATGTATACCCATTAATGGCATATGCTTCATAAGACCTCACAAGCATGCCAGGGCCGTAAGCTAACCACTTTACAATTTCAGAAATGTTATTCGACATTTGTGATAATTCTTGCAGCACTTTATCTTTGAACCATTCTGCAAATGAGCGATTATGTTCATTAGTTACCCACCTCTCACCTTTTGAAGGATTTTGCTGCCTTAAAATGGACATGTGCTCGTCCAAATATGGATGAACCTCGGTAAGGTGTTGCAAGACAAGGAGGTGTGCTTTGTCTCGCAATTCAACACCAGGCACAATTGTTTTGCATCCAATCGTACCTTTACCTTTCAGTCTTCCCTCGTGACGAGATTTAGGAATACCAATTACATCAATATCATCTAGGTAATCAGTACAAAATTCAATAGCCTCCTCGGCAGCATAACCTTCAATGATACTGCCTTCAGGTCGAAATCGATTTCTCACATATCCTTTTAATATACCCATGTATCTCTCAAATGGATACATATACCTCAAGAACACCGGACCACATATTTTAATTTCTCTCACCAAGTGAACAAGTAAGTGCACCATAATGTCAAAAAATGATGGAGGAAAATACATTTCAAATTGACATAGAGTGATAACAATATCGGCCTGCAAATCGTCCAGCGCATCCAGATCAACAACTTTACTACAAATTGCATTAAAAAAGAAGCAAAGTTTTATAATGACATTTCTAACATGTTTTGGGAGTATGCCACGAACTGCAACTGGTAACAAGTGTTGCATTAAGACATGACAGTCATGAGACTTCATACCAACCAATTTCAAGTCCTTCATCGACACAAGACTTTTGATGTTCGATGAGTATCCAGATGTAACCTTAACAGAATTTAGGCACTCACAAAAACTTGTTTTCTCTTTTCTAGACAAAGTGTAGCAGGCTGGGGGTAAATAGGTACGCTTTTCCAACTCTTGCGGTGCTAACTTATCTCGTATCCCCATTTCTACCATGTCTTTTCTGACTTTGATACCATCTTTTGTCTTTCCTTGAATGTTCAATAATGTCCCGATGACACTATCACATACATTTTTCTCCACATGCATTACATCAAGACAATGTCTTACCTGTAAGTGTTCCCAGTAGGGTAGATCCCAAAATATGGATCTCTTCTTCCAAAGACTCTTCTGAGGAGGTTTAAAAGGTTTGCCAAACATAACATCAATATTTTTAACTCGTTCATAAACCTCATTTCCTGTTAATGGTAAGCGAGAAACTCGAGTCTCGACTTTTCCATTGAAGAGATTTTTCTTCTTTCGATAAGGGTGGTGAACAGGGAGAAATATACGATGACTCATAAACACATTTTTCTTACAGTTTTTCAACCAAAGATCAACCGTATCTTCTTCACAAACGGGACATGCTTTAGCTCCTTTATTAGTATATCCCGACAAGTTACCATAAGCAGGAAAATCATTTATGGTGCAAAATATCATAGCACGTAACGTGAAATTCATTTGACTATGTGCATCAAATGCTAACACACCTTCATTCCACAACAGTTTTAAATCTTCAATTAGTGGCGCTAGGTAAACATCTATGTCATTTCCCGGTTGTTTAGGCCCTGATATTAACAACGACAACATGATGTACTTGCGCTTCATACATAACCAAGGAGGAAGATTGTAATTCACCAAGAGAACCGGCCAAGTGCTATGTCTACTACTCATATTACCGTGCGGGTTCATCCCATCTGTACATAGTCCAAGCCTAAGATTCCTATCTTCTCCACCAAAATCGGGGAACATCCTATTAATGGTCCTCCATTGAGGAGAATCAGCCGGGTGTCTTAGCTTTCCATCTTCTTTCCTCCCATCGGCATGCCAACGCATGTTCTTCGCATCCTTTGCATTGGCAAATAAGCGTTTAAATCTTGGTATCACAGGTAGGTACCATAACACCTTTGCCGGTGAGCCTTTCTTATCCTCCCAATTAACATGGCCTTCCTTTCGCTTATACCTCGATGCTCCACACTTTGGACACATGTTCAAGTCCTTATACTCTTTCCGATACAATACACAATCATTTGGACATGCATGTATCCTCTCGATCTCCATACCCATCGGGCACAACATTTTCTTTGTCTCATAAATTGAACTAGGAAGTTCGTTATCCTCTGGAAGCATATCTCGTAAAAGTTCCAATAAATTCGTGAAACTCCTATCACTCCACCTATTCTTTGCTTTCAAGTTATACAACTTAAATACAGCAGACAATTTTGTGAATTTCTTACAACCATAAAATAAAGGCTGTTCAGAATCATTAAACAGGCTATCGAAAATATGAGACTTTTCGATGAAATCCTCTTGTATGTCACGCATCATTTCATCTATCCGATCATTATCCACATCATTCTGATCATTGTCCAAATTATTCTCCTCTTGATCACCCTTATTATCACCGGTGCTCGTCCTAGGAAGTATACTCTCACCGTGCCATATCCACCGTACATAACCTTCCTTAAACCCACGACGGATCAAATGACTCTTGACTTGTTCAGAGCTACGGAACTTTCTCAGATTCTTACAATCACAACAAGGACACAAAAGCATTTCTTCACCTTCTTTTATTTTGTTTTCCTCGGCACATTTCATAAACTCTTCAACTCCTTTCACATATTCATGTGTATTACGTTTCTCATACATCCAACTCCGATCCATATCTAATAACACATATATCAAGATATTCACCATGTGTTAAAACGAATGAAATCACCTTAATTTATTATTTTCATTTTTATTTATAAAATCTTACGAAAATTTTGACAAAATCTCCCCTATAAATTGGACTTAACCAACCTGTAGGGGGAATCAAAATGCCACAATAAAACTAAAATATTTAACTTCAACATATTCAAAACTCAAACAAAACTCCATTCGAACTTCAACATTTTCATCTAGTCTAAAATATTCAACCTCAGCATGTTAAAAACTCAAACATTTTTAGCCTTTTAATTATTCACTATATACGCTCATATCTCCAGATCATCACAACATAATCATCACAACATACTTATCTCAACATATTCATAATCATACGAACTTGGCTTTCGCAAAGGTTATTAATGCAAAATTGTGAGAAGGGTGCTAGATAAGGTATTTGACAAAAACCTTGAAGGTTGATAGGTTGTGAAGGAATCTTTAGAGGAGTAATCAAGTCCCAATCTAAGGAATTAATCAAGGTTGAGTTTTGCATTTTCTAAAATTTTATTTTATCGATCTTTCTTGAATTTTAGTTTCGGGGTCCTTTAAATTAGGGCTTTTGATCTAAAAGAGACAGTGTTTAGAAAATCGAAAATCGGTTTGAACTGGAAAATGTAACGGGGTCAAGGGTCAAAAATTTCGATCGGGTAGAACCAGTTTCAATTAAAATATAAAAAATTATTCCAAAAATCATAAAAATTTCTAAAAAACAAGTTATTTTACAAATAAACTAATATTTACTCATTTAGAAAATAAAATTATACACAAAAGTATATTAAAACAACTAGAGAAAAACAAAAAAAGCAAAAAATAAATAAATATGAAAACCCCGTTCTTAAAACTGGTCAATTCCCGGTTGAACCGACTGATTTTTTACAGACCGGTTTTCAAGACGAACCGAATTGGTTTCATATCAATTTCCTGTTTTTCCAGTAGAACCGATCGGTCTAGTCCGATTTTCTAAACATTGAAAAAAGAACAGAAGTTTTCATGTTTTTAATGGTGATGGATTGATTTTAGTGGAGGCTGCAAAGCATTGCTTCGAAGGTACTTACATTCATTTTTTTAACACTCATAATTGATTATTATTTACCTTTGATTATTCTAATTTTGATAATTAAATTCAACAGATTTTTCAACTTGCTGAATAATATCCGGATGCAATTTTTCTTAAAGTTAATTATGAAGAAGTTAAGACCATATGCATAGTCTACAAATTCATATCCTGCCTTTCTTTAGATTCTATATAGATGGTGAGGGCAAATTGTGTAGTTTCAGCTGTACTAATGCAATTATAAGTAATTATATTCAAATTCTATTTAATTTTTTTGAATCATTTTCTAATATTTCGTTGTTTTATACAGATGAAGAAATTAAAAGATGCATTAGCAAAATATTAGAATGAAGTTCAATGGTTTTGGGTGGAATATTTATGCTTTTGTATTGGTAAGTTAAGGTCTGTGTCATTGATGATTCTTTGATTTTAGCTGGCGATTTTTTTATCTATATTAAGAGTTCCTCAATCAACTTAGCAAGTGACATTTTCTTCGTTATTGTATGTACAAGAATGCTATTAGCTTTCTGCCGAGTATGAAGGCTAGAACGACTCTAAAAAGTTGGAAGAGCTTGGAAATGTATTGACAAGTTTGGATCCAATGGATTCAATTGTGGTTGCTAAAGCTTTTTCTCACGTGTTTTACTTGACCAACTTGGCTGAGAAGGTTCAAATTGCTCATCGCCGAAGAAATAAAAAGAAAAAAGGGGATTATACTAATGAGAGTTTTGCAACAACTGAATCTGATATTGAACTCTCAAGGACTTGTGGTTGATCCAAAGAAGTCCTCACAAGAAATTTTTTATGTTAATGAAGTTGCTTTTATTTGCTCGCTTTTAACTTCTTTTCTTTCTCATACCCTGACTCATTTTTCCAGGATTCGGGATTGCTTGGCCCATTTGTATGCCAAAGAAATTACACCCGATGATAAACAGGAGCTTGATGAGTCCTTACAGATAGATGTTGTGAACCAAGGATGAGTCATGTGTATTGGGATGTCTCAACAAACCAAAGAGGATGTGATTAGTTTTTAAGGTCCACGAGCATAATTTTAGAATTTTACCTCAAACATGCTTCACGAGCACTTCGCCCAAGAAATGAAACTCAAGAAACAAATCAAACAATCATAAGCTGCATAAAACTAAAAATTAAAACTTACCTATAATTTTAGAAAGACTCACGGTGGTGGTCACAAAGAAGGCCCACTTCCAGTCACGCAAAGAGAGGAAGAGAAAAGGATGAGTCGGTTTCTAAACAAAGAGAGAGCACTGCTTTTCACGGAGGAAAAGAGAGGGCAGCGGGATGGGGGTGGTGCGCAGTGGAGAAAAGAATGGCGGCGCCGAAGGTGCACTACCGATCGGAGGTGACGTTGGCTACGGTGGGGGAGATGAATGAGACTTTGAGGCTGTGGAGGTGAGCGGCGCTGTGGAGTGCTGTGGGAATATTCAAAGTGCTGAAAAATTTGACCTAAGGTGGAGGGAAAAGGCATTAAAGGTTTAAATAAAAGGCGTCGGTCTTTAGTAAAGAACCGACGCCTATAAGGATCTTATAGGCGTCGGTTCTTTAGAAAAAACCGACGCCTTTAATTGCCGACTAAAAGGCGTCGGTTCTTTACAAATAACCGACGCCTTTAATAACATTATAGGCATCGGTTCTTTAATAAGAACCGACGCCCTTAATGGGACGGCATTCCAGTGTCGGTTCTTCCTAAAGAACCGACGCTTTTTATTAATTTTTATTTACAATTTTGCCACCGCTTTTGTCAGGCGTCGTTTTTCTCAAAAAACGACGCTAATAAGTTATTTTTTTTATGTAATTTTGTACTAGTGAATTATCTTCTTGAATCAATCTTATTTCCCATAAAAGTGTCGAGTCCTTTATAGAGTTAGATTACATTCTCTCAAGGTCTTCTTCTAGTTTTCCAACAAGTTGATAACTTCTCACTCGCATTTAGTTTGAGTCATTCGGGTTTAAACTTGTTTGAGTTTGGATTCGTTCTTTGAAACAATTGGGGTGAAAGCCATTGAGTGGAAAGAGGCTAGAAAGATGAGATCAATAGAGGGAAAAATCCAAAATTGAGTGATACACGAGCGAAATACACGTGAGGCATATAATATTTAGTTTTAGGATGTCTGAACAATCTTCTACTACAAAAAATAACGATCGAGCCAACATGACGGATGAGATGGTACAAGGGTTTGAGCGGTTGTTTGGGGATGTGTTAGGTAGGTTAGAAAGGCTTGAACAACCTCGGGAAGTGCCTAATGCCCGTAGGCAAGGTGGGCGCGGTCGTAGAGTAGAGGGGGTCAATGAGAATGAAGAAGATAGTGATTTTGACGATGGGGCAATTGTGGATAGAGGAGTTAGACATGGAAGGAGGGATAGAGATCTTGGTGGCAATAGAATGGATGGTAGTATGAGAAACATCAAAATGACAATTCCGTCATTCAAGGGTAGGAGTGATCCGAAAGCATACCTGGAGTGGGAAAAGAAGATGGAATTAATTTTCAATTGCAACACTTATTCGGAAGAGAAAAAGGTTAAGGTAGCTGTACTTGAATTCTCTGATTACGCTATTACTTGGTGGGATCAATTGGTGACTTCTAGGAGAAGGAATCGCGAGAGGCCCATTAATACTTGGGATGAATTAAAAGCTATCATGAGAAAGAGGTTCATTCCTAGTCATTACCATCGGGAGCTTCATCAAAAATTACAAAGTCTATACCAAGGATCAAAGAGTGTGGAGGATTATCATAAGGAGATGGAGATGTTGATGATTAGAGCTAATGTAGATGAGGATAGAGAGGCTACAATGGCTCAATTTTTGAATGGGTTGAATAAGGATATAGCTAATGTGGTTGAACTACAACATTATTTGGAGATGGAGGATATGTTGCACATGGCTATAAAGGTGGAGAAGCAATTGAAGAAAAAGGGAACAGCAAGGTATCAATCGGGTTCTAATTCGTCTTGGAAGCCGAAGTGGGAAAATAAAGAAGATGGGGCTGTTTCTAAAGGGAAGTTTGAGGTACCAAAAGGGAAGTTGAGGCACGAAAAGGGAAGGAGGAACATGCTAGAAAACTCGTACCTAAAGGGGAACCTCAACCATCTAGGAGTAGAGACATTCAATGCTTCAAATGTTTGGGGAGAGGACATGTGGCATCTCAATGTCCTAATAGGCGAGTGATGCTTGTGCGAAAGGATGGAACCATGGAGAGTGATAGTGAGGAAGAGGATTATAGCAATATGCCGGCGTTGGAGGAAATATGTGATGATGAGGATGTGTTAACCGGGGAGCATGGCGAGTTATTAGTGGCAAGGCGAGCTCTTAGTGCTCAAATCAACACGGATGATTTGGAACAACAACGGGAGAACATATTCCATACACGATGTCGCATTAACAACAAGGTATGTAGTATGATTATTGATGGTGATAGTTGCACTAATGTTGCTAGTACTGCGCTTGTTGAGAAATTAGGATTACCTTTCTTAAAACATCCTAAACCTTATAGGCTTCAATGGTTAAATGATAGTGGAGAAATTAAGGTGAATAGGAATGTGTTGGTGAGTTTTTCTATTGGTAGATATGTGGATGATGTTATGTGTGATGTGGTTCCTATGCATGTCGGGCACATTTTGTTGGGTAGACCTTGGCAATATGATAGGAAGGTGATGTATGATGGGTATAAAAATAGGTATAGCTTTACCAAAGGGGGAAAAACCATTACACTTGCACCATTGACGCCATCACAAGTGTATGAAGATCAAATAAAGCTGAAAAATGATGATGAGAAAAGAGTGAGGGAAAATGAGAGAAAGAGAGTTGAGGCCACGACCTTAGAAAAAGGAGAGGAAAAGAGAGTTGGAGCCACGACTCCAGAAAAAGGAGAGGCGAGAGAAAAAAGGAGTATTGGGGTACATACCTCAGAAAAAGGAGAGGGAGCGAAGAGTGCCAGAAAAGAAAAAAATGAGTTTCTACGCAAAAAGGAGTGAAATCAAGAAGGCATTCATGGAAGAACGACCAATGGTCCTTTTGTTGTACAAGGAATCATTCCTTGCATTTGATGAAATTAACAAATCCCTCCCTAGTTTGGCTATTTCTTTATTGCAGGAATTCGAGGATGTGTTTCCAAATGACATACCGAGCGGGTTACCACCCATTCGAGGTATTGAACATCAAATTGATTTTGTACCTGGAGCCGTCATTCCAAACCACCCCGCTTATCGAAGTAACCCCGAGGAGACAAAGGAGCTTCAAATGCAAGTGGAGGACTTGATGAGCAAAGGGTATATAAGGAAAAGTATGAGCTCATGTGCCTCCCCGTATTACTTGTACCCAAAAAGGACGGGACTTGGAGAATGTGTATTGATTGTAGGGCCATCAACAACATAACGGTAAAGTATCGTCATCCTATTCCTAGGTTAGATGATATGTTGGATGAATTGCATGGCTCTAGCATATTTAGTAAAATTGACCTTAAGAGTGGTTACCATCAAACTCAAATGAAAGAAGGAGATGAGTGGAAAACTGTTTTTAAAACTAAGTATGGTCTGTATAAATGGTGAGTAATGCCTTTTGAACTTACTAATGCACCTAGAACATTTATGCGTTTAATGAATCATGTTTTACATGCATTTATAGGTAAATTCGTTGTAGTTTACTTCGATGATATCTTGATATATAGTAAAACTTTGAATGAGCATGTGGAGTATGTTAGGTGTGTGCTTGTGGTATTGAGGCAAGAGCAAGTTTTTGTTAATTTTCAAAAGTGTAATTTTTGCATGGAAAAGGTTGTGTTTCTTGGCTATGTGGTTAGTGCTAAGGGAATAGAAGTAGATAAAGAGAAATTCAAAGATATTAAAGAATGGCCAACACCTAAAAGCATAACTGAGGTTAGAAGTTTTCATGGGTTGGCTAGTTTTTATAGGCGTTTTGTTAAGGATTTTAGCACAATTGCTGCACCACTCACAGAAATTGTCAAAAAGAGTGTAGGGTTTAAATGGGGAGTAGAACAGGAGCATGCATTTGAAACAATCAAAAATATGTTGTGTAAAGCACCGGTTTTATCACTTCCTAACTTTGACAAGGCTTTTGAGATTGAATGTGATGCCTCGGGGTTAGGTATTGGAGCTATTTTAATGCAGGATCAAAGGTCAGTAGCTTATTTTAGTGAAAAACTAAAAGGGGCTGCTCTTAATTACCCCACATATGACAAGGAGTTATACTCACTTGTGTGCACTTTGGAGACATGGCAACATTACTTGTGGCCACGGGAGTTCATGATACACACTGATCATGAGTCTTTGAAGCATTTGAGGGGTCAAGCTAAGCTAAGTAAGAGACATGCAAGATGGGTAGAGTTCATCGAAACCTTTCCCTATGTCATCCGATACAAACAAGGTAAGGAAAATGTGGTGGCAGATGCATTGTCTCGAAGGTATGTTCTTCTAACTTCTTTGAATTCTAAATTTCTTGGATTTGAATACATTAAGGACATGTATGCTAATGATCCGGACTTTTCTAGTACTTATGATTCATGTGGTAAAGGGGCTGTGGATAGGTTCTTTAAACATGATGATTATTTATTCTGAGAAAATAAATTGTGTGTTCCTAAGTGTTCAATGAGGGAGTTACTTGTGAGAGAGGCCCATAGTGGAGGTCTAATGGGTCATTTTGGGATTAAAAAGACCATCGAAATCTTAAGTGAGCATTTCTATTGGCCTAATATGAAGATTGATGTGGTACGGATTTGTAATCGATGCATTACTTGTAAGAAGGATAAATCTAGGATTAAACCCCATGGATTATATATGCTTTTACCCGTCCCTAATGAACCTTGGGTCGATATCTCTATGGATTTTGTTTTGGGATTACCTAGGACTAAGAAGGGAAGAGACTCGATTTTTGTGGTAGTAGATCGCTTTATTAAAATGGCACATTTCATACCATGCCACAAAACCGATGATGCTACAAACATAGCTGATATTTTCTTTAGGGAAGTCATGCTCTTACATGGGGTTCCTAAAAGTATCGTCTCGGATAGGGATGTTAAATTCCTTAGTCATTTTTGGAGAGTCTTATGGAACAAACTGGGAACAAAACTACTTTTCTCTACAACTTGTCACCCACAGACCGATGGACAGACCGAAGTAGTAAATAGGATAATGATTCAATTGTTGCACACCATAATCAATAAAAATCTGAAAACTTGGGAAGAGTGTTTACCATTTATTGAATTTGCATATAATAGGGTTGTACATTCTATGACTTCTTGTTTGCCATTTGAGATTGTTTATGGTTTTAATCCGCTAACACCATTGAATTTAATTCCTTTACCTGTGAATGAACGTAGTAGTTTGGATGGAAAGAAAAAGGCTGAGATGGTTAAATCACTCCACGACAAGGTGAGGTTGGCAATTGAAAAGAAAAATGAACATTATGCATCGCAGGCTAACAAAGGAAGAAAGGGCGGCATATTTGAACCCGGTGATTGGGTTTGGGTACACTTAAGGAAGGAGCGGCTTCCAGAACAACGCAAATCAAAATTACAACCGCGAGGGGATGGTCCATTCCAAGTGATTGAAAGGATCAACAACAATGCCTATAAACTCGATCTTCCTGGTGAGTATAATGTTTCGGCTACATTTAATGTTTCTGATCTATCTCCGTTTGATGCGGGTACAGATTCGAGGTCGAATCCTTTCGAAGAGGGAGGGGATGATGTGATCCAGACCACGAATACAAGCCCGCACAAAGATCCGTTGATAATAAAAGGAGGACCGATGACTCGATTGCAAACAAAGAGGGCCAACGAAGCAATGGACGAGCTAGTATAAGAAACAATGGCCAAAACAATGTTCGTATCATCAAAAGAAGCAAGTTCCATGTTAGGTCCGAGCCAAAACGACGAGTGGATCAACCTCATTCAATCCGTCGAAGAAAATTGTGAAGTTTCCAAACTTACGGCCGTAGCCCCTAATTATTATGGTCGTAACTAGTCCAGTGCTGAAAACCGATTTTTTGGAAATTTGGACTTACGGCCGTAACTCACATTTTTCACGGCCGTAATGCAGCCTCGGGTTAAGAACAAGATTTTCAGAAAATATAATTTACGGCCGTAAAGATATGTCTCACGGCCGTAACTGTTAAACATAAACCAAGTTACGGCCGTAAAGGAAGGATTCACGGCCGTAAATAACCATACGCGTAATTTTAGGATTTTATTTATTTCCTTATTTTTAGCTATTTGTTTCCTAGTATAATTAAAACTCTTAAGCTAGGTTTTTGACCCTATTTATAGGGATGTAATTTTCATTATTAGAGGCAACTTTGATATTATTATTGAGAAGTTATTTTGCTTTCACAACCTTATTCTTCATTGAATAAAATCCGAACTTGCGAGTTATTCTTGTTTGTTCAAATCTTGGGTGAGATTTATTTTTATTGTGATCAAGAGGTCAACATATCAATCGATTGTGTTGGTTGCTTGGTTCAATTAATTTGAATCAATCTATAAATCGTGGTTCTTTGGCGTTCTTGGGTCGATTCCAATATTTTGTGGGTTGCATAGCTACAATTGCTACGTGGTTTGCATCACTACATCTTACACTTGTAACGAGATCTTCAAAGTGAAACATGGTTTGTACTGCTTATTGCTGGTAATTTGGAGGATAGGAATATCAGGGCTTTGAAGCACAGAAAACCATCTTTGCAAGATCCTATCCTTTTTCTCACTCCATAAATTGACTTTTGTCGATCAAAAATAGAAATTTTTTTTATACTTGTGTTCAGGTGTCTTTCCCCCTTTTGTTCAGTAATAATCCTCAATTCACTTAAAATATTATGATACCATACATTTAGCCTCTGTGTGGCAAAAATAAAAATAAATTGTTTATAAACAAAGAATATTATATTTGAGGTAAAATATGTGGTTTGAGAAAATGTGTGTAGTTAACAAGTGGTATTGCCTTTGGTTGCACACAGCCTATTGTGTTCGATTGCATGTGTACCACACCTATTCCTACCTGTAAAATATGTTCTCATATCCCCTGTTCCTCTTTCAATGCTTGTACTTCCAGATTTCAAATTATTCTAATGAAACGCAAATATCTTCCGCATGATATGTTTCCAGAACAGTATAGTATAAATGAAATACAAATATCTACATAGTTGTAGCATACAAAAATTGCTTATTGAGATCCATGATCTTGTGAACATATCAATTAAATATACAAAATCTCAACAGCATGCTAAAATTCTCCAATGCTGTAAAGTTCTGCAACTCAGGAGTCATGATTTTCTTTTTAAATTTTTATCTTGTGTACATTGAGGTTGTCATAGGAAATCACAGAATGAACGAGCCATGTATTGAGAAATTAGAAACTTGTTGGAAGATAACAAGGCCACCCTTATTACCAAAAATGGGTTGCATATAATCAAGCATTCTTGTTTTTAGCTCCCTTATGGCATGCGCCGAGTAACACTAGTGGACCCGAAGCGTGACATACGCCGATGATGGATACCAACTAAAAGTAGGACTCACTATCAAGGCTACTAAAAACTACAACTTTAGTTAACTTATATTTAAGAAAAAATTTGCCATTATCTCCTCTATAATATGGACTAACCAACATGTAATCGATACACAAAATCCCAACAAACTCACTATAATTTCCATCACAATAGAGATAAGCCAATTTCTCAAACTTTCATTATAAAACCAACATAAACTATACATATGGACGCAAAAATAGAAAGTGAGCCACATATCTATCTACATGTGATGCACAGGTGCAATCAAAAAATGAACATGCGTCCCAAAACACTAACTAAATGTTCTATAAAATGAGTCATACTAGCTAACACTATCATTTGGCTCTGACTCCAAAATCAAAGGCTCACTCCAAAAGCTGTCCAGGAACTCAACTGCTACCTGATAAGAAAATCATGGGAAAATATATGAGTTGATACATCAATGAGTGGAGAATTTCGAAAAATAGTTATACTTTCTCATTTATACATTTTTATCGAAAATCAACTTTATAGCATTTAATGATTCACCTAATAACATTGAATCAAATTCAAAATGTAGGACATTCTCTTAATGCTGATAAATATTAATCTCTAGTCAAAACATTGGCATAGTAATCATCATATCAATAAAATACTTTCATTACAGTCTGTAATCTCTAGGTATGGCTATACCATAACAAATCAACCAAAAAGTACCATCTAATTAACATCTGTAATCTGGTCATATATGTATAGACTGCCTCTCAGGATAGTCTCAAAGACATCTAATAATCAATTCTAGAACACAGCCATGACCGCCTCAGTGAACTATATCATACACGGTCAGACCGCATCAGGGTAATATCATACACGATCAAGACCACTCAGGCGCAGTATAGAACACGACCAAGGCTGCCTCAGTGAACTAGAATAAGTATATAATCACGGGGTAATTTTCTGATCAATTTCAATTTCACATATCCATCTCACATTTCATTGATTTCCATCACAAGTTTTACATTTCTTTCAACATATAATCATTTCACAATCTTTCCAATTCCAAATAAATCTCATATTCTCATAATATTTCACAATAATCACATAAGTTGACATATAAATCACATAATCACGTTTTACGTAATTATATAAGCAATTTATCAATATTTGAAAATAATTAAATTTTTCTACACTGTCTATGTACGTGGAAACTAATTTGGCTGGTAAGTCATCCCAATCGATTCGTTACCGCCTGAAATTGATATAATATCTAAATTAATAAATAACCATATCAACTACCTCAATAAATGAAAAAGACAATAATAAAATATAATCTTTTCATTTATAGGCAAATTCCCTTTTGATAAAAATTAAATTTAAACTAATAATCTAACAACCCTAAATTTGACAAAACTTCGAAATAAATAACTATTATTTACCTTTCAAAATCAACTAACAAAAGTTTAATAGTATAAATCACGTTGTCGATGACACATCTTTTCCTTTTTCTTTTCTTCCCTTTTTTTCCTTCCCAACCCCCCTCCCCCTTTTCCTTCTCTCGATTTCTTTCTGTGTCTCGACTCAATCTCTATCTCTCCCCCTATCTTAAAAGAGGGGATAGTCGCGCCCAGGGCACATCTCCCAGTGGCAAATGGGAGGGCTAGTAAGGCTCAGCTCAGCAGTGTGCAGGGTTCGAATTCTTAAATATTGAGTTTTTGCTGTCATCTGCGGGAATTACCCAAGATAGGATCGATTGCCCCCCCCCCCCACCCCCCACCCCCACACAATTCCTTTACTTCTATCAGCATCCGTTTCCATTTCCTAATTTCTTCATCCGTTGCCATTTCCTAATTTCCATTTTGTTCTTTGATGGTTCGAGAGGGTCTTCAACTACGGTGTCGTTTACAATCCCTTGCTCACAAAAATTGCTCCTTGCTTCTGGAATGTTTTGCTGTGGTTGGGGTGTCTTTGATTCCAGCATCGGTTCTCCGTAACCTCTCAGATAAGCTAGACGAAACGCACAAACGTGCTTCTCTCGAGATCTTATTTTATACGTTTTTGTTTCGGGCTACAATTTTCCTTGATGTTGTGTTTTTCTGAATTTCTGTTTCTGGGTTATGTATATATTTATTTTTTGGGGTTGGTTGGATCTAGGTGGACGAGATAGTGATACAATTGGCCGTACCTGGAGATCATGATAAAATTACTGTGGCAATCAATTTTTCAGCCTAATAATGTACTTATTCACCTGAGGCAAACCATTGCAAAGTAAGTATTATCTTTCAAAGAAGATTTTTTTAATCGGTACGTGGCTGGGGATTTATTTGTTTAATTTACTTTAATATTCCCCGTGTTCAAGGTATTATTTTCTCTGTGTGCAGAATTTGATGTGTTAATTTTCCTTCTAGATAAGAGTCAAAGATTTAGGGTTCAATCTTCTTGTGGCTCATTTTTTTTAAGGTGAGTTTATTTTGTTAATTCTTTTCAGGTGGTTCTTCGTATTGTGACATTCTCTCTCTGTGATAATTGTTGTGCATAGCACGAACTCAAAGATCCCTGAGTCACTCACCCAGGCTAGTCTAGTGAAAAATATTTTATTCATATGGAAAATCAATCAACTCTCTAAACTAAAAAGGGAAGATCGTATTCTTCACTAACTTTTGAATCCATGAAATTTCTGAAAGGTATTTTTATATTTATGTAACCCCCTTATTCCAACATTTTCTCTATCTGTATTTTGTGTTGAGATAAGGATTTATCAGATGAATTGTGGAATTTGCTTTGGTTATGCTAATCATTGCTTGAGATTGACAATTTTGGAAGAATTAGATTGAAACTAGGAGGATTTGACGTTAGTTTGCAGTTGTGGTGTTGTACTATGTAATGGGGAAATTGGAGGCTTCAAATAGGAAAATCTCTTAAAATAGATAGATATCTTATTGAGCAAGTAAAAATTCTAGTGGTATGAACTATGAAATAATTTACACAAGTAAACGAAAAATTGTGGCTAGAATTACGGTGCAGCAATTGAAGAGATTGTCTAAATGAAAATGCGGAGGACGAAAAATGATAAGTGGATGCATTATAATAATTGGTTTAACGAGGAAAGGAGAAAAAATATATTTCACATGTTGTGTAGATTACAAGTATTGCTGGAAGGACCTTGGGTAATTCCAGACGGCATTCACTTACAATTTGTAGTGTTTCTGTTTAACATAACATGCATTAATAAAAATCCAGCAAAAAAATAATCAGTGACTAATGCTATTCTTCATAAATATTATTTTTTCTTTTCTCTTCATGGAACATGTTTACAAACATTGCCTAGCTTTATGTTCTATTCTGTTCAAAACAAACCATTTGTAAAAATGTTTGTATTTGCTGGGTATTCAGCAGTTCACAAGTACTTCTGACAAAAGAAAGATGCTTACCATGTTATTTCATGCTATAGCCTTTTTTTAATACAAAATATACCCCCTCTCCTCCAGTCCTTTTTTTATTTTTACATAGTTCTTACTCTATCAAATTGTTTTTCAAGTTTTCTTTTAGGTTAAATATTACCAACGTGTTCCCCTCATATGTAGGGAGGAATTTGATGTATTTTCTCATGAAGTTATCAGATTGGGAATATGTATAAAAATCCACAATATAGATAGATTATGATATGTCTACTGCTTATTAAAATGAAAATATCTAAATGACAGAATTACGTGTAGTTTTTGGAACAACTTGATCATATTTGTGATTTTACTGTTCTGGTTTTGATTCTCAGTTAAGAGTATTGCAGCATTTGAAGTTAAATGACTGTATATTCGTCTTTTTGAAGTTACTACTTATAACAGAATTTGAGATTCTTCTAATTTAAAAAATGGCTGAATTCATGTAATGTTTTCTAAAGGCGGGGCAAAAGGCTTCAATGTCGGGATGGGTGCGCTGAAGCTGTTCAAGTTGGAAATTATGGTATTGAAGTTATTTTAAATTCAATAAATTTCAATTCTTTGTATTGTATGTTTGTGCTATACTTCGTTTTTTTTTTTATGGCGGGACAAATTGGTTGAATTCATTTTATATATCTTTCCGGTGGAGGGATGGATTGGGGCCATTGGGCAGGTGCAATTAATCAAGTGGCAGCATGGACGGATCCATAGCATGGTGAGCCGACAGGGCCGCCCGTGCTGGATCCGTCCATATGCAGATTTCCTTCAGAACTTATTGCTTTCATCCCACTGGCAGTAGTCGCGAAAATAAAATCCCGAGGAAGCCTACAAGGGTGAACTCAGTGTAGACGGATGTGGATCTCCTGGGGTTCGAGGGCGGAGCCCCACAATTTTTTTTTTAAACGAATAGGGCTAAAGCCTCATGCGTGGGGCAACAGGGACGGTGTAATCAAGATTTTGAATCTCACATTTCACGTTTGGAACTTTGAGTGAGAATTGGATATAAATTACAAATTTAGATAAATTAAAATTGAGTCAATTATTTAGTTCATTTTAATTGTTTTTTTAGATTAAGGATGTATTAGATTCAAAAAGTGGAAAAGAAATATTTTTCATGTAAATGAAAAAATGTTTTCTTAGCAAAATGGTGAGGAATTTTTTCCAAGTAAATGACCTAACTTGTGCTTCAAGTGATTGTACCAATAAATTATTTTTTAAGCCAAATTTTCAATAACACAAAAGTTGGAAATGATTTTTCTTGAAGTGATATTTTCTTGGTAAATATAAAGCAATCAAACATAGCTTAAATAGACTCCAAAGTTTAAAAGACTGATTAAAAAAAAAAAAAAAAAATCGAACAGAATTGCACCATTTCATAAAATATATATATATATATATCCAGTGCAGGCAAATGCCTGCACTCGTCTAACACTGGGTCCGCCAGTGGAAGCCTGAGATGGATCATAACAAACCTTTCTTTGTCAACGTTTCTTAATACTAAATTCCCACTGTTAAGAGCAATGTATGAGGAAGCAGCAACAATGATCCTTACACCGATGTACCACAAAGCATAATTTGGAATAATCTTTTTGTTAATTCTCTATCCAAAATTTTCTTTTACATTTTAATGCAGAAATAGTGTTGAAACATACACACAACATACAGAGATATACATACATATATACACATGCAGAAAGATGGATAATTCTAAAGCTACATTTTCTCCTACTAAACACTTTTTAGTATTATTACGATTACGACTTGTATCAAATTATATTTCACTATTATATGATATTTTTGTTGCTTGATATGTTTCATACTTATTAATAATTTTTTCACAAGCATCGTCTGTCTACCGTTTTAGGACTTATACATTAATTCAAGATTTATTTGGCCTTTACCGTAATTATCTCTTTCTCTATTAGTTTTGTAAAATGTCAAAAATTGTTGCTCTATATTTATTTAAATCGATTAGTTTATGGTGAGTATCTTATCATTTTTTCAAAACCTTTAAAATTTAATCACATATGCTTGATTCAGTTTGATTTCACGGAGTTGAAATTGCTACTGGTTTCAAATATTTATTTTTATTTCAGCTCATCTCTAATTTTTTAAAATTTAGCTTCAATTGCATCAGTGCCGGCCCTGGGGGGAGGCTACTAAGGCAAGTGCCTTGGGCCACCAATTTTTTAGGGCCTCCAAAAAAGTAAAAAATAAAATAAAAAAAATAAAAAATTAGCCCACTGATGTATGTCGCAATGCATCAAAATAATAAATAATTCCTTACTCGCTAAATATTAATTTATAGTGTAGTAGCGAGAGTAAGGATCGATCCCACGAGGAAGGGAAACTAATTTTAGTTGTTTGATCAATTAAAATGGAATGAAGGGTTTGTTATTTGAAATTGCTTGAATAAAAAAATATGCATAAAATAAATAATTAAATATGACTAGAGAAATAATATGAGAAGAAATCTTGTTCTCGGGTTCGGTTGTGCCCTTAATTAATGTTATATTTTTCCTTGTAACGTGTTTCTATTCCTAGTTCAATTATCAATCATAAATAATCAACAAGCTCTGATTATCTAAATTCTTCCTTATATGTATTGATTTAAAACAAGCTCTTCGAACCAATTCTATTTACGGACAATCCTAAACAAGCTCTTAGGATTTAATGCACGACTAGTATGAAATTTTAAAAGAATAGATTGAATTGGATCGTTAATTACACAAACTCGAATTAATCAATCAAAGTTGAATTATTACTAAACCTGCACGAGATTTATTTGCTACTAAAGTAAAGATTCATTGACATAGTGTGAAGGTTTCATCTCTTCTCTCTTTTCTTTTTTTATTTTTTCATGGGCAGTTATTATTTTTAACTGGGTACGTGTGTAACATGTCCCTCAATTTGTTGACAAGAATCCTTAGCCAGACACATGTAATCTATATTGATAAATTTTAATGTTCATTTAAATATGTATAAGTTTTGTTAAGTTTTATTCAATTATATCTTATATTCTAGTGAAACATGTCCCATTATTTTTAAGGATTTCTACGTAACACGTTTACCAAAAAAAAAAAAATTAAGGACCTCAAAATAATAAGTCGTCTTGGGTCTCTGTATTCTCAGGGCCGGCCCTGAATTGCATATTTGTGATAAGTTGTGCTGGTAATTAAATCCTTTGTCAATCTTACAATAAACAAAAAGTATATTTCACTTGGAAGTTATTTTTTATGTTAATAATGGAATATTTTCTCTTTCCTGCACTATGTTACAAAACTTAAAAGTGAACATATGTCTAAAATATTTGCAATTTACACTTCAGTTTATGCATGCAACTCGAAAGGCTAGACTAAAGTCACTCCTTCTCCGCAGAAATGGAGATCAACTCTGTTTGTTACCTGCATCACTTAAAGAAGATATAGTCAGGAAACATCCCATTCTTCATTTGAAGGTGGCAAGTTTTGCAATCTCAAATGCAACTGGAGTTTCTTAGCAAATTTAATGGGTGGAATGATAGGTAGTATGTCATCTGTAACGCTCTGAGTTCTAAATATTCGGAACGTCACTACTTTCTTTTAAACTCATTTTTTCTAAATAACAATTTAGCGAAAAATAACTGGATATTTAACTTCACATGAACTATTATTAAAATCCTCCAACAAGATAAATTTAAGTTTTCAACAATTTGTAAAACAGGAAAATCAAATTATCGTGAAAGCATAAATTGAACTTTGAAATGAAATATTTATTTATTCTCTTGCCACTCATGTCCATCACTCGCCACCGCTTCTAAAGTCTACAAAAATTATTAATAACTGGATGAATATTTCAAAGAAATACTCAGTAAACTCATTACAAAATAATTCACTTTCCATAAATTGCACATAAACATGTAATCATGCTAAACATATCTTTTTACGTAAGGTCATAACATATAACACATAAGTGCAGAAAGTAGCCTCGTCTTGTCTTCTTTCAACATGCAAATGTGCATGAGAGTTGTAACGCGTATAACATTTCTTCTTTTTCTCACATGCCATTTTCGGGAGAGTCTTGACCCATCTTACCCCTCATGGCTAATTACATGATCATAGCATTACTTTTCTCATAACATCAATTATGATTTACATAATTTCACATTCACATGCAAATCATAGCTAAATAAATTATTAGGTATGAGTCTACCTCAAATGCTAATGAATTCCCATAATTTTACATTCACATGCAAATCATAGCTAAATAAATTATTAGGTATGAGTTTACCTCAAATGAGAATGAATTCGAGTCGAGCAAGGAAAACTTCAAATCTCTAACTTTTCGTTCGCGTCGTCTAGCCAAAGAAAATAAATTTAAATTAGAAGTTTGGAATAAATTTAAGTGTTTACACAAAATAAAATATTGGGGACTAACTTTGACATTTTTATAAGATTAAAACTTAAAGAATTAGGACTTAAATAAAATTTTCAGAATAACAGGGAACTGACTCGGATATTTTAAAACAGTAGGGCTTAAATAACAACTACTTGAAACTTAGGGCTGAAGATTGAAATGTCATTAAATCAAAGGGACTGGAATCACTAAGTTTTGGAAAATTAGGACTTAGGTGGCAATTTTGTAAAAATCAAAACTTTTAATATAAAATATCACTCCTCTCTCTCTCTCTTCACTAGGTAACCGAGAGAGAGAGAGAGAGAGAGAGAGAGAGAGAGAGAGGGGCGGGGACGACGGGAGGCGTCGCCCCTCCAATCTCGGTATGCTGCTGGCGCTTTTCTACGGTGGTGATGCAGCCATCTTGTGGCGGCGGAGAAGGTGGTGGGTTGAGAGGTAGCTGAAGATGAAGGATTGGACGATGGGTGCGAAAACGAGGCTGGCGGCTCGAAATTTGGGCATGATAAATTCCAGTCAAGTTTCCAGCGAAAAATCGATGGCTGAGGTAAGTGTTGGGTCTGATTTATTTCTTGGTTTTTGGTTCTGATTTTGGGTTTAAATCTTGGGTTTGATTTCGACTGGGATTGAAGTGGCAGTGGCGGACTGCGTGTGGTGGTGGTTTTGGTTTGGTTTTGCAGTTGATGAATGAAGGGCTATTACGTTTTTGGTTTGTGGAAGTGAGATTGGTTTATGGTGTGCGTCTGGTGGTGATGAAATCAGTTGGGTCGGCTGGTAGTGAGCGGTTTGTTGATGAGCAGTGTGTGGCTTTCTTCATTTGCAGCCATGGAGGCTCGGCTGTGAGGTGGAAATTTGGTGAGGTGATGCTCAGCAGCGTGCGTCTCAGACTCATTGTTTGAATTGAAAGGCCGCTTACGTCTCTCACATTGTGTAATGGCAGATTGTGGGTAGAGGTAGCAGAAAGAATAAACTTACTCAATGTGCTGTGTGCTCG
The DNA here is from genome assembly GCA_963555705.1 of Ligustrum vulgare. Classification (NCBI taxonomy): domain Eukaryota; kingdom Viridiplantae; phylum Streptophyta; class Magnoliopsida; order Lamiales; family Oleaceae; genus Ligustrum; species Ligustrum vulgare. The sequence continues at coordinate 11,186,957 of OY743177.1, forward strand.
TGAGGGAAACAAGAAATGAAGGGAGGGGAATGTGATTTATATATGTATGGCTGAAGCTGAAACAGGTTTGTAACTCCTGTGATGAAGAAGATGGAGAAATAACTCTGCCTTTGAATGGCAATGAATGGTGACACGTTTGGGAAATAAGAATTTGTATTTGGCTGGGGGTTACTCATCCTATCAGTGTATTGATTGGGGTTTAAAATAATAATGTTAAAATAAAGAAAATGTGGATATTGGATTAAAAAAAAATAATAATTCGATTCAAAATGAAATAATAACTTCGGACAAATTTAAAATCGCAAATAGAATTTAAATTTCTTTCTTGAAATTTTAAAATAATTAAATTGGTTAGACGAGCACGTTTTTCTTAAAAATGGGTGAAATTGTAGCGACACATACTAATAAATTTAACCTTTATTATAATGAAATTTTCTCGATCGTTACATCATCTAAGCCCATTGCAAGGATTTCAGAAATAGATTTGGAGATATCATGGCAAAGGGATAGCTTCATTTATGTCAATGCACATGGCTTATGAGTTACTTCCTCAATCAGGCAAGGTCTCGATAGTTATCCTTGTCTCTTCTTTAGTTATCTTCTGTAATTCATGGTTACCATGGTTGCCATGGTCTCTTGTGTTTGAGATTAAGGAAGAGGAAGAAGAAGAAGATGAAGGACATACGAATAAAAGAAGGATTGCGTTGCGTGGGCCTGCTCTGTAGGTTTAGGTTTTTAGGTATTTTGTTTTGTTTCAATTCTTTTTTTTTGACAGTTTTTTATTTTGTTTAAAATATCAATTCCATGTCACTTTGCCACGTAAGCATGTGGCATCAATTATGTAATTTTATTGGTACGTGTAGCATTATCGTATTAAAAATACTGACAATTATTAGAAAACATAAACTTACTAACTTCACTAAATACAATTGAAGCATAAATTCAAACTCTATTTATCATTCCCAAGAATACATCTTTTGAAATCTCCCATCACCGACATGAAAATAGTTGCCATCCTCTGTTGGTACCCAAAAGCATACCCGACCTACACAGGTATATGCCCATCTTGAATTGAAAACATCAAACCTTTTGTTCTTTGAACCCCATCATCAAAGATGACAAAAGAACAACGTGTTTTTTAAATAGCTTTCACAAAATTCAAAATGATATTGCTGATTAAAATGGAGTGTATGATTTCCAAGATCATCATCTCCAGATGCACAATGCAGCAACAATGGGCTCGAGTGTATTCTATTGGCAACATACACAGCATATTTGCGAGTAAAAAAGTTACAAGAGGTGGCATTGAGAAGGTTGACTGATAGGATTATAAGAAACAGAAGAAGAGCATGATGATTCATTTTGTTTCATACAAGTAATATTTGATCCTTCATCAAGATTCTAGTGTCTTATTTATACTACGTTTTCTGAGGATAAAGATAAATGCATGGTCGAACTTTCAAAGATATTTTTAGAAATTGGCTATGCATTAACATATGCAGTTATTATGATATAAATAATTCAAGCAATGTAATTTGCTCGTCTGGGAAAAAATATTATGACTTCGATTATATAAAGAAAAACTTAGCTGTTGGCTACGCATTAAATCTAAGCATTTATAGGATTCAAGCAATATTTGCTTGTTTGAGAAAAAATATAATTTGTTTATCTACACCTATACACATACACATACACATACACATACACATACACATATACAGGGCCGGCCCTGAGAATACAGAGACCCAAGACGACTTATTATTTTGAGGCCCTTAATTTTATTTTTTTTTTGGTAAACGTGTTACGTAGCAATCCTTAAAAATAATGGGACATGTTTCACTAGAATATAAGATATAATTGAATAAAACTTAACAAAACTTATACATATTTAAATGAACATTAAAATTTATCAATATAGATTACATGTGTCTGGCTAAGGATTCTTGTCAACAAATTGAGGGACATGTTACACACGTACCCAGTTAAAAATAATAACTGCCCATGAAAAAATAAAAAAAGAAAAGAGAGAAGAGATGAAACCTTCACGCTATGTCAATGAATCTTTACTTTAGTAGCAAATAAATCTCGTGCAGGTTTAGTAATAATTCAACTTTGATTGATTAATTCGAGTTTGTGTAATTAACGATCCAATTCAATCTATTCTTTTAGAATTTCATACTAGTCGTGCATTAAATCCTAAGAGCTTGTTTAGGATTGTCCGTAAATAGAATTGGTTCGAAGAGCTTGTTTTAAATCAATACACATAAGGAAGAATTTAGATAATCAGAGCTTGTTGATTATTTATGATTGATAATTGAACTAGGAATAGAAACACGTTACAAGGAAAAGTATAACATTAATTAAGGGCACAACCGAACCCGAGAACAAGATTTCTTCTCATATTATTTCTCTAGTCATATTTAATTATTTATTTTATGCATATTTTTTTATTCAAACAATTTCAAATAACAAACCCTTCATTCCATTTTAATTGATCAAACAACTAAAATTAGTTTCCGTTCCTCGTGGGATCGATCCTTACTCTCGCTACTACACTATAAATTAATATTTAGCGAGTAAGGAATTATTTATTATTTTGATGCATTGCGACATACATCAGTGGGCTAATTTTTTATTTTTTTTTATTTTTATTTATTTATTTTTTTACTTTTTTGGAGGCCCTAAAAAATTGGTGGCCCAAGGCACTTGCCTTAGTAGCCTCCCCCCAGGGCCGGCACTGCACATATACACACTATCTTAAAAGTGTGGATATGTGGGAATCTTTTGATTTCCTATTTTATCCTCACATTTTTTCTTTTTCTCAATAATATCTTTAGTTCATTTACTAAAACTTATTTTACTTTTATTTTAACTTATTTCAAAAACATTAATTTATCCACGTTGACGAAATCGCAATTGGTTATTCAATTAATATTAATTTAGCGTCGTTACTTTTTAATTTACTTTTAGAATATTGTCCCATCAAATTTCATTTCTCGTGATAACTCCATTGAACAATTCAAAGAGTGCATTTAATATATTCTTTTTATTTTTAATTTAAACAATTATCTTTTAGCCATTTGTTGGACAATACTATTTTATTTATGAACACACATTTTGAACAATTCAAACAATGTTTATGTTTTTAATAATTATTTCTATTTTTAATTCAAACAAATATGTCTTTCGTTTTGATAAAAATAGATTATTTTTTTTTTCAAACTAGCATGTGTGAAACTTTTTATTTTTATACCCACTTAAATTCTTGTCAAAACCATCAATTAATTCTTATCTTCACATTTTTTCGCGACTTATCATAAATATTTTAAAAACAATTATTGATTTGCCTAAATTTATGATTTAAGATTACTTCTTAATATATCACACGCTATTTATTTATTAAGTTGACATTTTAAATAATTGTCAAATATATATTTCGAAGAATTTGACGAAAGTTTTAAATAAAATATTAATAGTTTAGGAATTAAAGTCAATTTACCTCTTACAATTTTTTTCTAAGTATATCAATTACGTAAATTACTTTTAAAAAAAAATTAGAACATAAAAATTTATAATATTCATCTCATACATAAGACGTGCAAACGCGTACTTTACTACGTAATAATAAAACTGTTCTAAAAATAAAAATAAAAAATAGGGGCACATTTGGCGCCAAACACCACCTCCTGCTCCTCTCTCGTGTTTCTTCTCTTGTTACAAATTTTATGTGCAATAATCGCGTTTAAAGGTTACATACTCTTCTGCCTTGTATCGAGTAGACGATTTTAGCTCAGAACCAACACTGCAGAGAACCTGACGTAAAGGAACAAGAGGCGTTTCCCATACACAGTATTACAAAACCAGAGCAAGGGCAAAGGGGGCCAACTACCGGGACGAAGAAGATACGATCGTCGTTCCAAAGAATCAGCACCTCGTAAAAATGGCGGAAGCATTTTCTCCCATGGAAATCGATGTCGAGAACAGCAATCCAGATTCTCTTAAAACCCAAAGCAAAGGCAAAAGCGTTGTCATTTTGACCACTCCTCCCGACACGAAAGCCACTCCCTGGGTCGAAAAGTACCGCCCGCAATCCTTGGATGACGTCGCTGCGCATCGTGATATTGTCGAGACTCGTAATAAAAAAGAGTAATGAGTCCACGAAGTGGGTATTGGTTGTGAATGTTTTTTAAATTAATATTTTACTTTTAACTTTAAATTTTATGGAGATAATATTGAAACCAAGCATGGAAAATATCAATCATCTTAAGGTTAAGATAAATGCATCGTCAAACAAATTATAGTCGCATAGCTTTTTTAGCAATTGGTTGTATATAAAAACTAGTTTCACATCCATACTATGCACAAACATATTCCATTGACAAAGTATAATATAACAACAGCAAGTGTCAATTTAAATAATAACTAGCTTTTCCACCCATGCGATGCACGGAATTATAAATTTGGTAGTGATTTCAATCAAAATTTATGAAAATATGTTAATTATTCAACTATATCAAATAAAATCATAATACAATAATATTTTAATACAAAATATTATCGAATTCAAAACTTTAAAAAAGACAAAAATAATCAAAATAGAAAATCCAAAATCTTGATCTTTATAGGATTTTCCTTTTTCTTTTCCTTTTTAAATTTTTTTCTCTTTTAAAAGAAATATCTTTATTTATTATTTATTTGTTTGTTAGACTTTCTTCTTCTAAATAATTTTTTTTACCTTTTAAAATATTTTGTTAAATAAAATAAAATATAATAAATAAAAGTACCATAAATCTATATTCGTTCAAATCGGATATACAACCTATATTTGTTCAAGTCTATATTTCATACGATGCGCGGTATCAGATGTACACAAAATATTTAAATGAAAAAAATAAACTTACAAATAATAATTTCTCTAAATAGTAAAAGGCAATTTATATATTTAAAAAATAAATGACAGTTATTTGCATAATTTTAATACCAATAACTATACATATGATCTACAATATTAAGAACAAAATATTTTAACTATATAATTTAAATATGATGAATTTCTTCAATGTTAATAGTAAAAAGCAATTTCTATGACTGTAAGATTGATATAGCAAAACTTACCGATCACGATGATATGTGCAACACCATTATATTGCAACATCAAATTGCATAAAAAATTATCTCAAACTAATGCAGAGTTTTTCTAGGTATGAGATATGAACTAAATCAACTTAAAATGCTATTTCACAAGTTGATCTTAAAATGTGCCACGGACTCATTAAAACAATACTTGTAACTTTATACACGTCTTGCTAAATCATATTTCTAGGCATGAGATATGAACTAAATCAACGACTGACGGATCTTTACTTTATCCAATGGCAGAAAATTCTGATTTTGAAAATCAATCAAGTCATGCACCTGGAAATACTGAGTTTCCTGCTCAACTTTCTAAGATGAACTTAAAACCTCAAAGTTCTGTGTTGCCTGATGAACTGGACAATCTGGAGTTGCCTCATGGAGGTCCAAATTCTGTATGGCAGTCTGGACCTCAAGATTCCATCCTACCACGGGAATCTCAGAATCCCACTTATAATTCCTATAATCAATCAAAAGCAGCTGGTTTTAGTCAGGAAGGACAGCAATCTTAGGCTGCATATAACCAAAAGGATTAAATAGAAACAACCACCCTCATGAACCTTAAGGAGTTCCAAAATGGCCAGCACTATATCATTCACATAGCAAAAATCAGTCGAATAAATGTCAAATTAGTTAAACAAAATTTCTTCACATTAGTTAGAAGATTGACGAAGTAAATAGATAAAGAGAGCATTTTTGAGTAACAGATAATAGGCTAAAAACTTACCTGACTTTTGAACTTGAAATTTCATCTTGATTTATGCCCTTAAAAGATAATTTATCCAATGGCAAAGATACATTTGCAATACTTACAGAAATAGTTTATAGTATAATCACCCATCATAAAAGAAAAATGGAAAATTACAGAGTGAAATGGAATGAATAAAAAAAATATTGGAGAGATGTATGAAGAAAAGAGCATAGCTCTTAATCAAATTACCAAAATCTGGAGCAGCCATTCTTCAGAAATTGTTCATTATGATAAGAGTCGTCAAATATAACCCGTAGCGGAGCCAAACTATTTTACCTGGAGGGGGGCACAAATTAGTTGCAAAAAAATAAAAAATTGAAACAATGTGACAGCAATGAAAAAATGTTGTCACTCTAGGTTTAGCAAGACAATTCCAATAGACCAAGGTATAGCAATTCTTAGTTCAAAATAGACCAAGGTTTAGCAAGACAATTCCAATAGACCAAGGTTTAGCAAGACAATTCCAATAAACCAAAAGCAACTAAGGGATTTAGTTCATAAAGGTTTTTAACAATTGCTGGAATCGAATGACTAAAATCTAAGCAATCGGTAAAATGAATTACAACATTATTTTATACAAATAAACTATAGAATGGCATGGTTCATATTTTATACAAACAAAATTTATAAATCAAGATAAATACACATTATTACCTGTATCCAAGTTTGCCATGTCTATTTTCACTTCTATACCTGTATCCAAGTTTGCCAAGTTTGAGTAAATGTATCTTTAGACATCTTTAGTACAAAAGATCGACCATGATTGACCATCCCCTAAATTCCATAATATTTCATGTAACAAAGACTACACACCAAAGCATGTACTGAACTTGGGAAAACTATGTGACAAAATAACAGAGACTACACACTCATGTGTTGAACTTGGAAAAGCTTGGTAATATCTAAATTATTCAAGAAGATTGGAATTTGAGCATAAATTATAATACTCCACTTCTGACCTCGAGTTAATTCACACAATCATCAATTCATCACTTATGATCAAAACTAAATTTTCCCACAATTAACCTCGCTGTCTATAAATAACTAAATATATGAGCAGCTCAAGTAGATATGACAAACCATATAGAAGGTGTTAGTGGATCCCATTAACCATTATGACTCCAATTTCAAGACCTTATAAAGGTTTTAGTTCTTGCACTAAAATATTAGTTATATTTTAGTAAGATACGGTTTTAATAAAACCACATTAAATTTTTTAAACATCAGAGGCCAAGTATATCTATGTAAAAACAAAGAAGATGAGGAAATAGATTTAATAATATCAGGACAATCATAGGTATGTCCTCAGGCATGATGCATTATGAACTTCTCTACAAAGCACAAGCATTTAAAATATTACAGACAGGGTTCCCAAAACAACAGAAATGCACTAATTGAATTCATAAATGCTCATAGGTTGAGAGCTGTTATATTACTTGAAGGGAAGCATGAGCATTCAACTCGTTTGTAGCCATCATTTTTGCTTCAACACCGCCAACTTGTTGACCAGGATATATTACTGTTTTCATAATGAAGAACCAGAATTTCCCCAGTTGGTGACACCTCCAAAGAGTAGGGTTCAATTCCAACCTTAGTTCCATCAAATACAGTCTCTACAGTGTATCCACCCTCAAATTTCACCATTGAATGGCTATGAATTGCTGTAAATAGAAACCCAAAAGCTGAATCCACTACCTAAAATAGTGGTGAACTTGGAACTGCCTTCATCTGCTGTACAAACATATATATTTGAGTCCAATTCATAAAAAATGACAGATTTCACCAATTCAAATTTGTCGTGCTATTAACATTCTATCAAAATTAAACCAATACATCAATAAAAAAGAACATGAAATTTCAGAATTAAACCATTTTATTAATTTAACATTCAAAAACTAGACTGATTTGCAACCATTGATTCTTTTTGTAACCCACTTTCCTTGCTTGAAGCTGAAACTTAGCAGCAACAGCCAAGGAATTTGACACTGTGAATTGAGCTCGGAATCTCCACAATCTTCCTCACTGATGAGGCATGAAGATAACAGTAAAAAAAAATAACTTGGAAAAGAGTTTTAAATGAATCTCTATCACTGATGAGGCACGAAGATTAGCACTACCTATAATCAAGTATATGTTTACTTCATTACCTGGAGAAAGGAAGCTCGATCACTTGATGGTTGCAACACCACTAAGCAAAGCTGGTCTGAAGTAAGCTTTTTCACAAACAGATTGGTCTTAACATATATGCACTCACTCCCTACTTTGAATCCGTAAATATAAAAAATTCATTAAACTGAAGAGGCAAAATAGGGAGGTAGTGATGTAGTAGGACTGTTGCACTCAATATTTAGGAAACTACATCAGTCTACACACCATCTTCCTGCAACAAAGAACAACATATTAGTTCAACACCTAAAAATCTTAATAATGACTTGATCCTTGAAAAAACAAACAATGGCTGTGACTCCATTAATGCATGCTTATGAAAATTTCCTTTAGAAAAATGATATATATTTATTCTTCCCAAAAAAGTAAAACTCCTTAGAATTTAGAAAATGTAATTTGCACCTTGATGCCCTTTTTTCTAGCTTAACCCTCTCTTCTACAGGTGCTATCCAAAACAGGGGGCTTTATGTCTTCCTATCCACCTGTGTCTATCAATCAAAATATTTATTCAATAAGATGGAAAAAGTGTAAAAATTGAACTTTAGATAGAAATGTATCCATAACTGGTTAAATAATTCCATCTCTAAGTCCTCATTTGTCAGTTGCGTAATTCCATCTTAATCAATTCAACATTTAAAAAAGTTTACCAGCTGGATATTCTTTGTGGAATCATGAAGAAAGACAGCAAATTAATTTCCTTCAAATTGTTGAAACTAATGTTAGTCCTGAGGTTTAACTAAAGTATAAGTTTACATTTCAAGAATCTATAGAAATATAGAGCACATTATGAAAACAAAATATAATAAAATACATAATAAACGTCCAAAATCATCAATTGTAGAACTTACTGTCAAAATGGCATGTTGGAAAACTAAAGGGAAACAGCCGAAGAGATGAAAAACCCATCTTCTGATATTTTTCTGAACGGCAATGAGAAGTTCGTTCGTACTGCTGGTGGTTTCAGATGGCGGGACCTGCCGCATCCGCTCTAACAGACCTAAGCTCAAATCTCAGCCTCGATTTTGCACAAAAATTGAGCCACAACCACTTTTTTGCCTCCCCCACCGCTGTCCATCGCCCCAGACACTCAATGGCTGCGTCGTTGCCAGCAAAGTTCCCTTGAAAAGAGCGGAGAAGAAGAACGAAGTATCTCGAAGTAAATGATTCTGGCGTTTCAGATGTAGTGAAGGTAGAGGCATAATATCAGATAATATGGTTTGAAATAATAGGGTCGAGTTTCTTTTCTCTACACAGATTTCAAGAATTCAATTTGAATTTTTTACCAACCGTATATATTATTACAGGAGTCTGATATATGTACTATTTTTTTTTTATTGTTGGTGCTACAGTAGCTTTACATGGATCTATTGGAGGGAATTCTTGGAGGGAAATTTTTTTTCACTATCCTTGTTTAATATAGTTATAAGAAAGATAAGATAATAATAGTAATTTTCTTATCAAGACTATTACAAATGTTGGAAAACTTTCCTATACACAACATTAGTCGTAGCATTTGTTGGATTTCCATTGTCATCGGCCGTATCTTTACTTCCATCATTAGTGACGCTTTGGTTATTAAATAAAAATTAGCATTTCAAAGAAATTTGGTGCGCATTTGTAGCATTTACATATACTTACAGAACACAACTCAACTCAACTTCTTCATTAGTCCAACCTCTTATTGCATCGCAACGCATGACACGAAAAACTCAATCTCACTTAGCAACTCTTTAGTAACATGATTTCACTATAAAAAAAAAAATATGTACCCAAAAATAATTGAAATGTAAAATTAAGATATGACATCAAATGCTAGAATCTTCACAATTGTTAAAAAGTGATTTGAAAAATTGTGTTGTTTATAAATTAATTTATAATTTATAATGATTGCGTTACAGTATGTTGTGTAATTCACGTAATTAATCTGCATTTAATTATTCCAGAATTATATAGTTGTTTGTAGCCAAACTATAACTGTGCGAATATAGATTTCAAAAATCATAACCGAATATGGTAATAAATTCCAATTGCTACAATTCATATTCTATTCTATATCATGTTCAAACAATTATAAAAGGATACTACCAATGAAATATTGACACGCCGTTATTTATTAATAATCATTTATAAACGATTTACCATACAGAGGCTTAAGTAGAAGATGGAAAGAAATTTTGAAAATGACTCCTTGATATTCCTTTTCAACCCAAGAAATAGATGTAATTTATCAATGGATAGATGTTTGTATTTTTAAAGTACCATTTTCGAAAATTTATGAGGGGTCCGATTTTAGGTGATTTTATGTAACTATTTTTAAAACAGTCCAACCTATATATATATACGCACTATTGTTTCTCGCATGCGATGCATGACATTATGTCGAAAAATATAATTGCGACTTCAATATTTTTTAAGTTTTTTTTGGATTATATGTCGAACACGTTTATGATGAAATAAATAGGAAAATAATAAAATAAAATGATACTGTAATTTGAAAAAAAGAAAAGGATAATTTAAACGATAATCAACTAATGCATACACTACAACAAAAACAGCCTATGACAACGCGCAAAAAATGTTGCAAAAGGCCTTTTGCAGCGTTCGTGTGCATGTTGCAAATGCAGTATTTCCATAGAGGGAAAGGATACGACAACATTCATTGCGTGTTGCAAAAGGATGAATTGAGGCGTTGCGGTAGACATTTACCAACTTTCATTGCGCGTTGCGGTAAACCTTTGACAGAATTCATTGCGTGTTGCGGTTGATACTTTTTGCAATGTTCACCGCATGTTGAAGTAAACATTTGGCAACGCTCATTGTACCTTTCCGTTGATACTTTTGGAAACATTCATTACGTATTGCGGTTGATACTTTTGGAAACACTCATTGTGCATTGCCATTTATCTTTTATTTTTTCACAAATCAATAGAGATAATTCCACTGATAATCAACAAATTTCTCAAACATATACATAATATGTAAAATATGAAATATGTGTAATATAAATAAATTAGCTATTCAAAATAAACTGCAAGGATTTTAAAGAAAATTAGACCACATTTTAATACAAAACAAAAATTATAGTACTTTGTTCTCTTACATTAAAACAAAATCTACAACATTGATTTTTCACCTATTTGATTGCATATCTAAATTTTGATATTTATTATCCCTCCCATTGCAATGGTATCTCCAACATACCAGAAGCCATACAAAAAGAAACCACTATCACCAATTTTCAACACGAATCATCGTAAAAGATAAGTACTTCCCTACCTTCTGAAGTCTAGTTTGAACTGTATCTATGACAAACCATCTTGTGAGAAGGCTACAAAATTAGCCCCTGTTCTCTTTGCTATTTTGAGGTCGTTTTCTGTTTTTATTTTCGAAAACGCTAAAAACGCGTTCTCTTTACCATTTTCGAAAACGCATTTTGGAAAATAAAAAAAAAATTTGTACACAAAACGGAAAACGCCCGAAACATCGTTTTGGACGTTTTGTGTGTATTTCGACAAAAAATGTCCAAAACGCGGAAAACGGGTTTTGGGAATTTTTTTTTTTTTTTTTTTATAGAATTATCTTAACTTAGAACTAAGCTTAATATAAAGTTTTTATTTTTTTATTATTTTTTTTATAATTATCCTAACTTGGAACTAAGCCTAAATAAAGATTTTTTTTTTTTTTTTTTTTTAGAATTATCCTAACTTGGAACTTAGTTTAAATAAAGTTTTATTGAATTCAATATCAACATTACAAAAAAAAATTAAATGAGAATTCTTGTTGTTATATTTCAAAAAATGCAATGATAAACGGACTCTGGTGGTTTTGAAAGAATTTGCATTTTCTGGATTTTAATAGAAGTAGAGCTTTCTCAAGTCCCGAACCTGACCAAGCTGTATTAATATAGACTCTTAATGCTCACATTAGTGTGTTGCATGTAACCATATTTTTAGTGTATTGTGAAAGGAAATTTGAGTTGGAGTTAGTAGTATTCTGCAAGCAAATTAATTAAAAATAGTTTAAATAGTGTTTTGCAAAATTTCAAACAGAACGTGTTTTCCAGCTTTTCATTTTCAAAAACAGTTTTCAGAAATGACAAACCAAACGCGTTTTCAGCAAATTTGAAAACAAAAATGAAAACACAAAATACAAAACATTTTCGAAAATGAAAATACAAAATAAAATACAAACAGAACGCCACCTTAGCTTTTACCTGCAAAGACATATTATGAAAGTCTAATCATTATGACTCTAACTGCACTAAATGCAAAAATGTAGAAATAACTCATACGAAATATTAGAATTCATTGTTCTATCATTTAATTCTTGGAGGCGAAAATCAAGACAAAGGCGGGGGAATTGAAGGATATCAATGGGGAGCGAATTCTTAGTGCAAAACTTTCTTTCTATTGTTAATTAGATAAAATCTACTTGCGTAGTAATTCTTACTTCTGCAATTTTATTTATTTATTGATGAACACATATATATAGGAATAAAACTTGAATATATTGGGATTAAAAGTATTGATTATGGTGAAATCGTGAGTTCCAAAACTTTCAAACATCAATTTAGGAAATCCAAATTTGTATATTTTGTTTTGCTTTTTAGTCACGATATTTTAGTTTAGATAAATCTTCACAATTCGAATGTTCAAATAAAGTGAGAACTAACACAATTTTGATACTTAATTACAATCCTCGTGAGAATGATAACTCGAACTCAAAAAGTCCACATTATTACTTGGGTGCGATATCGTACACTAGCGATTTATCACATCGCTTTCCATCTAATCAATTGAAGGGATGGAATACTATACACCATGATTTATCCCACTTCCATGCATCCAATTCTTCCTACAAATACTCACGTTGAAATAAATTCATTACACTAAAAATTTCCAAAAAACATGAGAAAAGAGCTCTTCCATTCAAAACCTTGGGAACGAAATTATGTCAAAATCTTGTCTTAATCCCTTCCAAGTATTCCTTTTTTATTACTAAACATGTTTTCTCAATTTTGTTTTATTTTTGTTTTTTTACCAAAAAGACGAATTTGGATAAAAAAAATCAAGAAAAATAGATTTTGATTTCTGGAAACTCGTTTGGTGTTGACACCTGGACATTTCATGTCTACACCAAACAAGGAAGATGAACATTGTGTAACACCATATCGACACCTATGTAGACACCAAGCTTATTTTGAGTTTTGATTTTAGTATTTTGCTTTTCTATGATTTCTCTGGTTGATTTATATCGTATTATCATTAAGTACTATGAGTATTTGATACACCATTTATATGTAGCATAATGTGATAACATGTTTTCAATAAAATGTCATTTGGTTGATTATGAAAAGTTTATAAATGAGGATTATAGATTTTGAACTATAGTCCCCTCGATAATCATTATGGTATGTAGATATCGATGACGATGTCAAGAGCACCTCGCAACTCTAAGTTTGGTAAGGATCGACATGATAATTGAGTAACATTATTGGAGACGAATATGGTGAAAAATGAGAGGATATAGAAGTCCTCGAGGTGATTTTTGGCCACTTATCGATATACAGTTTATGTTGTTAAAGCATTTTGAGGTAGATGAGATAATATATAATAGGACCCTGAAAGCATTGTTTTGAAAAGAATATGCATGTATATCGATTATTCATAATTCACTACAAGAATTTTACATTTCGCATACAAATTAATTTTGTAGGGAAAGACTCTTATTTGTGGGGAAAAACCTTTCGAGACAAAAAAAAAATTGTAGGTCAATTTGTAGTGCAAACATCGTGGGGAAATGTATTAGAAGACAAAATTTGAAATTTTGTGGGCTAAGATCTTTCCCTACGAACCCTTTTGAGACAAATGTAATTTGTCGCTTAATTTATTTCCCAACAAAATTATTCATCTCCTAAAGTTATATTGACATAAAACATAAGTTTTGTGGGTACAAGATAAAAATTGAATCATACCTTTCTCTACAAAAATATTTGGTGTTGAAAAAAATTTGTAAATTTTATCCTAGAGTTCCCTACGAAAAGATTTGTGGGGAAAAGTATATTATTTATCCCAATAATAATATAATTTTTCGATAGAAATTGAATCTCTTAAATTTTTTATTTATATGATATAATTTTTGTTAGTCTTATTGAAAATAAAATAAAGATGCAAAAAAAAGACAATAAATTAAACCTTTAGTGTAAATCAATATTTGAACCTTAATATACCAAGATAAAAATAAAAATTATTCAATATAGCAAACATTCTAACTTTCTATATCTACAAAAAAAAAAAGGAACCCTTCATCATCATGAATTAGGCATTTTACTCATCTTCACCAAACTAGTCCTCCTCATCGAAGTGTAGTCAGTAAAAAGACCCAAGTAGCATGTAGCAGAGACAAGCATAGAGTTCTTGAGTCTTCAGAGAAATGCCTGCATATGAAAGAGAAAGTGAACATCAAATGAATCAAGCACTGACATAATCATGATGCAGCTCTCAATTATGAACAGATCATTTCATCATACAGCTTTTTACTTCAATATTCACAAGAGGACTAACTAAAAAATCGTGCTCAAACGAGTCACTTGTACATAGAAATCTAGAACATGACTAACTGCAAATTACACTTCCGCAACCAGCCTGATTGAGTTTAGCCAACTGTAGTCTCGTTCATCTCCTATCCAAATGAAGACAAGTCTTCAAACTGCAAAAAATGAAACGTATTTCTTTTTAGTGAAGAAACATGTTTGGAAATGATATTGTACTTGTATTCTCAATAGAGTTTCACCATATTATCTACTCTTGTCCACCTCCCTCGAATCACTGAAAATGGGGACCAAAAATAGAAGTACAGAACACTAACGATATTTTTATCCCACGATGGACATCGTAATAAGCATTTGAAGAGCAGTGCCGTATAGCAATTTGATCAGTTTGAGAGAAATCTCCAGGGAATTGCTAAGCAACATAGAAAATGATACTGATTTTAAATTTAGGATTTAAAGTAACAAAGTTAACAATAATTATATTAACAAAAATGCTAAATGAACAACACCTTTAAACAACACTCTCGCATGAGAGTGGGGCCCACACATGTGGATTTCACCCTCAATGTGAGAGTGTTGTTCACTTTGTTGTCTCAAAGTATTGTTCATGTAACATGGTTCATTATATGAATACAAGAAGAGTTTTGACTATTCAAAAGTAAGTCACTGAACATATAACCGACCGACATTCAAAAGTAAAAAAAAAAAAAAAAAAAAAAAAAACTAACCCTGTACATTTTGTATAATATTAAAACAAGAACTCAAAAAACAAAATTCTTCATTCATAAGCAATTTGTAGATTCCTAACCCAATTTCAGCGCCGTTAACATCACTTATGAATTTTTTTGACACTAAAAAAATTATAAATCAGATATGACCATCCAATTTTCCCTATCAGAACTGGTCATTTCCATTACAGTGACATGTTGAACTGTGCACCCAGCTGCCCAAAGGATTGGCCATTTTAAAGATAATTTAGTAATCATTGACATGGGCTCAAAGACACTCCCCAAAAGAGCATAATGGCACAACAACAATCAAGAACACATTCAAACATGGAAGTCATAGTAATTAGTATGATACGTGTTCTTGGGTGTAAAATAGAAAAAATTGATGCCAAGTGGCAGCAAGGGAAGATATAGGATGTAATATGAATAGATGGAAATGCTTGATGCGTGAAAACTAACCCGGTCGGCAAACAAGCTCTCTTTTTGTTTGTCTTAAGAAGTGGAAAGCTTCCTGGCAAGAGACTAAATAGAAGAAACATAAGAACTAAATCAAGATTCAACAAACGAATCAATGAACAAAAGAAAATAGTTGCATAAGAATAAGTAACCAAATAACGAAATCTATCCCTAACTAAAGCTTAGAACATTTGCACAATAAAATGATGTTAATATCATAATAAGCTAACCTATACATCCAATTAATGTGAAAAGTCATTTCTATTTTCTAGTGAATAGTGTATTAACTTTAAGGAACAAACGACACCCAACCAACTTGAACACAAGTCTAACTGAAATATTGTCAGTGGAACCACTAACCATAAAAATGCTCATTGCATTAACTCATTTACCAGTCACCAACAGAAAAACAAACATGTCCAGTTTGGTTTTTTTTCTTTCAAATACTTCAATCAATTAAGCATGTCATTGAAGATACAAAGTTCATTGACGTAATTTAATAATTCTCCTGAAGGATTCTTACTCCCAAGTCCCAAAATCAAGGGACAACCCACAGCTGAAATTTAGGAACAAGAAGAACGAGCTCTCAAACTTTTAGCACTTTCATATCTAGTTTTATAAGCAAGAAGGTAAAATTGTGTATATTATATTATCCATTCTCTTTATATTGCATACTAAGCACACATGGAAAGATGACCTTGAAGAACAAAAGACCATCCTTGAGCAAATTTAGAAGAACATCTACAACTTCATAGCTGTAATTTAACCTACAAATACCCCTAGACACTCATCTGGACACCTTTATAAGTCCACTTTTAGTATCCAATTTACACACTCTTTATGAAAGGAATTAAATGGTGATTAACGCAAAACCTAAAGTAATTAAATATCCTTTCATTTTGACACTATTTTAGAAAATAAATATTCTCAAGAGCCCTTTTGGAGGCTTTGTTCAACAGTGGCGACAGAGATGAAGCGCTGAAGTTGTTTCCAAGGTTTTCTATAAGACAACTAAAAACTTTTCCTTAAAAAACCCTCAATGGAAAAAGTACATGAAGCAATATCAACTGGTCACTAATTCGATCCTCAAAAACAACTAATTCTCACCAACAAAACATCTAAAGGTAGGAACGACCAAACACAGGAAATGAAAAGGTAATATAAACATTAGATAAATATATATCTCCATGAATCACAGCATAATATAAATATATATTTGTCAATTAATCAATGATTCAACATGAGTTAGGAGACTTAACAGGACGCTTGAGCTTGTGCCTTTTCTTCTCAATCTCGGCAGGTAGGTTTAGCAAATTCATATCATTTGGAAGAACCTTTAAACACAAATAAATTTACAGTTATTAAAAAAAAAAAAAAAAAGAATCGAACCAAATGTTGGTAAAGAAATAAGGGATGGCAGAATTTTGAGGTGTTGACTACGAGAGAAAAAATGGAGAAAACCCCTAAATCTATGTGGCCGATGAGGAATGCAACACAATCAGATGCCGGAGGTTTCGTGCGATGACCGCGACAGAAAAAATTGAGAAAACGTAGCGATCGAGAAATTTTCAAACTTAAAAAAAAATTAAAAAAAAACTTTTTTCACCAAACTGGTCACTACGACTCTCCAACCTTAACGATTATTATTCAAAACTAGCGCTCTCGTCTAGTCATATTAATTATTTTAAGATTTTAAGAAAAAAGAAATTTTGAAGTACCCAAATATTTTAGATCAAGAAAGTTTAAATTTCGAGGACGAAATTATTTTAAGGTGGTAGGGTTGTAGCGACCGAGAATTTTCCGTGACTTATTTAAATAAATAATTATTTTAAAAATGTGTCGCTACGACTTTGTCCATTTTTTTTTAAAAACGTGATCGTCTAGCCAATGAAGTAAAATTAATTATTTCAAATTATCTTATTTCGACTTTCGAATTTTATTCAAAAGTCTTCCCTTCTCATTATTTATCCTTTAGTCCAATTTCAATTTTAAGAAGTTTCCAAATGTATCTTTAATAAAAAAAAAAAAAAAAAAAAGATTTAGTCCAAACTTTAAATATTTAAATCCAAAATATTTTATCTTCAATTTAAATGCATTATCAAATTTTATTTATTTTTTTTAAAATCCCCAATTCACATTCATTTTAATCCCAAAATTCCTTCCCCAACTTCCATTTTCATATTCAGCACATTTTTTTCCCTTTCCCATGATCACTCTTCAATCCATTTTAATCAACTTCAATCCCATAATTTCATTCACACAATTTTCCTTCCCTATCATCTGCTCAATCACGTTAACCCTGCAACTTATTTGAATTCTCTTCAATCTTTTCCCTCAATCCAGCCTTCTGCATAAACCGAGCTCTTCACAATTTCCTCACATTTTTATTTCTTTTCTTCCCAGAAATTATCTCCTTCCAGTTTCATGCTATCCATTTATGGACGATTATTAATTCCCAAAATCCTTCCCCTTTAATCCGCCATTGCCCCTTGTAACTCCCTTCAATCTCACCATCTTTCCATAATCTTGATCAGAAGCAAATCAATACATATACACTCCTATTCCTCACCCATACAATCCCATTTGAATAGAAAGAAACTCTAGGTATGAATCTCTCTGTCTCAAACTGATCAAATTTAGTTTCATCATCTCAACCTTAACATTTCCAGATTACTGCCTCCACCACCTACTGCCTAGCCGAATTCCAATTTCATAACCCACATCCACACTCCAATCGAGCCACAATCTACCACAAACCAATTTCTAACCTCCATCAACCTTAATCAACAGATTGCAGCTCCAATCTGCAATTTAACTTTCACAACCAAACTGTTCTCATCACCGTTGCCGGAAGCTAACCAATCTTCGCACCTCAAACTGTAACACTGATGCACAATTCAGGTTCAAACAAACCAAGAACCACCAGCACCACTACTCCGACTCCAAAGCCGCCTATCACCCACCACCAAGCCACCAGCCACCACTACTCGAAACTGCCAAGCCGCCTCCCCCATCGCCCACTCGAATCAGGAACACCACCACCCCAATTTCCCACATCAGCCCAAATTCAAAATTTACACCAACAGTCACCACCACTCGACCGCCTTGCTCCAAATTACAGCCTAAATCAAACTCAAGAGAAAACCAAAGAAATAAGTTACCCCCAACCACTTACCTCCAATCACCGGCAATTTGAACTGAATTTTGACCGGAAGCCACACTCCAAATCTGAATACCCATCCTCGGATTACTTTGTAAATCACTATCAAATCAGCCAAAAATGCTACCATTTGACCCCTCCACTAATCATCACCACCACTCGACCGATGGAAGAACGCCGAAGAAGGAGCCGGCAGCGCACCAACCGGAGAGGAGAAATCCTCAAGGACGAACCCAAGATTTTTGAATGAGTGGGGGCCAAAATTTTCAAATTGTGGGAGAGGGTAGGCGGAGGGCCCCTTCCGGGGGTTCGGGGGCGGAGGGCCCCTTCCGGGGGTTCGGGGGCGGAGCCCCCGAAAATTTTTTGAACCAAAATGATTGAAACTATGAAGCAATAAATCAAAAACTAAACTAAGTTAACTAACAAGTTATAACTAATCAGTGTAAGGTAGTAATTCATAAAAGAAAATATTTATAACTGAAAAGTAAATGTAAATTTTCAAGATGAGAGATACTAGTAATGAACATTGTATCCATTTCTTGCATAAACATAATGATTGTAGAGAGAGAATTAAGATAAAAGGGAATAAATTCAAGATGTCATTTTTTTTTTCAGTGGGGGTGTTTTTTTTTTTTACTCAAAAAAAAAAAAAATTTCCCAGTGTGGGCCATGGCCCCACACTGGGCCTTCACTGGATCCGTCTTTGGAAATCCTCCTCCTCCTCCCTCTCTGCTCCAAATGAAATGGGAAGGAAAGAGAAATTTTGTTTTTAATATAATTGATTTTCGGAAATTGCAGCCTAGTCCCCCAACTTTTAAAGTTATTCAATTTAGTCCCTTTTTGGTTTTAAATCTAATCATTTCAGCCCTGAAGTTTTTAAATGGTTTATTTCAGCCCTCTTAGCTTTAAAACTTATAATTTCAGTCCTTAAGTCTTAAATGATTTTAATCAGCCACTCCATGTTTAAAATGTCTTATTTCAGCCCCTACTCTTAAATTAAGTTATTTCAGTCCTTTAGTTTTAAAATATTTATCTTTAGTCCCAAGTTTTAAAATATTTTAATTCAACCCCTAAGCTTTTATTTTCATCTTAAAACTTAAATCCTAAAATATTAAATTTAATTTATTTATTTATAGGACTAGACGAGGCACGAGAGAACTAAAAGTATTTATTCGCGTTTGCTCAACACTCGAGAAATAAGGTAGACTCTTATTCACAAATTTACATTTTTCAAAAGTGCGCATCAATAATTATTTTGATTATAAGTTTAGCATGTATGATTGTGTTCATGAGAATTACTTGCTTTTATAAGCATAAGACTATGTTACGAGAATTTACTTGCTTAAATGCATGAGACTTGAACTTGTATGTTCATGAGAATACTGGTGATCGTTAGAC
Organism: Ligustrum vulgare; assembly: GCA_963555705.1. Classification (NCBI taxonomy): domain Eukaryota; kingdom Viridiplantae; phylum Streptophyta; class Magnoliopsida; order Lamiales; family Oleaceae; genus Ligustrum; species Ligustrum vulgare. The sequence continues at coordinate 11,207,299 of OY743177.1, forward strand.
ACCTGAGACTTGAATTTCATGACTATGTGTTTTAATTTATAATGTTAAATGATTATTGTGCACGAGTCTACTGAGTTTTTCTATGAAATACTCACGTTTTCCAAAACAAAATTTTGCAGATGACGGAGTTGGCGGCGAGACGTGCGATGGTGGCTATTATTGAGATTTTAGAACGGTTTTATTTGAAATTGAAACTTATCTATTTCATATTTGTTCCAAGTGTATTTTCAAATTATTTAACTATTCGAATTGTTGACCTTTTGGGTCAAACTTTATAAAATTATGTGAAATGAAATTTCAATTATTGTTTTATTTTCCTCTAAATCATTATTTTCAAAGTTAATGGAGACGATGAAGTGGCGTCCGGGTGTTCAGAATCCGGGGTATTACAGAAAACCTACATTTGTGTCGCGGATGATGAAAGGCCGCATAATCAGATGCTTGGAGGTGATGGAGAATCGGAGGTTTCGTATCGAGAGAGGCGGTGCAGGTCGTACGAACAGAAGGGGAGGTCACTATGAGAGACGAAGGAGGCAGCGCTTGCTGCAGGGATTGGAACACGGTGAAAAATGGTTGAGAAGGAGAGACCTACAATTCTAATTTTTGAAGTCAAATCATATCCCCATGAAATTTAATTTTTGAGAGAAAAAATAAAACTCCCCACCCCCCCCCCCACAAATTTAATTTTTAGGCGGAAAATTTGTAGTTAAAAATATAAATATTTTTGGAGCCAAATTCGTATCCCTACAAAAAATCGTTTTGTAGGTAAAAATAGACTCTGCATACAAATTTTATTTGTATGCAGAAAAATTGTAGTTTAAGCATAAATATTTCTAGAGTTAAATTTATCCATACAAAAACTTATTTTGTAAGATAAAGTAGACTCCTTATACAAATCTCATTTTGTATGCGAAAAATGTATAGGATAAGCCTAATTTTCTTGTAATGATTGAAATGTCAATTCACATTTTTCATGTTTTTCCTAAATTGTAGATGCTGCATTTTGACACCTTTGAATTTGAATTATTCTATTGGGATTGGATTAAGTCACTGACTGGAGATATAATATTTATATGGTGAAAGTTCACACTTGACAGTCGTATCATGACTTCCCAACCTTGGCACGATTTCTTTGATCCTACTTTTATATAAATTTCTTTAACCGCACATCTTACCGAGAAAATCTAAATAAATTATAATTATAATTTGGCACAGTTTCCGAATAGAGCCTTAATATGATTGACTTCTTATTAAATTATTTTCTGATTTTTATCAATCCAAATTTAACAAAAATATTTAAATCCAAAATACTAACTATCGGGGATGTAGCTCAAATGGTAGAGCGCTCGCTTTGCATGCGAGAGGCATGGGGTTCGATAACCCGCATCTCCAAATTTTATTGTTACTTTCTTTCTTTTGTTCTTTTTGATAAAAATCATTAGCAACATTCACCAAGTAGAGGATGTAGCTCAAATGGTAGAGCGCTCACTTTGCATGCTAGAGGCACAGGTTCGATCCCCCATATCTCCAAATATTAAAGGTACTTTCTATTTTTTACGTTCCTTTTTTTTTCTTCTCTCTAAATTCATTGTCAATGTGCTCCAAGTCTGCCGACCTCTTAGTTCTATTGCTTTTTTGGCGATGTCTTTTGTAGTATTTGTTGTCGAGGATAAGAATTCAATTGTCGAGTTGAAGCCGAGGTAACATCGTTTCTCCCTATAATTAACATAATTATTGAATTTTTTAGCCTGCGGATTTTACATTTTATTATATTTCCACGCACGTATTTAGATAAGCTAAAACTCTGTGTCAATAGATTTAGTAAGTAAGAAGAGTAGGAATATCAATGAATTTTGCTGTATGTTTTACCGAGGATTATCTATGAACAAATTGTTGAATGATAAAGCAGAATGTACATTGTTAATAATTAATTTACAAGATAATTGAACACGTAATTATGCAAATAATATAGTAACATTCTCTTCTTAGTCATAGGCATCACGTAGTGAGTGCAATATGAACATATTCTTGTCTTGTCTTATGCAAATAAAGCATATAAGTTATAACATGCATAACATAAATTTCTCTTCTTATCTCATACAAGATTTTCTATTTATGTCTCATGCAATTAAGCATATAAATCACATAAATCCACATAACACGTGCAATTATAATATAAATCAGTTAGTGGGGGCGAGTCTACCTTAATTTATCTCAAATCACGTAAAAAGTAGATCAGGAAGTAGCATCAATCTCTCAATCGTCCACACATTTCGTCTAGCCAAAATATGAAATAAGCCTTGAATTGGTAATTCAAAGTTTTAAGTTTTAAAATGATAAAGTAAAATTTAAGGACTCAATTGAAAATTTATTAAAACTGAAATTGGAAAAGTTTAAGGACTGAAATAAACTTTTTTCAAATTAGTGAGCTGACTGTGGGGAAACAAGAACTCCAGGGGCTGATTTAGTGGAATTAAAACATTTGAGGAGTTCCCAAAAATATATATGAAACTACAAGGACTTATGAAGGCATTTTAAAAACTCGGGGATTGAAATAAATAACATTTAAAAATCTGGGACTAGAAGAATAATTTTTGAAAAATTTAAAACAATATATACACAACTAGTTTGATGTAGGTGCAATGCACGTGTCTTATTATCGTTGTGTATGTAATAGCGTTTATACATCATTTGTCTCACCATCTAGCATGTGCAATTAAATATGCAAATATGAATATGCAGCAATAAAAAAAATCACCAAGAAAAAATATAAAAAGAAAGAACGTATCATTTGGCTGCTGACAAAAAACTCGATGTTGAAATCAAGAAAGCCAGTATTAAACCTCACATTTCTAATTCTCCAAATTCCAGAAAACCCAAGCATATGTCTACAACTAAAGTGTCATGTTAACCAAAAAGCGAATCCCAAAAAAGAGAAAATAATATGAAGAATGAGAATAAGAAGTAACCAGATCAATGCATAAAGGAAAAGAAATTGAACAAAGAAAAAAAAATAGAAAAAAAGTGCAATTGTAATCTTAATTTACCATGGTAGACAAATTTGACAAGGGACCCGGTAGTCCCCTCTTGACGAAATTTAAGAGGAGGGGTGACAATTTGGCGATTCAAATCCGACCAGTGCAATTACAAAAACCAATAGAAATCCCTGCAGAATCATAGCACGTGTCCTAATATGGTTAGCTAAGTAATAGTATATCAATAAAAAATATTTGTGATAATCAATAGCTATATCAAATTTAAGCATATACTTAAAAGAAAAACATTACAAGATAGATGTTGTTTCATGCAGGAAAACATCCTTGGAACATCATGCCCAATTTTTACATAGTAATCACCAGTGGCTGGATATCATATATGCTCAAAAAAAAATGTGCAATTCTTAGGACAAAAGGAAAAAGAAAAGGGAATGTGTTAAATTAAGGTAAATAGCAAGTTTGATTAAAAGTATTGCAATTAAACAAGATTATCTATCTTCATCAACATTTATAAAATGTGCATGAGTAAAGGCCTTTTTTCTTTTGAACTTCCTCCCTCCTGAAACAACATAGTGTAGATTACCACAAAAAAAGGATAACATATAGAAATGAAGTTCTTGTGCAAACAAAATTGAAGTACACTAAAAAATAATTAAAATCACAATAATATGAAAGAAAATTATAGATGTTAAAAAAAAAATTGTTGCCCAATGAATGCGCGTCAATCATTGGAAATAATTTCACAGTACACAACAAAGACAATATAATGAAATGAGAATACGTATGAGAGGAAATAATTATGTTTTACATGATCCCCTTCATAAGTTCCAATCTTAATTCTAACCAAAGCACAAATGACATTTCAGAAACGAAGTATAGATTTATAAAACAAATTTATATTTTCCCAAAAATTCACAAACTTGAAAGCTTTGTAGCATAAGCATCCTTCAATAATTTTGGTCTCTCTTGTCTTAATGATGAAAGAACAAGATGTACATGATGGAAAAAAAAATTCTGTAGCTAATCATCATTTAGCTTTGTCACCTCTTGTACATAAATGAAAGCTTCATATATGGCATCTTCCTACATATTACAAAGTCAAAACACAACAGAATATCGGCCACAGATCTAAAGCTTGATCTTGTAAGTCTTTGGATCACGAGAAATATAAAGTGAAAGAGGCAAAAGCTATGAAATCGGGGCATGTGATCACAATTCTTTTCTCATCTTCTTCATGTCATAAACAGTATGAATAACCAATTTTAAAACAAAATTGCTGCACAAATTAATTTGACACGATCCAAGCAATATCGCAAATGAAAGAACACGAGTCTTCATAGCACAAATTAAGTTGAAATATCTCAGTAAAATTTTGACACGAGAGTTGCAGTGAATACCCAATATTTCCTCTTCATTTTTTTTCATCTGAGCTCAAGTGAGAATAATTGTCTAACGCTCTTTATTCATCAATTATACACTCCATACAAAAGCAAGAAAGAACTGCCATCGAAAACAATTTATCCATATTGAACTAATGCCATTATCCTTCAATCAAACACAAAAGAAAAAGCCTTACTCATTAGAAAGTATGGATATACTATTATGAACAAGCCAAAGAATATTCATTTCATCTAAACAAAACACAGACAAACATGTAACTGCATTGTAGTACCAAATATTAGAAGATCAATATTCAATATATTATCGAACAATTCAAAGAAATATCTAAAGTATGAAAAAAGCATATTGAATGTCTGTAAGACCCAAATCAAACAATCTATTGAAAGCACCGAAAAAAGCAGATTCAAAACTTGTATTCACAGAGCCTCATAAAAAACAAAAAACAAAAAAAACTCATCAAAACATAAAATCTTTACCACACATATAATCTAATGCAAGAAGCCAGAAAATTTATGAGAATAACAGAAGTTAAAGAAACTGAAAAAAAAAAAAAAACACACACACACAATCGACACCTCGAAATTAGTTAGCTTGAAAACTTCAGAGCAAGCCCAGCAACTGCAACTTCTCCTTCGCTAGCTAGGGTTTCACCAAAAAATAAAAGTACTCAGGGCACCTCTAATGCAGCGGCAAAATGGCGTAAAACGGTGTTCTACGCCATTTTTCCGCTGCTTCATCGTCCAACGCAGCACCATTTTGCTCGGCAAAATGGTGTTGCTGAACAGTGCAACGCCAGATTTGGCGCTGCACTGTTCATTATACCGCACAAGCGGTATCTGCTTTTCTATATATATATATTTGGTTCCTTAACTTTAATTTATATATTTTTTGTCCCTATTTCATTTTTTTTCTCCATTTTGGTCCCTACACTTTTGTTTAGTTTGATTTAAAAAAGTGATGTATATTTGAGATTGTCCATTAATTTCCATAGTTCAATAAATTGTAGTGTTTTATCTTTTTATTCAAAGGTATTTAACAATTATATTTTTAATATAGTGACAAATAGAAAATTTTGACAATAAAATGTAACACATTAAAATATGATAAACGGATGCGACTACAAAGATAATGAAATTTTTGAAATAACTGGACGAAACTAAAATTAAATTAGACCACATCACAAACAATAACATAGCATTTCACGACATGAGATAGTTGTTTTCAATAATCAGGCAAATTTGCTCCGGAGCCACCTAGATCATCGAATTGTGGACTGAACAAGCTTGAGTCAGATTGACTGACATTCATTTGTTCTTGGGTCCTTTTTCGAATGATCCGTTGTTGTTCACTCCTTATAAATTCACGCGTCATCGAATCTAATATTGAATCCAAGTTTGTCAATAAAACCTTGTTATCTTCCTTATACATTTGCAACTGATAAAAGTTTTGCCCGTCAGCCGCTCCCTTCCTTACCAACTCCGTGAGTTTTTTTATTTTCAGCCTTGATCTCATTCAATTCTTTTCTAGTCTCATCTTCAATTTTTTTTATTTTTTTTATTTTTGGCCTTTTTAACACCCATTGGCCGTTTAGAAGAAGTACCCCCAACATCAACGTCCTCCATGTTCAGAGAAAATGATGAAATTTCAGGAGTTGTGGGAGACCCAGCAAGTGGGTAGTCTGGTTCAAAAGATCCAAATGTATTTTGGGAGGTTTGAAATTCATGGCGTGACACATTCTGCGTCGGGCTAAATTTTTCAATGTCCTTCAGCAGGGGCCACAAATGATCAAATTTGAAAACACCCTTGTTAGTGGGGTCTTGTGCATACAACATTTTGGCTTTGTCCATCTGCAAGATTTTTTGTAAGATTGTTTATTAATAAAGTGTGACAGAAAAATAACGATGTATATTAAATACGAATGCTTACAATGTCTTGCTCCGATGCCCCACTCGGATGCAAATTTTCAACCTGATGCAAACAACCTCGTAATTTTGAGATAGCCTTCGTGATTTCACCCATACGTGTTGAGATCGACCGTTCTGGACAAGGGTTCATCTGGGGTGACTTAGTGTTGTTATAGGCCTCGAAAACTCTTTGCCACAGCTTTGACCCTTTTTGTTGAATACCAACGATGGGATCCTGGGATATATCCAAGTAAACATGAGTTAAATGTACATCCTCATCAACTATATAGTTAGCTGATCTTCTGTTAGAACTCATGTTTAATTGCAGAAATAAATTTTTGAGTCTCCAAATTATGATGTATGAGTTCAAAATTGGTTGCCACCATTTATAAGCCAAAAGACCTGACACGAAACACTATTATTGTCAACAAAGTTTTAATAAAATAAAAGAATGCAATGTAAAAGAAGACAAGGAATCTCTGCAAAGTATGAATAATAGACAAGGAATCTGTAAAGTTTGAATAATAGACAAGGAATCTCTACAAAGTTTGAATGTAGGTGATATAATGCAAAGATTTTTTCTGAAATGTGCAAATAATGCAAAAGATTTTTCTCTGCAAAGTTAAAATCATGCAAATAGTAAATCTGCAAAGTAAATATCATGAAAAAAAATTCTCTGCAACGGGCAAATAATGCAAAAGATTTTTCTCTGCAAAGTTAAAATAATGCAAAGATTTTCTCTGCAAAGTTATAATAATACAAAGATTTTTCTCTGCAAATTTAAAAAATGTAAAGATTTTCTCTACAGAGTTATAATAATGCAAAGATTTTCTCTGCAACGGGCAAATAATACAAAGATTTTTCTCTACAAAGTTAAAATAATGCAAAGATTTCCTCTGCAAAGTTAAAATCATGAAAATAGTATCTCTGCAAAGTAAATATCATGCAAAGATTTTCTCTGCAAAGTTAAAATCATACAACGATTTATGAATAGGCCAAAAACTTATCTATAAATAGGCCAATATAACTTATCTAGACTACAACTTTGAATCAAATATTTAAGAAAGATGAATTTCAATGTAGACGCGTCCTCATCTACCATGCCCGACCCCGACAGTGATGAAGAGTACGTTGAACATATCAACAAGATTGATGAGCAAGAGGAGATTGTGCTTCGCATTCGACAAAACAACATCCGTCACCGGGCATGTCTGCTTGAGAACCAAATGAATGATGCAACTCGTAGAGGTTCAATTGTCGGCCATGTTGTGATTGAACGCGATCGTGAGGCAGCAAATCAACGATTGTAGAACGATTACTTCTCTGCAAATCCACAATTCGATGAAAAAAGGTTCTGTCGACGGTATCGCATGTCCCAAAATCTATTCATGTGTATACTTCAGGAGGTACAAAGTCATGACGAGTATTTCGTGCAAAAACGAGACAGTCTAGGAAGGCTAGGTCTTTCCCCTATCCAGAAAATCACCGCTGCAATGCGGATGTTGGCATATGGTATTGCAGCAAATGCCACTGACAAGTACGTGAAAATAGGTGAGTCAACAGCAACCGAGAGTTTGCAACGATTCTGTCGAGCATATGTGAAAGCGCAGAGTCCAACAGTTGAGGTTGTCGTGGACTAGAATGAACGCTTTCGAGAGTTTCTTGCTCGACATCGAAAGATTAAGGATAGGAAAGCACACATCGCGCTAAGAAATGCGTTGATTGAGCACTTGTGGGAGGAGTATAGCAACTCCCAAAACTAAATTTCCTATGTTATTTCGAGTTGTGTCATTGCTACATATTTCATATCCCGTGTTTTAAATTTTCAAGTATGTTATTCGAAGTTTCAGTTAATAACAAGTTGAATTTCAATTTGTTTACAACAAAATTAATTTTTAAGTGTTAAAAAAATTAATTACTAAATTAATTAATTTTATAAAATATTAATTATTAAAATATTAAAACTTTTTTTTCTATTTAATTACCGAAATAATTAAATGTAATGAAATTGTATTTTCTTAAAAATAGAAATTATAGAAAATGATGAATAATGTACATTCGGTGTAAGATTTAGCTGGGTTGGAGTAGAGAAGCTGGAATAGTGTAACTGTAATTCAAATTTAGTGTAAAAGTGAGAATTTAGTGTAAAATTTAGTATATGTGCGTTGGAGATGGCCTCAGGGATAAGTAATTTTTGCACGAGAAGAAGAAATCAAAAACCAATCAGGAAAAAAATATATATATCTATCTTGTCTCCATAAATGAGGGGAAATGTACAGCTTAGAGCAAATGGGTTTTTGTTGTACTGATTTTACTTTAACAAAAATACTTAAAAATGGTGGTGATAAAAATACTTGCAAAAAGATTTGTTGTGGAAAATATTTATTCCAGTCGTAATCAAAGATTGGGTCTCCTTACTGCCGCCGTGTTCCACATCGGTGATGGCAATATGATTAACTCCCTATTTCAAAAATCCATAGCGAAGAAGGCGTAGAAAATGTTCAGAGACATGGATCGTGAAATATTGTTGGAGAGAGAAGAGGAAGAGAAAAATGAAAAATAGAGGAAATAGGAAGAAAGAAGAAGGAGAAGAGGACGATGGTTGATAGTGTGCCAGTGTGGTAGTGTAATGTTTGTATATACGGTGTAGTTGTGGCAGGTTGAGTGGGGAAAGAAAAGAAAAAAAAAGTTGTTGACACGACCCAATTTTTAATTGGCTTAAACGGCTTGTAAGGCTTCTATGAATAGTAGTTTTTGGCTTGCAACTTAATTTGGGCTAAGCGAATAAATGTGTCTCTTGTTTGGCTTCCAACTAAAGCCAATGATGTAAAGAAAATTTGGCCATGTGGCTTTATGAATAGTGCCAATAAAACCTACTCTTATAATATATAGGGAAATATATATATATATATATATATATATATATATAGACGGGAGGGGCGATGCCCCTCTCCTCCGTCGTTCACCGCCGACCGAAGGGCCGGAGGTAGCGACACCATCGTGTGGCGGCTCCGATGTAGGGTAAAGGTGGAGTTTGGGTGCAAAAAATTGAAAGGAACCGGGGCTAGAGGTTTCTATTTTGGAGTTTCGGTGCAGGAATCCTGCCATAAATGGGTCTGGGTCGAGGTCGAGGTAAGGTTTTGGGCTCCGTCTATTCCTGGGTTTTGGGTTTGATTTGGGCTGATTGGAGGTGATGTTTTGGTCATGAAAGTAGTGAGGAGGTGATGTTCGATTTTGGCGGGTGGTGACGGTGTTTGTGGGAGTGGCGGTGTTGTGGCGGTTTGGAGTTGGTTGCCGATGATTGTGTGGTGATGCGGTTACAAATTGTTGGTCTTTTTGGTGGTGTTGAATAGTTCAAGAGGAGGCAGTTGACTTACAATGTGTGTGTCGGTGTGTGGATTCGGAGGAGGCGGTGGAGTGGTGGTGTGGTGTTGAATAGTTCAAGAGAAGGCAGTGGACTTACAATGTGGTTCGGTGTGTGGATTCGGAGGAGGCAGTGGAGTGGTGGTGCAGTTTGGTCTGCAAATGGAGGGGGTTCAACGTTGGGCTTGAGTGGTTGCAGTGATGATAATTCCGGTGGTGATGGGTTGTGGCTGGTTCGATAGTTTGGTGGTGTGGGGTGTTGTCGTGAAACGTGTTTGCAGAGTATGGCTTGGTGTTTGGGGTTGAAATCAGAAATTTCACGTTGCAAGCAAGTGGGAGAAAGAATGTTACCCAGAAAAATTTCTTGGTTGCGGGAGAATGTGAGGACTGAGGGTTGAGAAATTTGAACAGTAAATATTTAGGGCACAATTTTCTAGGTGGTAAGTGGGCCAAAAGTTGGGCTGCAAGAATATTCCTATTTGAACTTAATAGAATTGGGTTTAAAATGATCAAAATTTGGACAATCAAATTTTGGATCCAAAATAATAAAATATTGGACTTAATTAAATTGGACTCGAAACTATTACAATTTGGATTTAAAAACGATAGGGAATTCGATACTTTAAAATATTTAAGATTTGGCTCGATTTGTAATAGGTTTAAATTTATTTTACAATGGCTAAACGAACACGCTTCATTTTTAAAATGAAATTTGAGGTTAAAACTTAGCGATTTCGAGAAAAATGATTTTATATTATTTAAAAATTCTCGGTTGCTACATGATGTCTCGCAATAAGAACATTGTAAGCTGCTACATCTTACACTTGTAACGAGATCATGAAAGTGACTTTGTTTTGTGCCTATGCTGTAACTGGCATTATTTTTATTACCATTTTCCTTGCAAAACTATGTGATTTTAGTGAAATTACTCATCTCATACTCGATATAAATGCATGTGGTCGATTTCAGAAATGTAGTAACCGTCACATGCAGATGCAACCCCTGAAAATATACAAGTATTTTTTTTTATATATGGATGCCATCTACAATGTAATTCTGATTTTTAAGGCAAGATACGGGACTTGATTATAATTAATTTCGAGAAAAGACTGGACAGGTTCTGAATATTTTGTAGAAAATAATTTCAAGTTACAAACTGGAATATGATCACTTAGCTGTAATCTAAAATCTCCTGTTCCATTCAAGCATAATTTATGTAAATTATGGTTCTTTTGTTATAGTATTAGTGTTGAAATTATAGATGTGGTGAATCTCCTGTTCCATTCAAGCATAATCTAAAATCTCCTGTTCCAGAATTTGAATATGTACCAATACACCTCATGATTTACAAAAATAAGAAGTATATATACTTTTTAAAGGGCATTCCTTCCATGCCAAAGAGTTGTGAGGTCATGGATTTCCAACTGGGGAACAGTCACAATGCATAAACGTTGTCAATGCTAGGCATGTAGCTCCTTTTTTCCTCAACATTTCTTATTTTGTTTCACATTTGTATTTGCAATATTATTGATTATTGTCCAGTGACTTTTTGGGGTGATAAGTCTATTTGCTATTCTTTTGCCTGCCAACTTATGCTACTAAACCAGTAAACAATGTTAACAAGCAATATTGCTAACATATACTGTAGAAGTTGTAGTTGATATGTATATCATGTAACTCATGAAATGGTTTGATTGGGTGAGCCAGAAGCCTGTAACAAATACAAGCGACAGCATGGTGTTCCATCATCTGGGTGCGTTTGAATTGATCTAGGCAAATTGCGTAACTTGTTGAACAAATTTAGTGGATCTTGCAACAGGCCAAAATGAGCATCTGGATCACCAATCTGAGAAAGCTTCACATCGGAAAACCCGAGAGATGGCAGTAACTGATCAGGCCAATCACTGTAGAATTGGAAGGTGGAGTTGGACAGTGTGGTTGCTTGCTTGTTCATGAAATCTGCTAAGAGCACCGTGTGGGTAAGATTGCATTTTTCTGCTATACTTTTTAGCACCTTCATGGCATCAGAGTGTGAGAGATAATAAAGGATGCCCTCTAAAACCCAGACTGTATTCTTCTTTGGCTCAAATCCTGACATTTGAAGCTTTTCAAGCCAGTCATCTTCTGTCAGGTCTGCTCCCACTCTTCTCACTGATTTTGCTGTCATGATTGGGTGTTGATGTTCATCTTTTGAATTTGCTGCTGTTTCTAGAATTTTGTTTTTCACTTGCAAAACTTCTGCATAATCGACCTCAAAAACACTGCTTTCTTTCAAGCTGCTTAGACGATACGGTCTTGTATCCATTCCTGCAGATATGTTGATAATTTCAGTTCAGATTTTGCTTTGTCATTGAAACATATGCATTTTAAGCTGTACAACATCTTTATTTGGTAAAATAATATCTCTGCTTCAGTATTGTAATTGCAAATGTTTATAAATGCCAGAGCCTTTACTACGTTTTGTGGCTTGAATAGTCTAATATGCAGAGCACTTGCCATTTTCTAGACATAGGTTGACTGGAGCTACAAGTAGCTCAGTGGATCAAATTGGAAGTTTTTAGTCTTTTAAAGTTGTCGTTGAGAATTTCCATTGATCTTAACACTAACATGAATAAAATATCTGTCAATGATAGTAAATTTTATAGACTTCTTGAAACACGGTTTGTACTGCTTATTGCTGGTAATTTGGAGGATAGGAATATCAGGGCTTTGAAGCACAGAAAACCATCTTTGGAAGATCCTGTCCTTTTTCTCACTGCATAAATTGACTTTTGCCGATCAAAAATTACTTGTGTTCAGGTGTCTTTCCCCCTTTTGTTCAGTAATAATCCTCAATTCACTTAAAATGTTATGATACTGTACATTATGCCTCTGTTTGGCAAAAAAAAAAAAAAGAATGTTATATTTGAGGTAAATTATGTCGTTGAAAAGTGGTTTAAGAAAATGTGTGTGGTTAAAAGGTGGTATTGCCTTTGATTGCAGACTATATACCAAGGTTGAATGAGTCCAACTGCCTATTGTGTTGGATTGCATGTGTACCACCTATTCCTAGCTGTAAAATATGTTCTCATATCCCCTGTTCCTCTTTCAATGCTTTTACTTCAGATTTCAAATTATTATGCTAATGAAATGCAAATATCTTCCGCACGATATGTTTCCAGAACAGTATAGTATATGAAATGCAAATATCTACATAATTGTAGTATACAAAAATTGCTTATTGAAATCCATGATCTTGTGAACATATCAGTTAAATATACAAAATCTCAACAGCATGCTAAAATTCTGCAATGCTGTAAAGTTCTACATTGAGCTTGTCATGAGAAATCACAGAATGAAGGAGCCATGTATTGAGAAATTAGAAAGCTGTTGGCAGATACCAAGGCCACCCTTATTAGCCAAAAAAGGTTGCATATAATCAAGCACTCTTGTTTTTAGCTCCCTTATGGCATGATTGTTAAGCAAATTTGCTAAGCCATATTGGGTAACAGTGGACATACAGGTTTTGCCATTTGAGTTCAAATTAGTGTAGCAGATAATACTTTCGAAAATAAATTCTACTCTTTCATGCCAAAGGAAATATCTTATTTGTCTAAAGTGAAATTTTATGAGCATTGGCACTCACCTGCACCTAAGAGGACAACTTGTGCTGCTCCACAACCAAAGGAACTGAGAGCTGCTTCAAGCTTCGAATCGAACCAAAGGGTTCGAACAGCAACAATCACTCCCGAAATTTCTCTGGCATTGTTAAGCCGGTCTTTCTTAATCTTTTCATAAATGCTTCTCATGTATGTCTCTCCTGCAAACAGCTCTGCAAGCGGATCATGGATCGCATGCTTCCACAACGCCCGTCCAGCTGCTACCTGGCACGCTGATTGCCTTGAGGAATCCCATTCACTTTCAATGGCTGCATGAAGTTCTCGAACGGCGTCACTGCTCAACAAATCAGGTAATTTTAGTTCTGTCCATGGTTGCATTTCTTCAGGCATGCCATTTTCTTGATTCGACATATTTTTTCTCGAAATTGAGTGACTAGTTGAAGAGAAGAAGTGAAGAGATAAACCCTTCATGCAATACATATTTGTGAATATGAAAAAAGGGCCGGGCCAGGCCAGGGAATTGTGGGGATAAGAAAAGAGAGCCACACAGAAAACTAATGTTTGAGAAAGCACCTCATAGTCATAGATGTATATATCACCTGCTTTTGTTTCTAAGACAGAGTGAGTCCACGACTACCACCAATTCATAGCCCCTGTTTTAGAACCCTTTCCCCCTATGGGCTGTAACCTGTCTCTTTTGCCAAGTTGATAAACTGGCTCAAAATGGCTCCCACCAAATATGACTTCTTGTCAAATAATGTGCTGCTTGCCTCTCACATATTTGGGTAAAATTACTTTAGCTGATGTTTCTACTCTGTTCAACCAAGTATTGCTTGGCCATTGCACACCTTTCACGTGGCCGGGACAACTCCCCCGTGGGCTGGGGTTTGGGTGGGTACCTACTTCTCTCTATATGTTTCAGAAAGAAAATGGAGAGATTTTGAGTTTACATGTAAAATTATTTTATTAGGAGAATATGTGGTTTAAAATGAGTTTTAAAAAAATGAGCTCTAAGATGGGCTAATTGTTGTTATGTTTTCAATATTTTCGTAAATCCAGGAAACTTGCCAAACCGGAGAAAAATCCGAGCTAGTTGAATTAATTGGACAATTCAGTAAGTATATTGATTGAAGTAACTAGTAAGTTCGAACCCATAGGTTTTCAAGTAAACCAGTATATCAACGATCAGCCTATTGGGTTGGGTCGAGTTCTTTCAAAAATCAAACCATTAATGATTGGAACCCTAGACTTGTGAATGACTAATGGGGATTGGGGAGCTATCAAGTGCCAACTACCACTCTTGACTTTAACCTTAAAGTCAAACAAATACTACATATTACGCACTGTTCGACGGCATGAAGATGCTGTTTTTTTTTTTTTTTTTTTTTTTTTTTTTTTTGTAAAATATGTGGTTGAAAATTAAAGAGAGAAAATGTGTGTTGTTAAAAAGTGATTTGAAAAATTGGGTAAAAAAAAAATGTTTATAAATCAAAAATAAACCATTTGCCGATAACAAAGTTTTTCAAGCAGATAATCAATCTGCCCTTTACTGAGGTCACTTTTGGAAGGAAAATAGTCGTGTTCTTCTAATGCTTGCCTTTTAAGACTCAGCAAGAAGTCCATATCTATTAACATTCAGAATAATGATACAACTTCCGTTCAAACCTCGACTTGCGGCAGCACGCGAAAGATTAACATTACTGCAGTCTGCAGCACAAGTTTGGTTTTTGCATTTAATTCCCTTTGAAGTTTCAGCGTCTCGTTCGTAAGCCAAATTACACAGGTGGGCTCCACTCCCAGCATATTCCAGCTCATCACCCATATTCTCTTTCGGACATTCTTAAAAAAAAAGGTGTAGCCCACACCCTGAGGGCCCGAACCGACCACGCCCAAGGCCATTGGTTCGGGAAGGTAAATCCAGGTTATGCCTCCAAGGAGCCAGGGTGGAAGGGCTTATGGTAAGCATGAGAAACGCTCAATAACTCCCGCTTGCCACAAGGCCTCTTTCGGACATTCTTTAAGTTTACCCCCAAACAATAACTAATCATATGCTTGCTCGGGAAATGATGTGTTAAGCACCGTTGCTTATTCAAAATAATATTACTTCACTCACAACCTGTATGATCTACTAAACATTGTCGCTTAGCATAAGCTAAGCAAAAATGACACGTGCGTAACACCGTAAATGTGTGGTTGAAATTAGAGAGAGAAAATGTGTGGTTAAAATGTGATTTGAGAAATTCTGTAATTTATAAATTATTTTATAGTAAACTATTGAGCAAACACTTGCTTAATTTTTCGGACCTTTCATAAATTATTCACTAATAAATTGATGGTCATGTTAATATAAATTGTTAGATATTTTTTCATAATTTATTTGTTTTCTTATTGTTGTTACGCAAATGGTTTGCCGCGTCGAAAAGATCAGTACAATTATATAACGTTCTCTTGATTTGATCAAATTGTCATAATTTGAATCAAACACCTCTTGAAAGAAATTTTATTTCCCATTGTAATTTGTGACTTCGTTGGATTTGGGAGAAATGTTTTATTCAAGTTTCTCATATTCAATAGTAAATTTCATATATACTTTGCTTTTCCTAAGCTCGTTATGCTGAAAAAATAATTTTTATCACGATTAAAAATTAGTCTGTTTTTAGTAAATTAAACACCGGTCTTATTTTTAATAAATTTAACAATTTACCGTATCGTATCAAATCAATCCGTACAAATTGTTGTGCTGAGCTGATATAAACAAATCAGCTCACCTAATGCAAATCCCGTAGGGGTCGATTTCATTTGGGTTCTTTTAAAATTGGACTCCAACGCTTAAAATATAAAATAATTAGGCAAATCACATAAAAAAAAAAAAAAGCCGCATAAACTGCAGATTTCAAGAAAGTCCTTTTATAAGGAGAACTGAGTGCACAAAAAATACAGTGTGTGAGGGAGATGGCCGACGTGCCCTGTTGTGAAACAAAGTTTTTTCTGTACGTGTTGATTATCATAGGACTGGTGACCTTTGCTGGGCTCATGGCTGGTCTGACCCTTGGGCTTATGTCCCTTGGCCTTGTCGACCTCGAGGTTCTCAGCAAATCAGGGCGCAACCAGGATCGTATTCATGCCTGTATTTTACAATTCCTCGGTTTTCACTTTTATTTACATGCTTATTATTTATGCATCTCTGCGTGTCTATAGCTTTTTCGATGTTTTGATTATTTGGAAGCTAAGTTTGTGAATTTTGGGGTTTCTGTACATTTTCCTTTATTATTTATGTATCTGTGTGTCTATAGCTTTTTCGAAGTTTTGATTATTTGGAAGCTAAGTTTGTGAATTTGATCATTTGGGTAATTTTCCGTTTTTATTATTCACTTGGCATTTGGAGTATATAATTGTGTTTGTGGGTTGTCCTTGATGATGATTGGTACTTATGAAGGATTCTGAGCAATATTATTGCTTTGTTCGGTTCTTGGAATGTTTCCATACTGTTGAGTTACTGCATTTATAGTAAGAACTGATGAATTCGGGAGTAGAAAAATTTTGAGTTTTAGGATGTAAATTTAGATTTCCCAATACCAATCAGACTCTTCAGAGATATCACCCCGTCTTGTTGCAATTCTTGAAATATTCCGGCACCCTTAATCATCTTTGACCTAATTAGTTTTAACTTGCATCAGGGTAACTAGGATATGTATCGTCTGCATATTTTTGTGTTTTTAAAGGCGTCTGTGCATGTGTGGCAGCTAAAATACTTCCAGTGGTGAAGAATCAACATCTTTTGCTGTGTACACTCTTGATCGGCAACTCCTTAGCGATGGAGGTTTGTAGAACATCCTCACCTTGACAATATTTGTATCTTATGTTAATGCATGATGATCTAGACCGTTTGGTAATGGTTATGGTTTTGCCTGTAGTCTCTTCCCATATTCTTGGATAAGCTAGTACCTCCATGGGCAGCAGTCCTGTTATCAGTCACACTCATCCTTGCTTTTGGGGAGGTGCTTCATCTTAACTACACTATACAATGTTGATTTGAATCTTGCTTATTCCAGTTCTTTAATTGCTTACATCATTACATATTACAGATATTACCTCAAGCGATCTGTACTCGATATGGATTAACTGTTGGAGCAACAGTGGCACCCTTTGTCCAGCTTCTTCTTTGGCTATTTTTCCCCGTTGCCTATCCAATTAGTAAGGTACATTGGATGTTCATGTGATTTTTTATATATTCAGCAGGGCAAATTCTTTATCTGTTAAAAAGTTATGTTGGTCAGTTATTTTTTCTGTTAGGACAGTGACTTTGTTTAGAGGAAGGGCTGAAGGCCAGAATTACAAGCATACATATCTGTGGAGTGACACCCCTATAATGTCATGACTTAGCGACGGCCTCACAGGAAAATTCTTTATCTGTTAAAAAGTTGTGTTGGTCAGTTATTTTTCT
Organism: Ligustrum vulgare; assembly: GCA_963555705.1. Lineage (NCBI taxonomy): Eukaryota > Viridiplantae > Streptophyta > Magnoliopsida > Lamiales > Oleaceae > Ligustrum > Ligustrum vulgare. The sequence continues at coordinate 11,225,006 of OY743177.1, forward strand.
GTTAGGACATTGACAGAAGGTTGAAGAAAACATGATAATTATCCTATGTTTTATAAAACTATTTATTAACACTAAAGCCACTTTTTTTATCCACACGTTTCGAGGGACTCACGAATACTACTTATCCACCGCTCATACTACCCATTCATAATTTAAACTATTTATAAGCAACTTGCTATAATTTGGTTAATAAATATGCAGCGCAATATTGCATAAGTTCTGAAGTTTTTAGGATTTTTTCGTTCTAGGTTCTGGATTGGATGCTGGGTAAGGGACATGCTGCCCTTCTGCGTAGAGCTGAGCTGAAAACATTTGTAGATTTTCATGGTAATGAGGTACAAGATCAAGACATTGGATTTTTCAATTTCTGTCCATTTTCTTAACTTACCAACTTAATTGCCGAAATTATAGTCGGCGTGCTTTCTGCAGAGTGATTGTATCTGTGGAAGATAGATTGTGATTTCATTCTTCTTTTGCGCGTAACATGGTGTATTCTTATTCTGTTGATAGGCTGGGAAAGGTGGGGATTTAACACACGACGAGACAACAATAATTGCTGGGGCACTGGAATTGACCGAGAAGACTGCTAAAGATGCAATGACTCCTATATTAAAGGCATTTTCCATTGATCTGGATGGAACTCTTAATTTGTACGTTTATCACTTGCTGTTGAATCTAGTCATTATTTTCTATATATGTTATTTATGTACTTAATCTTCTGTAACCCTTGCACAGGGAAACACTGAATGCTATAATGACAATGGGCCATAGTAGAGTTCCCGTTTATTATAGAAATCCGAATAATATTATTGGAATTATACTGGTAATTTATTTTCTTTCTGTGCGCAGTCACAATATTGGCATTCTTGGCACGCTTGTTTTAAATTGAGCATATCTGTCTTCAAAATTACCTTTTTCTGTTTCACTTACAATTACACTTAGAAAATAATGAGTGCACGGCGCTACAATCCAATTCCAGTTTAAACCCATAATTATTTATATATCTATTTTATGCAGGTTAAAAATCTCTTAGCAGTTGACCCTGAACATTCAGTTCCTCTGAGGAAAATGTTAATAAGAAAAATACCCAGGTAAGGATATACATGGATTTCTTTTTCACCACCTTAAACAAACACGTGTGATTAACTTCAACTTCTTTGGCGCCAAATGGTTGCTGTGAAGAATATTTTTTCCAAATATGACAGAATGATATGAGTTTTATGATTCTGCTAATGTGTACTTAGATAAAACATCTTCCAAAAGTTATTGTACTTTGGATCATTATGGACTATACCCCCTCTATAGGAGTAGTTGGGTTATGTTCATCCTCCCTTCCCTCCCTATGGCTATAGTAGCTAATTGTTCTCCCTTGCTTGTACAATTTTCAGGGTTTCAGAAAACATGCCTCTTTATGATATTCTGAATGAATTTCAGAAGGGTCACAGTCACATTGCTGTTGTGTATAAGGATCTGAATGAAACAAAAGAAATGATGAAGAAAACCAAAGAAGGTGTAAACATTGAGAATAGACATAGTCTTGAATAATGGCTTTACGGGTTATTTATTCTCTTTTATACCTCTCCTTTATTTATTTATTTATTTATTCGGATTTATATATCTCCGTGTTATTTTCCTTTGTCTTTCTCGTCTTTTTTTTCCCCCTTTTTTCTGTGTAGTATTTTTCAATGTGATTTTTATATATCTTGTTCTTACTAAACTGTCCACTGCACTGATCGGTGCTTGAGTGTCTTATATGACATTTAACTTCTTTTTTTTCTTTCATTTTTTAACCAGTACCTCAGTTCTACTTCATTTATGTTATATGTGAACCTCCTCTATTTATTTCAATTTTCCTGTCTTCCCTTGCTTGGTCTGAATTCTTGTTACCTACATAAATACATAAGACTTCTGCTTCATGTTTAATGGAAGATGATAAGGTGGGTCCTATTTGCAGAGATTGACAACCTAGCGATAAAATCCATCTCACGTGATGCAGACAAAACCTTAAGTAAGATCGATGCAGATCAAGTGACAAAGAAAAGTCCTCCATCTACTCCTGCTTTCAAAAAGAAACATAGAGGTTGCTCATTTTGCATTTTAGATTTAGAGAACTCACCAATTCCTGAGTACCCACCCAATCAAGAAGTTGTCGGTGTAATTTCTATGGAGGATGTCATTGAGGAGCTTCTTCAGGTACACAAATTTGTGCTGACCCAATCAAATTAAACAGTTGTTCCTCCCCCCGTCCCGTTTTTCATTGTCCTTAGTGCATTTCATGATTAAATCACACGGTTTTTTAATGTACTTTCTGTCACTATCTCTGAGGCCAATACAATGGTGGTCCTGCTTCATTTTTCAAAAATTACAAATTATTAGTTTCCAAGTGTGGGTAGTTTTATTATTCTGGTCCCTTTAACTGTTAATGCTCCTCTGTAGTTTCTGAACATTACGCTCGGTTATTTCGTTATTTTCCTTTGTTGCTTACTTTTCTGTTTTCGCGTATTATTCATTTTTCAGGAGGAGATACTCGATGAAACAGATGAATATGTCAACATACATAACAGGTAAAAATTAATCTTTTTCCCCTTAAACCTCAAATATACAACTAAATCAGAAAAGTAGACAGAGGAGAGTTTCTCTTGTGCAGGATAAAGATAAACATGACTGCTGCTCAAGAAAAGGCGCCCGAGTCGAACTCCATACAATTGTCTTCTATACCTCCTGCCTCAGCAGATTCGGATCCTCCTCTTGTTCAGTCAGTTACCAAGAGTACCGGTCATTAGCCACATGTACAGTTTCCAAACATAGTAGTATCTGTCAGCAGTACACTTAAAATGGTCTTAAAGAGAAGATTTAGATTTAGTTACTTTATATGTAACTACTGCTGTGAGATGTAAGGTGAGTTGTAATTCAATAAGTGTACATTTTGTTCTAGAATTTATTAACATTTTGGAGAGACAAATCTTCTGCCCTCTATGAAATGTAGCGGAGGGGCATTGCTACGTACATGGCAGAGCGGTTGTCTTACATGTACATTACGACTTACAAATTGGTTTATTAAAAGTTGATGTGGCTAGATTTGATTGGATCAAAATATTATCAACCAAATAAATAGAAAAAAACTCTTTTCATTTTCTTTTTTACACAGCATTAATATGTAAAAGATGCCCTCAGGACACATCTCCATCTCCGTAAAAGGAGAAGGTGGAAAAACTTCAGCTTTGTTGGAATATGGATTTGGCCCTTGGGTAAGTATATGTGTACAAGCAGCCTTCTATCCTGTACTCTTGAAGGCACAACCTGCGATTTAAATTCTTCATCAAGACTCAGGACAAGATAAGTGGGGCCGTCAGGATTGCGGCTCAACCTTTTTTATTAATCTGTAAAAGATTATATAAATAGTAATGTACAACAAGCATTTTTCCATGACACGGTTTACATAACATTTCTTCAACGAATGATATCTATTTCTTCACTGACATTGATTTGATATTGAATAATCCTTAAATGAGACTATAAATCTACCAAATGGTGCAAATGATCTCGTCAATGTCTTATCTACAAAAAAAAGGAAATTAAGCCTATTTTTAGCGGTCATGGTTTAAATAAAAATTTAAATTAAATAATTTTCAAGTCATTTTTTAATCGCAAATATTTTTTCTCTCCAATTTTTAATTACGTATTTTACCTAAAAAACCTAAATAATCAATTTAAATTCATTTAAACTGTCGTCAAAAAGTCCTTAAAAATGTATTTCTCTCTGACGAAAATTCAAATAGTCAATAAAATTGTTGTGTCAATTTCAGATATATTTCTTTTTGAGTTTAAATAGATCATTTTATTTCATCAAATGATGTACTTTGATTTTTGCATCGAGCTTGTGTATTTGAATATTGACGACAGTTTAAATGAATTTAAATTGTACCGAAGGAAAAATAAAAAAAAGTTCATAAATCTTTTTTGTGAACTCCGGGTCTACTGAACAAGGAAAAAGTTACAGATAGTGTTTAAGGTGAAGATAAAGAAAATTTTAAATGCTAAATGGTAAACGCGACTTTCTAAAGAGAGTAATGCGATTTTAGTTGCAATAGCCATGGCACCTAAAATCCCTGCTATGAAGCATCGAACTCTCCCATAATCTCCCTTAAACCCCAGGCCTTTCTCATCAATCCCTACTATGCCCCTCTCACAACCACCTACGCGCCTCAAGCTCTTGACCGTCCTTTCCGCCACCGCCACTCTCTACTTCCTATACAAATCTCGCCACCGCTACAGACGCCTCCTCACGCGTCTCCGTCAAACCCTCACTAAACCCGCCGACCAAAATCCTAATTCTAGTTTCAAAAAGGGTAAACTTTTCTTCATTTCTCAAACCAACACTTCCAAAACCCTAGCACAACGACTCCATGCGAATTTATTGCTTAACGACCTCGACTTTGAACTTGTTGATCCCCAGGATTACGAGCCTGAGGATATATGTAAGGAAACACTGGTTTTGATTGTTGCTTCTACTTGGGAAAACGGTGGATCCCCTCAAAATGGAAACTTTTTGGTAAATTGGATAGCTGAGAGTGCTGATGATTTCAGAGTCGGGGCTCTTCTGCTTAAGAACTGTAAATTTGCGGTTTTTGGGGTCGGGAGTAGTGGTTATGGGGAGACCTTTAATGCCGTAGCGAGGGACATTTCTGTTAAATTACGGAAGCTCGGGGCGGTGGAGGTGGTGGATTTGGGCGAAGGGGATGTTGATGAAGGTAAATTGGAAGAGGTGTTTGAGAGATGGAGTAAGAGAATTGTTGGGGTTTTGAAGGGTAATTTAGGAGAAAATGAGGCCCTCAATGGGAATTATGCGGTTGGGAGTGAAAGTGAAGATGAAGTTGAATTTAGTGAGGAAGAGGAGGAGGAGGGAGAGAATGGTGTGGTTGATTTGGAGGATATAGTGGGGAAAGCTCCATCGCGAAAATCGATTGTGGGACCTAAAACTAATGGAAAAGTTGAGAATGGAGAGAAAGAAATGGTGACCCCAGTGATACGTGCAAGTTTACAGAAGCAGGTAGAGTTTTTGAAATAACCGTTTCTAATGAATCAGAAAGTTTGAACGCGTTAAATATTTGTTCTACATTCACTGAATGTTTGTGTTTACTTTTTACCTCAGTGATTATACACTTGAATTTCAGATGGAAAGTTTGTTTGGTTAATTAAAAACTTCTGTGTTTAACACACTGTCCTTAAATTGCCATCCAAGCCAGTCAGTTTCCTCTTTCATTTTCTTATGTAATTCATAATCATAAGTTGTTCTTAAACCGCCGCATCTTAGGTGTCTTCATCTAATTAATAGATTGTTTCCTTTTATTTACATTAACATTTGGTCTTCATTTGGATGGTTTTTGTAGGGGTATAAAATCATTGGTTCCCATAGTGGGGTTAAAATTTGTAGATGGACCAAGTCGCAGCTTAGAGGGCGTGGAGGTTGCTATAAGCACTCATTTTATGGCATCGAGAGTCACAGGTGTAGATTATTTTTCTTGTATTATTGCTTATATAGCATCTGTGCTGCAAGAACACTTCAACTAGGGTGGCATGTCCATGTTTGACATATGTTGACACTCTTCAGACACCCTAATACTGCCATTTTTCTTTCATTGTTAGAATTGTTATATATATTGCTTTGTTTGGTAACACTGTTTTGTTTATAAACTTATTTATTTATGATTTTGAGGTAAAAAAATAATTGTTGAAAATTGGAGAGAGAAAAATGCGTGGTTAAAAAGTGGTTTGAGAAATTGTGTTGTTTATAAACATGTTTATAAACAAATTTTTGGCATTGACCCGAACACATGCTTAAATATCTTAAACTCAAACTTATTAAATAAGTATTCATATTTAAAAGATTTGACAACATGTCATATCAGTATTTTTTTGAAAAATCGTGTGTCGACATGTTTGACACGTCTTTGTATCAGTGCAGCATAGTGTAGCATTAACCATTTATAAGTTTTGTAAGCTTGAAAGATTTTGTTTTCTGAGATGTATTTTTTTCACTAGGTGCATGGAGGCAACCCCAAGTTTAGCGTGTGCAAACAAATGTGTTTTTTGTTGGAGACATCACACAAATCCTGTAGGTAAAAGCTGGCGGTGGAAGATGGATGATCCACTAGTTATTGTTGATACTGCCATTGATTTGCATACGAAAATGATAAAGCAAATGAAAGGAGTTCCAGGTAGGTTTGGTAATCTTCATATATACTATTATATTTAGTTATACGTGTATACTTGCTTTGTCTTGGTCATGGTATTTTATGCCGTGTGAGGAATGAGCTGGTTGGTTATACGATGTGCCGTGTTGATACTGATTGGGGTATTTATGACTGCAGGGGTAAAAGTAGAGCGCTTATCAGAGGGTCTTTCTCCAAGACATTGTGCCTTATCTCTTGTTGGTGAGCCTATCATGTACCCAGAGATTAACTCACTTGTAGATGAGCTGCATCGGAGGCGAATCTCTACTTTTCTCGTAACAAATGCTCAGTTTCCTGATAGGATCAAGATGCTGAAACCAATAACACAGGTCTGCACTCTGCGTACTTCTGTTGTATGTTATTGATTAATGTTTATTACTGACTAATATATTCTTTAAAGTGCATTATAATATTGAATATAATGTATTAATGTTTAACGCGTTTCTATTTGTATCATGTAGTTGTATGTTAGTGTGGATGCTGCAACAAAGGATAGCTTGAAGGCAATTGATAGACCACTCTTTGGGGACTTTTGGGAGCGATTTGTTGTAAGTAGCTTCCTAATCAGGAAGAATTTCCCAATTAATCTTATTTTTAAACGCATGGGCCTTATTGACATTTTCTTAGAAGCAAAATGAAGATAAGGCGTTTAAAACTAGAATTAAGCTTGTTCATTTATTCCGTTGGAAACCATTAAATGATATCAAGAACTGTTAAACAGTTTGAAAAATATAAAAATAAAAAAATTGGACAACTTGCAACAATGTTCATCTAAACATATATAGACAAGTTATCTTCATCGAGCCCCAGGTGCAAATAGAGTAAGCATTACATTGACTTTAGCTTTACCGTGATACTCTAGTGCTTTCTGTATAATGCTAGGACTCTTTGCAAGCCCTCAAAGAGAAGCAGCAGAGAACTGTCTATCGCTTGACACTTGTTAAAGGATGGAATACAGAGGATATAGATGCTTATTCTAACCTCTTTGGTATCGGAGATCCTGATTTCATTGAAATTAAAGGGGTTACGTATTGTGGATCGTAAGTCCATCTTAGCTGGTCACATTTTCATTTCTTTTCTTTTCTTTTTTTAATTTACATATATCACTTCGTGTTTCCTCTGATTACACGACTTGGAGAACTCTGTAACAGGTCAGCAACATCAAAACTAACAATGGAGAATGTACCGTGGCATTCTGATGTAAAGGAATTTTCCGAAGCATTAGCTCAAAAAAGTAATGGGGTTTATGAGGTTGCTTGCGAGCATGTGCACTCATGTTGTGTTCTACTGGCTAATGTTAACAAATTTAAAGTTGACGGTGAATGGTTCACTTGGATAGACTACGACAAGTTCCATGACCTGGTTGGTGACTTCATCCCCTTTTTTCTTATAGCTCCTGTTTGGAACAAATTAAAATCTGGATTTTAAACTAAGTCAAAGTTAGTAATCAATTTCAACAGCAACAACTTTTCAACCACACATTTATTGACTTTCATCAAAATTTACTAAAAATCTGATTTTAATCTCGGGGGCATATATAAAATGTGGTATCATAGGCTTTTATGTGTTTATGATTTTACTAAATCTTCATATTTTGAACTAAAGGTGGCGGCTGGAGAACCTTTTAGCAGCAAGGATTATATGGCTCCCACACCATCATGGGCAGTGTATGGAGCTGAAGAAGGTGGGTTCGATCCAGAGCAGTTACGGTTTAAGAAAGAGCGCCATCACAAATCCACCCGCTGAGCAGGTGTATTTTCAAGTTTGCTTGGTAGAAGTTTTGGAAGTAACATAAGATCAAATAGCCTACAATTTTTGTCTGAAATATTATACCTTTTTTTTTCCTTTTTTTTCTTTTATTGGCCATTTTTGCTGGCTGCTTTTTTTCCTTTAATTTCCTTTAAAGGGTATGCTGTTCAATTCTATGTGATGTTTCCCTTGTACGCATTGGTATATTTTTTATTAATGTAATGCGACTCGTGATTTGATCAAAATTCTGATTTTATAGATTCATCTGAATGAGAACTTGTTTTCTTGGGTTGAATTGAAGTTTATATCCTTGCTGGTCATTAATGTTAATAGATGCTGCCTTTTGAACATCGAAATTGCACGAGTGGAATAACACAAGGAAAATAGATAAATGCACAGAATTCAACTATTAAAAATGCTAAACCCACCAGAAGAATAGACCTCTTAAACATAGCACAATTAAATTACAACAGAATAGGGAATTTGGGCATTCATTACCTATTCTATAGTTTGACTACAAGTTTCTTCAGTCATTTTTCTTTCTAATTTCTACCACCAAAAAAAAAGGCAAGGAAGTACCAAATTCAATTTCTCTTAGCTGCTCTTTCTGGGCTTGCTTTTTCTCTTAGCTCTGCTGCTGCTCCTTGGAGGCTGCAGCTTTGACAGTTGTGTTTCTTCACTTTGCAACTCTACTTTATTCACTTCTTGTTCTCCTTCAATGGTTTCTGCTTTCTTGGATTCACCCTCTAAAACATCCTCATATTCTCCTTCTGCTGCTGCTGCTGCTGCTGAATTAATTTCATCGATTTTTTCGACGATTTTCTTAGGCCTCCCTCTCTTTCTCTTCTGTTGATGTTGGGGCTTTTCGCCTATTGATGATTCTGCTATTGCCACTGATACCTCCTTGGTCTTCTTCATCATCCAACTTTTTCTTTATTAAGATAATAATAAATAAAAATGCCCCAAGACTTAAGCAACTAATGGCTTCTGATTTTTCATTTTTCTATACCAAAATAATTAGGTTCTCTATTATTTCAAGAACAAGTGGGCTGTCTCTTCATAATTTCCTATGGGCAGCCAGTGAGAACCAAACACAAAACAATGATATCATAAACTCTCTTTTAGCTAATATATATATATATATATTCAACTTTAAACATAAACTAAGCACCAAAAAGTTTCTATCCCCCTACAGAAAACCCAAAAAATAACACACTCAATTGAACAGAATCACTTCCTAGAGAAAACCGCTGAAAAGCAAGAAAAAATGAATCTTTTCCTTGGCCATCAATTTTCAGATATTCACACAGTATTCTTTTGTTTGATGTTTAGAAGATAAAAACACCAGCAGGGGAGGGGAGGAGTGGAGTGGAGTGGAAATTTTGAGGTGGAAGATAGGGATGTTGATGATGAAAAGTAAGTGAGACAAGGGGGTGGCTAAGGCTATCCAGCCTATCCAGGTAAACTATGACTAGAAGAAGTTTGGACATTTTTTTTTTTTTTTTTTTTTGGGAATAAGATATGTATAGACTTGTTTTATCTTTGTGTGTAGTCTGAGAGTTAGGAAGTAGGGTCAAGTTGAGCGTGTGGGGTTTCAATTTTCACTAAATTCTACGTTGAGTGTAGGGTAGGGGTCAGAGTCTGCTGCTGTCTGCATCTACCACGGGCAGTGGAGGGTTGGGGGTGAAGAAGTACAAGATGTAGGATGTAGATACATGCACCTGCCTTATTTTCACCTCCATTTGGCAAATATATTTTTAAAAATATTTTATTTTAAACTCCATTTGGCAAACATATTTTTAAAAATATTTTTTACTGCACAATTCTGAAATCACCTTTTAATTACACATATTTTTTCTCTTCATTTTTCAATCATACATTTTACCTAAAAAATATAAAAAATATATATTTTTAAACAAATAACTTTTAACAAACAAATGCTCTACCTTTTATTGTGTTTGACTGTCTATTTATTTTTTATTTTACTTTACTTTTTTGGAGAATTCATTTTTTCGTCTTGTCTTGATTTTTCTTGAAAATAAAGAGAAAGTTCATTGAGAGATGTTGATAATATATTTTTCACCTTTTTCACATTTTAAATGTCAATTTCATTTCCAATAAAACACAACAGTATTATTAAATTTATTTCTCATGAAAAATTAGTTCTTGACAATTAATTTCTTTAAAATTTATTTTCTTTCTATCCAAATTTCATGGTTGCAATCAAACATTAACAAACCATTTGTCTCATGCAGTCAGCTATAGTGAGAGTTATGATGGGTCAAAGTATGCACCTTAAAACTTAAGATTTCGAAATATTCAATTATGCGTTGTCTTCAAAAATTCATCGGTGATAATTCGTGGGTTGATCTTGCAAACTAAATACATAGTCTCTAAGTTCATCTCGAGAAATACATTGTGGACACATCGAATATTTCCAACGATTATCGAAAGTATTCAAAATGATCGTCTTGAAATGAGACTTATTCAACTTTTTTCTTAAATCAAAATTCTATATTTTATCATTCTCATTTATTTCTTCTCCAATAATACATTAAAAATAATTTATTTTATTTTATTACATTATAGCTAGTAGGAACATCATAAAATTTTTGGATGTTACATGCCCAATTGATCTAATATAATATTTGATCATCATTTTATCATTTATGGTCCGAATCAACTATGCGTGAATAATAGCTTTTGTTCCACTTTCAATTCCAATGTTAATAGGAGCCTGACTTCTTTTTCCGATGGCAACAAAAAATCTCAAACTTAAAATTTCTTATGTTTTCACCCGTTTTCTTTATTTTCTTCCGATTTAGCTTCAATTACTGAGTTTTACTTAACAAACAATAAATACATGAGAATATGTCATGATAAATCAAAAGAACTAATTAGAGTCCATTGAAGTTTTTACAAGTAATTCAATTCAATTAAGACTCAAACAAGCAAGTGAATTTTAAGATCGATCTTCTCATGAGCCATCAACTTGTTGCGGGGACATATTAAGAGATTAATTTCACATAAGTTAAATATCGAAATATACATCAGCATGTAAATGCTAGAATAAATTCTCTTAATAATAAGGTTAGATGTTTTAAAATAAAGTTCATATATCTTATTAATAATATAAGAGCGCTCCACAATTCCTCTTATCAAGTGGAACACGTTTAACTATAAAAGTTCAAAATATTAAAATGTATCATTGAGAAATAATCTCCTAAGTATGTAACATTTCATAATTGATGAATAATTTATTGAAGATCCTAATATTTAAATGATATGCCAATGAAGTGATATCTCATGTTGATTTTGATCTGGTGTCAATCAAGGGCACACACTATTGTGTCAATAAAGACACAGGCATTGAGCCCCACAGTTGTGAGGTCCAATGGTACATACTATTGTGTCAACCAAGACAAGCAATGAGCCTCACAATTGTGGGGCACAGTGCTTCGGTCTTGGTTGACATTAAATCAATTTTGTATCTTATGTTACATAACTTGAAACCATTTCTCTACTGTTTATTAATAGCAAAAATGATCTTCTCCTCGTGATGGAGAAACCCATCTGGGTCACCCTTCTATATGGGGGGACACCCCTCTGTGTGTGACGGGCTTGCTCATCACGCGGACGAGAGGCGAATTGTAATTAAGAGTCTTCAACAATTAGCTCATACGTGTAAATGTGTTTCGATGAAACATAAATTTAAGAGACTCGCCTAGTTTATGCCTAAGTGACGTGGAATTTATTATTTTGTTCAAAACTTATGCTGCAGAAACACTTTGATGCTAGATGACATTACATAAGTCATAAAGCATGTTAAAATTCAAATTTTGAGAGTATAGTATCCTGTTCACTCAAAATCTTACACGAAGATTGCCATGTAAAAGCAGCAACATGATATCCCCCGACCCTGTTCAAGTTTCTCCAGGAGAAGCACAGAACAGAACATAAAAGGACTGCTATAAAAAAAAAAAAAAAAAAAGATTAAAGTGGCGATGAAAGAAAAACATGAGAAATGATAAAACTATATCTTCAGCAAAAACAATTTATCAATTATTTCCACTAGATCTCCCCCCATATAATTAGAGGATTCATATGTAGCCCCAAATCGAATAGTTCAGTAGTACACTTTTACACAAAATTTAGCTGACTGGTGGAGCAAGGTACTCGGGTTCTGGAGACACCTCAGTTACTCCACAGACGTTGGATTGGGGCTTGTCGAAACCCCATAGCTTAGCAGCTTTTACATCGTCCTGCACCATTAGCCTTGAGAATTCCTCGTGGTCGTACTGCAGGGTAGCTTTACCTCCAAACTCAGCTGGGAGATTGTCTACATCAAAATAGGATCTCATGAGTTCCACACTGTCTTTGTTCTTTGGGTAGACAAATTTCACCTTCTGGAATGTTTTTGCATCCAGGAAGTATTTTACAACCTGCAATAGATGAACATTTCTAAATTAACATGGAGGAAAGATCAGTTTTTCACCTAATAAAACATGATCAAAATTGCAGCTAAAAATGTCAAATTTATTGTAATCAAGATCTGCACCCGCAGAATTAATTTAATTTAAGAATGGTGCTAAGATGATGATTCAAACCATTCTGAAAGAACTAATTTAATTTAAGAATGGTGCTAAGATGATGATTCAAACCATTCTGAAAGAACGCATAACAATGGCAGAAAACTTCAATTACCCCGCATAATCCAACAAAAAATTACCACATAATGCAAAGTCCATCCCTTGTTTGCTATAGACTCAAAAAAATGTCGAGGATTATAAAAAGCAAACCTTCCAAAATGCTTCAAATATACGCGGGGGGTTGTACAAAATTGCTATAGCTAGTCTTTCAGGGTAATGATTTTGTAGTATATTGATAGTCTCTCGAGCAGATTTGATGGGGACATTGGTGCTTAAAGACCATCCCGTGAAGTCTATTAACCATGCCATCTGTTCTTGACCTTCTGGAAGATTGAGTATGGCATTTTCTATGAGATAAACCAGATGTTTCATCTGGTTATCGAGTGATACTGTATTCTGCAAAGATATAACAGATTTCATAGTCTTCTCATCATCTAAAAAAACAGAGATGAGAGCTTCATTTAGATACCTGCATTCCTGGTCTTAGTATAAGAACAGTCCTGCCATGACGATCATGAAAATTTGCTCTGTATACCTTCCCCGTCTCACCTTCAATTGCTACTTCAGGCTAGCACGTTACAAGCATTTAGATGATCAATATAACTTTAAGCCATCTTAAAATCACAGAGTGAAGAACAATTAGGGGATATGCCATAAATTATATACCATCAGCAAGAAGAACTAACAATTAGCATATGTAATCTAATAAAGATGAATTATTTCCGACTATGAAATATAAAATAAGCACAGTTCTCCCCATTTTGTGTTTGCAAGCAATCCAAAATATATATGTATATATCAACTCTCTTACCCAGCGGATTTCTTCAGGTTTATAGGCAGATCTCCATCTCAATGTCTCCTCCAACATCTTCTTTGACCTGTCCACATTCCAGTTCCGGGCATCCAAATATCGCTTCACACAAGTGTCACTGCAATACTGCAAGCTGCGACCTGAAAGTGGTCCCAGAGCATTTTTAAGCTCGTTGACCTGCATGCAGATCTTAATCAGATCATTTGCAAGCATTTGAAGAGTAAGGAAGTAGTTCAAAAATCTGATGGTAATCATTACTTTTTCGCGAATCAAACTCAATATTTGATGGCTCAGAAATTTTGTTAACCAGTGAAGATAACATACTGGCTAGTGGCTACAGATTTTTAAATATCCATTCATTAGCAAAATAATAAATATAGTTCACAAGAAACATAAGTATCAGTCTAAGAGAAGGAAAAGATCTTCGAAAAGTGGGTTATTATGATCCACCGAAGAATAATTAAGCAAAAGTGGTGTCTATACAATTAGATGAAATTAGGATTCTAGTGAAACTAATAATCACTTTTACTTCAGTGACTTCAACCGGCTAACATATAATCAAATCAATGTACTATAAATTTGTTGTGGAAGCAGAAGTTATTACCTTGTGTTCATGCTGCAGCTCATCACTCTCCTGCTCACTCTGACCATTACTCTTGCGGCGAAACATGGTAAATGCCAGTGCCAGTAACTAAGCTTGCCTATGACATAAAATTATAGAAAACCAGTTTAGTACCAATCTACTACGAAAGAAATAAGAAAAGTCGTAAAACAAAAGGAAATTATAAAAAAGAAATAACCAAAGCATATAGTAGAGTATGGAAAATGGTCCAAATCATATTCTAGTACACGTTAGAAAGTGCACTGATATGCACAGATACTTACAAAGTACAAATTTCTATAGAACATTATAGTTGAATAATAACATTGAGCAGGACTGGCCACCACATGGGATGCTATTCAGCATCAATCAAAACTCTGAAGGCCTAAATTAGAACAACACGGAAGTAGACAGAAGCAATATCCAAAATTTAGTTTGTCTTTAAAGCTATTGACAGTACAATATCACAGAAGACACTCATAATTTTCTTATTGGCCAATATTTGAGTTTTGGGACTGGCACGGTGGCACCGGATTTCCATGGAGTTAGAATATGGTATCTCGAGCAAAAGTCAATAACAGCCACAATCTTATAATCTCACCAAAGCTAACAAAAATATTCCCTATTGGCAACAGGCTTAAGCCTGGAACTAGGTAAATAAACTAGATCAGCACTCTGTTTATTAAGATTCTCAATTTTTTCTCCACTCTCAAATTATATTATTGATGTCAAACTGCATTTAGGAATGAGGGTCAACAACTTGGACAAACTATTTGTAACCTTTCCCTGATTATCTATAAATACTTGAATTTAGGAACCTCCAAGTTTTTCTTCTGTACTTCATGTTCCTATATTTTACTCACAGTTCCAAATATGGGGTTGATCCAATCATCCAGAAACCCCAAGATGAAATCCCTCCACAGTTCCCCATCCTCCAATCATAGTTAGCACGAAAAAAAAAATTATATGTAACAGGTACATTAAAGAGTTAAATATTTCAACGGCCATTGAACTTTGCACTTCATCACAACTTACTCAACTTCACAAAGCTTCCCAGAGGCCACTGAGCTTATGTCCGTTGCACTCCAATGGTCACTAAATGGATTCCATCTGTGGTTGTGTCTACGTGGAAGACGGAATAATGATTTGACTGTTAAATTGTCCAGATGTTAAACCAATTGCACGTGTGGACGCCAACTCACCCAAATCACCACCACCTCCATGTCCTCCTTCAACACCATGTACCCACCTGCACCTGCACCCCCCACCTCCTCCTCCCACCACCACCTTCTGCTCCATTAAGCCTTTCTCAGTCTCCCTCTCTTATTTTTCTTGCTATTCAACACAATAATCTTTCATGCTCAATTCATAATACTTGGGGTTCCAAATCAGTAAACCATTCTTATCAACTCCACTTTTTGGGAAAATTCCTGCTTCTCTTAGCAAACATGAAGAGGATAATATGATTACACGCGTGCAATTGGTTTATGCCACGTGATTATTCCATCTTCCACGTAGTCACAACCACACACGGAATCCATCCGGTGACCATTGGACTGCAACAGAATTAAGTTCAATGGCAATTGGAAAGCTTTGTGAAGTTGGATGAATAAGAGTAAGTCAAGACGAATGAGTAATTCTAGGGAGACATTCTTTGGGACATTTTTAAGTAACATTGTGATATGTCACACATTCATTGGGTGATGAAAAAGTAAATGCACAATGTCACGTAAAATGTCCCAAAAAATGTCTCCCTAGAATTATTGCAAGACGAATTGTAAAGTTCAGTAACCAATTAAATACTTAACTCTACATTAACACTATATAGGGTCTTTTGCTGGAAAACTTCTTCAACAGTTTCAGCAGTTTCAAGTTTTCAGATTGAATGAAATTAATTGCTAAATTTATTTGTGAAACAACCCATTTAATTGGAATTGAACCGGATCAAGTCAATTCCAATTAATGAGTAGGCAATCTTGGTTATAAAATGAGGTTTCCAGCCATTCTAGAACGTGTGGAAAAAACACAGAATTTTCCTCTCTTGTTCAAAGCTTCATTTGCTCCTCTTCCTTTGCTATTTTCTACTTTGAGAGATAGAGTATAGTCATTGCTAGTTCATAGGCGATTAACGTTGTGCAGCGTGAACCGACAACCGATTATATCCTGGAAATCGAACACTGATCAAAACCTCTTGCACCCCATGAGGCGACGAATTCGATTTAAGGAAACCGTGTAAACATTGGCCTTTGGTTTGGTTTCATTTGATTTGATTCTCTAATTTTCCTCCAACATCATTTTTATTTGTTCAAAAACCAAAGGGATGGAATAGTGCAGAAGAAAATTATTCAAAAATGTTAGCATGTAGTCAACTAAGGTTGGCGAAGAACCAACAAAAATGTCCAATAATAATCAAAACCCACGTCAAAACAGAAACCAAATTTATTTAAAGGTGATTTATAATTTTTCTTTTCACACATGAACGAAGAAAAAAGAATAACATCTCGCTTCTTAAAAAAAAAAATGATGCAGATTCTCAAAATAAGAACTTTCAATTTAAGAACTTTCAATTCGTCCCACTGCACTTCCTTCACGATACTCATTTTATAATCTAGGAAGGTCACATCTTTCCTATAGTCTATAGAAGCAACAAAAAATCAAGTTTCGTTAAGTTCCAATTAAACCGATTTTATCAGAATGGTAGGAAATAGTCACCAGAACACGATCAGAGACATTGAGTTATCCGGAAAATCCAGAAACCAAAACAGATCCAAGAAGCAGAAAAACAACACCGAAATCACATAACAAATGCATAAAATTAAAGCGGGTGTAAAAAGAAAAATAGCAAAAGTTTACCTGTCGGTTACTACCGAGAGAGAGAGAGAGAGAGCGCTATCTTTAAGAGGATGTCATGCAAATTCTTCCACAAACTGAACAGACTGAACCAATTGACACGCAGAAAAATGCTCATTCACCAAAGTGATATATACACATACATATATACACATATGTGTGTGTAGAGAACAGAGTAATTTTGAGCTGTCAACACTGACTGTGTGTGGTTCTTTATACCGAAATCGGGAAAATCAACGATTCAGATATTTTCGAAGGTCTCGTTATAGAATTGACGTACAGGATCATGTACTTTTTTATGCAGATTTTACTAAAGTCACACCCACGTCCATGTTTTGAAATCACAGACGGCTATCTGGCCTTTGATTACTTTTTCCTTTTTATTAGTGGTGTTTAATAACCGTCAATGGCATAATGATATGAATATTCTGATTAATAGATCCCACGTGTTTTATTGCTTTCAAAATAGTGTTGTCGTTTGCGACATGACAGGTCTCTCACGTAACGGGAACGGACTTCTTTTGATCCTGAGAATTATGGATTAATTTTAATTTTAATTTTAATTTTAATTATAAATGTTAATTTTTTAAATAAAAAAAATGTTAGTGTTAGAAATTTAGGATAAAGAGTAACCCCCAACTTTAATTTAACTAATTTGTGAAATATCTTTTTAAACTTTCATTTTGGCACAATATTCCTTAAATCATTCAAATCTTCCGGATTACAACATTTTCGCTCATTTTCATCAAAAAGATTTGAAATTATGAATTTACCTCTACTCAAATAAATAATAATAAATTAAGAAAATTTAAAAAGGGATGCTCATTCAATCTCCAATTTTCCCTTTATTTTTTTATGGTGTTCGGCTAAACTTAAATCAGAGTTAGAAAATTTCATTAAATTTTGATGACTGATGTCAACAATCTCTCATTTATCTTTCAAATCGTGGTGGTGACTGGTGAATGATATATTTTTATATTAGCCACCGTTTGGTAAATGTACTATTTTTGATTTATAAATCAGTTTATAAATCACACAATTTTTTAAAACACTTTTTAATCACACACTTTCCTCTCTCCAATTTTCAATCACTACTGTTTACCTCAAAATCATAAATAAAACAGTTAATAAACTAAACAGTGTTACCAAACGAAGGCAATTGAGATTCTATTTGTGTATATATATATATCACTTTGAAATGCTTTTTTGAAGAAAAAAAGGAAAATATTGTATGTTGCAAGGCTTGAGTGGTTTAGGAAGGTATTGCATCAAAATGAGAAATAATGAGTATACCACAAAATAAGTAACTTTAGGGTGTATTGTAATTTTTGTCAATTATTATATAATAAAAACTAATTAGAGAGATGTATAAAATAATATTTACTGTTTATATAGTAGCATGCCAAATGTGAATATGATCTCTAAGAGGAATCATCAAAGCTAAAAGTCAAGTCCATATACACCAAATTTTACCCATTTTTCTTATTTGATTTGAGTTATGCTTCTAGAAAATGAATGGTTCAAAGGAATTGCAAATGTCAGGCCGATTTGAGAATATTGACCAGGCTTAATTCATAAATTATTGCAAATTGATATGAAACTAATGGCTCGTTTGGCAGAATTTCGTTTATGCTTTTGCTCCTTACATAAGAGCTCTATAACTTGGCTTCTTACATAAGAGCAATATGTACTAGTTATTTTTGATCGTGTTTTTTTATTTTTTTTAAATTTTTTCTAGTCAAACAAAGTACTTTCATAAAATTATTTAAATATGTTCAAAAGTAACTTTTTAATACATAATTCTTGACTTTTCAAAATTATAAGAAACGGACAAATTAAAGAAACAACAAGTACAAGAATTCTTAAACCTCCAATTGATACAACTATTTGGTGTGCACAGATACTCAATGCAATTTAAAATGGGAAATTATATTCGTTAAATGCTCAACAAATGGTATCAAAGTCGAATCGTTCAGGAGTTGCGTTATTGGAATGACAGACCAATGACGTGCGTTCCTATAGGATCGATTTTGGGCCATCAAAGGCGTGACTTTTCCATGCAAAATGGCAAAACGGTGCTAGTAAGCTAATCATTGATGGAGGAAACTTTGGGTTGGCGAAAGGAAAAAAAATGCATGGTTGGTGCAGTCATGCTGCACGTTTGTTTCGTTGAGCAAGGCATTGTATTGAGGGGAATCCACCAAAAGAAAGCAGTGCATTGGGTATGCTTCGGCAAGCAGGAGGAGCTACAGCCATGAGGAATGTCGTCCAACCGAGGGATTAGTGCCGAGGGCACAGGGTTAAGGTTGGTGTCGAAGGCGGTAAGTGCAGGGGCACTGCGAGACCAGGTGCAGGGGCACTGTGGACTCGTGTCCGCTAAGGGGGCGGTACTGTAAATGAGGAAAATTTGGCAAATTATTTGAGGTGGAAGGTCAAGCATGGACGCAAGGCAAGGACACTAGCAGATTGGGTGGGGGAGAATGTCACCGCCCAATTTTTCCCCTACTCATGTGGCACGGAAAGGATCATACATTGTCGGATATTTCGGATGGTACACTAACATGGCCTATACAATTGCAGGTAAATATCAATAAGCCCATTTCCAAAGTTACATTATGCATGCATTGTAGCTTGTTAGCCTGTGTGTTGGGGAAGGCTGACCCGTATGCTTGCGAGCATCTCGGGTGCCGAACGGCAGGTCCGTTTCAAGTGGTATCAGAGCAAGGTAGAAGAAGCTGTTGAAGAAGAAGGTACCTACCGAGAAGTGAAAGAGAAAGCACCGTCCAAAAGTAGAGCACCAACCGAAGGAAATCTAAGACTCAAAACCATAAGTGAGAAGGACTCAAATGGTGAAGCCCAGAGAGTGACTCAACTGACCGAAAGGAAGCCACAAGCACGGTCCAAAAAAGGGACTCACAAACGGAAGCCAGAGAGAGGCAGTGGAGTCAACCCGGCCGATGGAAAAGAAGAAAAAAAAAACTTCTGACCTACTTTCGGTCATCCAACTGACAGTCAACCACCACCATCTGGACCGCGGCATTGAGGAGAAGTCTTGACCAGAAGTAGGGAAGAAACCAGGGCCAACATAGGTGGTTTTAGCTGGAAAAAGAAGAGGAAAATCGGAGCTTAAATCTGAAATTACGGACAAACGAGAGCTCCAATTGCGAAACGGTTTGCACCATTGGATTTATGGCGAGAGGAGAAGCTCCTTGTGAGTTTAGAAATTTTCTGATGGGGGTGACGGGGGAGTCTGGAGAGAGCTCCGGCGGCCGCACGATTTCCCCGCGAAGTCATTTTTGGCAGAATATTCTACTCGACGTGCTGATTCCAATTCCGAAGTCCGTTTTGCCCCCATCAACTCTCGATTATACGGACACAGAAAAGCCCGCTCGATTTGCATTGGCTATTCCTTGTTTTAATTAAGTATTTCGTATTCTAGAGACTATTGTGAGGTGGCCATATAGTGTTGGGGGTTACCGGTAACCATTGCTTGTCATGTGTTACTTGTTACTATATACTTTGTGTGGTCATCTTGAAGAGTAATTTGGGTATAAAACTGGTTTGATCTTGCATTTGAGTGTGGGTAATTGCTTTGTGTTAACTTGATTGAATTTTCATTGTTTGCAATATGGGGTCTTGAGTTGAATTGTCACAATTTAACGGTAAGGGGGATTATTCCATATGGAAGCAAAAAATGAAGGCTATTTTAATTCAATAAGGAGTTTCTAAAGCACTTGAAGACCATAGTACTTATTCAAAAGCATTAATAGATAAACTTGATGAAATTACTGAGATGAATGAATTGCACATATTGTATCATATTACATTTATCTGATGATATAGTGGGACAAGTTAAAAAGCATACGACTACTAAAGAATTGTGGGAAGCACTTGACAAACCTTTTTTGACAAAATCTTTAACGAAGAAGATTCACTTAATTAAAAAACTTTTCAACTTTAGATTGGATTAAGGAAAGGATCTTGAATCTAATTTGAGTGAGTTTAACAGTCTTGTCAAGTGTTTGGCTCACAATGGAAAGAAATTTGATGATGAATATCTAGCTGCCATTATGTTAAATGTCACGCTTGAATCTTATAGAGATGTTAGGAATGCTATCACATATGCTAGGGATACTGTGACCTTAGATATTGCGGTTGCGACTTTAAGGGCTAGGGAACTATAGATGATGCGGGAGTTAATGGGTTGTTGCTCTAGGGAAGAGAGTTTATTTAATGGTTTTAGAGGAAGAAAATGAGTTGATCGGAGAGAAAACAATTTCCAAACTAAGAAGGGTAGAGGAAAATCGAAGGGTAGGTCTAAGTCTCAAGATAAGAGTGTTAAGAAATGCTACTATGTAAAAAAATGGGACATTTCAAAAGAGATTGTGATGACTTTAAGCAAAAATATAGACCTAAGCACAGTGATGACCAGAACTTAGTTGCTATAGGTGATGTTTTTATATTCTTCAAATAATAACCGTGACATGTGATGATAATAATGTCAATGATTCCCTTGAGCAATGTTGTCAAGCCTGGCCCGGTCGACCCGAAAACCTGCGACCGGGCCCGGTCACATTAAAAACCAAGTCGGGTCAAACTTGGTCAACAACTCGGTCAACCTGAACCCGGGTTTGACCCGAGTTTTATATATTATTAATTTTTTTTATTTTTAAATAATTTTTAATATTAATTAATGCCCGAGTCAACCTCGAGTCGACTTCAGGTTGACCCTCTGACTCTTGACCCAGTCTCTCGGCCAGGTCAATGCCCGAGTCGAGTCTGAAAACATTGCCCTTGAGAGACCACATGCTATAAAGTGTCTGAAATTAATTTTGACAGTGAGTGGGTTTTAGACTCAGGGGCCACTGTCCATATGTGTCCTGTTAAATCTTGGTTTTATAACTATAGAGAAGTTAAGCCTAAGAAAGTGTATGATGCGAACCCCTCTGATGTTTGGACCAAAACTTTCCACAACAATTTAATATCAACCCAAGAAAGCTAAAATGATAAAATAAGTAATGAAACACCTTAACACAAGTTTATCTCAACCAATTCAAATGTTAAATAACCTAACACAATGGATGAAGATCAAACAAATTTCAAGGTAGTGGAAAAACCAACAACAAACACAAGAATAAATATACTCAAGATTGTTTGAAGAAATTCCTAAGATTAAAAGGTAAGGAACTAGGGTTTTTACCTCCCTAAAGGTGTCTTCTCTCAAAAATTTTCATGAACAACCAAGTTTTTCTAGGATTTGTGAAAGGAGTGTATTTATAGTACAAATAATTGGTGAAAAAAATAAGAACCGAAAATGAATTAAATCTCCCGATTTTGCCTTTCTAAACTTCCATGCGATCATGAGGAGGAAATCCACGTGATCACGTGGAAGACGCAAAAACATTTTGTCGCCTAAGTCTAAGTGATCGCTCGGTTGAATAATGGCGCGATCGCGCAATTTTGTCCAAACTCTGCACACGCCACCTTCAATATTTTGGTCATAACTTTGATTTCAATATCCGATTGAGGTAATTCAAAGTGTTTTTGAAACTAGACAAAAAGGGCTATAATTTTCCCAGAACCTCAAATTCGAGTTTTATCTCTATCAAAAATTTAGTTGAATCTCCAGCACGACCCATTCTCGTCAGGAATTGATGTCTTCCATTTGAGTTTGATTCCATACTTCTTAAATGAGTCCCACCAACAACTCTTGGACCTCTTTGGTCTCAGATCTTGTCTTGGGTCCCGTAGGCACTTGCATCAAGGTTTGGCTAGGTTTCACTGGCACGTGCATCGATGTTTAACTTTCCCGGTTCTCATCATCTCCTCCCTCTTGAAAAGGATTCAACCTCGAATCTTGTTTGTAGGAAATATTGCTAGATTTCTTGGTCTTTGATATTGCAATGGGGCCCATGAGAAAGTGTAGCAAGTCTCAACTTTCTTGATTCTCATCATCCCCTTCATCTCAAGAAGGATTCGACCTTGAATCGATACCTACAATGAAGAGGGAAAAATCAGGCACAATAAATGTAACTAAAATTTCATACTCATCGGGTAAGATCAATTTGTAGGCGTTGTCTTTTGTTTTTCCACGAGTTTTAAATAAACCATCACCGCAAGATAGCAATTTGGATTTTAATTGATCAGGGTATCGCTCCTTCACGAATGGAAACACATCCAATCACCTAGATCAAATATAACATGCTTCCTACCATTGTCGGCGTTGGAAGTACATGGTTCACCAATCCGCTCAAATGGAAGCTCAACCTTCCCACAAAGGGACTTAACCAAATTTGCATTTTTGTGCCCACCTAAACTAACTCTTTCATCAATAAACAAATGCATCAAGTTCACAAGAGTTAATAGGTTAAAGTCATAAGCAATCTCAAGCGGAGAAAATTTGCTATTAGGATGAAAAGTTTTATTACAAGCTCAAGATTAGCATCAATTTCATGCAAATGTACTACTTTCCAAAAGAAAATATTTTCTATGTTGAAAGCATTGTTGGTTTCATGACATGTAATAAAATGTAACATTCTATTAATCCTACCAACAACCACAAAAATAGCATCATTTCCTCATGGCACATTTAGGAACAAACTATCTAATTTTCCAACACAAATAATTATCATGCTCGTAGAATTCAACAAAATTTCGCTCACCACATGATTAATAAATATTAAACAATTTCGAATTATTAGCTTCCAAGCCCATAATAAATTTAACGTAAAAAGACTTGGCCTTTAGGGAGGTTAGAAGCAAAGTCCCTTTTACGTCAAAATATTCGGTTAAAACTACCTCAAGGACTTTCCTATCTAGCAATTTTCTCATATGGCAATTAAGCACGTAAAGCTTGTTTTCACAAAATAAGAATTCATCATTGTTCGCTACAAACACACCGCAAGTGCACGAGTCGCATACAAGTGATAGTGGACTAATTGAGTCCGGTTTATCGATCCCACAAGGATTATCTATTTCAACTACACTCTAGTATAATTAATTTTAACAATAAACACACACAATAAAAGTTTGTTTTGAGAAAGTTTCGTACTAGAATTAAAGTTGCAATTTTAAATAAATAACTAGAAAAATGGTGATGAATAGATGATAAAGGAGTGTTGGGATTCTTGATTCCACTTGACCATTACATAATTGAATTATCAACAAGCAAATAGAAATGCAATTCATTAATCATGTTAGACCCGATTTTCCAAGCTTAGCCAATTACCTCTCTCGAGTGAAATTAACCCTAACTAGTGGCATTAACCTAATATATCTCTATGTCGATTAAAAACACACCAATTGCATTAAACATATGTGAAAATAACTCAATGGGTCATCTAGGGTTTTAGGTATATCTCTATCCTAAACAAGAACCTAGAGCAAATATTGTATTGATCTAGAATACACAACAATTTCTCAATAATTGCACATTCCATGAAACCTAAGCATAAATGTGGCCACAATAAATGATAGTCAATAAATACAACAATAAATACACAAGATAATAAAAGCTTAAATTCTTAATACAAGCATTAAAATCAACTAAGCTAGGTCAAGTTTCATCAACATCCCAACACAAAATAGTTTAGCTCGTGATGAAATAACAATGAAATCCAAGAATTAAATACATTATTTCAACAATGGATTAAAATAAATAGAGAAATATGAATTAAGTAATAAATACTTCCCTCAACCAATGATTCAAGCTTCAAAATATCAATATTCTTCCACAATGACTTTGGTATTTCTCCCCTTAATCAATATTCATCAACTAAACTATACAAAATCAAGAGAAATTACAAGATGAAAATATGGTAAAAATAGAGAAAGAGAGAGCCTAGGGTTTTTCTTGTTGAAGAATGTCAAGAATTATCTTCCAAAACTCACCAAAAACCACTCAAAAATCCTAAAATTCGCTAAGATCCGCGTGTTTCAGCATTTGGGCCGAATCGGGTTGCACCGGGTCGGCCCAGAATTTGGTTCAAAATTTTGGCCACGCGATCGCGTGGATGAATGACTCGCGATCGCGTGATTGAGGTAAAAACTCTCGGGTTGAGTTTGTCACCAATATCGCGAGCGCGACATACTCATAACCACGCGATCGCGTGGTTCCTCTGAGTGACTTTTTTTAGCTTGATCTTCTTTTAATTGCAATTTAGGTCCTCCATTTTTCAGTGTAGATCAAGTTGGTCCCCAAACTTTGACTCTTTGACGGATTTGACTCTTTTCTCCTCAATTTCTTCAAGTATTCATCCATTTAGCTTCTTTCTTGTGCTTTCTCCAAGAAGTTGATGTTTAAACCTATTTAACCACAAAATATGCACAATTAAGTAGGTATTTGTCCAAATTAATCCAAAAGTATTACTAAAAATATATGAAATATACATGTAAAATGCACTCAACAATCATGCTCATAAAATTTACCACATGAAACATTTTCACAAGTCAAAATTATAATTTTCAAGTCTACATCAATGTCATACAATCCCCTAATATATTCAAAACACGATAACCTTGGATTCAAAGAATTGTTAGAAGCATACCTCCTAGTTATTGCATCGGTTATCACACTTTGTTTACCTCGATTGTACTTGTTTTTGTAGGAAAATATTTCCATGAACTTCTTCCAATGGGCATGCTTTTGGAGGTCCTTGTTACCTTCATAGGTCGGTCTCACAATTTACTGCAATAAAGAAACAACCAAATTAGGGAGGACATTGTTAGAATAATCAAGTGTAAAGAACATTTTTTTGTGATCTTTTCTCTCAATTTCTTTTGTGGCTCTCTTCACTCCCTCTCCTTTTTCTGAGGTAGGAACCTCAACTCTCACTGCTTCTCTTGCCTCACATTTTCTGGAGTCTTGGCTCAAACTCTCGTTTCCTCTCCTTTTCTAGAGACGTGGCCACAATTCTCATGCTCTCATTTTTCCTCACACATTTTCCTCCATCAATTTTTTCAATTGAATTTTCTTTTGCTTTCTTATTTTTCCTTTCTTCCTCAAACTCCTTTTTGAGCTTCATTTGATCTTTATGTACTTTCTCCGAACTCAAAAGTAGGAGCACAACCTTTTTCCCACTCAATTGTAAGCTATATCGGTTCTTCCTCTTATCATGTTTCACACACCTATCACTTTTTTAAGGCCTCCTCAAAATTATATGAGTAGTGTGCATGAGAACTACATCACATAACACTTGGTCACTATAAGTTCCAATGTTGAAGGTAAGAAAAACTTGTTCACTCACTCTCACTTCCCCATAGTCATCTAACATTTGCAATATATAAGGATTAGGATGCATCATTATCGATAACCCTAATTTCTCCTCCCTACTAGCACTCACCAAATTAGTGCAACTCTCCTCGTCTATAATGAAGCTACATGCTTTATCATTCACGAGGCACTTAGTGTAGAAATTAATTTCTCCATGTTTTTCCACCCCACTAGCATTTGCCAAAGAATTTGGTGGTCTCACAATCCTCTCCACCACTACTTCCTTAATATCACTCCTCCCATGAAATGATGGACTCTTCATTTGTATACTAGCAATATTCTCATCCAATCCATCTCTACTTCTATCAAACATCACTTCTCTTTTCCTATCCATGCTCCCAGTTTGTTCTCTACCTCCATCACTATGCAAAATATTTCGAAATTTGTCCATCACTCTCCTCCTTGTATCCCTTCTTTTTCCACACCACTAGTTGATGTACTCTCCCCTCTTGTTCTCATCATTTCCAACATTCGCCCAATCTCCTCCATTTTCCTAGTCATGGTGGTTGAAAGATTTTGCAACATTTCCTTCAAGTCTTGAGTTTGAGCATTGAAAATTTGCCCACTTTGAGTATTGAATTTGGACATGTTATGCAAGTATGGTAGTATCCTTACAAGTAATATTTTCCCTCGTGTTTCACTCAATTAGGCTTTTACCCAATAATGAGCTCATCTCTCTTGCATTTTTCGCTCAAAGTTTCTTTGTCAAGATCCTCAAAGAAGGTAATCAACTAAATCGAAAATATTAATTCTTGCGAAGTTAAAACCCATAAACAAGCAAGAAGGAATTTAGAACAAGTAGACACAATAGCAAGTGAAATTTCTTTGTTTGCTATAACACAAGAGGTGAAAAATACACTTATGGGACAATGCTTTAGGAGTATAAGATCACAATGAAATTGATAAAACTCAAGTAACTATCAAGGGAAAAGTTTGGTGTAAGGAAAGATAGCTTATGTCAATGGAGTTTTCTTTGTGACATTTCATCAAACACCTTTTGTTCAAACTTTGGATAGTGTAGAATTTCAAGTGTTTGATTAATATAAACCTCAACAATTCCCAAATAAGATAACAGTGATAATACCCAACATGTGAGAATCAAGGAATACACATAGGCATACCACAATCAAGCAAGAGGAATTTATGTGCTTGTTATACCCCAAATGAATAAGTGATGTGTGGGATAAGATGTCCACAATATAACTTCAACAATAGGAATGAGAAACCACAAGTAATTAACAAGACATGAGTGTTGAACAACAAAGAATTAATAGAGTATTTTTCTTTAGGACAATTTATCAAACACTTCGTAGACAACTACAAATAACCTTGAATGTATATAATTTGGATAGATTTAAGAACCTCAAAAACTCAAATATGACAACAAATAAGTTACCCAATGTGTAGGAATTCAACAATTACTCAAGAACAACCATTTTTCCCCAATTTTTTTTTTTATTTTCGTTTCTTTTTTCTCTCTTTTTTTCTTCTTCTTTTTTTTTTTTTTTTTGGTTATGATGAACAACAACAAGAACAAGAAATTAAATACAGGTTTACCAATTTTAGAGTCAAGTTCTGATACCAAATTATGTGAACCATTTTGGTGTTTGGACCAAAAATTCTCACAAAAATTTAATATCAACCCAAGAAAGCTAAAATGGTAAAATAAATGATGAAACACCTTAACCCAAGTTTATCCCAATCAAAATTCAAATATTAAAAAACTTAGCCCAATGGATGAAGATCAAACAAATTTCAAGGTGGTGGAAAAATCAACAACAAACATAAGAATAAATATACTCAAGATTAGTTGAAAAAATTTCTAAGATTACAAGATAAGGAACTAGGGTTTTTACCTCCCCAAATGTGCCTTCTCTCAAGAAGCTTCATGAACAACCAAGTTTTTCTAGGGCGTGTGAAAAAAGTGTATTTATAGTACAAATAATTGGGGAATAAAATAAAAACCGGAAATAAATTAAATCTCGTGACTCTGCCTTTCTAAACTTCCACGCCATTTCGAGGAGGAAATATGTGCGATCGCATGGAAGACGCAAAAACATTCTGTCGCCCAAGCCTGTGCGATCACGCGGTTTTGTCCAAACTTTGAACACGCCACTTCAGTATTTTGATCATAACTTTTGATTCCAATGTCCAATTGAGGTGATTCAAAGTTTTTTTGAAACTAGATAAAAGGGCCTATAATTCTTCCAGAAATAGTAAAGCTCAAATTCGGATGTTATCTCTATCAAAAATTTAGTTGAATCTCAAGCACGACCTATTCTTGTCAGGAATTGATATCTTCCATTTAAGCTTGATTCCATACTTCGTAAATGAGTCCCACCAACAAATATTGGACCTCCTTGACCTCGGATCTCATCATGGGTCCCATCGACATGTGCTACAGGTTTGGCTAGGTTCCACTGGCACGTGCATCGATGTTTAACTTTCTCGGTTCTTATCATCTCCCCCCTCTTGAAAATGATTCGACCTCGAATCTTGCTTGTAGGAAATATTACTAGATTTCTTAGCCTTTGATATTGCAATGGGGCCCATGAGAAAGTGTAGCAAGGCTCGACTTTCTTGATTCTCATCAATATACTTGGGGGATATCGCTATTAGGATGCATGATAGCATGATCAGATCTCTTTTGAATGTTAGGTATGTCCCAGACCTTATGAGGAGCCTTATTTCCTGAGGAATCTTATAATATGAGGGTCATAAGTATAGATCTAATTTTGGTACTATAAATGTTAATAGAGGCTCTCTAGTTGTTATGAAAGGTTCCATGAGGAACGAGTTGTATATCCTTCGAGGTAAAGCCTTAGAGGCCTACGAGTCTGCATTATCTACAATTTATGAAGATTGATCAGGTCTTTAGCATAAAAGGATGGGACACATAGGAAACGAGAGGTTGAAGTGTCTTAGTGATCAGAGTTTACTAGGAAATGATAGTGTTGCACCTTTAAGCTTTTGTGAGATGTGTGTTTTAGGAAAGTCACACAAGGTTAGCTTTGGAATAGGTGAGCACGGCACTAACAGACCCTTAGACTACATTCATGATGATTTGGGGGGACCAAAAAAACATCCCACAATTGGAGGAAGTAGATTCTTCCTATATATTGTTGATGACTACTCAAGAAAGTTTGGGTGTATCTCCTAAAATCTAAATCTGAAACTTTTAGTAAGTACAAGTCCTGGATTGCCTAAGTTGAGAACCGGGTGGGGAAAAGTGTAAGAACTCTTAGGACGGACAATGGTCTAGAGTTTTGCAACTTTGAGTTCGATACCTTTTGTAAGGATAGAGGTATCAGGAGGCATATGACTGTGAGATCTACCTCCCAGCAGAATGGGGTAGCGAAGAGGATTAATCGGACTTTAATGAACAAAGTCAAATGCATGTTAATTAGTTCAGGGTTAGCTAAAGGCTTTTGGGGTGAGGCTATTTGTACCGCTGCCTATTTGATAAATAGGTCTCCTTCTAATACTGTTGACTTTAAGACTCTCCAAGAATTGTGGACTAGGAAACCTCCAGATTTGTGACGCCTTAAAGTATTTGGTTGTGCTACCTATGCACATCAGGTTAAGGGTAAGTTAGACCCTAGGGCTACTAATTGTGTCATGTTAAGTTATCCTGAGGGAGTGAAAGGTTATAGATTATGGGTGTTAGATGGTAAGGGAATGAAAGTTATTAACAATCAAGATGTGAAGTTTAATGAACTTGGTATGCATTGTCTTAAGACCATAGATAAACAAACTAAGAAGAGAGAATCTTCTACTGAGAAGAAAATTAATGTTGAGGTGGAGAGATTAGGTGAAGATAATCCAGATGGTAGTAAAACCCAACCTCAAGTAGAAGCGGACCAAGAAGTCATGGTAGAGCAACTTGGACTAGAAATTTCTGAAATGGACGTCCCTGATCAAGAAACATCTGCAAGTACTAATTTGGAGAACTTGCAATTAGTGAGAGATAGGGAGAGAAGACGAGTTAGGCCAAATATGAAATACATCTCTTCTAATTTGAATGAATGTGCCTTAGTTTCATGTGAAGCTTTAGATTCAGTTGAACCCGCTTTATTTGAGGAAGCGATCAACTGTGAAAATTTTGAAAATTAGATAAAGGCTATGAAGGAGGAGATCCAATCTCTGAACAAAAATGAGACTTAGAAATTGGTTGGAAAACTAAGGAATCAAAAGAGAGTCCATTATAAATAGATCTACAAGTTGAAAGAAGGAGTAGAAGCTAATGACCCTTTATGATACAAAGCTAGATTGGTAGCTAAGAGATTTACTCAAAGAGAGGGGATAGACTATAATGAGGTGTTTTCACCTGTCATTAAGTATAAAACTACCGGGTTAGTCTTAGCATTAGTTGTCCAATGCGATTGGGAATTAGAGCAACTAGACATTAAGACTGTTTTTCTTCATGGAGAATTAAATGAAGATGAAAAGTATGAAATGAGTAAAGCTCCCTATGCTAATGTCATTGGTTCTGTGATGTATTCTATGATTATTACTAGACCGGACCTTGCATATGCAGTTAGTTTCTTGAGTGGGTTTATGTTTAAACCAAGTAAATCTCATTGGGCTGTATTAAAATGGCTATTAGGATATCTGGAGGGATTGTTAAAAATGGGTTAGTATTTGAGAGGAGAAGTGATAAGTTTGAGTTTAAGGGATATATAGATTCTGACTTTGCAAGGATAAAGATCAGGGAAAATCTACCACTTCGTACTTCTTCTGTTTGGGTGATAATTGTATCACATGGAAATCACAGTTGCAATCAATTGTCACACTCTCTAGCACTGAAGATGAGTATCTTGCACTCACTAAAGTTGTAAAAAAAATACATATGGTTAAAAGGCCTATTATGTGAACAAAACTTCTTGCATAAAATTGCTATGATATTTACTGATCGTCAATGTTCTTTAATGTTATGTAAAAATCATGCTTATCATAAAAGGTCTGTTTAGGTAAGTATCATTTCATTAGGGAGAAGTTATCTTTAGTGAGTTTAAACTGCTTAAAATTGCAACTGATAATAATTTTATAGATGTTGGAATAATAGTACTTGCGGCTGATAAATTCAACAGGTGTTTATCAATTCTTGTTATTGATAATGGTTAGTTGTTTTACAGGTACTTGGCTGGAGTGAGCGATAATGAATCATAAGACCACACACATGGATAGCACTTGTAAAGGGGGAAATTGGTAATGGATTAAGGTGATTCAAGGTGAAGATTTGTGGAATCAAGTGGTGGTTCACTTAATCCACATGTCACCTTGTGATTGGCTCCTTTTGAATTTTGAAATGCATAAGTGGGGGAAACTCCTCTTGGCTTTCTTAGTCTTGGCCAAAGAGATAAAGTGGAGAGGACCAGTATCTCCGACGAAATCTCGTTACCTCCGGCGAGTATAGATCCAGTTGCCATTTCTCGAGGACGACGGTACCATGTTCTTGTGTGTTTAAGTGGTCTTTTAACTAAGCTCAAACAAGGAACAACACAAGCTTCAACATTACTGGATTTCTTCTTGTGGCTGGAATAGATTCTTCTTGCTGGGAATGAGCTTAAATGCTCAACATTCGTGTTCCTCAATTTATTGTCAAAATAGCAAATTGGTCCTTTACCTTTCATTTTTAGTTGTACAATTAGTCTACAGATTAAATAAACAACTAAAATCTCAAAGAAAAATGTTGTGTGACCCTTCCAAGGTAAACTTTTTTTTCAAGTTATGTTCCTTCTTATATTGGATAGGTGTTCAAAATTGATATAATTATGAGGACCATGAAAATTTTACGAAAATATTCGATGGTTATTGTTATTTAGGACCTAATTATGTAATTAAATCAAATGTAGAAGACTAACTTAAGTAGGGGTGGGCAAAATAATCAGAACCGATATGACCGAACCGAAAAAATCGAAACCGTATGGTTTTAAAAAAATAAAATTGGAAATCGATTTTGGAATCGAGAACCGATTGGTTGTCGATTGGTTCTCGGTTCCGCCTTTAGAACCGAAAATCGAAGTTAGAACCGATCTTTGATCCTTGTTTGTTATTTTTTTATGGTCTTAATTGGTTATTCTAAAGCTAAAAATCAAAAGAATTTGTAATTTTTTGAGTAAAGTGAAAATGATTAATTTCTTTTTATAAAATTTGTTATGTCTCTACGTCATTGTAACATTTAACTTCACACTTGAACTGAAATTATCAGTAAATGAAAATCGAATGAGACTAACTTACTAATAAGCGAAGTTGTAAATGACCACGATGGAGTTAATTAAATATTTAAATAAAAATATAAAATAATTAATAATAATGCTTTTAAAACTCATGATTCATCCCACAAGTTTACTATATTTCCATACTCGAAAAACCTTGTACGCTATTTATTTCATATTTTTGTTTATGAATATCTTCCGTTTCATAGATAATCCTATATTTTCTTTTGGGTGAAATGATTTTCGAAATCCTTGATCTTGATATATTCGGTAGAAGTTTATTTCAGGTTATTGGCCCACTTCCCGATGCCTGATGCTCCTCGATAAGGCTCTCGAAAAATAATTATTATTTTAGAACCGAATTAGAACCGAAACCGAACCAAAATCGAATGATTTGGTTCTGGTTTGGTTCTTGTGATTCTATGAAACCGAATGGTTCCATTTTACAAGAAACGAAAAGGTATGATTTGATTCCGGTTCTTGAGATACCGGAACCGAACCATCCGACGCCCACCCCTAAACTTAAGTTTAAAATAACATTTGAGATGGAAACAATTGATTAAAGACCAATAACAAAAATTTCCCTTTTTTGAAATTTCGGTCATCAGGAGTGACATACTTAATTTTAGTTTTTTTAAACTGAAAAATATAGTTTTTATTAGAATACCTTATACAAAATGAAGCAAATTAATAACATGATAGAAACCACCTATGTTTGGTAAATTTTGTTTATAAATTTTATTTATAAAAAGTCACATGATAATATATTATTGGACAAATTTTTTTTAAAAGTCAACGATTTCAGCTGATCAAATATTTAAACTCACCATTTTTGAATTTTCAAAAAAAAGTATCAATGTAATGTTTTAGCATCACAATGTTTATAAACATTTACTATATGAAAATAGGCCAAAGTTGAGAATTATGAAAGTTGGTTGTCGATTTTGACCAAAATTGAGATCACACAAGTAAAGAAGTTGACACAAAAAGTATCGAGATATTCCTAACACAATATAAAATCTCATGGAAGTAGCAATACAAGTAAAATCTCGACTTTAATTTCGTGGTGTGGACTTGCATGTTAGATTGATGAACCCTTGAATGGTTTAAATTAATCTATTGTCGTGCACCAACAATATGCTTCCAATTGACATGGCCACAAGTCATTACACAACAATAAAGAGTCACTAGACTCATTTGCCTTTACATGAAAACCACAAATTTGATGATCATCACCAATGACGGAGCTAGAATTTATATATTGCGTGGACGAAATTTATTGAGGTGGAGGGGGAGGGCCCCCTCCAGGGGGAGCCCCGATTTTTTTTTTTTTAATTAATTAGATTTTACACTAGTTCCTTCAATCCTTCTTAGATAAATATATTATTTAAAAACTATTTTGAAAAATATCGGATTCTATGTGAGAGAGAGAGAGAGTGTGTGTGTGTGTGTATTATTTTAATGACCATATTAACTATGGAACCTATTATTTAGGGATATAATTACTATTTATTTAGGAGATTAAATTAAGGGTGTAATTACATTTAAAATCAATTAATAATATAAAAATTACAATTATTAAATTAGTTTAATAATATGATAAATCATTTTCTAGATCAAAAGTGATATTAGGAGCAATATAATTTAATTAAAACCACATGCAATTTAAAGTACCTCGAAATGACGTTACATGAAATTTAATCGATAAAATCATATACCAGCTTCTGAATTACATCCAATGTAATGTTTTACAAATATTAAGTAATTGCATGGAATGAAATATTACGAGCAACCCCAGCACTTGTATTATGTATACATCCGTTGTAATATTACATTCGGTGATACCACATAACACTCCATGGATTCATGAGGCAAAATTACATGCACAATAGCCTTTCAATGAGTTTGATTTTACTTTATCTACTATTACAAGCTCTGTAATGTAATTAAAACACAATCATTTTGTGATGTTAGATACACTGTAATGACAACATGTATTACAATAGTTCAATACAATACATTACACGACTTGTAACATTAGTAGCAACAATGTAATATTACATAAAAATGACAAGGATTAATCAGTACACAAATATAGAAGTTGGTAGTCTACCACGAAAGGAAATATGTGGCTAAATTTTAGGATATTTAAAATTTCCTAATTTAATTAGTTAAATAATTGGTAACGATTTTTCTTAATAAAAGGATTTCTGGTAAATCTTGTCAATCAAATATTATGTTCTCTCTCTTTTCAAAATTCGGTGTTTTTCTAAAGTTATGACAAGAAATTCAGTAATATTACGAATAGTTTGAAAATAGGGTATTTTTCAATTACAGTACATTACATCTAGGTAGTTACGTAATGTTCCCTTTTTTTTCAACAAAAATGATTGAAATCGAGAATTTTAAGTACCAAAATATACAAGTTAGACTGATAGACTAAATCAGTTTGTCCATAACACAATCAATCCATCTACATGTCTAATGTTATACAATTTGAAAATCTTATCTTATTATTATTATTATTATTATTATTATTATTATATATTAAAGTAGAATAGCCATTATCAAAATTCGCACATAGTTTTCCACCAAAAATAACTTTTTAAATCTGGAAATTTTTGCTAAAAAAATTGTATATTAAATATTTTAGAAGTATTATGATACATGTGTCATTAAGAACCCATTTGATCCATGAAAAAATTTTGATTTTTGTATTTTTTTGATAGATGTGTGGTTTAGATTATTTTGAAAAGCAAAAAATTGTGAGCTTGATTAAGAATGGATAATTGAAATTGAGTTTGAAAAGTTTTTGTAAAAATTTTAGATGGAGCAAACAAACTCTAATGATATTAGAATTCTTGTTATGCTATTAATGACATCAAAATGTTATTTTTTCTATTTTATTATTCTTTTAATAATTATTATATTATTTTGAAGTCAAAAAATATGTAATATGTATGTCAAATTGAAGATCTCAATGGGAAGTTTAGGCAAGCTAAATTGAAAGCATATGATCCGTAAAATCGTCTCAACGATTAAAGGTAAAAGTTTTGTTTCATATTTTTTACTTTTCCTCAATATCTAATTCATTTTAAATTATATCATTTAAGTGATATAATACTATCTATAGTTTGTTAACTAAATTCAATTTAGTCATAAATGATTAATTTAAGTTCGAGTTTTTTCTTATCAAATTAAAACAAATAATAAATTTATGAATTTTCAAAGTAAATTCAATTAAGTTGTATTAATTTTTACAACTTAAGATTTCT
Source organism: Ligustrum vulgare (assembly GCA_963555705.1). Lineage (NCBI taxonomy): Eukaryota > Viridiplantae > Streptophyta > Magnoliopsida > Lamiales > Oleaceae > Ligustrum > Ligustrum vulgare. Next base: position 11,260,663 of record OY743177.1, read on the forward strand.
TCATTTCATACATCATTTGGACATTATTTTTTAATTTATTTATTGATTCTATTAATTTTCTGTTTTTCATTATAAAGTTAAATAACTACAATATGCAGAAAATATATTACTGATTTTAACAATTATTTCATATAATTTTTATTAAACAATTGATTGATCAGTAATTTCTATTAAAATAATAATGTAATAATATGAATAAAGAAATTGCCAATATGAAGAAGAAGAAGAATCAATTAATATAAAAATATTTATTAAAATTAATTATTATTTTTTAAAAAACACTTTAAATTAACAATTAATGCTTAAAAAATTAAAATATACAAAAAAAGTATCATACATCTTTTTTTGGGAAGAATATTATGAAAAACAATATATGAAAAAGAAAGACGTTAGTATTAAGGAGAATATGTAAGTTGAGTCTTGCATATGTATTGTATGAGCCTAATTTGTAATTCAAAAGTTTTTTTTTAAAAAAAAATTATTCATTGAATGTTGGATTCAGAAATCGAGTAGATATGTTTACGGTAAAATAGCTAAAACATTTAATTCATGGCCCATTTCAAAAGATGATAAAACAATTCATTGGTCCGTAATTTTATTAAAATATTAAAAAAAATTATATGCCGTAAAAAATGGTAAAGCTTTATTTCTTAATTTTGTTAACATATATAGACAAAAAGACTCACTACATATATTTATATTTTCATTAATATTGTCTTTTTTATTTTATTGAAATATAATTAAATATGCATTTAATTATATTCAATTAAATGCATCGCATTTAAGAATTAAAAAAAAATAATCATGCGAATGGTCTTTTGAGTCGAATTTCAAGATCGTGCACCGCAAATATCGAAGTTGATTTTCACTTTCGTGCATCGTCAATATTTGCTTAATTTGTTACATTTATCTAAATATAGGACCGAATGTATTTAATTGTTGCAATTACTTCATTTTATGCAAATTATAATATTTTAAGGGTTATTATTTTATTTACATTAGATGGGCCAATATTACGCGCATTAGATGGGCAACAAAAAGACAAACGCAAACGGTCTATTTAAATGATCAATGGTAAAGATGACTTGGGCATCTTAAATTGGTCCCTCATTATCATCATCTCTTAAAACTCGTCTATAAGATAATCTACTGTAAAAGTCTCCACAATCTCCTTCTCAATATCCACAATCTCCTTCTCAATATACACAAGCATAGTACTAAAAAAAAATCATCTTTCATTCCATTTCACAACCTCGTCTCAAGGACACTCATAATTGGAAATGCATGTTCTATAATTGCTGTTGAAAATGAAAGATTTAAGACAAGGTGAATCAATCTATAAACAAGATTATCTCATTAATTTTCTTATCAATGACTATAGTTGACACATCTTGGGAAGTGTTGTTAATTTTTTAAATTAAAAATTGAGCTGAATGAATTCATTAGAATGAATTGAGTATTAAATAATGGTCTTCTAGTGTTTCTAGTTAAGTTTAAGACTTTTGTATTATTGAATGAATATTTGCCAATTGAAAAAAAATATATATTTAAAATTTTACGGGGACGAACGAAAAATGTTGTGAAGGCGAAACCTAAAAATACACTAAAAATTGACTAGGGGTAGTGGACCAATGAAAAAATGTTGGGGGGCGGTCGCCACCCCCGACACCCTCTAGCTCCGTCTCTCACCACACCACCCTATCTCAACAGTCTATCTAATTTTCTTACCCTACACATGCACACGTACATTTAGCGTTTACTAGTTGAAAAGCTTGCGTTGTATTTATGGTGCCTATAAAGATGCATTTGTTATATTACATTTTAATGTCATATTATTTCGAATATTTTCCTTTTTTAGTATTTGGTCTGAACGTTTCCCTAAGAAATATTCTCCATACACAAGTACCTTAAGTGCATTTTAGGCAATTTTTCAATTAAATATTTCCTCACCATTTTGCTGGAAAAATATAGATGCAAAAGAAATCGTTTTCTTTTTTCATATTCAATCAAACATACCCTAAACGTCTTTGCCATCCATTTCGTCCAAACGTATGTTTGTTGACTAATAAATCATTTATTGATCGTTTTAATGAAGGGCAAAAGGTCTCTTTGTATTTTAAAATTGAAATTATATAAAAAGAAAAAATAGAAAAAATAAAATGAAAATTTGGTAAATATTCATCATCTTTCCCCCCCCCCCCCCCCCCCCCCCTCCTCCTCCTCCTCCTAAAGGCTAACCCACTAAACCAAAACTCACATCCACCAACACCAAAAAATTAAAAGCACGCAACATTCTGTTGGGTTTGGTGACAATCATGGGTAAAGATTGCTATGATGGCTTCATTGACTCAATTTAGGAAGATTGTTCTAATATTTTTTGTCGATTTGGTTAAAAACAACAAGAATCAAGTTGTGAGTAGTACTATTTTCCATCATTTCTTTTCTTTTCTTTTCTTATAAATGAGTATTATTTATACTACTTATCATGTATAGACACTTTGTTGAAGAAATTAAAGAGGTTGATTTAGCCATGGTAGTTGGTATTAGTAAGTGAGAAAATAGATAGGTATATAGATCAGTTCGACTTTGTTTTATATGGAAAAACTAGTCTCGGATGGATAAAGAAAATGATGTAGCTTGCTACATTTGAAGCCTATGATGCAGATTATAAGGAAATAGACAGTGGCCTATTCTGCTACTTGTTTTGTGTGCTTCCTATGTATTGTACATATCCTTCTTTAGCTTTGCCTTTGTGTATAAATTAGCATTAAGTATCTTGTAAGAAATTCAATTCAATTAATACGAATTCCTTGGAAACCAACCAAAAAAATCTCCTTTTGTTATGCTGTCAAAACCATTCTGCATTGATTTTTTTTTTTTTTTTTTATGTGAGTAGGTCAAAATGTCAAATGATCTTGAGATGTGATCAGCATCAGCTGCCCACCACTGAGAATCCATGTACTTCTATTGGTGATGGTATTTGTGCGGCTCAAAGGGTGTCTCAAGGGCATAAGGTAAAGCAGCAAAAAGTTTACCATTATTGTTTGATAAACTTGTACCTCTATTTTTTGAGTTGATATTGGATAGGGTGGGATTTTGTCATTGAAAAAGAGTTATGAGCTGTTGTATCTGATTTGAGGAAATATTCAGACTTGGCACTCCCGAGCTCTTATTGAGTATGCATTATTGACAGACTTGGCACCGATATCATGGTTGATAGTATCGTTCAAATATATACTAGACGCACACAAGTAACTTAATAAAGTCGACATAGGAAACTAACAAGCACACTAATGGTAATAAATAAATTTGATTCATATTTTATATAGGTCGATAAAAAAATCATTTTCAAACTAATGCATGTAAGCATACATTTTACCAATTTTCGAGGGGGTGGGTGTGTGCGGAATTGTATTTAAATTTTTGCGTAAATAAATTAAAACCCATGGACAGAGGATCTCATTATGAAATACATGTAAAAATAAATTAAAAGTAAATGCAAACTTAAAATTTCTTACTGTATTTAGATGTTGAATGCTCCTTCCTATGCTTCTGTCATGTATGCTCCTCGTGCCTCTCTATGGTCAACACGCAGGGGCGAATACAGGAATTCAATTCAGCACGAGCGGATTTGTTCCAGCACGAGCGGATTTGGTTTCGATGCCAAAAATTATAAGGTAAAAAAAGAGTTTTTGACGGATCCAGCCCGAGCGACCGACCACCCTAGCCAAGGGCTGGATCCGCCCCTGTCAACACGTAGGTTTTGTTTCCCTTTGCAGCCCTCTGCCTAGCGGTACTCCCATTGACCCAGAGTCTTGTATAGATCCGTACATAATTTGCAAACAAAGGAAAAAAAAATTGTTTGAAGAAGGTATTTTAAAACATGAAATTTTTATTCAAAAGTTCAAGAGCAAATACACATAAACTTATTTATTTACAAGTACAGAACTGTCCTATAGGTGTGTAACCTATAGGACAGTTAACATGAAGTTAAAGAAATTACAAAGAAAATTTTTCCTAGAAATTTCTCCTCCTCCTCCTCCTTGCTCCGAAATTGTCTTCTTGTAGGCTCCTGGTTGAATCCATCCTCTCCCGATTGAGCCATTTGTTTTTCATTTATCAAAGGTAATGTCGATTGTCGTTCTTTTGATTGATCCGTCCGTCTTTATCTACAGTTTTTCTTTTGCAAAAGTAGTGATAAAGAGACATGACAGGGACTGTTGGCAGATTCCTCCATCTTCATCCGGATTGACTGCTGTCATTGTTGCTGATCTCGCTGGATCCAGACTCTTCCTGCTTTTCAATTTTTGTACCTTTATCTGTTTTCTCACCACTTGCGGTAGTGATACTTTTCAAGGCTTGGTTTGATCACCTTGCACAATTGTCCTTCGTACCTATTTTGTTTGTAACCAAAATAAACTTTGAAAAACGATTTATTTTGATCTTTGAATCTCTGTTGAAAGATTTCAGGAGTCAAGAGGCTCCAATTGTCCTTGCTTCTTTTTTCAAGGTGAAAGAAGTCCTGGAATCGAATTCCTAAGACAACTGGGCTCTTCTTTTGATCTAGAATTTTTCGAGTTTTTTGTACCTGTAATTTTTTCCATTTTTGAATTTGACTGGACTGCATTTTGTAAGATTTCATTCTTATCCTTCGGTTTTCGATTGGTGGTGGTCTTAAAAATTAGGCTGGCAACCTAGGTCTTGATCTTGTGGGTTTTGAAAATAGTTTGGGATTTTTTACGTTGTCTTGGTAAAAAATTTGTTTATATGAAACTGGGCTGGCCCATTTGTTTTCATGGTGGTCTGAAAAGGCCTTTCGGGATTAGGTGTCGGTTTTCAAGTCTTGCCTTGGCCTTTTTGGCAACAAACCACGTTCTGTTCCCTTCCGTTTAAACTGGTCAGGAGTCTCCTGCATGTTCTCGAGATAAGAACCTTGTGACACTTCTTTCCCTTTGTGAAAGAGGTTCTGTGCTTGTGTCTGTTGGTTATTACTGGAATTGGCTACGATGAGTTTCCTCTCACATTCTTCAACTTTCGAAAAAAGCTCTCTCATATCTCTCCCAACTTCACAAATGTGTTTTTCCATGTTTTGGAGAGTAGTTTGTGTTTCTTCACAACGTGTGCAGTGCAATGGTCCTGTCGGCATTTGTCTCAAAGAAGGGCTTACATAGTATTCCGCTCCTAAGTGGCTTCTGGCCGCGTCGTATGCTTCAGATAAAGAATCAAATCCCCTGTAAAGTGGGTTTTGAAAATCTTTTATGCTTTCGCATACTTCAAGCCAAGAGTCGAAAACTCCTGGATTGTTTCCTCGAGCCACGACGTAGAATTTGAATCTAGTGTCGTGGAAGAATTCTGAGAGTGCATTTAAACAAGCTATGAAGTACTGCCTATTTTTTTCTTTCTTGTTGTATGCCAACCATAGGTTGTCTAAAAGACACTTGTGTTCTTTGCTTAAAGCAACGTGAGGCATTGCCTTAAACGTTTTTGGAGAGGGAGGATAAACAACCACTTCTTTACCACCGAAGCGGAGTTTTTCCTGTTGTTGCTTTCTGTTTTCGAAGGTCTGTTTTCCCTTGGAGTTCTTTGAAGGAGATGCTGCATTCTGCTGCTGCTGCTGCTGCTTCTTTGTTTGTTCTAATGCTGCTGCTACCGCCTTGGCAACGACGACATCAATGTCTGCTTGGCTCATTGAGAGCCAGTCTGTTGAGTCCTGCTTCTGCCGGACTTCCTTCTCCAATTGATCCATTGCTTGCCAACCTGGTAGTTACATTCAAATAAAGTACAATTGCGTGGGACGCTAGCCAGTTTAAAATTGGTGAACCATATGAACAGCTTTTATATATAAGTTCATACCTTAAACGGCTGGGGTTTACCCTTTCGGGAAAATTTAATCTAATTCCTCAGGAGAGGAGTCCGTGCTTCAGCTTGCCTTGGGTCACCAACAGGTGAGCCTTGAAGAAAAACTTCTTTTTGATTTTAAAATTAAAATCTTTACAAGTCATATATGAAATTCTTGAGAGTGAGAGCACAAGGAAGTTCTCTCCAAGATTTTCTGTGCAACCTACGTTCTGCACGCAGTCCTTCTTATATAGAAGCCCGACTTAAGAAATCAAATAAACTGATTTATAAACTTGGTTTTCTTTATTTGGTAACCATGTTTAGTTTATAAACTTGTTTTGTAATACTATTTGATTTATAAACTGATTTATTTATAATTTTAAGGTGAAAAATAGTAGTTAAAAAATGGAGAAAAAAATATGTGTTGCTACAAAATAGTATGAAATATTATGTAGTTTATAAATTGATTTATAAATTATTTTATTTTATTTACTAAATGAATGCTTATTATACAATTTTTCAAATCAATCAAACATTTTCTCTTTTCAATTTTCAACCACTATTCACTTCAAAAACATAACTAAATTAATTTAAAAACTAAACAGAAACGGTTACTAAGAGAAAATGATTCAGAATAAATTTGGAAAAAAAATTGAAAAAAAATAATAATAATAATAATAAAATCCATTAGCAACGGCCTAAAGCAATCCTTTCAATCTTAAAAGTTAATGGAAGGAAAATGAATATTAAAGAATTGAACGTATTTGATTGATTACCGAGAAATGCTACTTGTACAGGCTTTGGTTTATGAGGAACTTTACAGATGAGCTGTAATTAAATAAAAAAAATAAAAAGTAAAAATAACTATCATTTCAACCTTCTCAAGTATTTGCCTTTCATCTTCCCCCAAACCCTCTCAACAACCTACCGCCTCCTCCACCATCTTCGGCCACCTTAATCTTCGGTCCAATTCACCCATTGATGCATCAAACACTACCTTTATGTTTACCAGTTTGTATAAATGCCAAAAATCCGATTATGCAAATCCATTAAGGATTTGAAGCATGTCCATTCCCAGCAGAATAAATCAATGTTTTCAAACCCGTCCCATCATCGACCCGACCAGGATACTGGGTCAAGGATCAAATGATCGACTCGGGGTCGTTGAACGGGTTTGATCCAACGAGATTTCTGGGGAAATGAAATAAATTGGTTCCATTTGTCAGATATGAACTGATGAAGAACAGTCGGAGATGGAGGGAGACGAAGAACAGTGAGTTTCAACTCTCGAATAAGTGTGAATTGTGTTGTAATTTTGTTCTTCGCTGGATCACGTGTTCTGTTTTTGAGATTTTTTTTAAAATTCAAGTTGCATCTGTAAGGTTCCTTGTAAGCCAATATCTGTACAAATAGCATTCCTCTTAATTTTTTTTTAGGTGAAAAAAAGTGAAAATTTTTAAAGTTTTATTATTTAATTAACATTATTTTTCATGAAATTTTTACTCAAATTAAGTTTTTTTAATCATTTAAAAAAAAAAAAAACTCTAAAAATTCATGTCCCAATTAACAGAGATAAAAAAAAATGAATACAAAAATAGAAAATATATAAAATGAGGACCAAACTAATTTTCCACCACAAGGTGGAAAACAAATTATTATATGAGTATGTTTGATTTGTAATAATTTTTCAAGGAAAAAGAAATATTTTTCCTTTTTTCTATTTTCTAGTATTTGATAGGTAAAATTTTATTTGAAATTTTTTTTCCTACCTTGTAGTTGACACGCCTATTTTCCTACTTTTTGGTGAAAAGATTTTTTCTTAGTTTTCATGAGAAAAGATTTTCTAGGTTGAATGGAAAATTATTTTTCTCACGTTTGATCAATTTTATTGTTATTAATTGACTTATTTTTTTCAAAAATAACATTACCATTATCAAGTACAAATGTGCTGAAAAAGTAAAAAAAATAAAAAAAATTAATTAAAATAGAAAAAATTTATTTTATTTTTCATGAAAAATAATATCAATCAACAATGACATTTGAAAAATTTTCCACTTTTTCACCTACAAAATTAAATCAATCAAACACTTTCAATTAATTTTTCACGAAAATATTTTTCAAGTAAAATCAATTTCTTGAAAAATATTTTCTTTCCACTTATTTTTCACCATCGTAATGAAACGCACCCTATAGTGAGAATTGATTTTCCATGAAAAGTTGGAAAATGCCAAAATGGTTTCATGGGTCCAGAAATCGGAAAATATTTTTCATGTCAAATTTTATCAATCAAGCAACATGTGGAAAATGGCATGAATAGTGAGTTTTTCATGGAAAAAATTGACTTATCAAATAGGTCCTTATAAATTGATTTATCTATGTTTAAAGATAAAATGTGTGATTTAAAAATTAAAAAAAAAATTGTCTAAAGTTTAAAATTGATTTATAAAGTCTCGGTTCGGAAACTATTATAACAAGTAATAATTGATGTTATTTGTATTTTTTAGATAAAATTTATGATTAAAAATTAGAAAGAAAAAATATGTATAATTAAAAAATAATGTTAAAATTTGTGTTGATTATAACACTTTTCCGCCGAATACATTGAAAATTGTATTTTTTATAAAAACTTTACAAAAAGTTGGACACGCGTTTTACATAGTAACATCTGGTACAAAAGAAGACTCAGAAAAGTAAAAAGCGTGACCCACCACCGTAGAAATCACGTTCTTCTTTATGTCACCATCGTCTCAAAAAGTGGAGTATATAAATATGTTCACCCTCTTTAACGAGGGTGAACATAACCCCCAAACGCCGTGTCCCCCATCTTCCGAAAATATGCTCTTCTCTTCCTACCAAAATTTCAAATGCATCCCATCTACCCCCTTAATAATACTTTTTCATCCTCTTCTTTTTTTTTAAATATTTTAAAATTAATATTAAAAATAATTTTTTTATTGATTTCATATTATACAATTTAACGAGATCTTCAATATGAGTATAATATCAATATATAAATTTTAAAATTTTAAAAATAAATTATTAGTTCAATTTACGCATAAGCCTCTATTTGGAAAATAAGTGTATGTTTAGTATTGTTTAAATTTTTTTTTTTTTTTGAAATGAATAGTGATTTTTGGGAAAATGAATGGTTGAGATTTACTAGAAAAGTTAAATATTGTGGGTTTGATTTTTATTAAAGGATTAAAATTGAATATCATAGAAAAAGAGAAAAATTTAAACAGAAACAAACAAGGGCTAAGTTTTTTGTTTTTAAATAAAGAATATGAATTTCTGAAGTAAAATATATAATTAAAAATTAGTTTAGGAATTTTGTATAGCTGAAAATGTTTATGGTCATGTGCTTGCCCACCCCCCAATGCCAATCGACCACATAATTGAAATGGGCTTCTAAAATTAGATGCAAAAGAGCAAAATAATGTAATTTAAACAAATTATGCGAAAATAATTTGATTATTTCTCGCAATAAGATTTCAATTATTACATAGGTCTTGGAAAAAAAAAAAATTGCCAAAGCTCAAATCGAATTGAAACCGTTGCTTTGATTTCATGTGGACCCGTCAACATTTTCAATCCAAATTGAATCAAGTCGTTTCAAAATATGTTGTTTATAAACAACACATTTTTACAAACCATTTTTAACTATACACATTTCCTTAAATTACTTTTCAATTAAATACTTTACCCTCGAAAACATGATATTCTTTGTTTAAAAGTACAAAAGAATTATATTATACTCATATTAAAGCTTTCTTTAAATTATATAATATAAAATCAATAAAAAAAAATTATTTATATTATCGACTTTAAGAAATTTAAGAAGGAAGAATAGAAGGGAAAAGTATTAATAAAGGTGGGTTTAAATGTAGTCAGACGCCGCTTTCAAAAAAAGAAACGAAAAGGAAAAAGAAAGAAAAAAAAGTAGTCAGATCCCTTTTTTGGGTTGCTGGGGGAGAGGTATTTGGGAAGGAAGTAACGGCGCCTAACTGAGGGTTATGTTCAACCTCGTTAAAGAAAGTGAACAATTTTGTACTCCAAAAAGTGATCCATTTACAAGTGGATGGGTACATACAATAATTCAAATTTCATCAACATTGATAAAATCTGGGTCGTTCCTTCGTTGAACAGATTTTTCACTACAATCATTATTTCTCTCTTTGATGGATTTGGATCCTCTAGACGAACTGGCCTTTTATCGACTGGGCTTCTTGTCCAACACTCTGTTCTAAGGTAGAAAGTTTGTCCACAGAAGGGCAAAGCATCACACATTAGTCTAATGGTTATGCCGGCGTTTGTCTCAAAGAAGGGACACTATGCCCCGGCGGCTAAAAGTTAAAAAAAATGATTTTTTTGTTGATTTTTAGGTAGATGGATGATTAAAAAGTTGAGAGAGAAAATGTATAAAGTTAGAAATTGATTTGAAAAATTGTGTAGTTTTAAAACCAAAAACTCTTTTTTACGGAACGGAGGCTAGTTTTTGTAATTTTTTTGAAAAATGTGTAATTTAGAATCTTTATAATATAAAAATAAAAATAAGATAGTTCCTAAAAATAATTTTCCGTCCATTTTTCTATAAATAGTAAAGTCTCATAGAATTAAATAGTGTGAATGTAAAGTGGATTAGTGTAAATGCAAAATTGATGTATATCAAATGTGAATGTAAAATCTGGATAAATGTGAACGCATTTATTACATTAATTATTATATATATAAAAGTAAATACTAAATAATGGTTGATATTTTTTAAATCAAATTTAATTTTATTATTAACACTAATATTGAATGAGTTCAATTAATATTTTTAGTTATCAGTATTAAAGTTATCATTTAATTATTTTATTTATTTATTTGTTGTTCTTAATTTTATATATTCTATGTATAGCCATCAATATAAAAATTGTGTTTTAATTATTAATTGTCAAATCATTTGTTATCTTTAATATTAAAAATTATATTTTCTGAAATATATGTGTAGTTGAAAAAATATACTGCTTATAAATAATTTATAGAAAAAGTTTTTGACTGATGACTAATATTGAATAATTAATGCTTTGGTTTCTTTTTAGTTAATAATATCAATAGATTGATTAATATTTTTAATCATTCTTAATTTTAATAAATTTTTAAAGATTATTTGTATAATTTTGCGACCTCCAACTTTAATCGGTTGTCGTAGCATGATAATTGCGAGATTTTCAAATTATTATTTTAACTATTTGACTTTGGTTTTTTTAGAATGAATAGTTCAAAAGTAGTATGAAAAATTGTAAAATATAATTTTTTTAAAGAATGTGTGATTGAAAATTAATGTTCAGAAAAATTGATTCTTGAAAAATCAATTCCATATGAGTAAATGATAAAGTATTATGTCTTGTGGGTTAAACAATCGTGCCGCTTTTTATGAATCGAGATGCATGGATGATTTCTTAGTAAATAAAGTTAAATATATTTACGATATACACTCGTTAAAATTTAATCAAAACTAACCTTTTCTGTTGCTTAATTTACTACATTTATTTAAATATATGACCACATATGTTTAATTTGTAATATTAAAGTAAATATGAAATGAATGTAAGGTTTCGATACATATATGCACAGCGGAATTTAAACAAAAACGAAACCATAGCCCGGATCAACCTTGCACTTAGATAGAATTTGTGATTAGAATAATACCTTTGATGAACGCCGTGAATCTGAAATCTGAAACAGGAGGTACAAACTTGTCACCACCAGCTGTCCAATTGTCCAGCCTCTAACAGAAATCCACACAGCGAGTTGATTCTGAAACTCCATCAATCTCCAACCTTTGGAATGGATTCGAGAGAATTATTTTTCTCTTTGTGCTAGCAAGAGAAAAATCTGCGCTAGAATATTATGGAAAAGCGACTATCTTCTTTCTCAACCCTAACCCTAATGACAATAGGGCTTTTAATTGGCCTTGATTAATTAATCATATTAATTAATCTAATTGTAAAGTCCGGCCCAACAATTGGGCTTGTACATTAATTCTAACAATCTCCCACTTGGACAAGATCCAATTCCAGATATTCAATTCTCGCCTTTTGTGTGTGACCCATTAGGTTCCATTCACGATGTCAAACGTCGTGATATTATTATTATTATTCCAATCTAATTGGAATAAGATGAATTTAAATCTCTATTTCTAATTCATCCTCGACTCACCAAGATCGATTAATTCACGTCGCCGTCCTAGATTGACATCTAGCAATGTGTCAAGGCAATCCATGTGAAAGGAAAAGTCATGTGGCATGACAAGACCGGTTCATGTGCGGTTACTGTGGAAATACAATCCCTTCATCAATATAACCCAATTGGTTAAGAGATATGGATAGCGTCAATCTCATTTTAACCAATTATGTTATTCACTTCTTATCTTAGTTGATCTTGTTATGACTGAAAACACATTTTTCAACTCATAACTTCACCCCGGCCGAGGAGTTTACATCAACTTAAGTGAGTGAAATACAAGTTATAATCTCCTACTACCCAGGAGTGACGAATCCTCATATTGGACATACACAACCTTCATATGACTCTCACTATACCCGTACGACGTCATCCTGAAGACTCCTTCTCAAGAGCCAACATCAACGCTCGCCAAAGCATAGTAATCCTCATATAAGATTCTATGACGTCCTCAAGTCAAAGGACCAAATCCACAACCGCGCATTAGAGATTCACCACTGACGCTTGGATAGTTATCCATGTGGAATCTCTAGGTGGGTCATCCAATGCTTTGTTCATCTAACAATGCATCCACGTGTTCATTCGAATGTCCCTCTACATTCTAGCTTGTGAGATAAGCTACTTTCTTCATAAGAAAGAAATATAACACATGCTAGTCTAATTGCAACAACAATATCCGTATCTTGCTGTTACTTCGACTAGGGACAGTTTTAGAATAAGATATTAATGACTTGTATCTCACAGTCACAACACCTTGTGACTTACAAGTTAATTAAACTTACTCTACGGACTCTATCATCTAAATAGTGAGTTAAACTCAATTTAACAATAGATCTGCCTTTATTGTAACAATGATAATATGTGTTATGCTATTTCAACGATTGGATTTAGAGCATAACACTGACATTCCCCCACTCGATCCATTAACTCATGTATTATACATAACGAGTTCATGTGACAATCACATTCCCGTTGGGATAGTAGATTTACCGGTGGATCTTAGACATGTGACTCTTCACATATTCAACTTCTGCAAGGTTAGTGGGCGTGAATACTATTTTTCTACAATCTTCGAATAAGATAGTAGCCCCTAAATACATACTTAGATCATCGATGAGACTCAGTTCCCTCGCTTGCGCGATGGCTCCATTGTCGTCACAGTACTCATTACTGGAGCTACAATGCTAGGAACAGTTATAGTTCACTAATGAACTTAACGATCGATATTGCTTCACAAGCACTTATGTATTTGGTCTCGGTTGTATAGTTAGCAGTCTTTCTTGTTTGAACCATTTCAAACTGACCACACCACTACTATGAGTTAATTAACAATTAGACTGAATATTCCTTCATTCCTTTCCGGACTAAAGGATGGTATCTATGTACCTGAAGACTGTAAGTCTACATTTCTCCTCATGTCTTCTGTATTCTTAGTACTTCTCAAGTTCTCAATAATACAAAAGGTGTTGTACATAGTGTGGCGTTTAAGAAGATGTTATTGTCAAACAATCAAGTATCTTCTCCACATCATTCTTTCTCAATACGTGTTCTAAACACCATTTTGAAAAGATTAACCCCAAAACTTTTGGGATAGAATCCTACATTGGATTTACTCATGCTAACCCCATTAGCATTACATCTATGTACGTGGATTGAGAAATCAAAACAACCTTCATAATCTATCTCTATAGATTCTGGTTTCCAAAGTAAAGGTTTTATTTCTCAAATCCATCATGGAGAAATTCAAAAAATAATTGCACTTTCATTTTAAAGGTTAGAGACTCAACTTCTGATCAATAATATGTCATCTACATATAGTATCAGAAATATTGAATACTCCCACTAACCTTTTTATATACACACATGATTTATCTTCAACTTTTGATAAAATCAAACATTTTGATTATCTCATCAAAATTAAGATTCTAGCTCCCTGAAGCTTGCTTTAATCCATAATAGATATCTGTAGCTAGTATTCTATGTTTTAAGGATTCAAAAATCCCATTATAGCATGTTCCTACCGCAAGCAGAATCCGAATTGATTCAGAGTAAACACATTTACAACCTATGGGTCTTACCCATTTCAGGCGAATCAAATAAGTTCCAAAACTTGTTCTTATCTCGAATTCCATGGCTTCCTGCCATCTCATTTAGTCAACACTTGACTTAGCTTCTATGTAAATATTGGCTCATTATCCTTGATGACTAATACAATATTAGGAATCAAGGATGTGTTACTCAATGGAGTATACATGATCTTAATATCTTTACATTGAGCTAGTGTGTTCTCAATTGTCACCACGTCCTGAGAAGCGCGCGTGTTCCAAGCATTGATCTATGCTTCATCCAATGCAAGCGCAAATTCTAGCTTATTTAATCGGTTAAGTATATGTGCAATCATGAACTCTTACATGTTCTACTTTTACTCCCACTGTCTTCTATTAGATGAACTGTTTCTCTAAGACAATGACAGAATTCAAGATAGACTTTCTTTCTCGATAGGAATGTAGAAATAATATCCAACCATCTTTTGGATATCCCACAAATATACATATTGGACTAAGGCTATTGCTTATCCAAATTTGGTATACTTCTAATAAGTATCGAGGTCTTAAATCTTAACGTGAGGAAGATTAGACCTTTGAAATCCATATCTTATATGGACCTTCATCAACCGATTATCATGGAACATGACTACGTTGTAATATAAAGTTTTTAGTGCAAGGCTCCAAAAACTGTTTTGGAGATTTTGCGTGACTTCATCAATGATTGCATCAATTGTAATCATTGTCCTTTCAAATGCGTCATTGTGTCGAGACGTATGTGAAAGAGTTATCTATGCGAAAATTATGTTCTCATAACATAATCTTGAAGTCAATCACTTTAAAATATTCTTCACGTTGATCAAATCTATGTGCTTAGAATATTTTGCTCATTTTGGTACTCTAATTTATATCTGTATTATTTGAACATTTCAAAGTTACAGATTTAAACTTTATTACAGATAACAATGACAATCATGGTTATCTAATGATTAAAGACCACTCTGACATATGCCCACTTACATCCAAATGTAACAGGCTCAGTGGATCAACCATCCCACATTTTCGTTTTCAAAGAAAATTGACTTATCAATTTACCTCCAAGGTGAGATATACATATATCTCTATTAATTGAATAAGTCAAGTGTCAGATTTAAGTGTGACTTCTTCTTTGCCAATATTCAGAATGTAGACTGTTTATTATTTACCTCACTTCCATAGTATCCTATCTAAGTTAACGAATAACTATTATTCTTAATTAAAGAGGATAATTACTTCATGTCCAAACATGAAGTGGAAGTGTCGTTCTTCATAAGAACTGTAATTATCAATTGTCTAATTTTAAATTGAATGAGAAGGCAAAAATAGGTGATAGCTTCTTGAGCCGTTTAAACAACAATTGCTTTATTACCTACAAATAGGTATATCACCATTTTTTGCATTTATTCTACTTTTAGCCATTGTATACTATCAGTATCTAATACTCGATTGGCTAAGTAGATTATTTAACCTCTATTAAATAGAAAACTGAAGTGGAAGATTCACCAAACTTCTCATTTCTTCAGTTCGGTTAAGGAAGCCTCGCAATTATAAATTTAGTGTCCTATTATTGGCATGTTCGAGAAGAGTATTCTCGATCATATCATGTTTTGAGATCATTTCTCAAAGAACGATGTCAATTCAAGGATTTCAGTCTAATAAACTTACAGAGTGTCAATTATACTCCATAAGTTCAAGTAACAACTCAAATTTTAAAACTCATACAACAACAATAATAATTACAATAGAATCACATATTATCATGTTTTGATCAATTTAATAAGGTCTTTTATTAAATCGATTGCTCCCACTGTTTTACTTGAATTAATGACCCTCAACATTAATCTCCCAAAATCCTGTTAGATTCACAGTAGGCTAGGATCCCGTTTATTTCATTAGAACCTTGAGTGACTCAACAAGCTCTAATGAAACATTCAGGTAGATACTCCTATCAATCACATCTCCATGTGACTCCTAGATCATCAAGTAGACAACTCTTTGTCACACATATCTTATGTATTTACTTGATTGTGCCTCCAAAACCTCATCTCCTTGAGTGACTCAACAAAAGATAGATTTCGGTTAAATTCTACCCATTGTTCAGAAACATCTTATGTCTCATAGTGATAAAGCACACCTTCCCACTTGCAGTCTTGAGTGACTCAACAAACCGCATCGAGGGTGGATTCTAGTTTTTCACTATAACAATGGAAGGCACTTTGTATTAACCAATTAATACGAATTTAATAAATTGCTTCCAATATTATATCCCTTTTGATTTACTCAATAAAGGATGTAAATTTTGGTTAAGTCCGACCCATTGTTCAGAAGTATCTAATACTTCATAATGAGAAACATATCTACCAGCGAGTAGCCTTGAGTGACTCAACAAGCTGCCATCGATAGTAAACTCTGATTTTTCATTACAACAATGGAAAACTTATAACTTAATATAATATTAAGTGAGGGGTTTGTCTCATCATTAATATGTATATTAACTAACATCCACCATGCAATTAATCATACATACAAAATTAATGTGGATGATTATGGACAATATCTATCTAGTCTTCTCGAGCCATGAAGAAAACTAGTTGGTCAATTCCTAGGGGACATTGCATTCGATCATCGAATGCTAAATGCAATCATCTTCATCTGCAGCTGCTACCTGTATCCTATACTAGTTATCGTCTTGTGGCCAGCTCCAACCTGTATCTTATACTAGTTGGCACGCAGGCCTGTATCAAAGGACGCGCAGGCCCATATCTACAAACTAGAACTTGCAAGCCCAAATAAATTAAATAATAGGCACGCAGGCCCAATTAAATAATAATAGGCTCGCAGGCCCAATCAACAAAAACAGAATAAATTAACCATCCAACCAATCAAATGGTCGAGTCCATAACCATCCACTAAATACACATTCATCATATAAATGTATTATAATATAATATCTAATATTATATAAACAAATTTCAAGTTTCTAGCAATTTAGGCCGTCTAAACTAATTTAGATAAAATGGATCGGAACAAAAATTAATTAATCAAATTAATTAATTAATTAACTTAAGTTAGCGGTTCTTATTTAATTAAAATCATATTTTAACCAAATATCAAATTAGAGTCCAACTCTAATTCCAAAAGAGGCAAATTGAATTAAAATCTTAATTTAGGATAAAACTCCTAAAATAAAATAAAATTCAATTTAGTAATTAACTAATCAAATTAATCAATTACATTAATTGACGGGTTTATTTAAATAAAATAAAATGTTAATTAAATACTAAATTAGAGTCCAACTCCAATTTCAAGATTATAGGGCTAATTGAATTGAATTTAATAATTAATTAATCAAATTAATCAATTATCAAAATTTAATTAAAATCAAATTATAATTAAATGCATATTGGAGTCCAACTCCAATATCAAGGTTTTCAGGGCAATTGAGTTTCAATTTAATAATTAATTAATCAAATTAATCAATTATCAAATTAATTTAATCAAAATCAAATTTTAATTAAATATTAAATTAGAGTCCAACTCTAATTATAATATCAGGGTAAATTGAATTAATATTTGGATTTAGGATAACACTCCTAAATAAAATAAAATTCAATTTAGGTCAAAGTTACTAAATTGGTTAAAATCATATTTTAACGACAATTTAAAATCATGAGCTTAAATCATAAATTTTAATTGGGTCAAGATTGAAAATCTGGTCAAAATTGAAATTTTGGTCAAACCATTCATAATCAATTTTGAAAACTATTTTAAATAAAACTTAAAACCAATTTTCAAGAATTTGCAAAAATGACCCAAAAGGAATTTACAGAATAGGCCCTTGTCATTAATCAGATTAATAAATAAGCCCTTTGTTTAAAATTGCACTTGGACCCCTATAGGATATTTGGGACGTGCCCCTGCAATTTCCGAAATTGCACTTCAACCCCCGTCTCCCTTAATCTGAAAATTTGAAACCCTAATGCCTCACTGGGCGGCGCCGCGTCCTCCACCCCGCCGCGGGAACAGCCACTCACTCGTGGAGGTGTATCGCCGCCTGTAGCACCTCAACAGCGCCTTCGCGTTGTGCTCGCTTCTGCCGCTGCTGTTGCTGGAGAAATTGCAGCTGCGACCATCGCCACTGCGAGGCGCAGCGGCGACAATCGCCGCTGCTCATAATCCACCCAGCGCAGTGCGTGGCTGGGCACAGACAAGGGCCACGCACTGCTGTGCGTAGCAGCGCCGCGCGCTGCCGTTCGCAGCAGCGCCGGTTGTGCGCTGCTGTGTGCGGCTGTCAGCTCCGGCGATGGATTACGCCGGGGTTTTTCCAATCCGTTTCTTGATCCAATTTTTCGACCCAAAATTATTTTCTTCTCTCAAACCAGATTTGAACAAGAAAAATAATTTTCTCAAAAGCCAAAAACAAGAAATCAAAATTCAATCATATTGAATTCATCAAAGAATTAAACAAATTCTAACAAGTAACAAGGTAGGCTCTGATACCACTGTAAGGGTTTCGATACATATATGCACAGCGGAATTTAAACAAAAACGAAACCATAGTCCGGATCAACATTGCACTTAGATAGAATTTGTGATTAGAATAATACCTTTGATGAACGCCGTGAATCTGAAATCTGAAACAGGAGGTACAAACTTGTCACCACCAGCTGTCCAATTGTCCAGCCTCTAACAGAAATCCACACAGCGAGTTGATTCTGAAACTCCATCAATCTCCAACCTTTGGAATGGATTCGAGAGAATTATTTTTCTCTTTGTGCTAGCAAGAGAAAAATCTGCGCTAGAATATTATAGAAAAGCGACTATCTTCTTTCTCTTTACAATAGTGCACATATTAATATGTGCATTTCAAAACCCTAACCCTAATGACAATAGGGCTTTTAATGGGCCTTGATTAATTAATCATATTAATTAATCTAATTGTAAAGTCCGGCCCAACAATTGGGCTTGTACATTATTTCTAAAAATGAAATATTTTTTTAATAAATTTAAATATCAAATATTGTAATAAGATAGTTAGTGTCAATTCTAATAGTACTATTCAGATAGTGATAAATTATTTGTGATAATCTAGAAATTATATTTTGAAAAGATTAATTATATTAATAATCATTAAAAATGAATAGTTATGGAAATGGGTTATTCAAATGGTCATTGAAGTATTTTTTTTTTTTTTAAGTGCAAAGTTATTTAAGATCCTAAATATTATAATTGTTGCAACTTAGTTTTAAAAAAAAAAACTTCTCCTATAATTTACATATAAATTTAAAAAATAAAATCATACTTTTTAACAACTCATTGTACCAAAATTTACTGTTACGAATTATATTACTTGAAATAATGAGTATCAAACAGGTGCTTAAGTATACATTCTCCACAAAATAATTATTATTAAACTCATTTTGTAGATAATGAGGGCTCAGATAAAGACTAAATATGCTCACGAAAGAAAAATGTAATATATAAAGAGAGAGCATTTCCCAAAAATAGGTATTGACCAATTTTCATGTCTAAAACACATTTTCTAAAATGGTAATTAGTAGTATTAATTCACTTTTTATTATTCATTTTGGACAAAATTCAAATTTAAATAAATTAAATGAATGCAAATTTTTAAATAGCTGCAATTTTCAGGTCCTAAGGTTTCTTGGTCTGTCTTCCCCTCTTGAAAATCAATTACAATTTTTTTTTAAATTCTTAAAAATAAAAAAATAAATTTTTGTCAATATCACATAAATATTTTTATTTAAAAATAGATAATGAAAGATAATGAAACAAGAGCTTTCATTAATCTATTTTTCTTTTTCTTTTCATTTTCATTTTAATAAAATTCCAAGTGTATATCACAGATATATCTATTTTTTCTACTTATTACAAATTCTATTTAAATGTAATTTTTCTTTTCCATTTGAAGTTTTAAATCAATTCAAATTACAATATTTAAAGAAATTCCTTGAACGATAAACATACGAACTGTTAAAAAAAATTAAAAAATAATTAAGGTATGTGTAATGCAACTTTGTAATTAATTGTCTTCATTCATTTCTTATTTTATTAAATATTCACTTCATATGTTAAAATATAAATTTGATATATGTAGGTAACAAATGATCGTGCATCGCAGGGTGTAACACTAGTTGTTTAAAAAGTCAAATATTGTATACTTGATTGAGAATGAATGATTTTTTATTTTATTTTTTTTGATATATGATAATGGATGATTGAAATTGAGTTTATGTAATTGTTGTTTTTCAAACAAAATAGAGCTCAAACAGTGGCATAGTATTCCGCTCCTGAGTAG
Source organism: Ligustrum vulgare (assembly GCA_963555705.1). Lineage (NCBI taxonomy): Eukaryota > Viridiplantae > Streptophyta > Magnoliopsida > Lamiales > Oleaceae > Ligustrum > Ligustrum vulgare. Next base: position 11,281,132 of record OY743177.1, read on the forward strand.
CTTCTGATCGTGCCGTATGCTTCAAATATAGAATTAAATCCCTTGCAAATGTGTTTCTAAAATCTTTTATGCTTTTTTTTTTTTTTTTTGACATATGAGAATGGATGATTGAAATTAAGTGTATGTGATTGTTGTTTTTCAAACAAAATAGAGCTCAAACAGTGGCATAGTATTCCGCTCCTGAGTGGCTTCTGACCGTGTCGTATGCTTCAGATTAAGAATTAAATCCCTTGTAAATGTGTTTCTAGAGTCTTTTATGCTTTCGCATACTTCTTACCAAGAGTTTAAAACTCCTTGAATGTTTCCTTTGAACTACGACATAGAATTTACTACGTAAGATTTCTGAGAGTGCATGAACAAGTTTAGAGAAATAATATTGAAGGAAGAAAATGTATTATTCAACCTCAAGTTTTCACACTACAAATTGTGTATATATGTTAATTGTGTTTATTCAATGTAGATTTTAAGAGACATTTAATGACTTTTTTAATGAATTTTGTTACGATCGCGTCAAAATGAGCTTCACAAGTCATCCGTGGGGACCCACATAGGGCCATCGGCTGCCACCATTGAGCTCTGCAAATTACTATTTCCCAAGGTATAATATTGTCTAAGCTCCATGTAGTAGGATTGCTTATACCAAACTGGTAGTATCTGAAATCCATGCTCCAGGCTGTAGACAAAACTGATCAATGTGTTAAAGAGACGTGACCCTTATACAAGTTGCGGCTTAACGAGACAACATTTTTAGTAAGGATGTGATGGCTGCCGTAAATCTATAACATGTAATAATGATTATAACCAAATAAATGGTTTACCTCACGAAGAGTGAGGAACTTGCAACTTGAAGAGGTATAACACATGTCGCAATCTAGAATGATTACTATCTCTATAAATAGATAACATTTGCCTCAAAATAAAATGTTAGAAACTCAATACTCAAATTCAATATACACATTTCATTCTCATTTCTCTCTTTTACACACTTATATTTCCCGCACCTAAATTATATTTACTTGAAATGAGGACTGACTTGAACGTCAGAGTGCATACGAGTGTCACACTTGCCACCGTTGCACATTGATTGTTTGTCTAAGTGCGCAGGAAGTCCACGTATTCAAGAGAGATAAGTTGATTGATCGAAGGTCCCACGGATTTTGTGAACAATGAATTTCATTGGTTTTTATTGACTTTTATGGACTTGTATAAATTTTCAAAAATTTTTGCAGATTTTTTTTTAAAGGATTTTCATAAACTTTCAATGACTTTTGTAGACTTTGATCCCAAAAAAAAAAAAAACTATTTACAATTCAGAAAAAAGGATAACCAAAATGCAATCTTATATATCCAAAAACATTTTAACCTCTGTTTGGCAAAAGTGTTTTTAAACATATTTTTAACTACACAATTTTGAAATCAATTTTTAACCATATATATTTTCTCTCTCCATTTTTAATCACAAATTTTACCTAAAAACATAAAAAACCTTTTTTTAAATACAAAACTTAAAACAAACAAAGCCTCAATTTCTCTTACCTATTTATTATTACTACAACTAGTATCACACTCATCACTCATGCATTGCACGGAAGAACAATATGAAATAATTTTACTGTAAATATCATTACAAAATAGGTAAAAAAAAATTGAACACATAATTCACTTTGATTAATGATATACATTGTCAACAAATGCTCAAAATATAAATAAATTACAATTCTCATCAATTTTGGAAAACATCTTTAAATAATACAATATTTTTACAATTTGTAGTTGCTCACACCCGTGTAATACACGAAAGTTGTTGTAGACAAACATATTTAAAAAATTGCTCAAATTTAAGTTAAATAATGTAATTTTTCAAATATATATGTTGTATAGAATAAATAAAAAAATTTATCCAAATATTTTTGACTAACGTGAATAGAAATAATAATCCTTAGAATATTATAATTTACATAAAATAAAGTAATTGTAACAAATTAAATATATGCGATCTTATATGTAAATAAATGTAACAAATTAAGCAATATTGACGATGCACGAAAGTGAAAATCAACTTCAAAATTTGTGGTGCACTAACGTTGAATTCAACTCAAGAGATCTTTAGCATGATTAATAATTTTTAATTTTCAAATGCGATGCATTTAAGAACCTAATTAAATGCATATTTAATTATATGTCAATTAGAGGTGGGCGTCGGGTGGTTCGGTTAGGGTATCTCAAGAACCGGAACCGAACCATATTTTTTCTGTTCTTGTATAATGGAACCATTTGGTACCATTGATTCGCAAGAACCAAATAAGAACCAAATCATTCATTTCGGTTCTAATTCGATTCTACAATGATAATTATTTTTCGAGAGCCTTATCAAGGAGTATCAGGCATCGGGAAGTGAGTCAATAACCTGAAATAAACTTCTACCGAATATACCAAGAACAAGGATTTCAAAAATCCTTTCACCCCAAATGAAGTATAAGATTCTCCATGAAACGTAAGATATTCATAAAACAAAAAGGAAACAAATGGTCGAGAAGGTTTTTCGAGTATGGCAATATAGTAAACTTGTGGAATGAATCATGAGTTTTAAATGCATTATTATTAATTATTTTATATTTCTATTTAAATATTTAATAAACTCTATCGTGGTCATTTACAACTTCGCTTATTAATAAGTTAGTCTCATTCGATTTTTATTTACTAAGAATTTCAGTTCAAGTGTGAAGTTAAATGTTACAATGAGGTAGAGACATAACAAATTTCATAAAAAGAAATTAATCATTTTCACTTTACCCAAAAAATTACAAATACTTTTGATTTTTAATTTTAGGACAGCCAATTGAGACCATAAAAAAATAAGGACCAAAGATCGGTTCTAATTTTAGTTTTTCGGTTCTGAAGGCGGAATCGAGAACCGAACAAAAAACAATCGGTTCTTGGTTCCAAAATCGATTTCCTATTTTATTTTTTTAAAACTATACGGTTCCGATTTTTTCGATTCGGTTCTAGTTTGGTCATATCGGTTCCGATTTTTTTGCCCACCCCTAATATTGTCAATAAAAAATTATGAAAATATAAATAATATATATATAGTGAGTCTTTTTGTCTATATATGTTAATAAAATTAAGAAATAAAGTTTCATCATTTTTACGGCATATAATTATTTTTTTAATAATTTAATAAAATTATAAACCGTTGAATTGTTATATCTTTTTACGGGAAAATAGATCATGAATTAAGTTTAATTATATTTCAATAAAAAAAATTATTAAATAAAATATACAATGAGTCTTTTTGTCTATATATATTAATAAAATTAAGAAATAAAGTTTCACCCCTTTTTACGGCATATAATTATTTTTTTAATATTTTAATAAAATTGCAGATCGTTGAGTTGTTTTATCTCTTTACGGAAAAACAGACCATGAATTAAGTTTAATTATATGTCAATACAAATATTATTATTATTTATTTTAATTTGATAGGAAAAAATCAGAATAGAAACTAATCATCTATGATTAAAATGAATTTAGTTAACTAAATAGGTAATATTATAGGACTTAAATGATATAATTTAAAATGAATTAGATATTGAGGAAAAAAAATAAAATATAAAATAAAACTTTACCTGTAATTTTTTATATGATTTTACGAACAATATATTTATAATTTACTCTCACTTGTTAGCTTGCATTAAACTTCTCGCTGTGATCTTTAATTTGACACTCATATTACATATTTCTCGATTTCAAAATAATACAATAATTATTAAAAAAATAATAATAAAATAGAAAAAAAAAAAAACATTTTGATGTTATTAATATCATAGCTAAGATTCTAATGCAATTATTGACACATGTAAAATAATAATTGCTAAAATATTTACACTTCGTTTGGTAACACTGTAATTATTTATAAACTGATTTATTTATGATTTTGAGATAAAATATGTGATTGAAAAGTGGAGAGAGAAAATTTGAATGGTTAAAAAGTGGTTTGAGAAATTGTATGGTTTATAAACCGGATTATAATTGTTCACCAAACGGTGGCTTAATATACTCCCTCTGCCCCAATTATATATTTTTGTTTGAATTTTTACTCAAATTTAAAAAACATATTTAATGTCATTAAAAATGTAATTTTTGTAAAGAAAATTTACAACTTATCCTTTTTTAATATAAAGGAAATTATATAGTGCCCCTAATGGACACCTTACGGTGCCCACTCGGAGCACGTGGATACCCTGCCAGACAATGAATGCCCCCTTGCACAATATCTCATATGTTTAATATAAAATTATTATATTGAAAAGTAATAAATATGGGTAGATAGGTAAATAAACAAAATAAATATTTTTCAATAAAGAAATAAATTTATATAATTGGGACAAACGAAAAAAAAAAATGCAGTTTATATAATTGGGATCGAGGGAGTACTATTTTTTTGCAAAAAATTTCCAAATATAAAAAGTTTTTTTGGCGGAAAACTATGTGTATATTTTGGTTACGATTATTCTACTTTTATATATAATTAAGATAAGATTAAGATTAAGATAAAATTAAGATTTATCTATAATTAATCTAATATATGTGTATCCAATCCAAGCAAACAAAACAGAAAAAACTATGGCCCTGCTCTATTTGCTGTTTTCGGTCCGTTTTGAATTTTCGATTTTTGGAAATATCGAAAACGCGTTCACTTTGCCCATTTTCAAAAATGCGTTTTCCAAAACAATATATATATAAAGGAAACTCAAAACGAGTTTATTGCGTTTTGGATATTTTGTGTTAAAAAGTCCAAAACGCGCGCCTTTTACCAAAACACACGTTTTTGACTTTTTATTTTATTTTATTGTAAATGTGAAACACTACCTTCACTTAAAGTTAATATATTATTTTGCTATTATATATTCATTCATGTTAAGATTTTTTTTTTTAAATTTCTTTATTTTATTTTAGAAATTGTGAGATACTTCCTTCACTTGAAATTCTTATGTTATTTTGCTATTATATATAGATCCATGTTAAGATTTTTTTTTTTTTTTGTGAGACACTTCCTTCACTTGAAGTTCTTATGTTATTTTACCATTATATATAGATCCATGTTAAGATTTTTTTTATTTTTGTAATTTTATTTATTTTTTGTAAATGTTAGACATTTCCTTTACTTGAAGTTCTTATATTATTTTGCCATTATATAATAGATTCATATTAAGATTTTTTATTTTATTTTTTTGTAAATGTGAGACACTTCCTTCACTTCAAAATTCTTATGTTATTTTGTCATTATATATAGATCCATGTTAAAAAAAAATCTTTTTTCTGTAAATGTGAAACACTTCCTTCACTTGAAGTTCTTATATTATTTTGTCATTATATATAGATCTATGTAAGGTGGGCAAAAAAATCGGAACCGATATGACCGAACCGGAAAAATCGGAACCGTATGGTTTTAAAAAACTAAAATAGGAAATTTTTTTTGGAACCGAGAACCGATCGGTCTTTGATCCTTTTTTTTTTATGATCTTAATTGGTTGTCCTAAAATTAAAAAAAAAAAAAAAAAAATTGTAATTTTTTTGGATAAAGTGAAAATGATTAATTTCTTTTTATGAAATTTGTTACGTCTCCACCTCATTGTAACCTTTAACTTTAAAATTGGACCGAAATTCTTAGTAAATGAAAATCGAATAAGACTAACTTATTAATAAGCGAAATTGTAAATGACCACGATGAAGTTAATTAAATATTTAAATACAAATATAAAATAATTAATAATAATGCATTTAAATCTCATGATTCATCCCACAAATTTACTATATTGTCATACTCGAAAAAACCTTTTAGGCCATTTGTTTCCTATTTTTATTTTTGAATAACTTCCATTTCATGGAGATTCCTATACTTTCTTTGGGGTGAAAGAATTTTCGAAATCCTTGATCTTGGTATATTCGGTAGAAATTTATTTCAGGTTATTTGCTCACTTCCCGAGGTCTAATGCTCCTTGATAAAGCTCTCGAAAAATAATTATTATTGTAGAACCGAATTAGAACCGAAACCGAATGATTTGGTTCTGGTTTGGTTCTTGCGATTCATTGGAACCGAATGGTTCCATTTTACAAGAATCGAAAAAGTATGGTTCGGTTCCGGTTCTTGAGATACCCGAACTTAACCACCCGATACCCACCCCTAGATCCATGTTAAGATTTTATTTTTATTTTTTTGTAATTTTTTTGTAATTTTAATTTTAATTTATTATTATTATTATTATTATTATTATTATTTTGTTAATGTGAGATACTTCATTCACTTGTAGTTCTTATATTATTTTGTCATTATATATAGATCAATGTTAAGATTTTGTTGTTATGGAGTTGAATTTTTGTTTAGTTGAAATAATATTAATGATGAATTTACTGACATAGAGAAATAACCGATTCAACAAAGCAACCATTTTTTACATATAAAATATCACAAAATAGATATATCAGAAAATTACAAAGTAAACACATTTCTCAGTTTTCAATTTTTGAAAAAAGTTTTCCAAAATCACAAAGAGAACATGTTTTCATGAATCCCAAAGTAAACAACCAAAATCCAAAATTCAAAACAAAATCCAAAACTCAAAATTCAAAATTCAAAATCAAAAAACAAAGAGAACGACCCATAAACTTCACAAGTCCAAAAGTGTGTATTAAAATTGCATCTTCATATACCATTATACCCGGAGGCAGACACGTGATTATTGAAACAATAACTGAATGATTTTACTTTTTTAGCAACAAGTTTTTTTTACCCTTCTTCCTTCTGAATATGAGATTCATCATTTTTTGCAAAGCCAAAGAGCTGCACAATTGAATTTACTCTTCTAAATTTCAGTCTAATCATATGGACAATTAAATATAATTTAAATAAATAAATAAATATGTTCCCTTCGTTAAATGAGAAATGAAAAATCAGGTGGCAGAAGCCCAACTATCCAAGTATATTGGCAACTTTTGTACACATCTTTAGGATTCACGCAGAGAAATCTTATCTTATCTTTATCCTATCTTATCTTATCTTATCTTATTAATATTATAAAGGAGGATAGTTGCCATAATTTTCCCCCCAAGTTTCCCCCCAAAAACATCCCTTAAAAAAATAAAAAATAATAATAGCAGCAAAAGCTTCCCCCCTCCCCCTCCCACTCATTCCCGCTCAAAGAAGCTTACATTGCACACAAGTTTGGTGGTCCCCACAAGAGGCAATAGCAGTGTTTTTTTTGTCTTCCCCCCAAAAGATCATTAATCAATAGTATTTTGAGACTTCCAATAGAAGCAACTCCCTGTACCACCTCGAAGAGAGTGCTCAGCCTTTTGAATTTTGAATTAAATGGACCAGATTTTATTTTATTTATATTTATATTTATATGATTTATATACGATATGATTTATATAAAGTGATTGATAAGTCAGATCTTTTTCCCCTCACGTTTCCTATAATGTAGGTCCCGCACACAAAAATCAAATTTTTTGAACAAAATTTGAACTGCACAAAAACCTAGCCCATCTATCCTCGGCCGGTTCCTCCGTATCTCACTTCAACCTCTATCTCTATCCGTCCAGCAAATTGAGCGACCTGCACAAAAACCTAGCCCATCTATCCTCGGCCGGTTCCTCCGTATCTCACTTCAACCTCTATCTCTCTCCGTCCAGCAAATTGAGCGACGAAAGGGTTGGAAGTTGGAACCGAAGAAATTGATCGAAGCTGTTGATTGTTCGAATTTCTTCAGCAATACCAACGCACTTCTTACTGTCGTTCAGAAAAAAATCAGAAGATGGGTTTCTTCATGTCTTCGGCTGTTTCCTTGATTTTCTGGCAGTAACTCCGGCTGCTTTCCGGGGTTGGTCCGTCGGGCCTCTTTGACAGTAAGTTCTACAGCTGATTTCGTTACCGTATTAAGGAATCAAGACTCAGATAAGTTTTCTGACGGATTTGGTTGTGCTCGAAACAATTTGGTAGTAATCTGTGTAGGCAATTACATAAGCAAATTGTTTACACAGATTACTACCAAATTTGGTTGTGCTTCATCAAGGTAATCAGCTGATTTTTTTGAAAAATATTTTTATCGCGTGGATTTCTGTACAAAGCTTTGCTTATGTAATTGCATCTTTATTACTAAAAGCTAAGTTTTCTGACGGATTTGGTTGTGCTCGAAGATGAACCATTAAATGGATTGGAATCAACACTCATTGCATCATTTGTGGTGGCAAGCCTGTTTTTGTTGTGGAAATTAGTTTGTCTTTTGAATGTAATATTGGGTCTGATTTTCACTTTAAATAGGAGCAAGGAAGTATTAGAACTTTGTGTTTTGTTATTATTACATTCCTTGCCTGTAAATTTTTCTTTAATTGATTGAAAAGCTCCTTAAAGTCTCCAATCTCTGGATGTTTTACAAACAGGCTCAGTATAATCATTTATGTAATACTGGAAAGGACCTGCAATTCTTACAGTTTACATTAACCACATTGGATTTGATTTTAGTTTACCTTTTAAAAAGTTACCAATGCAATTTTTCACCAACACCTCTCTCTAACAAAACAAGGAGCTGAGTAGGTTCATATGAGTAGTTTACTCTTAATGAAAGAGGTAAATGGCAATTTTACACCTCTCATACGTGTTTGAGTTGTTATTTTGTGATGTTAAAGTAGATTTGTGTATACGATTTGTTAATACCTCATGCAGCTACCTAATAAGAACCAGAGGCTTGAGTTGGCAATTAAGCAGTCCAGGCAATTGGTATCTATGACATCCTCAACTCCTAAACCACTGGTTTGGGATTTTTTTATTTTTTGATATTGCATACTCGCATAGTTCTATTTTGTGTTTTTATTTTTTGGTATTGCATACTTGCATAGTTCTATTTTGTGTCATCTTTCCGAGTTATTTAACTAAGCTATGATATTTCTTTGTCAATGCATACGAAATTTTAATTTTAATACATTGGAGAGTTAAGTGAAATTTATTAATCTTTTATTGTCCGTTGTTCCATCAATGTACTTAGATGAGCAAGTATATTAACATTTTTATTTCCTGATATAAGTAGAATAAGGATGCTAAATCCACTAAATTTAAACATTCTGTTCAGCCTTCTAATTCCGCTGGTTTATCGAGACAGTTAAAGCAGCCAGAACGAATGACATTATTATGGCTTCCAAGGGTGTTCATCAGCAATCCCATTCATCTCAGTTTACTATTCACTCTCACGTTATGCAGCATAATTGACTTTTTCAAGGAATTACCTTGGTTCATTGTCAAGGTTGGGCAGATTTTAAGTAACCTCTATGGTGTGTATTGGAAGAAGAGACTTGAGGTAAATGCAATATTGTAGGATTTAGCTAACATGCTAGAGATGTGTGCTGATCCTTACACCATATTTCAGCCCTGACATAATATTATATTGTCCTTATTTATGCTTTCTTTCTACGTCAGTCCAGGTGAAGGAATTGCAGGCCAACTTTGTCCGCTTAAGCCTTTTGAGCAAGTGAGTTTATGAAGTATTCTTTTCCTTTTTGGTATTGCTTTATCATGTCATTCGAAATTGATGACTTATGGATTTCCAGAGAATTTTCGCCTTCCAAATTCTGTTACCTGTAAATAACCAGTCTAAATTTCAATTTTCGATTTTTGATTCCTATGGTGATTTGATACGCTGTATAAGCTATATAAGAGGATGATGACGAAGATCCTTGAGCTAAATGAACGATTGCAGCCTACAACCTTGATTCTTCCATTGATCACGTAGAAGGTAAGCTCTACGTGCTAAAAATTGCCTGCATCTACATGGGGGTATTATAATTGCACCAATGGATTAAACTGAATGTGGGGTTCACAGATCAGCAGCATAGGAACTGGAGTGAAATTGCAGAACTGGTGCTAATTTTTCCTACTGTAGTGAACTAACTGGGAAGCACAGATTACAGCAGTCAACAGAAAATTGTTTTGCCAATATAAAACTGGTAAGAATAGCTGGAATTAATCTGCATACTGTTGAAAATTGAATGAGTGGACATTCAGTTGTGAAAACGATTTTAATTTTTTTGCCATTTCATTTTCCCTGTATTATTTTCCCATCAGAATTCGTGGGTATTTAACCGCACCATCTAAATCTGTGGTATACCATTTCTATTTCCACTATAAAGGTTGGAAGCAAATTGCTAGGCTGCTGGACATACCAACAGGTTGTTGGGTTGCCGCTGTAATAAATATAATGTTCTTATAACACCATCTTTCAATACATTTGAAGTTAAAGGAGGAGTTTTCAAGTTTTTTAAAAGGAGAAAAACTGGTGAATTGTGATGGAGAACACCAAGAGATCAGGGGTACATTTTGTTTCCATGAATTATGATGCCAAATATGAGCACCTTTGATCTAACAGGTCACTTTTCTTAATTTAAACCTAAATTTGTTTATTAATTTCTTGACAATTGAACATCTAATTCTCCTCTTCTTATCCACAATGTGCATGTGTGGGACATATTTTAGAACAAAGAGGGGCACAAGAGCTTGATTTGTACTTAAGTAGAAAACACAATGACATGTTGGCAAAGAACCTCGAACCGGAAAGCTACGAGAAGACCCTCTCACTGGTTATTGTCGATGGTTTCGCAGTAGAAATCATCGATGAATAGGTAAAACCTTAGAATACTTATGTGCATTTTTTTTTATTTAATTGTAGATATAAAGCTAATACTTTTTATTTTATTTATTTATTTATTTCGTGCTATCAGGTGACTGTGCTTAGATCTGCCAATGAAGTGAGGATTGATAACATGTTTAATTATTCAAAGTTTCAAATCATATATAATCAGTGGCTTCATGGTCTTACAGGTGACATTAATGGGGCTGTTGCTTTTGGCTTCTAGCCTCACGTCTAGGAAATAATGGTTGTTTCCCGCTTCGCATCCTTATTTTTGGCTTTACTTGGTTTATGTATTTGATTTTTCAAGAATCCTTTTTTTCCGCAAGTAATAAAGATTCATCTTTTTGAGAAGTAATTATATTATATTCTTCTTTCTGAGAAGTAATTATATTATATTATTTAAAAAGAGACGTGTTTAATTTTTTGAAAAAGATTACTCGATGATGAATATTGGGTGTATGATTATGTGTATTTTTGATTTTCTTATGGATTGCAAAGGATTTGAGATGGGTTCTCTTCAATGTATGGTTCTTTGCCCTGTGGCCCATGCAAAACAAATAGGATTGTACATGTAGCGGCACATATTCAAAGGTCAGTTATTATTTTAGTTTCATTAGCTGCTTTCAAATTGCTCAAGCACAAGTGTGAATTTTATATTTGAGTGTTTAAATTGAACCAATTTTGTTAAATTACAAACTAAAAAGAGTATGATTTGTTCAAGATCAGGTGTAATTTATCATTGTTTATCATTGCTGGTGCTATATTTGAATGGATTGATAAATATTTTTTTGCGTTGGTTTCCTCCCAATTTGCTGAAATATTTTCTGTTTTTCTCTGAGTTGTGCTTAATCTTTTATTGTCTTCTTGGTTTATTATTTTAGTTTTTAGAGTATAACTTCTTACTCTCAATTATTATGTGGAAATTGTGAAATTTTTATCATTTGTTTTGATGAGTGACATCTTGAATTATGCAGGGATATCATACACAAACCAGTTGTGAATTTCTTCTTAAATTATTGATTTGCAACTAATGACTCCGGGAGTGGTGGTCTGGATATGATGTCACCTGTTTAGGGTCTATTTTTCTACCTTTGTTAGATTCTTGACACTTTTTCCATCCATGTTTGTTTTCTGGTACATATTATATAATATATTTGAGATGTTTTTTGAAAGTTTCAACTTTAATTTGATTGAGATTAAGTGTAGTTTGCCTAAAAAGGTTAATATTTATGTTTGGTGTAGAAAATTGTCATAACGTATGGTTGGATAGCCTGTATTAATAAGTACATTGCTTTTGTTCAATATTATTTTGAACCACGAAATTAGAAGTCTATGAACCCAGTAAAATTTTCATTTTTGCTTGAAATGTAAATTTCTCAGGTGAGGAAATGCTATTATTTGCTTGGATTTATATTAAGGAGTTGATTGAGGAATTTATAATTGTGATTTTTTGGAGAATATGGTTAAAAAGTAGGATTTTTTTTTTTGTGGATTTACATGTGAAATTATTTTATCGGATAATGTATTGTTGAAAATAAGTTTGGAGAAAGATAGAATTGTAAGAATGAGTTTTAAGCTTGAGCTAAATTATTTCTTTTCATTTTCCATTGCTAATAGACCATGAATGAATCATTTAATTTCATAGACAAATATCAAGTCTACAATTATGAAGTAGATTGAGATAATAAATCTTTGAGAATAAATTTGGAAGATTGTTGATTATATATTATTTATGTTGTAGTCATATGATTGTCTTGGTTAATTATTATAATATAATATTCTTTTTTATATCTAATACCGTGCATCGCACGGGTGGTAGAACTAGTTACTATTAAAGAAAGATAGTAGTAAAAAAATTTGCCTCCCAAATTTCCTGCCCAAACTTCAAAAAAAAAAAAAAAAAAAAAAAAACTTAATTCATAATAATAGGGCTGTTAGCCATGCCAGCCCTCACCTTTTGGCTTTTTGTAAAAAAATTTCAAACAAATGCGGCTGTCAACTGACAGCCGCATATTCTTTTTTTTTTAACAATTTTTTTTTACGTGACTTTTTTTGGTTTTTTTTTCTTCCGTTAAATATTTGATATAAATAAGGATATGCTTAATAAATTTAAAAAAATAATTTATAGACATTATTATAAATCATAAAATTTCTGAAACAAATCAGTTTGTTAAAATCTCTGTGTTTAAAAACATGTTATTTATATTTTCGAGGTAAGATGTATTATTGAAAATGGAGAAAAAATATTTGCGGTGAAAAAATAATTTGAAAAATCACTTTGTATAAAAATATGTTTTTTTTTTTTTTTAAAAAAAATTCCATATGTAAATTTTTATTTTCAATGAAGATAACAATAATGCATAAAAATTAATGAAACACGAGCATTTATTAATTTCAAAAAATATTTTATAGACATTTTTATAAATCGCAAAATTTCTGAAACAGAATTTTTGTTGAAAGTTTTGTATTTAAATACATTTTTTTAATGTTTTCAAGGCAAGATGTATGGTTGAAAAATGGAGAAAAAAATATTTGTAGTTAAACAATAATTTGAAAAATCGTAGATTTTTACAACACATGTTTATAATTATTGTGCAAGATTTTTTGATTGAAACATAAAAAAATTGTTAATCAAATGTAGAAGATTATGTAAATCTTTTTTTTTCCAATGAAGATAACAATAACGCATAAAAATTATTGAAACATATGAGCATTTATTATTTTCAAAAAATATTTTATAGACATTTTTTTAAATCGCAAATTTTCTGAAATAGATTTGTTTGTTAAAAGTTTTTATTTAAAAACATGTTTTTTATGTTTTCGAGGTAAGATGTATTATTGAAAATGGAGAAAAAATAATTTGGAAAATCGCGTTGTATAAAAATGTGTGTTTTTTTTTTAATTTGCAATATGTAAATTTTTATTCTCAATGAAGATAACAATAATGCATAAAAATTATTGAAACATACGAGCATTTATTAATTGCAAAAAATATTTTATAGACATTTTTATAAATCGTAAAATTTTTGAAACATAACTGTTAGTTAAAAGTTTTGTACTTAAAAGCATATTTTTTATGTTTTCGTGGAAAGATATATGGTTGAAAAATGGAGAAAAAAATATTTGTGGTTAAAAAATAATTTCAAAAATCGTAGATTTTTACAACACATGTTTATAATTAATGTGCAAGATTTTTTGATTGATACCTAAAAAAAATGGTAATCAAATGTAGAAGATTATGTAAATCTTTTTTTCCAATGATGATGAAGATAACAATAACGCATAAAAATTATTGAAACATACGAGCATTTATTATTTTCAAAAAATATTTTATAGACGTTTTTATAATCGCAAAATTTCTGAAATAGATCCGTTTGTTAAAAGTTTGTATTTAAAAACATATTTTTTATGTTTTCGAAGTAAGATGTATGGTTGAAAAATGGAGAAAAAATATTTGCGATTAAAAAATGATTTGAAAAATTAAGTTGTTTAAAAACATGTTTTTTTGCTTTTGTGATTTGCCAAACAGAGATAGATTTTTACAACACACATTTATAATTATTGTGCTAAATTTTTTTGATTCAAAACTAAAAAAAATGTTAAATACAACAATCAAATGTAGAAGATTATGTAAATTTTTATTTTAAATGAAGACAACAATAATGCATGGAAATTATTGAAATATACGTAGGGATGAAAAAACGGCTCGTCGGATCGGGCCGCTCGGGCTCGACTCGGAAAAAAATCGAGCTAAGCTCAGCTCGCGGCTCGAGATTTCGAGACGAGCTTTTTTTTGAGAGACGGACTTTGGCTCAAACAAAAAAAAAGCCCGCTAAAAAAACTCGACGGGAGCTTGAACAATGAATTTCGATCACGAGTTCGACTCAACTTGCTATATATACACATTTTCAATAAAAATTTTATGAATTTTTGCTATAAAAATAAGAAAAAAAGTAAAAGCTCTGGACTTGGCTCGGCTCTACTCGGAAAAAGCTCGAGTCAAGCCTTATTTTTGGGGACGAGCTTTAGCTCGGCTCGGCTCGGGCAAAAAAAAGTTCGAGCTAAGTTCGAGCCTTGATCTTCGGCTCGTTGACATCCCTAAATATACGAGCATTTATTAATTTCAAAAAAGTAATTTATAGACTTTTTTGTAAATCACAAATTTCTGAAACAGAACTGTTTGTTAAAATCTCTGTGTTGAAAAACATGTTTATATTTTCGAGGTAACATGTATGATTGAAAATGGAGAAAAAATATTTGCGGTGAAAAAATAATTTGGAAAATCGCGTTGTATAATTTTTTTTTTTAATTTGCCATATGTGAATTTTTATTTTCAATGAAGATAACAATAATGCATAAAAATTAATGAAACATACGAGCATTTATTAATTTCGAAAAATATTTTATAGATATTTTTATAAATCGCAAAATTTCTGAAACAGAACTGTTTGTTAAAAGTTTTGTATTTAAATACAAGTTTTTTTATGTTTTTGAGGCAATATGTATGGTTAAAAATGGAGAAAAAGATATTTGTGGTTAAAAAGTAATTTGAAAAATCTTAAAATTTTACAACACACGTTTATAATTATTGTGCAAGATTTTTTTATTGAAACCTAAAAAAAATGTTAATCAAATATAGAAGATTATGTAAATCTTTTTTTCCAATGAAGATAACAATAACGCATAAAAAAATTATTGAAACATACGAGCATTTATTATTTTCAAAAAATATTTTATATGTATTTTTATAAATCGCAAAATTTCGAAAACAATCTGTTCGTTAAAAGTTTTGTATTTAAAAACATGTTTTTTATGTTTTCTAGGTAAGATGTGTTGTTGAAAAATGGAGAAAAAATATTTATGAGTAAAAAATAATTTAAAAAATTATGTTGTTTAAAAACATGTTTTTTTGCTTTTGATTTGCCAAACAGAGATAGATTTTTACAACACTCATTCATGATTATTGTGCTAGATTTTTTGATTGAAAACTAAAAAAAATATTTAATACAAAAATCAAATGTAGAACATTATGTAAATTTTTATTTTCAATGAAGAAAACAATAATGAATAAAAATTATTGAAATATACGAGCATTTATTAATTTAAAAAAATAATTTATAGACATTTTTATAAATCGCAACATTTCTGAAACAAGTCTGTTTGTTAAATGTTTGTGCTGAAAAACATGTTTTTATGTTTTCGAGATAAGATGTATGATTAAAAATGGAGAAAAAATAATTATATTGTTTAAAAACATGTCTTTATTTTTATTTGCCAAATAGATGTAAATTTTTACAACACACACTTGTTATGCTAAATTTGTTGATTGAAAACTGAATTTTTTTTTTGGTAAATACAATAATCAAATGTAGAAAATTATGTAAATTTTCATTTTCAATGAAGTTAACAATAATACATAATAATTATTGAAATATAAGATCATTTGTTATTTAAATATATAAAATGGCATTTACTATCTAAATAAGTTTTTAATAATTTAGATTGATTGTGTTGTTTTTCAAATTTTAATAATTGTGGTAATAGAATATTATTATTATAAGCATTTTATTTATTTGTGATTCTTAATATTATAAATCGTGTGTCTAATATTTAATATTAAAATTATGTTTTGATTATTATCATTTGTTGTCTTTAATATCACAAATCATATTTTCTGAGTTAGATATCATACATATTATTATTGTAATTGGTGTTTCTAAATCAATATTTTAAGACGAATTTGAACTTCGAAATATCAAGATTTGATTGAATTGGCGCAAAAATTACCTCCAAATAGGGGCAACCACCTTCAAAATCTGATTGAATTGTGTTGCTTAAAAATTATTATTATTATTAATATTATTATTTTTGGATTTGCCAAATAGAGGCTGTATTTTTACCACACACATTTATAATTATTGCCCTATATTTTTAGATTGAAAGCTAAAAAAATTGTTAAACACAATAATCAAATGCAGAAAATTATATAAATTTTTATTTTCAATAAAGATAACAACAATGCAAAAAAACTATTGAAAAAATGAAGAAAAATATTTGTGGTTAAAAAAATGACTTGAAAAATTATGTCGTTTAAAAACTTGTTTTTTTATTTGCCAAACAGAGGCTCTATTTTTACAACATATATTTATAATTAGTGTGCTAAGTTTTTTGATTGCAAGCTAAAAAAGTTGTAATTACAATAATCAAATGCAGAAAATTATGTAAATTTTTATTTTTAGTGAAGAAAACAATAATGCATAAAAATTATTCAAATATACGAGCATTTATTAATTTCAAAACACATTTTATTGACATTTTTATAAGTAGCAAAATTTCTGAAATTAGATATGTTTGTTAAAAGTTGTGTGTTTAAAAACATGTTTTTTATGTTTTCGAGGTAAGTTGTATGATTGAAAAAGAGAGAAAAAATATTTGTAATAATTAAAAAAGGATTTGAAAAATTATGTTGTTTATTTATTTATTTATTTATTTTGCTCTTTTGATTTGCCAAACAGAGACAGATTTTTACAGCACACATTTACAATTATTGTGCTGGATTTTTTGATTGAAAACTAAAAAAAATGTTAAATACAATAATCAAATGTAGAAGATTATGTAAATTTTTATTTTCAATGAAGATAACAATAATTCATAAAAATTATTGAAATATACGAGCATTTATTAATTTCAAAAAATAATTTATAAACATTTTTATAAATCACAAAATTTCTGATTTTTATGTTTTCGAGGTAAAATATATGATTGAAAAATGAAGAAAGAATAATTGTGTTGTTTAAAAACATTTTTCTTTTTGAATTTGCCAAACAGAGGCGGATTTTTACAACACACATTTATAATTATTGTGCTAGATTTTTTGTTTGATTGAAAACAAAAAAAATTGTTAAATACAATAATCAAATGCAGAAAATTATGCATATTTTCAATTTCAATGAAGTTAAAATTATATTTTGATTATTATCATTTGTTATCTTTAATATCACAAATCATATTTTCTGAATTATATATCTTATATATTATTATTATTGAAATTGGTGTTTCTAAAGTTAATATTGAATGAATATAGCCAAATTTATAGATTCAGTATTAAAATTATATTTTTATTATTATCATTTGTTATTTTTAATATTACAAATCATATTTCCAGAATTAAATATCATATGTGTTATTGTTGTGATTGGTTTTTTTTTTAATGAAAATCAAAAAAAAAAAAAAGAGTTAAAACACAATTGTAAAAATAACAGTAATTTATTATTTAAATATATAAATTGAGTTTTACTATTCAAAGAAGCTATTATATTTTGAATTAGTCATATTCTTTGTAAAATTTTAATAGTTATTGTAATATAATATTATTTTTTATGCATTTTGTATTTGTAATTGGTTTTTCGAATGAAAATTGAAAAAAAAAAAGTTAAATATGATAGGCAAATAACATTCATTTATTATTTGAATATATAAATTGACTTTTACTATTTAAAGAAGCTTTTATAATTTGAATTAGTTATATTGTTTGTAAAATCATAATAGTTATTGTAATATAATATTATTTTTTATTCATTTTGTATTTGTGTTAATTATGAATAAGTTTTAAAAATACTTATCGAAATCATTATCATGGATAAATAATCCGTGCATCGCACGAGTGATAAAACTAGTATAAAGTTAAATGAGTACCGGATCATATTAATAATTGATCAAAGAACAAACCATATTTATGATTCACCCAGAGAAATATAAAGTTAATGAGTACCATATTTAAAATGCAGTCATATATATAAATAAGGCCGCTCTATTAAATATCTAATCTAAAATGACTCTTAAGGGGCTTAATGTTACTAATATCGTCAATAAATAAGGATCACAAAATAAAAACCAAATAATAATGAGGGCTTTCATGCAATTTTGGACAATGTATTGATTTTGTGCTAGGACATTCTATATTCTTTTCATCCCCAAAGTTCAGTCTCCAACCCTTGCCCCTCTCTCTCTCTCTCTCTCTCTCTCTCTCACAACCAAATTTCAATTAATCCAACCAATTTCTTCTAGTTATTTATGATTTCTAACCCTCAATAATAATGAGGACTTTCATGCAATTTTGGACAATGTATTGATCTTGTGCTAGGACATTCTATAAAGATTCATTTCATCCCCGAAGTTCAATCTCCAACCCTTGCCTCTCTCTCTCTCTCTCTTTTCCCTTCAACCAAATTTCAATTAATCCAACCAATTTCTTCTAGTTATTTATGATTTCTAACCCTCATACGCAAGAACCCTAGCCCCAATTTCATTGGACATCCAAAAATTAAACCCAAAATTGTAAATACAATAGTTTGGAGAAGTCTGTATACCAGAAATTGCTTCAATGTCGTATGAGGAGGGGCGTGACAAAGGTAAGGAAATATAGCGTATGGTTACTATTTATTTTTTCCTTTACACCCATATATAGTGATTGTAGTTTCGGTTCTTCACTTGGCTAAATTTCGATTATTATTATTATTATTATTATTTTTCTTGAGTGTCATTCTCAAATCAAAAGAACATTGGTTCCGATGAAGATGACATCAACTTCATTAATTCGGATTTCTGCTTTGCTGAAGAAGATGACGTTTTGTTTGAGACAAATCTTACTGAGAACATTGAAAAATCAAAAAAATCACAAGAACAACGAAAGTGGACAACTATAATACCTAAAATGGCGATCTACACAACAAATGTCCAAGAATTTGAGATATCATATATGCCAAAAATTAATAAATTTTTATAGAAAAAAGGGGTAAATTTCATACCACTTTTTAGAGTTTCATCCAATCTCTGGTCATCAGTGATGATAAATGACCTGTTGTGATCCGGTCAAATCGATCGAAGTGGTCGACATGGAGTAAACGATGGCGAAGCTTCAAGATCGAATTCCCCTTACATAGTTGTTATACAAGACATACGTCATGTAACAGATGTATGAAAGGTATATATTCTTCCACCAAGAAAACGTCCACAAATTTTAATAATTTAATTTAATTTAATTTAATTAAAATTAAATATTAAATAAATCATATATATTATGAGAAAAATAGTGGATCCAGGTGGATTCGAACCACCACCCTCTCAAATGTACAAAGCAATTGAGCACTCCCATTTTGAGCATATGGATCCATCCAATCACATGTTTAAGAAGAAAACGTAGATAATCACAACACCGTCGACCGTGAGCAATTAACACGTAGATAAGCATGATTAAACTTATAAATGAAATCTTTGTCATTTTAAAGGTCAAAATATGTACAAAAAGTGACTTTAAAAAATATACATGATTGTAATATTTAGATATGTATATTTATAAATTGATTTAAAAAAGAAAAACAAATTTAAAATTACTGAATTTTACGTAGGAAAATCTCACAGCTTTTTTCGGAATGGGAAGATTTAGAAAGTATGGGGGGAAAGAACGTGGCTGTCAATGGTTCAAGGGTAAAAAATATGTTGTTGAATATGAAATTAGACCAAAAAAAAAAAATCTCTTGTTAACACACAGCCAATGATCGCAACGAAGATCGAATCTGATTCTCTTCAACAGATAATCGAAGGAAGATACAGTACTATAAGAGAGGAGAGCTATTAGCATAGGGTACATGAAAGCATTGAAAGGTGCTCACGGTTTCGAACATGCCCCAAAGATCTCAAACTAGAAAAGTATATGCTTGAGCTTGATAAGCCTGGGATCTGCTCGTTTTACGCTCCGACCCTAATAATTGAAAAACAATATTTCAGCTGAGGCAGGTACCCGTGGAGGGTCACTCAACTGCATCCTCGACATAATGTCTAGCCAAGAAATGGAAGGATGCGTCTGGTGGACAAGTATCTTAAGTGAGAGTTATCGTAATAATCTTAATAAGGAAATCATTATGTCCATCAAAGTAAGAAGGATCTCAGTTGCAAAACTAATGTGGATCAGATGAAAAATTGATTTCCACATCGTCCACTAGAATTCAAAATTGAAATGTTCATCCATCCGATGCAAGTTGAGATACACATCCAAGTTCCCACCACTAAGAAAAATATATGCACGTCAATTCCTCAGTTCATGGAGATCTAGTAAACTAAAACCATAATATCCTCCATTAATAACTACGACAAGGATAACTACCTGACTAGTAAGTTCCTCCACCAGTATAATATGAAACGCGACTAAATAAATGTGTTACCACTTACAGAGGTTTCCAAACAGCTCACTGGACATGTACTTCAGTTGATTTTTTACAACCAAAATCGGAGTCCACCTACAAAAACAAAAAAACACAATAGATCCCAAGTCCACCTACAAAAAAACATAATATAGAACAAATCCCATGAAATTCAACAATACATTAAATCGTAATATTTACATCAAATAACTGTTAACTGAAACAATAACTTCAACTGCCTATGGACAATTAATTTTCAGTGCAGCAGAAGATACAAGATCCATCATTGATTGCCACCAATTTGAGAATTAGATGAATTCCAACATAATATAATAACCTAGAGCAATGTTTAAAGGATTCAGCAAATGTACAGGACAGGATTATTAATAGAGGACTTCTCAATCAATCTATAATGATCTACCCGCGAGTAACACAGCAGGCCAAACATAGAAATCAAGCAGCTGCAGCACGCACCTTAAGGAGTACATAATACAGGAGGACAAACAACCCATGTCAAATGAGCTCTCATGAAAACGTCCATTGCAATCCACAGGTCCTAGATGCTTTGAAGGACGAAGCAACTTTACTAAGCAGCAGCGGCAGTGCTCTGAAGCAGCACTTGTTCCATGTCTTCCACTCAATGCTCTGAAGCAGCACTTGTTCCATCCATCCCTCCAAAACAATAAAACTGACACGAGAACTTCCTTACAATTTCCAACTAAGCTGGATAAACTTTCTATCTAGAACAAATCTAAAAATCTGAGAAATTCAAGTACATACCTTTCAAGTAATTCAAGTCATACTATGAATTCAGAGTTGAGATTAGAATGAAAATTTGGTTAACATGGGTAAGGTATAAATTACACTAACCAATTTATTATATCACAGGCATTTGATTAAATTGCATTAACCAAATAATCATGTTGCGAAGAAAAAATAATAATAATAATAAAAAATAATTGTTTGCAATGGCAAATTAAGTGCTGGGATTTAATAATTATATAGATGAGAAGACCACAGTTAGTTGATTATACTGCACCAACCAAATAATCATGTTGCCGATAAAAATATTGTTTGCAATGGCAAATTCAGTGCACTAAACCATCTAAACAACTTTGAAGCTTTCATTCGAGTGTATCCACAAAATCTAGCGTATGTTGCCACCCCATCATGAAATTGCAAAAGTCGCACATGGTCAAGAAAATACAATACGTTATGCAATGTTAAAAGTGGAGCTTGTTTGATAAAATCAAATTTCATATTGGCCAAACTTAATTCGTAAGTAAACATCTCATGGGACGCCTATTAAGACTCATCAACCACACAATTCAACTACCTTAGTTTGTGTTTTGTATTGTTTATTAAGAGTTTTTTTTTGAAATTTTTAAGAGGATTGATGACTGAAATTTGGTTGAAAATTTAAATATTGTGTTTGGTATTGTTTAAAAAGAATTTTTTTTTTTTTTTGAAATGATAGCATTATCACTAATGCGACTGTTAATGAGAAGTACGTTTACAATAATGGGTTTGAGTGAGAATTGATTGCTGAAATTTGGTTGAAAAGTTAAATTCTGTGGATTTAACTGAGTAGAAAAAGGAGAAAATTTAAAAGAAAATCAAACAGGGCTTAATTTGTGAGTAAACATCTAATGGGACAGCTATTACAACTCTTCCAACCACGCAATAAACTTTCACCAAAATTTAAAGAAATTTCATCAAAAACTTTATCTAAGCCTAAATTTTGTCGAAATATTTTTCGCAACTCCTAATTTTTTTTTTTATATATATAAGAGATGGAATGGTCAAATAATTGTGGTACGAGATGTTTATTAAATCAAATACGAGATAATAAATCTTAAGTTGTACCTCAGGAATTGTTGATTCTTGAGATGAACATCCAGGAATTGGCGGCTCACTGGTGAGTGGTGACTAGACCGGTAAAAAAAATCTGCTCGACCTTGAACGGGTTTTATGTCAACCATATCAATACAGGACAAGAAACCGGGCAAAACCAATTCAAGGACCAAGCAGAAACAAAACTCATGCAGCAATAGAATCAAGAACAAAGAGGAAAAGGTGAAAGGAAAAGAAAGAGGACACCACACACGGAGGAGAGAGCCGGGCAAAAATCCCCGTACCATCTCTCCTCAAAAGCAAAAAAAATTATATTTTTATTGAGCTTTTGACCTGCCATGTGAGCGCACCCGACATGGCAAAGGTCGGCAAGCCAACTATAAGCCACTCTTTTTTTTTTTTTACGGATCTCTCCTCTTATCACAATATACATCTAGCGAACATAAAATGAAACGTAATTATCAAAGCTGTTAAACATGTTAGAACCTCGTATCCATGTAGACACAATTTCTATCCTTGACTCCAGCATCCGCAAATGATTTCGAGCCTTGAGCATCAACATGAATAGATCTCAACGTTCGGCCTACATAACGACATCTTTTTATCATAAAGAAAAGGTTAACTGCAACGATTTCTCAGTAGATACCTCCTTTAACCTGAAAAAAAAAAAAAATAATCGCCAACACATAAGATTACACATCAGCAACATTAAAATCGTATTCATCATCAAATAAAAATAAAGCTAAAACAGTTTAGAAATCAACATATCATCAACAGACCTGATATTTACCTTGATCATTCAGCAGACTTCAGCTCCGATCTAACCGTGCTCCATGGATGCGAACCGATTAATAGGGTTTTTCCGTTGATTGAACCAAACACTTATCGGACGATCAATCTCAGCAAAGGTGTTGAAAATCATACTCATTACGATCAACGAGAACTAGAAAACAGAAACGTAAGAAACGAACAAAAGTAGATCTCGATTAAAAGCAGACCTTCAAATAGCTGAAGAAATTAATACGGGAGAATGAAGAGAGAAAGTTGTTATTTATTGAGGGGGTGGGGTGATCAACGGCTATGAATAAAGGTCGGCAGATATTTTGACGGTTGGATACACATGAAACGTTAATTTAGGGCATCTCCAACCCTTCCCCGAATTTGAAATATTTATCCCAAATTTGAGGTAAAATCTTCTCTAATGGTATCCTTATTCTCACCTCAAATTTGAGGTTGCACTATTCATAACCCCAAATTTGAAGTTGACTTTAATTAATTACCAAATTATTATTTTCTTATTTAATTTAAATGTTAAATATTATTAATTAGTCTAATAATTTGTTGTTATGGTAATTATCTTAATTGTAAATATTATAATAATTATTATTTAATAATTATTGTTGTAATTCTATAATTGTTAATTTATTTTTTCTTAGAAAAATTATTTTTGTTCTAAATAATAGTAATATTTTTGTTAATATTGTTACAAAATCGGCACGAAATTTTTTGGATAATTAAAAATACTGAAATTTTATTTCCAAAACTAACGACGACATATGTCAAATGAAGTTACATATGCAACAACATCGTTTAATTTAGGAAATTTGTAGCCACTAGAGGTATTTTGTTGTTCAACTCAAAAAAAATTTTCCCGAAAAAAATTACTATTTTTAATTTGGTCCATTCTACGCATTAGTTATTAATTTAAATTAAAGTTATTAATTAATAAATTTATAATCAAGGTATAATTATTAAAAATTAGAAAAAAAAATTGAGTACTATTCACTTAATCCCAAATTTGGGGTTAAATGGTTGGAGATAGAATTTAAGTCTATCCCAAATTTGGGGTAATTTTTATCCCAAATTTGGGATAAACCATTGGAGATGGCTTAGGGTAGACTAGTTGAGGCGGCATAATCGACGGGTCAGATTGGAGTCTTCAGGATGCGAATGAGATAAGTAT
Organism: Ligustrum vulgare; assembly: GCA_963555705.1. Classification (NCBI taxonomy): domain Eukaryota; kingdom Viridiplantae; phylum Streptophyta; class Magnoliopsida; order Lamiales; family Oleaceae; genus Ligustrum; species Ligustrum vulgare. Next base: position 11,305,830 of record OY743177.1, read on the forward strand.
GCAACGTGTATCATGGAATTTTATATTGGGTAAATAGCACAAAGGTCCCTTTGCACTTCTTATGAAAATTGTCTCCAACATTTTCATTTTAACATTTATATCCCCAAAGTCACCTTTCTTTGCAAAAATAGTCCTTCCATCAAATACTGTTAAATTCAACTGCTAGAAAATATGGATAATTTGCACATTTCGTCCGTAACGTTTAGAAGCTTTGTAGAATACATCATCCTTTCGTTTTTTATACACAACATCCTAAATCACTTAGGTTGTATTTGATAAACATGTTTTTATCTACAAAATTTTTCAAATCACTTTTTAATCACAAACATTTTCTTTTTTCATTTTTAATCACACATTTTACCTAGAAAACATTAAAAAACATGTTTTTAAAAAAAAAACTTTTACCAAACATAGACTAATTATTGCTAAATACATTATTTTTATTATTTTTTCCATATACAATGACAAATTTACACTCACTCTTTAAATAAAAAAAGAAATGTACAAATTAATTGTACTTACAATATCAAAATTTTCGAAAAGTACAAATGGATCATAATTGAACAATTGCAAAAAAAATAGTAAAAAAAATATAACAATTAGGTATTTACGTATCTTAATTTAAGATTGTATAAATGTATTAGAAATGTCGTTAATTTAGAGCTTGTTTGGTAAAACTAAAAGTTTTAATACAACATTTTAAATTCAATTTCAAATATCCATTCTTAGTCAAACCCACAATTTTTTACTTTTCAAACATTTTTTAACCACACATCTATCAAAAAACCAAAAAAACTACAAAATTTAAAATTTTTCACATCACCAAATAGGCTCTTAACAAAATCATTTACTTCATTATTTAATATAATTTTGAAATTCAAAAAAAAACAATTCTAACGGACATTTATTCTTATTAAATTTAACACTGATGTAAATAATTATCTATCAATTTTTTTTCTTAATATTAATAGATAAACTTTCGAGAATGATATAATTTGGACCCAAAAAAAGGATGGAACTTCTTTTTGTTAGAAAATTTTATTACAGATAATAATTTATCTATAATTTGAATAATCATCATGTTGGAATTATCAAGAATTAAATAACTGAAGCGGAAGCGTACCTTAATCAAACGTGATTCACGATGAACGATTCGACGGTGTTTGGATCTTCTAAATCGATACGTAGTCCTTATTATCTCTCTGATGATGGGATGTCAGACAAGATGAACAGTACGTAGGATTCAGGGACCATAACCGACTTTATATACTGAATTGCCAATTAACATAATCCGGCCCATCATGAATTAGGTAATGACCTGGTATCTACACATAAAAGTCCATACATTTAATTAGATGCATTAAAGCCCGATATATCAAATCCTTATTAGATCACTTTAATTGGGCTTAACCAAATTGATAGCCTTTTATTCAATACACAATAATTCACATATAAGCCCACACGATTGACAAAAATCCTTACAATCTCCCACTTGGGCTATATGTGTAACCTTACAATTGTGTATCAATCATAACCTTATGAGTACTCAGAATTTTGCTATCATTACTGAATGCATCCCCAAACAATCCGGTCCATCAATTATATCAACACAGGATCAAAGCGGCTTTCGCTACATTAATCGTAACTAAACCTTCAATGGTCACGTATATCGACATAATTGAATGACATGGATCAAGTATGGATGTGTAGCGTGGAAATTACATGTAATGTGATCTTCAACATGCCTATTTCCAACTGGTCCAACCTTAGTGAGATCATCCTCAAATGAGTTCAGAGATAATAAACCTGAAACCTTACAGCTGTAAATAACTTTAACTTTAAACTGTATCCGAAGGGATAATAAATGTGTCTAATGCACCCAAAATACAAACTCCCACTGAAACCGAATATCCTTAAGAAATACAACACCCATATGAGTAATGTACTCATGAAAGACCTTGGGTTGTAATACTTTAGTAAGCGGATCCGCAATTATGGAGTTTGTCCCAATGTGCTCTTATTGACACGTGTCCACTCTGAACTGTATCCTTCACAACCAGGAACTTATGTCAATGTATTTTGACTTAGTTGAGCTCCTGTTGTTACTGGAATATAAATCTGCTGAGTTATTGTCACAATATAACTTTAGTGGTCTTTCTATACCATACAGAATATGCAGCCCAGTGACAAAATTTCGCAGTTATATTCCATAATTAGATGCCCCCAAAATTGCTACAACTGTGCTGCCAAGTGAAAGAAGCTAAAGTGTCTATTAAGCACTCCATCCGGAAATAGCTCCTCCAACCAGCAGATAAATGTAGCCTTTATGTGGATCTTTTACTTTCTTGGCATCTAGTAAAAATCGGAATCATAACACCATATGATCTCCAACTGATCCGATTTTCTGTATGTGAGCATGTAATCTTTTGTTCTCTTTAAATACCTTATAACCCATGTTTGACTGCTTTCCAAATGATCCATCCCAGGGTTACTTAAATATTTCCTTAGTATCCCAATAATGTATGCAATATCCGAACGCATACAAATTTGAGCATACATTAAACTCCCTATAGCTGAACTATATGGGATCCTCTGCATTTCTTTAACTTCAAGATAACTTTTCGGGCATTGGTCGAGACTAAATTTGTCTCCCTTCGCGATAGGGCTGTCCCCTGATTTACTGTCTTGCATGCCAAACCTCTTAAGTACTTTATCGATATAGCCCTTTTGTGACAATCCAAGAATACCCCGAGAATAATCCCGGTGTATCTGAATTCCTAATACAAAAGAGATGTCACCAAGATTTTTAATCTCAAGATTTTATGTGACATGCCTATATCATTAGTGGCAAGCAATATGTTATCAACATACAAAATCAGGAAAATACACTTACTCCCACTGAACTTGTAATACATACAATCATCAACAACATCAATCTCAAGACCAAATGAGATAATTACTTGATGAAATTTGTATTACCCTTAACGAGAAGCTGGCTTGAGCACATAAATGGATTTCTTTAATTTGCAAACCATTAGTTTTGGGTCTACTGACACAAAGTTTTCTGATTGCACCAAATAGATCGTCCCATCAATGTCGCCATTGAGAAACGCCACCTTAGTAACCATTTGATGTAACTCGAGGTCAAAATGTGCAACAACCTAACTTTCCTGAAAGAGTCTTTTGTAGAAACCAAAGAGAAAATCTCTTTATAATAAATGCCATTATTCTGTGTAAAGCCCTTAGATACAAGACGAACCTTATATCTTTCCACATTACCTTTCGAATCCCTCTTGGTTTAAAAATTCATTTAAGACCAATGGGTTTCGTACCTTCTGGTAATGGGAAAAGATCCCAAACTTTATTGTCTTGCATATGCTTATACTCTTTATTTATGACATCAATCCACTTCCGAGAGTTAGAACCCTGCATGGCCTGATGGAATTGATTGGACAATCTTCCACCATTCCATTATTTCCTTATGTTCTTGGAAAAATACTATTTAATTACCGGAATAGCATTTTTCATTTCTCTCGTGGATCTCCTTAATGGCTTTAGTTATTGAGGTTGTTGAGTTTGTACTTCTGAAATTTACCTTATTTTGGATGGGAGGTTCTTCAACATTGTCTAGTTGAGTTCCGGATATGCTTCTTGATCAATGACATGTATAGAAACTTGCACATTGTCAAAAGCAATAATAGGAATCGAAACCGATCCTTCCTCAACTTATTCCTTAAAGACAATATCTCTAACCTTATTTCTCCCCCAAACTCAACTTCCTAAAAAATGTTGCAGTTCCTGTTTCAAAAATTTACTTAAGTGTGGGATCATAAAAGTTATAGCCCCTAGATCGCTTAAAACAATTAATAAAGTAGCTGCTTACTGTTTTAGAGTCCAATTTCTTTATGCGGTTTCTTTTATTTTGGACCATTAACAACTTTATTTTCTTTATTTGTTTTCTTGCCCTTATCTTTAGAGGTGCTTGCCAAGTGAACACTTTCAGTTATGTCATGCTTCAACTTTTCTTCCTCTTGCACACAAAATAGAATGAGCTCATTTAGAGTTCATTTCTCCCTTTGATAGTTACAACTGGCCTTAAATTGACTGAATTGTGCAAGAAACTTGCATACTATGAAATGAGCTCATTGAGAGTCCATTTCTATTTTGACAGTTATAACTAACCTTAAATTAACTATATTGTGCAGGAAGCGATATCAATATCAAATTCACGAGCAAGTCATTAGACAAGTCGAGTTTTAGTTCCTTAAATTTTGAAGCAGTGTGAGACATCTACATGATGTACTCCCTTATTTTCCCATTGCCTTTATACTTTATTGAAATCAAGCTTTGCATAAGCGTCCTTATTTTCAGCCTTATCGTTTTTCACAAAACATTTCTTAATTTCGGCAAGGAATTCATTGGAATCATTTACCTCCTCAGATACTATGCCACTAAAGGCTTCCAGAATGTCGCACTTAATGATCATGAGACTCACGTAATTTAAGCAATCCCACTTCTCAAAGTTCCTCATTTGATTAGATGAACTTTCACCCGTTAGAGGAGTAGGTTGCTCAATCCTTAGTACACGGTCTAGATCGATGCAGCCAACGAAAAGTTAATCTTCTTGTCTTGATCCTTGAAGTTTATTTCATAAATATAGGGATTGATGAATTTGAGCTTGTAGATATACTACTAGCAGAATTTGAAACTGATAGAGAACACTTAAATAAAATAGCTCACATAAGTACCTTATTATGCAAATCATACTTTCAAATAATGGTAGGGCCCATCACAAGATACCTAGCACAACATCAATATTTAGTCTTTGGACAGAAATATTGACTTGTAAGTGGTACTCTTGGTGTAGTAATCAAACACTGACAGTAAGACATGTCAACCAACAAACCTTTCTTTGGACCGATTTATTGATCACACGTAAAACCAAATAACCGTCACGTATTTATCACCCCAAGTTCATGTGAAATTCAGGCCAAATATTGACCTTCCTTTGGGCCGATCAATATCCGCATGAAATAACACACAAACACCTAATTTTCCCTTAGTGTAGTGATCAAACACTGGTAATAAGACATGTTAACCAATAAACCTTTCTTTGGACCGATTTATTGGTTACACGTTAAACCAAATAATTGCCACGTGTTTATCACAACAGGTGCATGTGAAATTCGAGCCAAATATTGACCTTCCTTTGGGCCGATCAATATCCGCAATGAATAACACACACACAAATACCATCTAATATTCAAAGTTAATTAATATTCACAAGAGAGGTTGCTTTGGCAACATGTTGCTTCAACTAACTTACTTTCGAATATTATATCTCTCAAAAGATTTCGATGTACCAAGATTTGAAACTGAAATCCATTGATTTGCATCTATTTTTGACTTTAGGATTTGAATTGTAGAATTCAAAACTTTAGAATAAAGCAATCCTTAAGTTAGGAGAGTCAATTGCAATATTCTTAAACTTTAGGTGGCCAATTCTGTAAAATTTTAAGCTTGAAAGGCTTAAATTATAATTTTCCCAAAACTTTATTGGCCAATTTAGAGAAATTCTAATCTTTAGGTCCCAATTTGAAAGAAAATCAAACTTTAGAGGGCCAAAATAGGAAATTTTCAATCTTTAAAGGCTGATATTTGAAGATTTTCAAACTTTAGGAGCCAATTTAGAAAATTCTCAAATTTTAGGAACTTAATTTTAAAAAAAATTCAAACTTTAAGGACCAATTTTGAAAATTTCCAAACTTTAGTGACTGAATTAGAACATTTTCAAAATTTAGGGACCAAATTAAAGAATTTCAGAACTTTAGGTGCTGTATTAAAAAATTTCAAACTTTAGGGACTGAAAATGAAAATTTGCAAACCTTAAGGGACCAAATTAGAGAAATTTCAAGCTTTAGGGACCAATTTTGAAAATTCTCAAACATTAGGGGCTGGATTAAAAAAATTTCAAACTTCAGGGGCTGAAATATAAAATCAGAAACTTTTATAATCCCAACTTTAATAAATTATAACCTTAGGAGCTTAATTATAAACTTCCAGAACTTGAAGGGTTTAAACTTTAATTCAAAACAAACAGGGAGGACTTGAGGTGCAATTAGATAAAAAGTCCAAAATTGCACAGAGGTCCCTGAAGGCTTCAAATTTCCGGCGCAGCCCCCTCCCCAAAAATCTGAATCGCAGCTGCTAGGGTTTCATTAACCCTAACCGCCGCCCATTTATCCGGAGATGGCGGCGCCACTATCGGGGAAGTTTCATCCCCACCGAGCGGCGCCCGCTGACGCCGCTACTGCAGTCTCCTCCGTCACTGCTCACCGCCTGCAACGCGGCTAAAATCCGCCGCTAGCAACGCGCAGCTCGCGGCGTTTCATCCCCAACCGGATCGATTTCAACATCCAAACAACCAATACCACAATACACAAAAATCCCCAATGATTTACAAATTCACAGACGAAAATTTGAGTAGAGTTTTTACAATCCATACCCAACTCAAGAAATCATATTTCAACCAACCAAAATTCGAAATATTCATCTGTTGATTGCGAAAATGGAAGTCCAAATTCGGAAAACACAAACATGCACAGAAAAGATCGATTTGTTGAAACCCAAAACATATATCACCCTTCAAATTCGAAGTTCTGACTTCGCATATACACATACATACTGTACATACAATTCGAAAAATCAATTTGGCAATCAGAGTTAAGCATATCACTTCGATTTATTCAAATTTCATCACCCAAAATCGGATTCCATAAAATCGCATGACCAGATTGGATAGAAAATTTCTATAGAAGCCATACTTTAATCCAAATCAAATTATAATCCATATATATATATATATATATATATATATATATATATATATATATATATATATATAGGCACAATTTGTATATACATACGCACAGAATTTTGGTTTTTACATATATGCGTTGAAAATTGATCTGATAATTCAACACGATGTTGGCTCTGATACCACTTGTTAGAAAATTTTATTACAGATAATAATTTATCTATAATCTGAATAATCATCATGTTGGAATTATCAAGAATTAAATAACTGAAGCGGAAGCGTACCTTAATCAAACGTGATTCACGATGAACGATTCGACGGTGTTTGGATCTTCTAAATCGATACGTAGTCCTTATTATCTCTCTGATGATGGGATGTCAGACAAGATGAACAGTACGTAGGATTTAGGGACCATAACCGACTTTATATACTGAATTGCCAATTAACCTAATCCGGCCCATCATGAATTAGGTAATGACCTGGTATCTACACATAAAAGTCCATACATTTAATTAGATGCATTAAAGCCCGATATATCAAATCCTTATTAGATCACTTTAATTGGGCTTAACCAAATTGATAGCCTTTTATTCAATACACAATAATTCACATATAAGCCCACACGATTGACAAAAATCCTTACACTTTTACATTGACATCTTCTTTTACTATCAGTCTTGCCTCGTGCTATACACGAGATATATCATTTCAATAAATTTTATTAGCGTATTATAGTCGAAAATGTTGGTCTAATTAAAGCTGCACAAATCTTATATTTCACAAATATTCTACCAACTTTAGGGACAACTCGATGCTCATTTTCTTCTACCAAAAGCTTACTAACTTCAAACTTGGAGCATGCATTATATTTAAAGCGCGTATTTACACGTGAATTTAATGAAATTGAAAAGTAATAGTTCAATCTGCTCTCCTCCTCGTCATGGGGAGGAGCTTATGTGGCCAAAAAAGGAGGGGTGGGGAAAAATGGGGATGAGGACGGGATCCACTACCACCTATCCGGCCATCCCATGGGGTAGGGTTGGTGAGGGATAAACATAATCTCCTGCTAGTGACAATTTTGATAGTTCAATAGATCAGTGCAAAAACATTAAGTTTATTTCTATTCACAAGAAGTAAAATTCCATCTATAAAACTGTTACAGCTTTCAGGTGATTTTTTTTTTTTTTTGGGTAACGTCTCATCACGAGCGTCCACTCAACTCTCGCCCTGGCCCTATAAAGGAGGTAAATCGCGGAATATATATATAACTAAAAGCTAGAAATCGAAGCCTTGACCTAACGGGGGCAGCGATATCACAAGATTCTGTTGGAAATACGGTGTAGGAGAATGAAGAAAATGATACAAAACAAAAAATTGATGAAAGAAATATAAAGCTCAAACACGTAAAACACGTTATCCTCAAACTATATTTGCACCCATCGGGATTCAAGTTTGCTTTTGGATTTATTGCAAATAGGTTTGAAGGATTAATCAAGCCTTTCCTTCAAGTTCAAATAAAGCAAAATAAGAACTTGAAACAAAAACAAGAACACTAAAATTGGAATGATGGAAATGGAATAATTTGGATATCAATCTTGATTCAAAATTGTTAAAAGTGATTTGGTATGAAGAAGAATCACTTATTTATAGATATCCAAGCACCAATTACGAATTGGTGTCAAATTTTCATGAAAAAGTGAAAAGTTTCTTCAAAATGTGCCAACTTCAACCAACTTAACGGTCGAATTTTAACACCGTGCGGCCGCATGGTTGAACCATCGTGCGGTCGCACGGTTCTACCAAAAAATTGCATGTCAAAAACGACGTGTGGTCGCACGGTTATAAATAATACCACCTTTGATTTTTCATTTCCGTTTCTTTTCAAAATCATTCCTTTATTTATCATTAATCATTTTGAACACACACACACACACATATATATCCAACAATCCCCCACTGTTCAAAATGTATTTTTGATAAATTTTCAATACTTATGCATAAGGAATAGATATCTTTCGATTTGAATATATCCATTGTGTAATCAATCACAAGGTATCATTGAAATCCTATGTGGCATAAAAGCTTTGAACATATTATTCCTTTGTAATGAAACCGGTGAGATTACACACACAAGTATCATTGTGTTCTTATTTTTTTCATAACACGCTTAGCACTTTTATGGCCTTGTACTCATCCTATTCATGAATTTTTAAGAGAGAAACTTCGAGCTCTCTATCGAGACGGCACCATCTCTAAATTCATATAGGTAAAGTTCTTCTAGTATCTTTGTCATATTTACAGATACTTGATCATATTGATCCGAACTTTATTAAAAGTTTAAAAAACTTATCCCTCATTTTTCTATGACAACCAACACTTATTTTGTAAGTGTTGAATACTATCCACTTATCGAATGACTTGTTTTTACCCTTTGAACCTAAAATGTAATTTTTAGTAAGTTTAGGTAGGGTTTCCATCACTAGTGGATCTTTAATTAAGAAGTTTTAACCCATCTTACTTGATGTGGTCCTCACTAATTCCTTAGTGAGTGGTTTTGTTAGTGGATCCGCTAAATTATCACTTGATTTTACATAAGTGATTGAAATTGTTCCATCTTTGATCAATTTCCTTACATAGTCATGTCTTAGACTAATATGTCTAGACTTTCCATTGTATACTTCATTGTAAGCTCTTGTTAAAGTGGCTTGACTATCACATAGTATAGGAATAGAATTTAAATTCTTATCTCCTATTGGAATTTCATACAAGAGATCCCTTAGCCACTCAGCTTCTTTTCCGACTTCTGTCAATGCTACAAATTCGGATTCCATTGTTGAGTGTGTTATACATGTTTGTTTCTTGGATCTCCATGAAACTGCTGCTCCTCCAAGAGTAAACACCCAACTTGAGGTGGATTTATTCTCACCTGAACTAGATATCCAACTTGCATCGGTAAATCCTTCTAAGATTGCCGGAAACCGGGAATATTGGAGACCTATATCTTTGGTTTTCTTTAAATAACCAAGAACTCGTCCAATTGCCTTCCAATGTTCCTTACTTGGGTTACTAGTAAATCTACTAAGTTTACTAACCGCAAATGCTATATCCGGTCTAGTGCATTGGACCGCATACATTAGAGATCCGATAGCACTTACATATTCAAGTTGTGCTATTGCTCTTCCATCATTTTTTACAAGTTTAATACTTGCATCAAATGTGGTGTTTGCTTCTTTAATGTTCAAATGTTTGAACTTATCAATCACATTCTCAATATAATGTGTTTGATTAAGCGTAAAACCCTCATTTCTTCTTGTGACCTTGATACCTAATATGGTATCCACTTGCCCAAGATCTTTCATTTTAAATGTGGAAGATAGAAACCTTTTTGTTTCATTTATGCCTTCCATGTGATTACTTATGATCAACATATCATCCACATAAAGGCATATAATCACAACATGTCTTTCATGTTCCTTCGAATATAAGCACTTATCAACACTATTGTGTTTGAATCCAAATGACATAATTTTCAAATCGAACTTCTCATGCCATTTTTTCAGTGCTTGCTTTAAACCATATAATGATTTAACTAATTTGCATACTTTCTCTTCATTTCCGGGGAGAACAAAACCTTCAGGTTGTTCCATATAAACCTCCTCATCAAGGTCCCCATTCAAGAAAGCTGTTTTAACATCCATTTGATGTATATGCAAATCATAAATGGAAGTTAAGGCAAACATTATTCTTATAGATGTAATGCGTGCCACGGGTGCATATATGTCAAAATAATCTATTACTTCCTTTTGTCGATATCATTTGGCTACTAGTCGGGCTTTAAAGGTATTGAGAGTATCATCCGCGTTGTACTTCTTTCTAAATACCCATTTACATCCTATAGGTTTAGAGCCATTTGGTAAATCAACAAGTTCCCAAGTATTGTTAGACATTATTGAATTCATTTCATCTTTTATAGCATCTTTCCAAAAAATACTATCTCTTGATGACATAGCATCTTTATAAGTTTTAGGATCCGTTTCGGTTTGTAGAACATATGGTGTTGTTCTAATGACACTCTTTATATTTCCTTCAATAAGATAAAGAGAAATAAGTTGAGAGTCTATTTCATCTGGTCCTAATACTTTTTCTTTTCGAGTTCTTTTGCTTCTACGAAGTTCATTAGGATCATTAACACCTTTAGAGGATGTTTCTCCAAATGATCTTGTAGAGTTTGTAATCTCTTTATTTGATTCCTTAATATTTTTATCCGAAGATAAAGAATCCTCAAAGAGCTCTACTTCCCGTGATTCAATTATCACATTGGCCTCCAAATTCAATAATCGATATGCTTTACTGTTTGAGGCATATCCAACAAATACACATTTGATCCCTCTTGGACCAAGTTTTGTTCGTTTAGGATCGGCGTTTTTGCAATAAGCAAGACACCTCCACACTTTGAAGTAACCAATATTTGGTTTTCTTCCTTTCCATAATTCATATGGAGATACTTTTTTAAATTTTGAAGGAACTCTATTTAATATATGACATGCACTGAGTAATGCTTCACCCAAAAGATTAAATGGCAATTTAAAATATAACAATATTGCATTAATCATTTCAACAAGTATCCTATTTTTTCTTTCCGCCAAACCATTTTGTTCGGGTGTTCTAGGTGCACTACATTGATGAATTATGCCATGTTGTTCACAAAATAAGTTAAAATCACTAGAGAAGTATTCACCTCCTCTATCACTCCTAAGAATTTTTATTTTCTTATTCAAGTGATTTTCAACTTCATTTTTATATGCTTTGAAAGTTTCAAAAGCTTCATCCTTATGTTTTAATAAATAAACATAAGTAAATCTAGAACAATCATCAATAAATGTTATGAAATATCTATTTCCACCCCTTGTTAACAGACCATTTAATTCACATATGTCGGTATGCACAAGATCTAATAATTGATTTGTTCTAGTTACACTATGAAAAGGTTTCTTAATCATCTTAGATTCTACACAAGTCTTGCATTTATAAACTTTGTTTTCATCATAAGATATTAAGTCACACATTTTCATTCTTTTCATAGTATTATTGCCTATATGCCCTAATCTACCATGCCACAAAGTAAAGGAGTCAAGCATATAAGCAGAATTCACTTTATTCATATTTTTATTGTCAACGGTACATAGTTTGACCATTCCATCACTAGAATAGCCCTTTCCAACAACGATCCCATTACGGGATAATACAAGTTTACCGGATTCATAAACACTTTTGATTCCGGATTTTCCCAAAAGATCACCACTAACTAGGTTCCTATTCATGTCCGGAACATAGAATATATTAGTGAGAGTAACGGTTTTTCCGGATGTGAAGATGATGTCTACACTTCCTTTTCCAACCACTTTGGAGCGGCCTTCATTACCCATTTGTATTTCATGTCCATTTTCCAAGTCATGATAAGTTTTAAATAAATACTTATCATAACACACATGTATGGTGGCACAAGTGTCATACCACCATCCTTGAACCTTTCCTTTTATAATGTTGACTTCACATATTGTAGCCACGATGTTGTCATCTTCAATGGAGTTTATTTTATGTTCACCATTGGATTTCTTCTTATGCCTGCACACCTTGGCCCAATGACCGGGTTTTCCACAAACATAGCATGACCCATTTGGTTTTGGTTTAAACTTCCCTTTGTCCTTTTTGGGACCAAGGGGATTAAACTTTTCTTTGTTGGAGTGTTCGGCCTTTTAAATAGCATTTGCTTTTGATTTGGCTTCATAAGAATTCTCATTCTTGTCCCTCATTCTTGATTCTTCTTCAATTCGTAGATGCTTTTGTAATCGTTCCAAAGTAAAGTCTTCGGAGTTATGAAGAATCTTCTTCCGGTATCCTTTCCAAGCACTTGGAAGTTTGACAATAATTGCCCCCACTTGAAAGGATTCCGGGAGTTCTATTTTGACCGCTTTCAATTTGTTGACAAGTACTTGAGGGAGAATAAGAATATTGTCCAAAAATTTAAAATCAAAAATATTTTGTGATTAAAAATTTCTTGGTACCTTCTTCTTCTGCCTTGTATTTGTTTTCCAATTCGTTCCAAATATCTCTTGCCGAAGAAGTATTGATGTAGAGATCATATAACCGGTCCGACAAAGCATTCAAAATATGTCCACGACATATTAGTTCATCCTCTTGTCTTTTCTTCCTCTCGGCCCTTATTGCCTCCGTGTCCGTCTCCGCTGGTTCCGCTAAAGGTTCCAAATCCGGATCCAAAATGTAGAAGATCTTCAATGCGGTGAGTAGGAATTTTAACTTGTCTTGCCAACGCGTGAAGTTTGTTCCATCAAATCTATCGAGCCTCACAAAATCTTGGTTCATCAATTTGATGGTTGCAAGAGTTGTTTCATTCTCCATGGTAAATATAGTTTGAGAATGTTGGAAATGCGGTGTAGGAGAATGAAGAAAATGATACAAAACAAAAAATTGATGAAAGAAATATAAGGTTCAAACACGTAAAATACGTTGTCCTCAAACTATATTTGCACCCACCGGGATTCAAGTTTGCTTTTGGATTTATTGCAAATAGGTTTGAAGGATTAATCAAGCTTTTCCTTCAAGTTCAAATAAAGCAAAATAAGATCTTGAAACAAAAACAAGAACACTAAAATTGGAATGATGGAAATGGAATAATTTGGATATCAATCTTGATTCAAAATTGTTAAAAGTGATTTGGTATGAAGAAGAATCACTTATTTATAGATATCCAAGCACCAATTACGAATTGGTGGAGACCTCCAATTAAGGGCGTCGGTTCTTTAAAAAAATCGACGCCTTTTAATTAAAGGCGACGGTTCTTGAAAGGAACCGCCGCCTTTAAGTTAAATATTTTCCACCGACTAGGTCTTAAATCTTCAGCTGTCTTTTAATTTTGAATCCCACAGCGCTGCTAGCTAAGCTCCACAGCGCCTCACTCAACCTCGTTCATCACACTCCCCACCGTAGCCACCGTCACCTCCGATTGGTAGCGCAGCTCCGGCGCCACCATTTCTTCTTCGCCGCACACCACCCCCACCTCGCTCCCCTCTCTTTTCCTCCTGCCCCACACCCAGCCCACCGTTCATCCGTACCGGCACCTCCTCCACCGTCCCTCCCCCAGCTGCGCGTAGAGAACCCCAGCCAGCACCTCCGCCAGTGACCACCTTCCCTCCCCCAGCCGCCACCGTCCAACCAACCCGGTAATTTTTTATTTTTTAAGCTTAAACTAGTTTGTTCATTTTGTTAGTTTATAATTGAATTTATTATTTATGATTTAATATGTTCATTGATTTAAATGAACTTATTAGTCTTGTTTGAATTTGGAATTTAGATTGATTTTGAGTTAGTAGATTTATAAATTCAAATTTTGAATTATTGGAGTTTTATTGAAATTATAGAATATTACTTTTATTTTAGTAATGATTATGAGATATTTATAAATGAATTATTTGAGATATTTTGTACTTGTCGAATGTTTTGGTGAGTTGAGATGATTATGTTGTGATGATCTGAAGATATGAGCGTATATATATAGTGAATAATTAAAATGCTAAAAATGTTTGAGTTTTTAACATGTTGAGGTTGAATATTTTAAACTAGATGAAAATGTTGAAGTTCGACTGGAGTTTTATTTGAGTTTTGAATATGTTGAAATTAAAAATTTTAGTTTTATTGTGGCATTTTGATTCCCCCTACAGGTTGATTAAGTTCAATTTATAGGGGAGATTCTGTCAAGATTTTTGTAAGATTTTATAAATAAAAATGTTAATAATAAATTAAGGTAATTTCATTCGTATTAACACATGGTGAATATCTTGATATATATGTCTTGAATTAGTTACAGATAAGTAATGATTGTGAGGTATTTATAAGTGAATTATTTGAGATGTCTTGTACTTGTTGGATGTTTTGGTGAGTTGAAATGATTATGTTGTGATGATCTGGAGATATGAGCGTATATAGTGAATAATTAAAATGTTAAAAATGTTTGAGTTTTTAACATGCTGAGGTTGAATATTTTAGATTAGATGAAAATGTTGAAGTTCGACTGGAGTTTTGTTTGAGTTTTGAATATGTTGAAGTTAAATATTTTAGTTTTATTGTGGTATTTTGATTCCCCCTACAAGTTGGTTAAGTCCAATTTATAGGGAAGATTCTGTCAAAATTTTCGTAAGATTTTATAAATAAAAATGAAAATAATAAATTAAGGTGATTTCATTCGTTTTAACACATGGTGAATATCTTGATATATGTGTTATTAGATATGGATCGGCGTTGGATGTATGAGAGACGTAATACACATGAATATGTGAAAGGAGTTGAAGAGTTTACGAAATGTGCCGAGGAAAACAAAATAAAAGAAGGTGAAGAAATGCTTTTGTGTCCTTATTGTGATTGTAAGAATCTGAGAAAGTTCCGTAGCTCTGAACAAGTCAAAAGTCATTTGATCCGTTGTGAGTTTAAGGAAGGTTATGTACGGTGGATATGGGACGGTGAGAGTATACTTCCTAGGACGAGCACCGGTGATGATAATGGTGATCAAGAGGAGAATAATTTGGACCATTTATGTCTTTCATTTAAATTTTCATTTTATTTTGATTCATTGGTTATTATTTTTAGGTTCCTTCATGGGTTAAGTGAGCAAATTGGTGTTCAGTCAATTGGATTTATGCATCACAGATTGCGTCGATCAGAGTTAAAATACATGTAGAAAGTGTTGTGAGTTACATGGCTGAAACAATGAATACACTGAGATCCAAGCAATTCATTTTAGCGTCGTACTTTCAGGAGTAAGACCATTAACTTACACGTTCATAATACGTAGGAATAATTGGATGTTGCTTGCGATATGTTGTGAATCCAATACTGTGTACTTCATAGATTCAGCACAATCATGTAGGCGTAACATAGAAATCAAGCCATCATTGAATGTGTAAGTAATTATTGCAGTGTTTAGTGCATTGTAGATAAGTTTGGTTACTTTCATGAAATAATCGTTGGGAGTTTGAGGTGAAATTGATGTGTTTGTGTTGTGATTATGATAATTGTTAGGATAATTTTCAATAATATATAGGTATCTATACAGGTTGGTTACGTTCAATTTATAGGGGAGACTCTGGCAAAATTTATGTAAGAATTTTGAGTTTTATTATTATTTTTATAACTTATTCATATTTATTGAAACTTTAGGGCCTTTCGAGCATTTTGGTCATTAGGAGGCAAGAGGGCAACATCCAATGTAAATTGGAAAAAGATCTACGTATGAAAACTAGAATTTTATAAGTTGCTACAAATTCTTAAATTAGTTTAATATATATTCACCTTCATTAGATTATTAATAGTATTTTTAATTTGAAATATTCAAATTTCAGTGTCCTCAGCAACCTGAATGAGATGAGTGTGGCTATTATGTTATGAAAAACATGTTCGAGATAGTCACAGTTCATTCTCAACTTACTTCTCTACACGATGTATAAGTTATTGATGATATTTGTTTAATTATGATTTATATGTAATTGTCATAATAAATATTAATTCTTATTAATTATTTTTAGGCATTTCAAGAATTTTATTCAACAGAAGAAATTGACGAGGTTCGAAATTTATGGGTCAAATACTTCGTCGAAAAGTGTATGTAAATTTGGCTCATTTTATGTTAACATGTACAAATTTGTTAACAATATTGTGAATACAAAATTAATTATTTCGAAATTATGTTTATTGAGTTATTAAGTTTTGTTTTGCATTACTCGATTATTTATTTGTTGAAGATAATTAGTTGATGTGTATGTGATTGTTATAGTGTATATAGGTATAATGAAAATATAAATAAATGAATAATTTATAAAAAAAAAATTCATACTAAAAGGCGTCGGTTGTTATCGAAAATCGACGCCTTAAGTATACAGTTTTAGCGTCGCTACTATAGGCGTCTTCTGTACAACCGACACCTTTTCAGTTTTACAATCGACGTATTTGACTCTTATAGTGTGTTTGATAGGCGAAGTTTTCCGTGGAAAATATTGTTTTCCACGTGATTTTCCAACTTTGCGCTGTTTGGTTGCCTAAGTTTTCCATGGAATTCATTTTTCCACTTGCCTCGAAATCCGGTATTTTCCTTGTTTTGGATGAATTCGTTTTCCTAGGGGGGGGAGGAGGTTTTATTTTCCATGGAAAATCTTATACCATTTTCATTACGTTTGATCCTTTTTGTTGTTGCTAATTGATTTATTTTTTTAAAAAAAATTAACATTATTATTATTAAGTACAAACTTGTTGAAAAATGAAAAAAAAAAATAAGAAATATTATAATAGCTAAATTTTACTTTATTTTCCATAGAAAATAGTGTCAATCAAACAACAAAAGTTGGAAAATTCTTCACTTTTTCTACCTAGAAAATTAAATCAATCAAACACATAAACTTTCAATTTCCAGAAATTTAATTCCCTAGAATTCAATTCCCTGTAATTCATTTTCTTTCCACCCAATTTTCACCCTAACTATCAAACGCAGCCTTATTGTACTAGTGTTCAAGTCCCCGCTCTCCATTTTCTTGGCAAAATTTACGATTTTCAGGGTACTCTTTGAATTTAAGGTACTTTTTTCTGCACTTTAAAGGGCGGTAGAAAAGGGGTCTAAACGACGTCATATTCGTTGAAAATTGAATTGTTTATTCTCCCACTCTGGTATGTAGTAGGGATCAAAATAATAGGTTGTTAGGTTTTGAAAAAGTTAGTTTAACGTGTTTAGGTTTTCTCTCAGCAAGTCTTGGGTAAACTTATTTTAAACATTATTTTTTTTCACATTTTTCCAAATCAAATTTTAACCACCCATATTTTTTGAAACAAGTTTTTAACCTTGAATTTTACTTAAAAACAATACATAGAAAGATTTTTTCCCATTAAGTTAAATTCAAATATTATTTTCAATCACATATTTATAATTATTAACTATTAAATAATAACATATATTGTTGGATTCAATATTATTCAGAGTTGGACCTAGAAATCTTGTTCCGTGGGGACAAGATTTAAGTAAAAATATATAATTTAGAACAAATTACAGTATCTTCAATGCATTATATCAATTGGAATTGACGTAATAATGAAATTTACGAATTTTTAGAGAACGTGGATAAATTGACGGATAAGTCTTAAATTTCATCTTCAATTGTTCATTATATATTTAAATATTGTTGATTACGTGGCATTTTTTTAAATTAAAATAATAACTTATTCACAAAATGATTAATAATATTAAACTTTTCGTTATTATAAACTATAAATGTAATTTTCTCGAACTATATCTCATTTTTATATTTTATTTATGTAGTTAAATTTATTGTGAGATTTTTTTTAATTACTACAGATAAAAAAATTATTTATTAATCTTAAATTATTATTTTTTATTGTTATTTTGTTAAGACATTTCAATGACTAATATTTTATATAATTTTATTTAGCGATAATTTTTTATTGATAAATTAAATATATTGAAATGCATATATTTTTTAAATTATTAATCTTAATTTTAATATAATCATGAAAGATTTGAATGAAAGTGAAAGTAATCAAAAAGTATTCAATCAGAGATAATTTTCAACGAAAATCTTCATGCCATGAAGCCCACGTCCCTTTTCAAGACAGTTAAAATAATTGTAAAATAAATTAATACCGACTCATTCAGTTAGACTGAGCGTCAATGTGTACACGGAGCATTTGACATTGTCAATTTTTTCCAACCATGTCAGCTTAATATTGTAATTGATATTGTGCATTTGAAAAATATTTTTAATCTATTTCGTCAATTTGCTGACGTGTCAGTCTTTTTTCCCAATTGGCAAAGTGCATTGAAGATGTTCTTAATATTATTTAGTCACTATTTGATTCATTTCTTTTTTCGAACTTTTTTCTCGCATTCATTTTAAATTACACATTCATGCAATAAAATATTTTGCATAAACAAAAAAGTTTTCATCATTTCAATCATATATTCTTCAAAAAATTATTTTATTTTTTAAAACAATATCAAACGAGGGCTTGATGGAATTTGGAATGGATACATTTGGTATGTCCGTGGCTTGGAGAACACTCAAAAAAACGGGTAAAAGGTCTGGCTGACCACTCAACTTGTGGGTCATAATTGATAATTCAACTCTAATTTATTTCAAATTAATCATTCAATTTTAAGATTTGTTTCATATTGGTCACCTGACCATTCGGCTGGGGCTTTTTTTTTAAAATAATTACTATTTATAAATTACACAATTTTTCATATTACTTTTTAACCTCACATATTTTCTTTCCAATTTTAACCATACATTTTACCTTAAAAAAATAAAAATAAAAAGTCAAATAAACAAATTTTATTCAAAAAAACTGATGTCGAACGTATTGTAAATTTATTTTTAGAAAATTAGTTTTGTAATTATAAAATTTGTGTTGGTCGTCTGACACATTAAATTTGTCACCTCATTTCTACAATGGAGACTAATTAGTGATCGATATGAAACAAACTTAAATTGTAGTAGGTTTAATTTTACAAACGATCACTGAAGTTTGATTGAAATTTCAAAACAATAACTAAAGTTCCATTTTTATAGTGCTGGTCACGTAACTATAAATAGTTTTGGGAATAGTCACTCGTGAGTCGTGACTAACTTCCAAAATTAAATATGAGAAATTGAGTGTAGAATAAAGTGGTGGTTCACTTAATTCACATGTCATCTTATGATTGGTTCTATAGATTTTGAATTGAATAAGAGGGGGAAGTTCTCTTGCTTCATTAGACTTGACAAAGGAGAAAGGTGGAGAGGTAGAAGTGAGAGATGATCAATATTTCCGGCGAAATCTTGCTACCTCCTGCGAGTCTAATTTGGATATCAGTGTCTGATCTAGAAATTATGTTTAGTACGGGCGGATACTGATAAAAAAATCCAGCACGAGCGGCCTTCAGTAAAATAACTGTATTTTTAAAAAAAAATGCCAAAAATTTCTACTAAATTTTTTTTTCGGCCGGATCCAGCACGGCCGAGCGGGGCGGCTCGCCATGTGGTGGATCCGTCCCTGACGACAGTGCATTGTTTAGGTATGTTTAATTGGTCTATAACTGAGCCCAAACACAAGAGCAAGCTACTGGGATTCTTGGAACTGTTGGATCTTCTTCAAAGGTGGGGAAATGTGTAATGATCCAAAAATTTTAACGTTATTTACTATCCATTATGATGCAATAAAAATGTTTTATAATTTATGTAATTATTTTGGGATGAAAAGAAAGAGAAACGAGATTTAACGGAAGAAAAAAATATTAAATAATAAAAATTATGACAAAAACGTATTTTATGTTTATCTTTCATAGACTCGTTTGATCACTCTCGAACTCATTTGGTTACATGTGATATATGTACGGAAAATTTCTCGGAGTGAACTTCGAGAATATAAAAACGGTATGTCATTCCGACCAACGGGTAGCCCTCGGTGAATTTTTAAAGTTAAAACGGTAAAAACAGTAAGCTGAAAACAATTTTTAGTGACTAACTTCGGAAGGCAATAAATTTCTCCTCGATTATCCATTTCTTGCGTCATAAATTGGGTATGAAAGTACTTCGTGAGACCTCAGAATGTTACCAAGAAACCAATATTTTGAATTCGTTTGATACCTCAAATATTAGCTCAAAAAGGGTACCTGGAAGCTGAATTTGTAAAAGTGCAACACACACGTGTCCTCCCTACACTTAATGACTCACCCAACCTAGAATTTCCATGTTGAATCGTGTCTGAATATTGATAGATTCTAAGACATGTTAATATAATATCATGTTATTGAGTTTCTAAAGTAAAATTCTACACCATCCAAATGGAGGAAAGCCTTATAAGAAATTCTAGAATTTGACTTGACAGTGCCAAACGGGCTACAAGTATCAATACCATGTATAACATGAAGCAGGAAGATGATCATGTATTGATACATCATGAAACAGAATTTTAAGGAACTTCGTTTTAGACACTTCTGGACGGAGGTGGGTGAAATATATTTATTTGTCTACTTGATTACGTAATTTCGTTATAATTTCATATAATAGTTATGTTGTCATTAATCTTGTTGTGATATTATTATCTAATCATAGATTGCTCTTGACTTGACTTGATCTTAACTTGACCTAAGTTAAATATAGAGATCCATCAGGAGTACTTATCTTGAATGATATGAAATAAGATTTGGGTAGTCTTATGCTCTGCAGTTGCACCTTCATGTTGAACCTCTGCATCAGAAAACTATCTACTAACCAGAGATCCGTTCGGAGTAATTATCTTGACATAAACAAAGAGATAAGTTGTATGCTCTGCAGTTGTACCTTCATGGTGAATGTATGCATAAAAAAAATCTACTGACCTGACTTAACTCGTTTATATGTAACTCTCGAATATGTAAACTTGTCTCACTTGAATATTATCTTGAATATGTAAGATTAACTTGTCTATATTAACTCATGAACATATGAACTTGTCTTAACTTAACTTGGTTTGGCTTGACTGGACTTGTACTTGATTACGTGATCTTAAATGCTATTTCGGGGTACATTTAAAGTTGTTACATTGCATAAAAAGATTTCATGTTTTTCTTTATGCATTGCATAGAAAGGAATATCTTGATATTACAGTCACTCTATCCCGCTTGTCTTGATATATGTGTCACATAGTCCAAAAATTGGATCACGATGTGATTACACTTATTAATGAATTTCAGGGATCTTGACTCCTTGTTTGAAACATGTGGTATAGAAACCACGCTTATAAAAGAACTCGTGGAATAAACTCCCGCTTTAACTTGGGGTTAAATTCCCTGCTTGTGCGCGCTTGGGATAGTAGTTGATTTGTAATATGGGCCCCATTAAAAGTCATGTTCTCTTGAAAAGACATACAATTGCACCATTTATGATTATATGTACTTGACTCGATTAGATTAATATGTCAATGCATATAAACTTGAATATATTATTTTGACCTGACTTGAATAAATGTCTTGCCTCGACTTATCTTGATTAAATGACTAGAATATATGAATTAACTGGTTTAAATATATAAGACATGTTTTTACATTGATCTTAATTATATGAAGTTTGACTTGACTAAAATATGTAAAAATTGACTTGACTAGACTGGATATAACTTGAAATATCTATAATCTAAATTGACTTGACTTGAATTTAACTTGGGACTGGACTTGATTCGGATATATGGCTTGACGTGAATATAGAACTAGACTTGAATAAATGAGGTTAACTTGTCTACATGCAATAGCACATCTACACCATACTTCACTCACTAGGAAAGTTTATGTTCATTCTACGACATATTTAATATTTCAAGTAATAATAGAAATGAAATAAAAGATGTTGAGTGGATCTTCAGACGGCGAGACAGATAGCGTTGCGCTAGGTGACGACCTGTGAACTATTATGTAACGCCCCGGATTCCGCGGAGAGCCCGGGACACCACTTCGTCCTTTAAATCTGATTTTATTGCGGAAATAATTAAAAATCTCAAATATCATATTTATTATTTGAAACCTTTGAAACAACATTTTTGCGGAATAAATGAATTTATAAAACATCACATCCATTGTTTAAAAGTTAAAGCGGAAACTAAATTTTAATCAATTTAATTAAAACAATTCATAAAAATTAGTTTTAAAGTAAAGTAACGATAAATAATTAAATTGACGACATTTATGAAACAATTCAAATATTGAAATGATTTGAAAAATTATTCTTGGAACAAAACATGAATAAATAAGTTTCACTTTCAAATAAAATATTTCTAAAATCTCAATAATTGCCACCATCGCACGCCTCGCCGCCGACTCCGTCATCTGCAAAATTTGTTTTTGGAAAACTTGAGTATTTCATAGAAATACTCAGTAGACTCGCGCATAATAATCATTTAAAATTATAAATTAAAACACATAATCATGATATTCAAGTTCTCAGGTGCCTAACGATCACCAGTATTCTCATGAACATAAAAGTTCAAGTTCTCATGCATTTAAGCAAGTAATTCTCATGAACATAAAAGTTCAAGTTCTCATGCATTTAAGCAAGTAATTCTCATGAACATAAAAGTTCAAGTTCTCATGCATTTAAGCAAGTAATTCTCATGAACACAATCATACATGCTAAACTTATAATTCAAATAATTATTGATGCGCACTTTTGAAAAATGTAAATTTGTAGATTAGAGTCTACCTTAATTTTCTCGAGTATTGAGCAAGAAAGTTCTCGTTGTTCTTCTAAATGTCCAAGTGCCTCGTCTAGCATAGCTTAAAATGATAAGTCCAATTTAATACTTTAAAACTGATTTAAATGACTTTGAACTTTAGGGACTGAAATGATTATTTTTGAAAATTGAGGTAAGATTTAAAATATTTAAATTAAAGAGGACTCAAATAACTTTATTTAAAAATATAGTGGCTGAAATAAGAAATTTTAAAACTGAAGGGACTATTTTAAACTATTTTAAAACTTGAGGGACTGATCTTTAAAACATAATAAGACTAGTGACTGAATTAAATCATTTCCCAAACTTAGGGACCAAAATGCAATTTTCGAAAATTTAAATATTAAAATCAAAGTTTTTACTCCTCTCTCTCTCATTTGCGATCTGAACTCGACCGAAAGAGAGAAAAGCGAGAGAGCGGAGGAGGAGTTCTCCTCTCCTGCTGCCGGCGCCTTCTCCGGCGCAACGCTGGCACGGTGAGCAGCAAGTGACGGGAGTGAAAAAGGCGGAGTTTTGGGGTTGATTGGTGCGAAGAACCGAAACAAAATCGCGATTTAAGGTGGGCGATTTCCGGCGAAAAACCGGTGAATATGGGTCAGGAGGTCAAGGTAAAGTTTTAGACTTCTTCTATTTCTGGGTTTGGGTTTGATTTTGGTTGATTTTCGTGGGTTGGGCAGCCGTGATTTGGAGGTGACGGTGCGTTGGATGTGTGTGCGTAAATTCGGTGTTGCAGGTTGTGGTTGCGGTTGGTGGGTTGTGTGGTGGCGACTTTGGTGGTTCGATGTGGGTGGTTGTGAAATTGGGTTCGGCTAGTGGCGGTAGAGGTCTTGGCAGTGAGGGTGGTTAGTGGTTCGGTGGTGGTGATGATGATGATGATGATGGTTGATTGCAAATTGGCTAAGGCAGAATTTTGGTGCGTGGGTGTTGTTGAATTCGGCGTGACTCTTGGTCGATTGGTGTGGTTGAATTGTGGAGTTCGGTTGATGGAGGCTCGATGGTGTTTGCTTCGAGTGTTCTTCGATTTTGTATTTCAAATCGTTGTGGGTTCTGGAAATGTTTGTAATTGGTGATGATGGATTCGGCCTCGGATTGGTGGTGGCTGAAACTTGATACTCTGGTGGTGTTGTGGCTTGGGTTCGTATGTAAATTGGAAATTGAGCAGTGGCGGATTGGTCATGGTGGTGATGGTGTTTCCGGCGGTTAGGTCTGGGCAGTAGGTGGTGATGGTAGTGGTTGCGGGTGATGATGAAACCGTGTGGTGATGTTGGGTTCGAAAATGGTGGCTGCAGTGTGAGTTCGTGAGGGAGGGGAATAGGAAGGTATATGTATTGATTGTCTTCAAAATGGTAAGCTAGAGTGGGGGAAGAATTGAGGGGAATTTACATGGGGCAATGGCAAATTGAGGGGAAAGAATTTTGGGAATTAATTTGATAAAATCTTGCTGTGTTTAGCTTTCAATTGTTTTGGTAACTTGGCAAGTTCTGAGGTTTTGGTTTAGGCAAGCTGAGGGAATTTGCAAAAGGATTAAGGTTAATTGTGAAGTTGGAGTGGATTGTGGATAGTGTAATGTGAGAATGAAGATGGAAAAGACTACATTATGTTGAATGTCTGTGGCTCGTTGGAGGGTAATATGTATTGCTTGTTTGTTGTCAGATGGATGAGTAAGGAAAATGGTTATTGATGGAAATTGGGAAAGGATTTTGGGATAAAATGAATGTGAATTGGGGATAAAATATTTTGGATTAAAATACATAAATAAATAAATAATGAAAATAAGATACTTTTATAAAAATTGAAATTGAACTACGATAAATTTAAATAAATTAGATTTTCACTTAAAATGGTTAGGCGAAAATTTGTTTAAAATAATTGGGTCAAAGTTGTAGCAACATATTTTTAAATAATATTTAAATTAGTCACGGAAAATTCTCGGTCGCTACAACCCTACCACCTTAAAATAATTTCGTCCTCGAAATTTAAAAATTTTCTTGATTTAAAATAATTGGATACTTCAAAATTTCTTCTTTCTTAAAATTTTAAAATAATTAATATGACTAGACGAGAGCGCTGGTTTTGAATAATAATTGTTAAGGTTGGAGAGTCGTAGCGACAAGTTTGATAAAACAAGTCTTTTAAGTTTGAAAATTTCTCGATCGCTACAACCTTCTCCACTTAAAATAATTTCGTCCTCGAAATTTTAAACTTTCTTGATCTAAATATATCTGGTTATTAAGCCAGACTTCTTTCTTCTTTCTTTTTTCAAGTAGTTTCAGCACTACCTTGTCTACCCCATTGGACTTTGACTAGAGAAATCTCTTTACTAATCTCTACTATTTCTTTAAGAAATCATAACGCACCATAATAATCAATCATTATGAAGTCTATCCTCATTCTTCTCAAGCTTTTTATAACGAATGACCCAAGATCAATTGTAACATTTCAACTCACATGAATATTTTTTCCGTGTAATATGCCTAATAGCATGTTATCCACAAATCAGCATAATATCATTAGCTTATCGAGAATCTATTGGTATTTCCTATGTATGCCTGAAATGATCATATAACTCCACATTTACATTGATACTTAATCGATTGCACACTTCACCAATCACGATGTTTATAAATAACAATCTCCAAAATTATCAAAACTTTAACTCCAAATTGATACTCCGTTCAAGACTTCACTCATGCTAACATAAGCCGCAACGTAAATAAACAACCAATAACTCTCAACCAACTTATATTTGAAAAATAATATTTCCTCATTGTTCAAATGTCAACCAAAATTTCCCTTTCATAATCTCGAAGTGTCTCCAACAAAATCCTCAAATGTTCCTCATATTGTTTACTATCTCTAGGATAAACCAAAATACCGTCCATGAATACAATGAAAAAACATATCCAATTAATGTTGGAAAATTCAGTTCATTATTTCCATAAATATTGTCAGTGGTTATTTATTCAAAACTTTAAATCCTTTCATCCAAATATCAATCAAATACTTAAGCAAGAAGACAAAACTTAACCCAATAATAAGTCTAAGCATCACTATATTATCAAAAACCCAAAATTCAATTCTTTCTTCTTGCTACTATAAGCTTCAACTTCATATCAAATTCCACAATTAAATCTCTGATGTTTGTGTACCATAACCTAATTCAATCATGACCTAGTCTCCAAATTCGATTTAAATCACTATTTTCCCATAAAATGATCAGAGTTAAAAGCATCAATCATGACAAATATAAAGTAACCCTTTTCGTCTGATGCAACATCTACGTACATAGTCTGATATCCCTTTGATAGGAGCATACACTAGATCTAAATTCTTCGGTTGACTTCTTGTGAAAGGTGCCATGTCCTAAACAAATTATGCAAAGTCCGATTATGCGGGGTTTATCCATTTCTCTTAGTTAAAATTACGAGGACGTAAAAAAAATATTTTAAAAACTCTTTCAAATTATGCTCAAACTCGTTTTCTTTCTTTCTTTCTTATTTCGGATACAAAAATCTTTCTCATTCTTTCTCATCAAATTCTCAAAATACTTCATTTCTCATGTATCCGAAATCATCATCACATAAATTTCATGATAAAATCATTTACCTTCGGAGTTGGCGGAGCGAACGATGGCAGTGGCAAAAGTCGTCAAAACATTGTCGTCAAAATATTATTTATTATTATTTTTCTAAAAAAAAAATTCTCTTTTCAAAATTTGCAAGTCTACAGAAACGTAGACCCGCTCTGATACCACGCTGTAACGCCCCAGATTCCGCGGAGAGCCCGGGACACCACTTCGTCCTTTAAATCTGATTTTATTGCGGAAATAATTAAAAATCTCAAACATCATATTTATTATTTGAAACCTTTGAAACAACATTTTTGCGGAATAAATGAATTTATAAAACATCACATCCATTGTTTAAAAGTTAAAGCGGAAACTAAATTTTAATCAATTTAATTAAAACAATTCATAAAAATTAGTTTTAAAGTAAAGTAACGATAAATAATTAAATTGACGACATTTATGAAACAATTCAAATATTGAAATGATTTGAAAAATTATTCTTGGAACAAAACATGAATAAATAAGTTTCACTTTCAAATAAAATATTTCTAAAATCTCAATAATTGCCACCATCGCACGCCTCGCCGCCGACTCCGTCATCTGCAAAATTTGTTTTTGGAAAACGTGAGTATTTCATAGAAATACTCAGTAGACTCGCGCATAATAATCATTTAACATTATAAATTAAAACACATAATCATGATATTCAAGTTCTCAGGTGCCTAACGATCACCAGTATTCTCATGAACATAAAAGTTCAAGTTCTCATGCATTTAAGCAAGTAATTCTCATGAACATAAAAGTTCAAGTTCTCATGCATTTAAGCAAGTAATTCTCATGAACATAAAAGTTCAAGTTCTCATGCATTTAAGCAAGTAATTCTCATGAACACAATCATACATGCTAAACTTATAATTCAAATAATTATTGATGCGCACTTTTGAAAAATGTAAATTTGTAGATTAGAGTCTACCTTAATTTTCTCGAGTATTGAGCAAGAAAGTTCTCGTTGTTCTTCTAAATGTCCAAGTGCCTCGTCTAGCATAGCTTAAAATGATAAGTCCAATTTAATACTTTAAAACTGATTTAAATGACTTTGAACTTTAGGGACTGAAATGATTATTTTTGAAAATTGAGGTAAGATTTAAAATATTTAAATTAAAGAGGACTCAAATAACTTTATTTAAAAATATAGTGGCTGAAATAAGAAATTTTAAAACTGAAGGGACTATTTTAAACTATTTTAAAACTTGAGGGACTGATCTTTAAAACATAATAAGACTAGTGACTGAATTAAATCATTTCCCAAACTTAGGGACCAAAATGCAATTTTCGAAAATTTAAATATTAAAATCAAAGTTTTTACTCCTCTCTCTCTCATTTGCGATCTGAACTCGACCGAAAGAGAGAAAAGCGAGAGAGCGGAGGAGGAGTTCTCCTCTCCTGCTGCCGGCGCCTTCTCCGGCGCAACGCTGGCACGGTGAGCAGCAAGTGACGGGAGTGAAAAAGGCGGAGTTTTGGGGTTGATTGGTGCGAAGAACCGAAACAAAATCGCGATTTAAGATGGGCGATTTCCGGCGAAAAACCGGTGAATATGGGTCAGGAGGTCAAGGTAAAGTTTTAGACTTCTTCTATTTCTGGGTTTGGGTTTGATTTTGGTTGATTTTCGTGGGTTGGGCAGCCGTGATTTGGAGGTGACGGTGCGTTGGATGTGTGTGCGTAAATTCGGTGTTGCAGGTTGTGGTTGCGGTTGGTGGGTTGTGTGGTGGCGACTTTGGTGGTTCGATGTGGGTGGTTGTGAAATTGGGTTCGGCTAGTGGCGGTAGAGGTCTTGGCAGTGAGGGTGGTTAGTGGTTCGGTGGTGGTGATGATGATGATGATGATGGTTGATTGCAAATTGGCTAAGGCAGAATTTTGGTGCGTGGGTGTTGTTGAATTCGGCGTGACTCTTGGTCGATTGGTGTGGTTGAATTGTGGAGTTCGGTTGATGGAGGCTCGATGGTGTTTGCTTCGAGTGTTCTTCGATTTTGTATTTCAAATCGTTGTGGGTTCTGGAAATGTTTGTAATTGGTGATGATGGATTCGGCCTCGGATTGGTGGTGGCTGAAACTTGATACTCTGGTGGTGTTGTGGCTTGGGTTCGTATGTAAATTGGAAATTGAGCAGTGGCGGATTGGTCATGGTGGTGATGGTGTTTCCGGCGGTTAGGTCTGGGCAGTAGGTGGTGATGGTAGTGGTTGCGGGTGATGATGAAACCGTGTGGTGATGTTGGGTTCGAAAATGGTGGCTGCAGTGTGAGTTCGTGAGGGAGGGGAATAGGAAGGTATATGTATTGATTGTCTTCAAAATGGTAAGCTAGAGTGGGGGAAGAATTGAGGGGAATTTACATGGGGCAATGGCAAATTGAGGGGAATTAATTTTGGGAATTAATTTGATAAAATCTTGCTGTGTTTAGCTTTCAATTGTTTTGGTAACTTGGCAAGTTCTGAGGTTTTGGTTTAGGCAAGCTGAGGGAATTTGCAAAAGGATTAAGGTTAATTGTGAAGTTGGAGTGGATTGTGGATAGTGTAATGTGAGAATGAAGATGGAAAAGACTACATTATGTTGAATGTCTGTGGCTCGTTGGAGGGTAATATGTATTGCTTGTTTGTTGTCAGATGGATGAGTAAGGAAAATGGTTATTGATGGAAATTGGGAAAGGATTTTGGGATAAAATGAATGTGAATTGGGGATAAAATATTTTGGATTAAAATACATAAATAAATAAATAATGAAAATAAGATACTTTTATAAAAATTGAAATTGAACTACGATAAATTTAAATAAATTAGATTTTCACTTAAAATGGTTAGGCGAAAATTTGTTTAAAATAATTGGGTCAAAGTTGTAGCAACATATTTTTAAATAATATTTAAATTAGTCACGGAAAATTCTCGGTCGCTACAACCCTACCACCTTAAAATAATTTCGTCCTCGAAATTTAAAAATTTTCTTGATTTAAAATAATTGGATACTTCAAAATTTCTTCTTTCTTAAAATTTTAAAATAATTAATATGACTAGACAAGAGCGCTGGTTTTGAATAATAATTGTTAAGGTTGGAGAGTCGTAGCGACAAGTTTGATAAAACAAGTCTTTTAAGTTTGAAAATTTCTCGATCGCTACATATTATATGTGACCTATGAGCTATAACCTGTGACCAATAAATATTGATATGTGAAATATAACATATGATTTGTGAATACATGTGACCTAAATATTTTGAACTGTTACTTGTGACCCATACGTCGGAGATGGTGTGACTTGTGACCTCTAAAACAAATAACTTGTGACCTAAATATTTTTGAAGTGTGACATGTGACTTAATGCATCAAATGTGACATGTGACTCGAACATTTCAAGTATGACCTGTTTCTTAGTGCATGAAATGTGGCATGTGATTTGAACATTTCAAGTGTGACCTCTAACATAATGCAACAAACAGGTTGTTCACTAAATGAATTGTGAGGTGACATAATTAATGTGTCCTATACCCTATAGCATGTGACTTGAATTTTAACCTGTGACTTTAACACGTGACTTATAATTGTGACTTTAACATGTGACATATGACCACCTAAAAACAACCACCATCGCTTCACATCAAACAACCACCACTGTCTTGTGACATGAGAACATGTTGTGACCTGTGACTCATGAACAGTGACGAATCTAGAAAATCAATCCAGCATGAGCGGACACTACAATGTAAGAGGAAAAAAAATTTCAACACCAAAATTAAAAGGTAAAAAAATTTTTTTGGCGGATCCAGCCCGAGCGGCTGAACTCCCTAGCCGAGGGCTGGATCTGTCCCTGCTCATGAACATATTAATTATGACACGTGACTTGTGATATGTGACCTTAGAATGCGATATTTGACCAGATATATGAATTTTTATATGTGGCTTAAACTATTAAGTGTGGCCTATTGAAATTGATACGTGACATGTAACTTGCAACACAAAGTGCGACATGTGATAGTCGCAGCAACTGTCGCCGCCGGCACCACCACCACCATTGTCCCACTATAACCACCATTGCCCCAGCCAAGATAAGAAAATACAGTTTCTTGCAGTTGATAAAACCCACAAAGACTTTCAAGATAGTCACCAGTCACTTAATTCAACTGCCCCACGACTACCCCAATCGTGCATTACAGAACATTTTACGGCAACAACCACAAACTACCGCACAACACATCCATTGAACCACCGTTGCCTCACTCCCCCCACTGCATCCACAATCATAAACCACAGCACTACACATCAAAGTAACCGACAAAAGGTCTAACCAATCAAGCTTTAACAAAACCGACTGGAGAACTCCAAAAGCAATTGCCTGGGATTCAAGATGTAGAAATCAGAGAAGGAAAAATACCCAGTAAGTGAAGAAAATTGAACAACCAGATCTGATAGAGCAAAAATGGCCCGCGGAACCGAGGAAAATCTTACCAATCGGACTTAGTGGAGTCGATTGGAGAGTTCAGGGTCTCTCTGAAATGTCTCTAGAGAGAGAAAGTCTAAGAGGAGATTGAAGAGTTCTGTGGACGACGTTTTTCGGTAGATATATTCGCTGACAAAAATCTGACCCATCGAAATTAATGGAGCTAGCTGGAGAGTCTCTCTGAAATGTTTCTAGAGAGAGAGTCGGAGAGGAGAATAAGGACGTGATTTTCCAATAGATATAATAATATTATTAGGTAAAAAATAAAATGAATTAAGACCTGATTCATGAACTATTAAACTTATATCTTGATTTATTAATTGTCAATTTTAAAAGCTAGCCTAGCTGTAATTTTCACATAAAATAATATTCACACAAACCCAAAAAGATTTCATACTTTTTTTATCTACACAATCTCCAAAAAAAAAAAAAAAACTATTACAAATTAGATTAGTTGAAATAATGGATCTCAAACATGCACTTAATCTATCTCATACTCTTTAAAGCTATTCTATCCAGATCAAGTCACTCATGCAACATTCTCATAAAATATTAACTCAAGAACCCAAACAAGAGTGGCGAGCAGCTACTTTTTATGGACAAAAGGATGTTAAAGTACCGTTTGCCATAAACAAACCCACACCTAATGTTGCTCTACTTTTTTTTCCACTGACAAAGGTTCTCCAAGTTCACCCAAGCGGGCCAACCCTATTTTCTGCAGAATGGGAACTCGAATCTGAGGTAATTATAACGTGAAATTTCTTGAACAATATTTGCTTGGAGTGAAATAAAAGCAAGCATTTTCATACACAGCACCCACCGACCCAATACACAGAGAGAGGGAGATAACGTTCACGTCAACCTTCCAGAGTAAAAATTCCCATCACCATTTTGATTACTTTTTTCCCCCATTGCCCATCTTACCCAACACTGAAAGAACCCTCCCACCAAAGTAGTAAAGAACAATGCAATCCTGAATTCCCCTCTCACATGTACAAAGGTTTAACCTTAAACACAATCTAAGGATATTCTCCATTTCCATTTCCATGTCTCTCAATCTCATTTCCAGTTTCTACTCAAGTTTCCCATTCCAGAAATAACCAAAAAAAAAAGATTTTAGCGCGCGGCCTTGAATTTTTCTAGGCTCGCGAAACTCGTAACATGGCGGCAAAATCAGATTTTGCACAGAAGCTACTGCATGATCTTCGTCTGCGTAAGGAACGGATGGCTGCAAATCAAAATTCAGGCCAAGATTCTAAACAAATGTCTACAGGTACGTAGGCGTAGCATGTCATTTCCAGTATAATTACAGACAAGAATTCAGTTCTTTTAACATGTTCAACAAAAGTAGATTGGTTTCATGATTTTTGAAGGACTAATTCTAGCTGGTAAGATTTCACTGTGAAGAAACATATCAGTAAATGAATTAAAGAAACTGTTCACCTGTCATTAATTGTTGTTGTCTTGTTCATTGGTCCTATTCATTTTTCCATACCTTTTTTGCCTCTCTCTCTCTCTCTCGCGGGGTTAAAAAAACTTGGAATATCACATGAGGACTGTCTGAGGTGACAGCATTGGCTCCTTTCGACTTCCAAGTAAATCCAGTCTTTCTGTTCAGAATATTTCTGCAAAGGTATCCTATGAACAAGACAACGTGTTTGTTAGTTGTTGCGCAATATTAGACAGTACCAGAACTGATCTGTTGCCCGATTGTCGGTCCCGACATACAATGTACAAATGTCACATGGTATATATACATTCGCTGTCAGACATGATATATTGCCACACGGTGAGTAACATATCATTTCCGTAGACGGTACTCGATACTACAACGAATTACAAGAATTTAGCTTATTTTTCGTAGTATACCCGTCTGAGTGGTGTCTTATCTATCAAACATACTATTGAGGAAGACATTCTTTCTTGCTGATATTCTCTCTCATAAAAGTTAAATCCGATAATCGGCACGGAGAGGCGAACTGTTTCCAGAGGTGGGCTTCAAAAAGAAAATAAAGTGTTACTTGGTATGTAAAAATGGGGTCATTTGGACCTTATGGTTATAATGCTTGCGTAAGATAGATACAAATCTGATACTCAGGTTGGCCGTTGGACAAATGACAAACATGTAATCAATTTCTTTGTCTTACCCTGTGTTAGTTTGTGTGCACGTGAATTCCCACAAATATTCTTACCTTTTTTTCTCTTGTGCCATCTTGTCTCGACTTGACAGCTGCGTACGCAAATCATGGGCGAACTTACGGTGGCGGTCGACAAACGAAGGCCTCACAATCTGTAAGCTTCCGTTTGGTAAATTGTTGTTTATAAACAATCAAGCGGTAACACTTTTTTTAACCATTTTCTTTTGAAAAGTCAATAATTTCGGCTAGTCAAAGATTCTCACATTCTCATTTTACTGATGATAGAAAATTGTACATCATTCCGGGAAGGTACATGGACTAATTCATTCGATTGCCATGCCGTATTTTCCTACAGGCTAGTTCCAGAACGGGAAACACACTCAGAAAATCTAATGCAAGCAACAGGGCAATCAATATTGAAGAATCTTCAAAACAGATTGTTCTCTCTGACAGAGGCCAAGGCTCCAGACAAGCAGGAGATCTCTCAACAGCCATAGCTTTTGCCCTCGAAAACGGTGGAAAACTCAAAATCACCTCTTCAAGCAACAATCCACTGGTGAATTTTTTCAACCGATTCAGTCGCAGATCAGTAGACTCTGGAAAGATGAAAATAAGCAATAAGCAGAGTTTTTCGACCAATCAGTTCCCCACTGTCTCTCATATTCATATAACTGAAATATCAAAAGGAATACAGAAGCTGAACCAGATTCTAAGCGCTTGTTCCAATGGCCATAATTTCGATAGGAACTCTATACAAGTTGGGAAAGAACTGTTGAAAGGGGCAATGGACTTGGAAGAATCCTTGAAAATGCTGGTAAACCTGCAGGAAGCTTCAGATTACATGATCAGCCCTCAGCAAAAAAATCGTATTAAGCTACTTGACGAGGAAGAAGACGATGAAGACAACAACAATAACATGGTCGACAAGAGGATAGTGGATAGGCCGAGATTCTCTTTCGATAAACACGATAAGAACTCGTATGTTTCGAGAGATTCTAGCCAGAATGCTATTTCCCAGCAACTGATGGTCCTAACATATCCAGCTGAAAGCCCTAAACAACTTTTAAGTGGCTCAAAGAATGCTCCACATAAGAGGTCTGCTAGCTGTGTTCCGGATTTAAATTCTCGTTCTGCATATGCGAAGCCTAAAAATCACTCGGGTTCACCACAATGTACACAAGACAAAGGGAGAATGTCGAACGTCATTGCGAAACTTATGGGACTCGAAGAACTTCCGCAAAAGGATGATTCAAAGTTTGTGCAAAAAGACTCGAGCCCAAAAAAGAAGGAAGGGAAAGTTTCGAACAAAACTTCAAAGTCGCCTCAACCACTCAATAGGGACGGAAAGAATGGATCACCTCTTGGTACTAATAAAAAGTTGATTCAAACCAACAATGCACCAGCAACTAGGGATACTAAATTTGATTTTGAAATAGAGAAGAATCAAGTTAATTCAAATGGCATCTCTGGAATGGTAATTCCTGGTAAAAATCCACCGCGCCAAGACATGAAAATACAAGGAGGTGGTGTGGATTCCCCATCAGGCCCAAAAACAGATACCATTGCGACGAACAAGCAGAGAAATCGCATCAGTGAACGAAATCAAGTTCCGGGATTTCAAAATTTCCTGGAGAGCAAGACAGAAGAGAATGTTACAAAATACAGAGAAAGGAAAACTACAGATACACGAGGAAGCAATACAATCTTGAACACTGAACTGCAACAGAAGCCACAACAAAAACTCAGAAAACCAGAAGCTGAAATAGCACAAGAAACTATTGACTTAGATCACCTGACAAAAAGCAGTGGAAATGCAGTCCTTCATAATAATCCACAAAAGCTGCAGGATGATCAAGAACTGCATCAAGTGCCGGTGCCTACAAATCGTTCAGAGAGCAAGAGTCAAGCAGAAAAAACTGGGCAGCAGCTTCTGAATCAAAATCTGCAGCCCAAAAATCGTAAAGGGCATCAAGTGGAACGCATGATTGTATCTAAACCCAATAGCAAAGTAACAAGTTTGCAGAAGAAACAATCAAATGCTAAAGCTACACCAGCTAACAGAAAATCTAGCAAACAATTGGAAAAGGTGCCCTTGAAAGATTCACCAAACAGCAGACAACAGTATGATTCCAGAAATACTACCTCTTATAACTCCAAGGTCGATCTGAAAAATTCCACGAAAGACCACCAAAGTCAAAACTCATCTACCAAAGAACTAGAAAACGAGACACAAAAACAACGGGATAGAACTCCTCTGCTTGCACAAGAGAAGCCTATCGACTTATTATTACCCACACAGAAGGATATTTCTGCGCAACTTCGTAGAAATGAGAAGCATCCGAAGATAGACGTAGTGATGACTAGAAGAATTGGAATGGTGAATCACTCGATAAGACCACTGAAACATTCAACTGTCATGTTACAAGATGTGAAACAGCAGAAGCCAGACCAGCTCAAGGAAGAAGTAGCCCTTAGTAGATGTAAAGATTCAGAAAGAAGAGATGAACCGCTTAAACAGTCAGACAAGCTGCAAAATGACTGCCAAACACAGAAAAGTCTGCACATGCTAACTCCAAATGACAGTGTAAGTTAATAGAATAACCTAGACAATAAAAGTTGAGTTCATGTATATAAACATGCCTTTAGGAAGAATATCTTAAAAGTATGTGTTGTTGGCCTTTTACAGTGTCAAGATTTAGTCTTGAAGCCCGGTAAAGTTATTGATGATTACCAGAATGGAGATCAACCTTATGCTTTTACCAAGGAGCACGAACTTGAAGAATGCATTCAACCAACAGGTAAGTATATAATTCTATCTGTTTCAATTCTTTTATGGAGTCATCACTCTCTATGTCAAATGAGTGCCCCCTAGTTATTAAGCCTCTTCTTTATCCTCAAGCCCATCCCTACTTTTTACTTCAAAGAAAGAACTGCAAGCCCCACCCAGAATTAAGATCATCAAGGGGAAAAAAAAGTATATGCAGATTCATTGGTTCAACTTAACGCAGCGTAGCCATTTAGATATAGGGTTCTAAAACATAAAATCTAGTATAAACCAACTAATAAAACATAAAACCTAGTCTAAGAGCCCGTTTGGTAACGGTTCAAACTCAATCTCAATCTCAACCGTCCATTCTTAGTCAAGTCCATATATTTTGACTTTTCAAACTTTTTTAAACCATGCATCCATATTAAAAAAATAAATCAAAAAATTTCACATTACCAAACAAATTCTAAATCAACTAAATTGAAAAAATTCGAAATAAACTAAACGATAGAAATAACACTAAAATATTAAAAAACTGTTTACGAGGCCTAAACGAACTCGGATGGCTAAAACCATTCCTACATCACACCATTTTCTTTCCGAAAATGTATTATGAGCCCAAATCTGAGCTTGAACACAAACCTACAATTTATGATTTTGCCATTTTCGGCCTAATTGTTCCTCAATCCATTCAGTCATTTGTTCTACGTTACAACTAAAAGACATTCATTTCCTCAAGCCTATAACCTCTGAAACCATCAGAAGACTAATTTACAGTAAGGGGCCTTTTGTAAATTTCGACCATATTTATCTTCACGAACACTACAGTGCTTCCAGCATAGTAATATTTGGAGATCCTGTAGTTAAAATCAGTTGCACAATGATGGCACATCTAATGTACTGATAATTAATGATGTATAATAGTTGACACTGCAGGAGTCCACGAAGAAGGCTTGGAATTATGTAAATTTTCCCAGCACGCGTACAAGAAACCTCCCCCGAGACAAGAGCAACTAACGGAATCTGAAAAGTACCTAAAAGAGATGCTAATCACGAGTCATTCATTTCTAGATGTGGCAGAAACACTTTTCAGGCTCGATTTATCCGAGATCTTTGTTCATGCTGGTGATCACAACAATGAAGATGCAAACCTGAAGCTCATATTGGATTGTGGATATGAAGTAATGAAGAGAAAAGCATGGAGACAAGAAATCACATTGCATCCCTATGCAAATACTTCAATCAGTTATACAAAGGTAAGGTCCTTCGATGATTTGGTAAAGCAACTCTGCAAAGACTTCGAAATGCTGAAGATATACGTGGACAATGGGAATGATGAATGCGATGTAGCAGACTACCTGTATAAAATGCTAGATAGAGACATCCATAACAGGGACCTAGATGTTAATTGCGCGTGGGATTTTGGATGGGAAGACACAATGTTCGGATTCCCTGAACACGACTATATCATAAAGGACGTGGAGAAGCACATGCTCAATGGACTCTTGAATGAGATCACCGATGATCTATTGGTTGTAAGTGTTTTGGCTTGATTGTTTAGAGAAAACTGGCCTTGTTTAGCTATCACATACATAATTATAGTTGAATCCAACTTATTTTGTCAGAAGAAACAGTCCGCTCGAGTTGAAAAATGAGGTTTTTGCACAGAGTGAAATAAATTACAATGTTATTGAATCTTTCGTTCGTTATCCAGTAGCATTCTTGTGAAAATAATTGCAAGTGTGTTATATTGTCAAACAAGTAGTAAAGTAGACTTGTTGAGTCCGAATTATCATTCTAGAAGACTGTATTAATCAATGAATAGTTTCAATGCATCTAATATAGACTAGTGAAAATAAAAGTAAAATTGATTTTGAATGCTGGAATAACTTCGAATTAAAAACTGACAGTTAAGAAAACAATTGACAAACTAATTAACACGAGGATCAAGATTTTATTTAATATAAGATTGCCTAAACATAAGCAGTTTGGGAGTCTAAGAGGTATAAAG
This sequence comes from Ligustrum vulgare, assembly GCA_963555705.1. NCBI lineage: Eukaryota > Viridiplantae > Streptophyta > Magnoliopsida > Lamiales > Oleaceae > Ligustrum > Ligustrum vulgare. The sequence goes on from OY743177.1 coordinate 11,343,929, forward strand.
ATCATTTTATAGGCTATGTTTTACAGATCGTTTATAAACGGTATTGTTTATAAATAACGACTTTGGCCATATTTCGGTGGTCCATTTTTTTTTAAAAAAGTAAAAAATGATGACGGAAATAACTGACAAACCGAAATTGTTGGTTTTAAAAAAAAAAACAATCTAATGAAATGTTGTACCGTGTCTGCTTTAAAACAATATTTATAAGCAAACTTTTATCAAACAGGGAATTATGAAAAAGAAATTCCTTGCACATTATTATACAACATTTCAAGCAAAACTTGCCATAGAAGATAAATTTTTCAAGGCTACTAAATGTGCTGATTTTATATCAAACGGGACTGCAAAAATTGCTGTGCAAAACTACCATATAATGCTAAATTATTACTAATTTATCCAAAACAATCCTGTAATCATTTGAGTACCTTTCATCCAAAATTCCAACTTTGCGTATTCATCTCTTTCCCTTTCAAAGTTTCTCTTTCAGATGCTTCAATTGTGGAAGTCATGGAGTATAATGGTAAATAACTACATGCAAAATAAATACACGGAAAATCTTGAGAAAAATGGTGTTCGAATTCCACGTTCAACATATGTTCAAAGAAAAAGAAAAAAAAACCCTTTGTTTGTGAGACCCAGTAGAAAAAAGTTTTCAATTTAACCCCCTGTTTGATCTCATTTTTTCAATTCTTTTTTTTTTTTTCATACTCATTTTCAACCACACATTTATACAATAAAATATTTCATACATAAATCAAGAAATTTCCTTACTTTTTAACCATACATTCTCCAAAAAATACTATTCAAAACACTAATTTCTCTTTAAAATGAGAATCAAACAGGGTCGAGGTTTAAAATTATTTTATGAAATAATATGAAGTTAAGAACGAGTTTTGAAAATAATGGATCTCAAACAAGGTCCCCCATACAACTATTCCATTTTATGTGTTTATGTAGTTTTTACCCTGATTTAGCATTTGTTCGGAGTTATGTTTATATACTATGCATCCAAATCGGAGACATATTTGGCGGTAGGTTTATGCAGACTATCTGATGGACAGTACAGTCCTATTCTAAAAAGGTGTATAGGTTTTAACAAGTGGCAATTTTAATCGGACCATATGAATGCACAAACTGAAGAAAAAACAGGTCGCAATTGTTGGAAAAAATCAAATTTCCCACCCATATCGTTCTAATACCACGGTTGGGACAAATAATCAATTTTCAACCATACTTAATAGCGAAACAATATAAATCAAAATAACAGACAAATAAGAAAAACAAAACAAGAATTTAACGTGACTCAGCTGACTGTCGACAATCACGAAAGAAGAACGCTTTTATTGATAATGAAAGAAACTCACTCATACAATTTTTCTCTCATTCTAACAACTTCTCTCTACCCTAAACAAAACTAAAAACTAGAAGAACAACGCACGCAGTATCTCAACTCGTACCGTTTTCTTCTAATTCATCACATCCATAATTTATATCATCGACAATGAATTCACAAGACAGTCAATTCTCAATTACTGTCCGTGTGCAATCTATCTCAAGAACACAGAACATGCACCCCGATAATCTCTTTAGTCTCTCTATCGTATGTCATCAACACCATGGTAGACGATTATCATTCTCTACCCATGTGTACACTCCACCACAATACTCAATGCAATATACAACACAACACAACATCACTAGCCAAATGTGCGTGCCTTAGGGCAGGCGCCTCCTTTTTTCCTCCTCTTTTTCTCTCTGTTTCACGCTGCCCTTCTTCTAATTTCCTTCCAGTCGACTGCCTCTCTCCCTCAAAATATAACCAGCCTGCTCTCAATCTCTAATTCGACCCAAAGCTGTTAATTTTAATTCCTTCAAAGTGCACAAAGCAGACCACCACTTAGTCCAAAGAATCCTCCTCCCCGTTAGTGGTCTTGTGTATATCTATTCCAAGAAAAATCCCAAGCAGCCTATGTTAGAAAATTTTATTACAGATAATAATTTATCTATAATCTGAATAATCATCATGTTGGAATTATCAAAATTAAATAACTTAAGCGGAAGCGTACCTTAATCAAACGTGATTCACGATGAACAATTCGGTTGGTTGGATCTTCTAAATCAATACGTAGTCCTTATTTTCTCTCTGATGATGGGATGTCAGACAAGATGAACAGTACGTAGGATTCAGGGACCATAACCGACTTTATAAACTGAATTGCCAATTAACCTAATCCGGCCCATCATGAATTAGGTAATGGCCTGGTATCTACACATAAAAGCCCATACATTTAATTGGATACATTAAAGCCCGATATTTATTAAATCCTTATTAGATCACTTTAAATGGGCTTAACCAAAATTGATAGCCTTTTATTCAATACACAATAATTCACATATAAGCCCACACGATTGATTATAATCCTTACAATCTCCCACTTGGGCTATATGTGTAACCTTACAATTGTGTATCAATCATAACCTTATGAGTACTCAGAATTTTGCTATCATTACTGAATGTATCCCCAAACAATCCGGTCCATCAATTATATCAACATAGGATCAAAGCGGCTTTCGCTACATTAATCGTAACTAAACCTTCAATGGTCACGTATATCGACATAACTGAATGACATGGATCAAGTATGGATGTGTAGCATGAAAATTACATGTAATGTGATCTTCAACATGCCTATTTCCAACTGGTCCAACTTTAGTGAGATCATCCTTAAACAAGTTCAGAGATAATAAACCTGAAACCTTACAGCTGTAAACAACTTTAACTTTAAACTGTATCCGAAAGGACAATAAATGTGTCTAATGCACCCAAAATACAAACTCCCACTGAAACCGAATATCCTTAAGAAATACAACACCCATATGAGTAATGTACTCATGAAAGACCTTGGGTTGTAATACTTTAGTAAGCGGATCCGCAATTATGGAGTTTGTCCCAATGTGCTCTTATTGACACATGTCCACTCTGAACTGTATTCTTCACAACCAGGAACTTATGTCAATGAATTTTGACTTAGTTGAGTTCTTGTTGTTACTGGAATATAAATCTGCTGAGTTATTGTCACACTATAACTTTAGTGGTCTTTCTATACCATTCAGAATACGCAGCCCAGTGACAAAATTTCGCAGCTATATTCCATAATTAGATGCCCCCAAAATTGCTACAACTGTGCTGCCAAGTGAAAGAAGCTAAAGTGTCTGTTAAACACTCCATCCGAAAATAGCTCCTCCAACCAGCAGATAAATGTAGCCTTATGTGGATCTTTTACATTCTTGGCATCTAGTAAAAATCGGAATCATAATACCATATGATCTCCAACTGATTCGATTTTCTGTATGTGAGCATGTAATCTTTTGTTCTCTTTAAATACCTTATAACCCATGTTTGGCTGCTTTCCAAATGATCCATCCCAGGGTTACTTAAATATCTCCTTAGTATCCCAATAACGTATGCAATATCCAAACGCATACAAATTTGAATATATATCAGATTCCCTATAGCTTAACTATATGGGAGCCTCTGCATTTCTTTAACTTCAAGATAACTTTTCGGGCATTAGTCGAGACTAAATTTGTCTCCCTTAGCGATAGGGCTGTCCCCTGATTTACTGTCTTGCATGCCAAACCTCTTAAGTACTTTATCGATATAGCCCTTTTGTGACAATTCAAGAATACCCCGAGAACAATCCCGGTGTATCTGAATTCCTAATACAAAAGAGACGTCACCAAGATTTTTAATCTCAAAATTCCTTGACAAAGATCTCATAATTTTATGTGACATGCCTATATCATTAGTGGCAAGCAATATGTTATCAACATACAAAATCAGGAATTATCAATACTCCCACTGAACTTGTAATACACACAACCATCAACAGTATTAATCTCAAGACCAAATGAGATAATTACTTGACGAAATTTGTATTACCCTTAACGAGAAGTTGACTTGAGCACATAAATGGATTTCTTTAATTTGCAAACCATTAGCTTTGGGTCTACTGACACAAATTTTTCTGATTGCACCAAATAGATCGTCCCATCAATGTCTCCATTGAGAAACGCCACCTTAGTATCCATTTGATGTAACTCGAGGTCAAAATGTGCAACAACGTAACTTTCCTGAAAGAGTCTTTCATTGAAACCGAAGAGAAAGCCTCTTTATAATCAATGCCATCATTCTGTGTAAAGCCCTTAGATACAAGACGAACCTTATATCTTTCCACATTACCTTTCGAATCCCCTTTGGTTTAAAAATCCATTTAAGACCAATGGGCTTCGCACCTTCTGGTAATAGGACAAGATCCAAAACTTTATTGTCTTGCATATGCTTATACTCCTTATTTATGGCATCAATCCACTTTTGAGAGTTAGAACCCTGCATGGCTTGATGGAATTGATTGGACCATCTTCCACCATTCCATTATTTCCTTATGTTCTTGGAAAAATACTATTTAATTATCCGGAATAGCATTTTTCCTTTCTCTCGTGGATCTCCTTAATGGCTTTAGTTATTGAGGTTGTTGAGTTTGTACTTCTGAAATTTACTTTATTTTGGATGGGAGGTTCTTCAACATTGTCTAATTGAGGTTCCGAATATGCTTCTTGATCAATGACATGTATAGAAACTTGCACATTATCAAAATCAATAGTAGGAATCGAAACCGATCCTTCCCCAACTTCTTCCTTAAAGACAGTATCTCTAACCTTATTTCTCCCCCCAAACTCAACATCCTCAAAAAATGTTGCATTTCCCGTTTCAAAATTGACTGAAGTGTGGGATAATAAAATTTATAGTCCCTTAAACGACTTTATTTTCTTTATTTGTTTTCTTGCCCTTATCTTTAGAGGTGTTTGCCAAGTAAAAAAACTTTCAGTTCTGTCCTGCTTCAAATTTTCTTCCTTTTGCACACAAAATAGAATGAGCTCATTTAGAATTCATTTCTCCCTTTAACAGTTATAACTGTCCTTAAATTGACTGAATTGTACAAGAAGCTTGCACACTATGAAATGAGCTCATTGAGAGTCTATTTCTACTTTGACAGTTATAACTAACCTTAAATTAACTATATTGTGCTGGAAGCGATATCAATACCAAATGCACGAGCAAGTCATTAGACAAGTCGAGTTTTAGTTCTTTAAATTTTGAAGCAGTGTGAGACATCTACATGATGTACTCCCTTATTTTCCCATTGCCTTTATACTTTATTGAAATCAAGCTTTGCATAAGCGTGCTTGTTTCAGCCTTATCGTTTTTCACAAAACGTTTCTTAATTTCGGCAAGGAATTCATTGGCATCATTTACCTCCTCAGATACTATGCCACTAAAGGCTTCCAGAATGCCGCACTTAATGATCATGAGACTCACGTAATTTAAGCAATCCCACTTCTCAAAGTTCCTCATTTGATTAGAAGAACTTTCATCCGTAAGAGAAGCAGGTCGCTCAATCCTTAGTACACAGTCTAGATCCATGCAGCCAACGAAAAGTTAATTTTCTTGTTTTGATCCTTGAAGTCTGTTCCATAAATACAGGGATTAAATTTGAGCTTGTAGATGTACTACTAGCGGAATTTGAAACCGAATAGAGAACACTTAAACAGAATAGCTCACATAAATACCTTATTATGCAAATCATACTTTCAAATAATGGTGGGGCCCATCACAAGATACCTAGCACAACATCAATATTTAGTCTTTGGACAGAAATATTGACTTGTAAGTGGTACTCTTGGCGTAGTAATCAAACACTGACAGTAAGACATGTCAACCAACAAACCTTTCTTTGGACCGATTTATTGATCACACGTAAAACCAAATAACCGTCACGTATTTATCACCACAAGTTCATGTGAAATTCGGGCCAAATATTGACCTTCCTTTGGGCCGATCAATATCCGCATGAAATAACACACAAACACCTAATTTTCCCTTAGTTCAGTGATCAAACACTGGCAATAAGACATGTTAACCAATAAACCTTTCTTTGGATCGATTTATTGGTCACACGTTAAACCAAATAATTGCCACGTGTTTATCACAACAGATGCATGTGAAATTCGAGCCAAATATTGACCTTCCTTTGGGCCGATCAATATCCGCAATGAATAACACACACACAAATGCCTTCTAATATTCAAAGTTAATTAATATCCACAAGAGAGGTTGCTTTGGCGACATGTTGCTTCAATTAATTTACTTTCGAATATTATATCTCTCAAAAGATTCCGATGTACCAAGACTTGAAACTGAAATCCATTGATTTGCATCTATATTTGATTTTAGGATTTGAATTATAGAATTCAAAACTTTAGAATAAAGCAATCCTTAAGTTGAAAGAGTCAATTGCAATATTCTTAAACTTTAGGTGGCCAATTCTGTAAAATTTTAAGCTTGAAGGGCTTAAATTACAATTTTCCCAAAACTTTATTGGCCAATTTTGAGAAATTCCAAACTTTAGGTCCCAATTTGAAAGAAAATCAAACTGTAGAGGGCCAAAATATGAAAATTTCAATCTTTAAAGGTTGATTTTGAAAATTTTCAAACTTTAGGAGCCAGTTTAGCAAATTCCCAAACTTTAGGGACTTAATTTTTTTAAAAAAAAATCAAACTTTAAGGACCAATTTTGAAAATTTCCAAACTTTAGTGACTTAATTAGAAAATTTTCAAACTTTAGGAATGAAAATGAAAACTTTCAAACTTTAGAGGACCAAATTAGAGAATTTCAGAACTTTAGGTGCTTTATTAGAAAATTTTCAAACTTCAGGGGCTGAAAATGAAAATTTCCAAACTTTAAGGGACCAAATTAGAGAATTTTCAAGCTTTAGGGACCAATTTTGAAAATTCTCAAACATTAGGGGCTGGATTGAAAATTTTAGAACTTTAAAAGGCCCAACTTAAATAATTTTATAAATTCGGGGGCTGATTTCATAAAATTCATAACTTTAAGGGCCAATTTAAATTCCTTTTAAACTTTAGGATTAAACATTATTCTTTAATAAGATTAGAGACCTGACTATGCAATATACCTAAAAATTATGAAATTGCATATTGAGTCCCCGAATTAACCAAATTTTCGCCAGTGGTCCCTGCCTCAAAACTGAATTGCGCAGAAGCTAGGGTTTAGAAACCCTAGCCGCCGCAGCCACCCAAGAACGCGGCACCATCACCGGCGCCGCACACTACCTGCAGAAAAACGCGGCGCCATTGCTGGCGTCGTCCTCACCTGCAGCGCCATCGACGGCGCTGCAACCAGAAACTGAAAAGAAAAAAAAAATTGCATCGCGACGGAGCGCGACTGCCCATCTCCGACCTCATTCGACTGCTTCATCAACCAACAACCACCACAACACAACATTGTTTTCCTGCAGCGCCGCGCACAGCCAGCGTCCCGGACGCTTCGACCTGCAACGCCTCACAGGCGCTTCTCGCCTTAATCGCCGTGCGCAGCTCGCATCCGACGGCTATTGTGCCAACGGCCACACCTCTTAATCAACATTAATCCATCTTAATCGACATTCCCAAATCATACAAATACAGAAAATTACACATATGAAAACCGAATAATGAGATCCATAGGACCATATCCGATTTCAACTGATTCCATATACATGTTATATATTCACAGCCTTAATATGTCAGCAAGGTTTTCACAATCCATACCCAATTCGTATATTCATCTGAATTAATACCTGATTTTCGAGATTCAACAGATTTTATATATACCCAATTGAAGCGGAAGGCAGTAATCAGAATGCATATAATACCCGGTAGAAAATATATTTCTTACGCACTATCTGATAATTCAACACGATGTTGGCTCTGATACCACTTGTTAGAAAATTTTATTACAGATAATAATTTATCTATAATCTGAATAATCATCATGTTGGAATTATCAAGAATTAAATAACTTAAGCGGAAGCGTACCTTAATCAAACGTGATTCACGATGAACAATTCGGTTGGTTGGATCTTCTAAATCGATACGTAGTCCTTATTTTCTCTCTGATGATGGGATGTCAGACAAGATGAACAGTACGTAGGATTCAGGGACCATAACCGACTTTATAAACTGAATTGCCAATTAACCTAATCCGGCCCATCATGAATTAGTTAATGGCCTGGTATCTACACATAAAAGCCCATACATTTAATTGGATACATTAAAGCCCGATATTTATTAAATCCTTATTAGATCACTTTAAATGGGCTTAACCAAAATTGATAGTCTTTTATTCAATACACAATAATTCACATATAAGCCCACACGATTAATTAAAATCCTTACAGCCTACTCTTGATTCAGCAGACCACTATAATTTGCCAACCTCAATTCCTAATTAAACTCCCTTAGCAGCTTCTCCTCAATTCCACCAAAGCTGGCCTTTTATTTTCTTTTATCAATGCCGCATCCTCTCTCTTCTCTCCCTCTTGCACATGGACTCCACCTTTTTGTATATATATTTTGTCTCCCAAAACCTAAAGCTACTCGCCCCTGGCAAGAAAACAATCTGGCTCTTTTAATTAGGTTAGGCATTCACTTGATTGAAATTGCACAAAGTAGTCCTCAAACTTTAAAACAACTAATGACCCAACGAAAGCTTAAATGGGCTGGACCCATATATTATTTTGGATCAAAAACCCAATAGCAACGTGTGAATATTAGAATTTATAGTCAAAGTTGTTGATTGTAGATACATTGTCCCCTGCTGCTAACTGGACAAAGATGGAACCTGTTGTGGTTTGTGTGCATCCATTTATAAATAGAAAAAGAATGTTTTCAAACACGTGCTAAAACAACTAAAAAAGAAAAGTGGAGGAAAACAAATGGATGCAAGATAAGCATGTGTTCGAAAACATTTTTTTCTATTTGTAAATGGACGCACACAAACCACAGTAAGTCCCATCTCTGTCTAGTTAGCAACAAGGTCAGAGTATGTACAACCAACAACTTTTGACTAGAAATTCTAACATTCACATGTTGCTACTTGTTGTCTTGGGTTTGTGTCATGTTCAACATTTACTTGCTCTGATTAAAATTGCCACCTATTGAGACCTATATGCCTTTTCAAAATAGGAGTGTAATGTCCATCAGATAGCATGCAAAAACCCGCAGCCAAGAGGTCTTTGATTTGGATGCACAATGTATAAACAGAAAATTGTTTGTATCCGGACAAAGTCTTAACTTCAATGGGAGATTCGAGGGTTGTCCCAAGTGTTTAATCCTCTATGTGGCAAACTTCGATAAAAACATATTTTAACAATACAATTCCTGAAACCATTTTTTAACCATACACATTTTCTCTATTCACTTTTCGACCACATTTTTACCTCGAAAACATGAAAAAACATATTTTTAAATACAAAACTTTTAACAAACAAATCTTAAGTTATCCGAGTGTCCTCCTTTTGTGGCTATTGTCCAGAGTTCGAATCTCATTCTCCTTCCCGAATATTTCCCACTTTGTTTAAATAATAATAATAATGATAATAATAATAATAATAATATTGATTTATGTTTTTGAGTATATGTTGACCTCAATTTTTATATGCCAATAGATATCGTTTCCTATCATATCCACGTAGCCTTGATCTTGCACACTTGGACAAACCGTTAAAGCACGTGGCCTATTTCTCGTGGGGGTGGAGACGTCCACGAGCATTTCGAAGATCAAGTCAGTCTATTTAGTAGAATATAAGTGGATGTCATACGTACAAAGACTTGACCCACTTCTGTTCTCAAGGGGGTCGAATACGAAAGATAGAAGATAGAGTAAATTGAGGAGTGATAAATTTTAATTAGTAGTTTTCAATTTTTTTTATAATAAACGTATTTTTCATTAGTAGGGTGGATGATGTAGTGTAGGACTTAATTAATCCAAAAAATAAATGCAGACCAAAAACTGTATCGAATGTCTCACTTCATGTATGAGTTGAATTAAGTGCACTTTTCAATAAGGAGAAAGTGCACAACACCTAAATTCTAAGTTAACTCTTTAAATTGAAAAAACTCAAGTTTTTTTTTTTTAAAATTCAAGTGTTAAATAGTAATTAATAAATATAATATTATATACAACATAAAAATAATAATTATTTACATATTAAATTAAAACTATTATAATATTAAATAATAAAAACCCAAATAGTACATAACCTAATCCACAACCCTTTGTCCCATCACCCCAACCCACTCACCCCGCCCAACCCTACCCTACCCCACCCCACTCACACGAAGACACAATTTGATCACATATACAAATTTATCGCAAATTCCATCATGCTCCCGCCCGCCCCGCCTCTAAACACCTACAAAGTTACAATTGATCATACAAAGTCACAATTACAAAACCCACCCCAAACCTGACCGCACCCCGCAAAGTCACATTTGATCACACAAAGTCATAGTTCGATCACAATTACAAATTTAGTGCAAAATTTACCCCACCCCACTTACCCGCAAAGTCACAATTTGTCACATTTCAATAACAATTACAAATTTAGTCACAAATTTTACCGTAATCCCGCCCCACCATACCCCACCTGCAAGGTCATAGTGGATCACATGAAGTCACGGTTTGGTCGCACGAGGTCATAGTTCAGTCACTTGAGGTCAAGGTTCGGTCGCATAAAGTCACAGTTCGATCAAAGAAGGTCTCAATTTGCTCACAAAAAGTCACAATTCGGTCTTACATAGTCATATTTGACATAACTGTTTGTTACATCACGTCCTCATCCAATGTTCATACAAAGGGACATTTGGTCACAATCTCTAATATAATTGGTCACGTATTATATTCATTGGTCACAACTTACTCATTTCTTAACCACGATTGATCAAAAAATTTTAGTCACACATTATTTATTTATTTGTTACAACTTACTCATTTTCTTGATTACGATTAGTCAATATTTTTTGTCACAATTATCCAAGGTTCTAAAAGGCGTAATGCGTTGCGAGACGTCGAGGTCGAGAATCAAGAATTACAAGTTTAAGCGTGTCAATACGAAGAATAGGCATCACAATGCGTTTTGAATTTTAAATATTATTTTAATTATTTATAAGACATTAAATATATATTTTATATAAAAACAAATTACACAAAAAATACAAAATATATAACAATAGTATTCTTTAATTTCAAAATTACTAATTCAAAAAAATTATAGATTTATGATTTTTGATTTTATTTATTAACTATAATTCATTTCAAAATCTCAAAACATTTAAAAATATTTTAACCAATAAAAATATAAATATAATATTTAAATAACTTATTTGGGAAGGAAAGTTTAACAAATAAATATAAAATAAATGAAAGAAAGAAAAAAAAAAAAGAACAAAGCAATTCAACAAAAAATGCCAAAGTCAAAAAAAGAAAAAAAAAATGGTACAACTCCATCCCACATCGTTTGTTGATGTGGGATGGAGGGGATGTGAGGGTTGGCTTATGAAAAGAGTGTTTGAGAAGGGTGGCTTATTTACAAAGCTACCCCTCAACCTAAGTTATTCTTTTTTTTAAAAAAAAATTAATAAAAACTAAATTAAAACCGTTCATTCGGTTTTCAATACCGGATTGGTTAAGTACCGGTTTGGTTGTTTAAGCGCGCATTCAGCACATGCGATGCGTTTGGAGCACGCATCGCGCGTTTGCGCGCTTAGGCACCGCATTATAGCGCATTTTCGAACACTGCAATTATCTAATAATTGTTCACATTCTGTATTCGTTACAAGTCACATTTAGTACCTAATAATTGGTTGCAGTTACCTATAATCGGTCACAATCACTATTCAAGTCACCCACCCACCCTAACCCAATCCAAACTAATTACCCTCCTCTACTACTACTCCACGATAACAGGGCACCATCACTATCACCTCCACCTCCACCACAACCAACCCCTTCACCACATCACCTCTCTGCCACAACACTGCATATGAGCATCACCACCCCGACTCACCGCCACAACCACCACTCTGTCACCACTTCCACCACCACCACATATCATTAAGTCCAGACAACACAACCACACATCACACCGTTAAGTCAAGACAACACCAGAAGATGATGTGACTTGTGAGCACACTTCCAGCATCACAGTTCCACTCCCCACCCAACGCAACAATCACCTCACTTGTGCCACCATCGAAGCTACAAGCAACACCACTACAACTACCATAAGCCGCCTTCATCAACTTCTCCACAACCACAAATTGCTCATTGAACCTCAACCATCGTCGGCACTGGCACCACCACAACCCCAACTTAACCAGAAATTACAACGAACAAAACCTAAATAGCTAGAAATTATAATGAAGACAACCCAACCTTCACTAACTTCACTAGAAATTACAACTCCACCGTTGATTCAACGGTCGCCAAAGGTCATTTCAACCTAGAATTTTTCATTCTTAACTACCAGTATAGCCAAGTCACATTGGCAGCATAGCGAAAAGGCTCATCGTTGCTAGCGTTGAACTCGCCGCTGGAAATTGAAGCTGCAGAGGTGATCTCTTCCCTTGAGGTTGCCAGCGTCGAGATCGCCGCTGCTACACATCGAAGGCGACAACCTCGCCACTATGATGTCGGTAGTTTGGGTGAGGATGATGGTAGAGAGAGGGAGAGGACGTCACCTGTCCGGGTGGAGAGAGAGAGAGAGAGAGAGAGAGAGAGAGAGAGAGAGAGAGAGAGAGAGAGAGAGAGAGAGAGAGAGAGATGCACCTGTTTGGGATGAGAGATGGAGAGGATGTTTGATGACTGAGAGCTTGTTTGGTAAAGGTAAAAGTTTTACAACAACTTTTCAAACTCAATCTTAACCATCCATTCTTAGCCAAGTCCACAATTTTTGACTTTTTAAACATTTTTAAACCACACATCCATCAAAAAATTCAAAAAAACTACAAAAAAAAAAAAAAAAAAATCACATTATCAAACATGCTCCGAGTCTAAGAGAGGGTTGATTTTTTGACGAAGAAGAGAGGTTTAATTTGATTTAGTTAATAAAGGGTTAATAGTACAAAACGTCCCTACCTTTGACATGTATTGTGCAAAACGTCCCAACGTTTTGATTTTTGACGCTAAACGTCCCAACCTTTACATTTTCTTGTGGGAGACATCCTTTCCGTCAAATTTAACCCCATTTCACCGTTAATTTAGAATTGAACAGTAAATATTTAACACATGCAAGGGCATTTTCGTCAAAATCAAAAGCGGCCCATTCATATTTGGGTAATTGGCACAAAACGTCCCTACGTTTGATACTTATTGTGGAAAAACGTCCCTACGTTTATTTTTTTGGCGAATAACGTCCCTACGTTTATTTTTTTGCGAATAACATCCTTACCTTTAAATCTTCTTGTGGGTTAATAGCACAAAACGTCCCTACCTTTGACATGTATTGTGCAAAACGTCCAACGTTTTAATTTTTGATGTTAAACGTCCCAACCTTTACATTTTCTTGTGGGAGACATCATTTCTGTAAAATTTAACCCCATTTCACCGTTAATTTGGAATTGAACAGTAAATATTTAACACAAGCAAGGGCATTTTCGTCAAAATCAAAAGCAGCACTTTCATATTTGGGTAATTGGCACAAAACGTCCCTACGTTTGACATTTATTGTGGAAAAACGTCCCTAAGTTTATTTTTTTGGCGAATAACGTTTCTACGTTTATTTTTTTTTGCGAATAACGTCCCAACCTTTAAATCTTCTTGTTGATTAGTCCCCAAATTTTACTTTTATTTCAATTTAGTCATTCCGTATTTGATTTAAAGGTAATTGTCTTCAAACGTGTATAACTATTGATCTACAATTCCGAATTGCACTCAATTTTTTGCGTTAAAGTTCAAATTCAACCATCTTTCTTATGATGTATCATGTGCTCATTTATTAAACATTTCGTTTTGACTTTTGTATAATAGATACTTATTTTGTTAGGGCATCATTGATTGACGTAAATTGATTTCTTTAAATTTTATTGAAACAGTGAAATTTTAATTTTAGTGTGTGTTCGGCGGTTAGCGGGATTTATAAATTGGATTTATTTGACTTTTTTATTTTTTTAATGTAAAATGTTTGGTTAAAAACTGTTGTGTTTAACCTCTGTTTGAGTCATATTATAATCTCAAATCACTGTTTGAACAACACACATTCTCTCTCTTCAAATCACTTTTTAAAAATTGGAGAAAAAAATTGTGTGTTGTTCAAAAAGTTATTGGATGTTGTGAAACTATCAAAAATCTAACAACTAACAAGAGAGGAAGATGGAGAGAGAGCTTGAGGGAGCTAGAGAGAATTCTCTTATTCATGAGAAATGGTGCAAGTTTTACAATGATATACACCCCTATTTATAGGAAAATTATAAGGGAAAAAACAAGTCATTAATACATTAATTATATTATAAATTAGGTAAAGAATAATTAGTGGTATAATTAGTGGTGATTATGGAATATGAGGTAATGATTTTACAACACTCCCCCTTTAATGACTTATTGCTCAATAGCTCAATTGTCTGCCTCGTTAAAACCTTGTTAAGAAAACACAGTGGGATAAAACTTGAGCGAAGGAAAAAGAGTACAGCTGCTCCCCCTGATGTTGGCCATCATTAATCATTAAGTCTAATATCCGAAATGACATCAATGATAAGTAGTACAAATCATGTACTGGAAACTTCGAATTATGAAGTGCTGAAGTGCTTCATTGCTTCATTGTTGTATTGCTTTAGTGCTTTAGTGTTGCAGTGCTTCAGTGCTGCAGTACTTTAGTGCTTTAGTGTTGCCTTGCTTTAGGTCTGCCTCGTTAAAACCTTGTCAGTAAAACCCAATGGGACAAAATCTGAACGAAGGAAAAAGAGTACAGTCGCTGCCTCGTTAAAACCTTGTCAGGAAAACCCTGTGGGACAAAAACCTGGACGAAGGAAAAAGAGTACAGCATGACAGCATGATTCTCCCCCTGAAGTGTGCAATCAAGTATTCATGAACCTTTTGAATAATGATATCATCTTTCGTCTGGAATATGTATATACGAAAATCTTCTAGTGTGTAGCCGATATCATAACGTTCTTCATAAGATGTGTATGATTTTCTTCATTTGTTGATCTCATTCCAGCACAATAAAGAGAGAGAGCTTGTTGTTGAATAACTTGCAGATAACTGTGACAATGTCTCAAAAACCTTGCTAGGAAAACCCTGTGGGACAAAACCTTAGCGAAGGGAAAAAGAGTACATTATTCTCATTGATACGCCATAATTGTTCCATAATTGCTGCCTCATTAAAAACCTTACTAGGAAAACCCTGTGGGACAAAACCTTAGCGAAGGGAAAAAGAGTACATTATTCTCATTGATACGCTATAATTGTTCCATAATTGCTGCCTCATTAAAAACCTTACTAGGAAAACCCTGTGGGACAAAACCTCAGTTAAGGGAAAAAGAGTGCAGTGCGTATTTGTTCCCTTCATAGGAATATCATAAGTATATTAATGCAATCTCAAATCATTTCATCATATAGTTTGTGATGAGCTTTTATAAATAGTTTATAACTCATTTATGAAGTCATAGCTCATTTACTGAACATGCTATATCAAGCAATGTTTAGTTAATTGACTGATTGCATTACTCAAATCTAGAATTGATTCACTTCTATCAAAATCTAGAATTTGTTCTGATGAATAATTAAATATTAATTTTCAAATTCACTTCTGGTGATATTCATTTTCAAATTCACTTCTGGTGAATATTCATTTTCCCGGTGGATAATATAATTTTGCATATTGAAAATCAATTGCATGCCCAAATATTCAAATATAATAATAGTACACTCCAATTTCATTTTCAACATATTATATTATGGGGTTATATGTATCATATCATTCTTCATGTGATTTTATTTTAAGAATCACATTTCATTCTATAATGATATTATTTTGGGCAAATTGAATCTTTCAATGATTTATACATATACGTTCTTGCACTTTATAAACTGCAATTTCTAATTTGCAGGAGCATAATCAATCATTGAAATAGATATCAATTTCGACATATAATCTATAATCATTTCGCTTGAAATCCCAACGTACCGCGATCAACTGGTACATCAAAGAAAACTCCCAAAGTACCGAGATGAGAATCACACTTTTTGATCTCACTCATTGGTATATCAAAGAGCTCAAACTAGTGAATTTAGACTATAGTCTATCCACCATATTTCATGCCAGTTTTATGAAAAATTTTGCGCGCAACGAGTCGTCTTTTACGACTGTAAAATATTTTTCATTTGTACATATAATTACTGGCTTTACACATTTAAGTGTTTTGACTTCAGGTCTTATAACAATAATCCCTACATTGGGATTTTATACTTGGTCAAAGTATTATAATTTCACCAACCTCATTTTCATAAGAGTGTTGTTTATGTATGTAGTCGACTTATTTATCGATTCCATTTTATGTCAATATAAACATAACATAGAGAGATCTCTTTATATTTTTATCATCAGGCCTGAATCTTTTACATTTAATTATATCTCTTTTACTCACCATGAGTATTTATCCTCAAATGGATCATTTCTATTATTCAAGAGATATTTGTTTTTGGAATCGATTGTCATTATGCTTCAGGCATGATTACGCTTTAAACTTGATCACGCTTCATGCGTGTTATTGTTTAATTTCCCCATAATATTCAAGAATCTTGTATTATATCAGTCGGCTAACAATGCCGCAACACATGTCATTCATAATTATGGATATAATCATAATATTATATCTAAGTGCGTTTTGTTGGAGTGTATATAGATATCGCACTTTTTAGAAATCATAAAGCTTTACAAGCAAATCTTTATTTCATCGTATTGACATGTTTGTATGTAGAATATTGCTGCATAAGGAATATTTATATTCAAGTTGTTCTCATAGCAAATAACTTGAGGCTATTAATCTGCTAAATCATTAGCAATATAATATTCTATTATCTCAACTAATTCGTAAAATCATTAATGACTTTAAGATATATTCATGCTAGCATTTATCACATTGCTCGTAATATCATTACTTGAGCAAATAATCACTCATTCATTTTCTTAGTGAGATAATTAATTTGCTTTTCAGAATAAGCAGCAATGATAACTTGTTAACCTGAACAATCTTCTGGTTCTTTAATGAATGTCATTTTGCATTCTCAATAAATCTCATTATTGAATTGGAATCTAACCAATCATTATAGAACTTCTGGTTCAGCAAGATATTTCATTTGTACATATGTATGAACTTCTGGTTCAATACAGTATTCATTTAATCAGTAAGTATTTCTGTATAGTTCAAATCAGTATACTTTTATTACTTTTAGTGTACCGAAAAAATCAGGTACAATATCCAAGGAAATATCTCATGATCTCAATCTTGTCGCCAAATCTTCCCTTATTTCGAAAAAGGTCATGAAGCATTATTTCATTGTTCCCACCTTTTCAATAATTTATTCCATTATTTCTTGATGGAATCGATATCACTGACACGCGGAGCGCTCCTTTACGCGTTTAAATATATCATTTGGGAAGAGATTAGATCCATAAAAAAATGGATGTTATATTATCAAATATTCGCAAATATTATTCTAATCTTCCGGTAAATGTTTTGAAAAAGATTTACCGAGTTCGACTTGAAAGATTGAGGCTGCTGATGGATCAAGGCTTTCCAGAAGATGTTCGTTGGTTGATTGAAGCAAAAGTTCGATTAGCTGGTGAATTACCAGATTCATTTCCTAAACACATGCCTGGTTTAGGTAAAAGTACTTTTGCAAAGAAACGAAGAGCAAAAAGGCTTAACGGTTGTTACAAATGTGCTCGTTGGACATGTGATACTCGTTGCAAATCAGTAGGATATTCTTCTAGAAATCTGGATGATAAAATCGATTTCATTAAGGGTGGACTGAGTAAGGAGTCATTGGATGATATCCGATTAAATCTTGAGACGCACCCAAGTGGGTATGTGCAACGTGAACTCCTTTCCTTATATGCTCAATTTAACAAGGATAAAAATCGTTATAGTCTCGAAAATATAGTAGCAAAAGATCCTGTTTTCCAGGCTGTTATAAACAATAATGTTTTGGCTATTCAGCATTGATACAAGGTAAATCAGTTTATTATGTGTTTATATTTTTGCACATAAAATATTTTCATATTTCATTTCTCGAGTATTGATAAAGTGTTTTGAAAAATCACCGAAAGGTAAGCTTTATCAAAAGTAGTGTAATTTAGTCAGAATTAGGTTTTCACTTTTTCAAAAGATGAGCAGTAAATAGTGAGGTTTTTCAAGTTTAAAAAGCCAATGATTTTCACAGTTTCATGCATCCCAAAATATCATTTTGACATAAGTTTTTCCTTCCTTATATTCTCAAAGATGGAAGGACCAAAATTTCGACAGATCAAAACTATCTGTTTATTTT
The DNA here is from genome assembly GCA_963555705.1 of Ligustrum vulgare. Lineage (NCBI taxonomy): Eukaryota > Viridiplantae > Streptophyta > Magnoliopsida > Lamiales > Oleaceae > Ligustrum > Ligustrum vulgare. The sequence continues at coordinate 11,362,378 of OY743177.1, forward strand.
GTAGATCAACTGGATCTCCATACTAAGCCTACTGGGCTTTTAAATGTTAACAATTTCTTTGATGGTTTGCTAACATTTCTTGATTATGCTGTGGAACAGGGATTCATCACTCCATTTTCTAGGAGAATCCTTATTTCTGCTTCTACTATCGAGGAACTGTTGGATAAGCTGCAGGCATATATCCCAATACAAGATCCAGCAGGAGTTAAGATAGATTGGTCGCAAGGAAGGGGAATCAAGCGAAAATGGAGTCCGGTTAATGTAAATTTAACCTTGTGACTGAGTATTCTTACTCTTGAGACACACCTTAAATTTCTAGGATTTTATCAATGTTTAATCTTGTGTACCTCAAAGATAGGTGGTAGAGTACAGAGTATTCTTACTCTTGAAACACACCTCTTTGAGTGTTTCTTTATGTCCTCAAAAGTTCAGAAGTGGTAGGATACGGCTACTCCCGAAACACATCTCTCACTTTGAGGATCATAAATGTTTCCCCCTTTTATGTATGACTTGTTTTATGCTTCTTCAGGAGCAATAATAATATCATTTCAGTATGTTTAGATGATAATTTTTACTTCTTCTAGAGTAAATATGTACTTCTTCTGGAATACATAATTGCTCGTGCAAGAACTTTTTCAAATACTTATCATCTAATATTCATCTCATAATACTGATGAGATTATTTTCACATTAGCTATGTCCATGCTATCATGTGATATTATCTTATCATACATCAACATTCTCTTGTTGGATAATCCATTTTTATCTATCTTTTCAATACAGATAATGGTAACTTCTGGTACCGTTTGATAAAATATTTTTATTAATATCTATCAACTTCTTATCAATATTTACCAACTTCTGGTAATGATAACTTCTGGTATCGTTTGATAAAATATTTTCTAATTTTAGTATTGATAACTTCTGGTATCATTAAATGAAATAAATAACAATAATATTGTATATATATTAACAATAATAATACTGGGGTTTTACCACCACGTATATATGTTGACAACAACCTCTAATATGTTAGAATTAACCAACAACTGAGGTGTTTCTGAAATAATATAAAACTTGAATATATGTAAAATATTCCGTAAACCGACCATATAGGCGGTGTCTACATAATGAAATAATTACCTTTCATGAGTGAGCGGGTCATATCCTCCAGTCAAGGTATTCATAATAGTGATCAAGTCATATCGTCAAATCCAGTCAAGGTATAGTGATCGAGTCATATCGTCAAATCCAGTCAAGGTACTCATAATAGTCCAATCCGTTGCGGTATAAACTCAGTCCATAATAAATCAATCCGTCACGGTATGACAATGATTATTTTTAATTATACTTTGTTTAAAATCTTTAATTTATCTTGTTGATCACATATTAATCGTTAATTTTCGATTAATTTACTTTTATGTATTACCAAGGGTAAAATTTTCCATATTTTAATACGTTGCTCATATGGATAAATCGAAACCGTCAATAGGTTTGAAATTTAATTTAGAACAAACTTACTTTTGGTCCGAAGTTCAAAATCCCGTCGGAAGTGCTTCAAAAACGGTTTTTAAGAAAACCGCCACGTTCGATCACATGAAAATCTCAGAACTGCACAAAACAGAAAAGTAAGATCATACAAAAATCAAGAACGTCGATATGAACAAACTGCCTGTTGACGTCATCTCCGGGAAATTCTGCACGCGCCGTCACGCGCCGGTGAGACGTCTGCGCGTGGTCCTCACGCGCTTCACGCGCCGTCGCGTCGGTGCCGGTGACGTCGACACGCGCCGGTTCGGAAGAATCGTCCGGTCGCCATGGTCATGGATCCGGTCTCCGATCATCATTTGGATATACGGTTTGGCGTGAATTTGGTTTGGAAGTTTCAGATTACACAATTTCTTCAATTTTTCTACGTATTTGGAATTGATCTTCTAATCTATGATGTATAAATGATGATTAATAATAATCTGGTTTCTGATACAGAGGTTCATCATTTAGATGCAACTGTAGAGCATACTCCCGTCATATTACTCAATAGGTTAGAGATTCGTGCTGATAACGTGTTGTGAAACTATCAAAAATCTAACAACTAACAAGAGAGGAAGATGGAGAGAGAGCTTGAGGGAGCTAGAGAGAATTCTCTTATTCATGAGAAATGGTGCAAGTTTTACAATGATATACACCCCTATTTATAGGAAAATTATAAGGGAAAAAACAAGTCATTAATACATTAATTATATTATAAATTAGGTAAAGAATAATTAGTGGTATAATTAGTGGTGATTATGGAATATGAGGTAATGATTTTACAACATTGGAGATTATAATATGGCTCAAACAGGGGCTAAACATACCAATTTTTAACCAAATATTTTACCTTAAAAAGTCAAATAAATCCAATTTATAAATTTCGCTGGCCGCCGAACACACACTAAAATTAAAATTTCACTTTTTCAATAAAATTTACAGAAATCAATTTACGTCAATCAATGATGCACTAACAAAATAAGTATCCACTATACAAAAGTCAAAATGAAATATTTAATAAATGATCAAATGATACATCATAAGAAAGATTGTTGAATTTGGAGTTCAACTCAAAAAACGGAGTGCAATTCGGAGTTGTAGATCAAAAGTTATACACGTTTGAAGACAATTACCTTTAAATCAAATACAGATTGACTAAATTGAAAGAAAAGTAAAATTTGAGAACTAATCAACAAGAGAATTTAAAGGTAGGGACGTTATTCGCAAAAAAATCAACGTATGGACGTTATTCGCTAAAAAAATAAGCGTATGGACGTTTTTCCACAATAAGTGTCAAACGTATGGACGTTTTGTACCAATTACCCAAATATGAATGGGCTGCCTTTGATTTTGACGAAAATGCCCTTGCTTGTGTTAAAAATTACTGTTCAATTCCAAATTAACGGTGAAATGGGGTTAAATTTGACAGAAATGATGTCTCCCACAAGAAAATGTAAAGGTTGGGACGTTTAGCGTCAAAAATCAAAACGTTGTGACGTTTTGCACAATACATGTCAAAGGTAGGGACGTTTTGTGCTATTAACCATTTTCTTGTTGATTAGTCCTCAAATTTTACTTTTCTTTCAATTTAGTCATTCCGTATTTGATTTAAAGGTAATTGTCTTCAAACGTGTATAACTTTTGATCTACAACTCCGAATTGCACTCCGTTTTTTGCGTTGAACTCCAAATTCAACTATATTTCTTATGATGTATCATATGCTCATTTATTAAACATTTCGTTTTGACTTTTGTATAGTAGATACTTATTTTGTTAGGGTATCATTGATTGATGTAAATTGATTTCTGTAAAAATTTGTATATTTAGTCCATGTTTGAACCATATTATAATCTCTAATAACTTTTTGAAAAACACACAATTTCTTTCTCCAATTTTTAAAAAGTGATTTGAAGAGAAAGAATGTATGTTGTTCAAACAGTGATTTGAGATTATAATATGACTCAAACAGAGGTTAAACATAACAATTTTTAACCAAACATTTTACATTAAAAAAGTAAAAAAGTCAAATAAATCCAATTTATAAATTTCGCTAGCCGTCGAACACACACTAAAATTAAAATTTCACTTTTTCAATAAAATTTACAGAAATTAATTTATGTCAGTCAATGATGCCCTAACAAAATAAGTATCTATTATACAAAAGTCAAAACTAAATGTTTAATAAATGAGCACATGATACATCATAAGAAAGATGGTTGAATTTGGAGTTCAACGCAAAAAACGGAGTGCAATTCGGAGTTGTAGATCAAAAGTTATACACGTTTGAAGACAATTACCTTTAAATCAAATACAGAATGATTAAATTGAAAGAAAAGTAAAATTTGAGGACTAATCAACAAAAAAATTTAAAGGTATGGACGTTATTCGCAAAAAAATCAACGTATGGACGTTATTCGCCAAAAAAAATAAACGTAGTGACATTTTTCCACAATAAGTGTCAAACGTAGGGACGTTTTGTGCCAATTACCCAAATATGAATGTACTGTTTTGATTTTGACGAAAATGCCCTTACATGTGTTAAATATTTACTTTTTAATTCTAAATTAACGGTGAAATATGGTTAAATTTGACGGAAAGAATGTCTCCCACAAGAAAATGTAAAAGTTGGGACGTTTAGCGTCAAAAATCAAAACGTTGGGACGTTTTGCACAATACATATCAAAGGTATGGACGTTTTGTGCTATTAACCCGTTAATAAAATATGTTTCATTAGTTAACTATACTAATTAATACCTGAAAATTAGAAAGAAAAAAAAATTGTACAACACAAGAATTCTGAATTGTATCTTTAAAATACAACTTTCCATGTAATTTTCCCTTTCAACAAACCTCTAACAGCAAGTGCAACATGGATTTTTTTGTGAAAAAATTAATTGATACGTGGAATAAATTAAAAAGCATGAAGGATGAAGAAGAAAGTGGGTTGTAAAATTACATACATTATTGATTAAACATAGGAATATCCAAAATTTTAAATGGTTTAAAATGTTGTTCTTGAGATTACTTGTGGCCGAATTATACTGTCCAAACGTGGGTTTCACCTTTATGCCAGAATTTCCTAAAGCCAACATTATTCTGTGAAGGCCAAGCTCTACCTTTCCTTAGTGCTTAAAAATTCAACTATTTTTTATGTTTGTACACTTTCTAGACCACAAGAGCGAATGTTGTCACTTGTCGCGTTTTTAAGAGCAAAACGGAAAAAAGTGATTTCTTAAACCATAAGGAGGTTGGAGACGTATTTGTTATATATTTATTGGTTATCACGATTCCGTTCAAATTACTAAGGGTTTATTTAATATAGATTTTGAAAGACGTTAAAAAATTTTAAAGGATCCAAAAAATTTGAGTGTATTCAATTTAAACTTTAGTAATTTCATAAAAATCTTGAAGTATTTAAGATAAATTTTAATTGACTTTCTAAAAGTCCATAGAATTCATGGTGTATATAAAGACTTTTAATACAACGACAAAATTTCTTAATTTATCTCTCATCAACCTCCAAGATTTTGAAAGACTTTCTAAAAAATATATATATATATATATTTTAAATTGTAATTTTCTTCTGTACTTTCATGTTATTTTTAGAAACACACGATTAAACAAATCATTGTTTTTTCTTCTCTTCAACTTGTTATATTTTTTTCTTTTTAATATTCTTTTTTTATATTTTGACTTCCTTCTTTTTCATCTTTTGTTTTTCAATTTTTCTATGAAAATAAATCTAACTAAAATTTTAAAAGATTTTATAGAAAAATAATAATTAAACTGTATCAAAGATTCAAAACAAATAATAATTAAGTAAAGTGATTCTAGAATTTTCTCTAGAGAAATTTGTATCTTCAGAAATATTAATTAAAACTCAATCGAAATCTATAAAAATTTGTTTATTCAAAAATTTTATGAACATAGTACAGATTTTATGTTGATATCAAACGTGATTTTATTTTCTCCCCATTTTTTTAATTACAAATGTTTCTCTATCCTAAAATTAGTTAACTCTCACGATGTAGTTTTTTTTTTTAATTCACTTTACATATAATTATTATTAACGATTCACATTTACACGGTTCACACCATACATAAATTAATCTATTAGTGTTCAAGCTTTTTAATTAAAAAAATAAAAGTATGTAAAAGTCTTTGCAAGTCTATGAAAGTTTTTTAAATCCAATCTACAATAGTCTTTTAAAGTACATGATAACCTTTTAAATAAATGTTCACATAAGTTTTTGAAAATCTATACAAATTTATAAAAATTAATAAAATCTAATGAAATTCATTGAAAATAGTCTTTAAAATTCTTTCGAAATCCTAATTGAATAAACCCTCTAAATGATTGTTTGTTACAGTATGACCCGAACAAATTTTGATAAAGCTTTAGCCGAATTTGATGAATATGTGATTAAAATATTTATAAAGTTGTGGTTTGAAGAAATTTTATCAAACAATTTGAAGAATGAAACAGACTTGATTTGTTGTCCACGAGCACAGTGGACGATTCTTATGTACCCTACCAAACAAAAGGCAGCTCGGCTGATCCCTGTATAAGTATAACACGAAATGCCTCTTTGTCGGTCTCACGTGCACGCTTCACCTTTCCCAGGATTTCAAATCAGACATTATAAACGGTTGAATTTACAGTCCTACGCTGTCTCTCTGTACGATGCATGATAATGTATTTGAAGCTTTTTTTTGGCCGACCTAAAGTTTCTTAATTTCCAGTTTTGCCCTCCTTTTCTCCCTTCCCTCTCCTCCTATATTTGCCTCTTCGCTTGTCTTGTCATCTTCCATATATATAATAAAGAAAAGATCCTGAAATAATACAGCCTTCATCAATGGCGTCCCTGTTTAACACTTTCTCTTTGTTCTTCCTTCTTGTCACTTTCACTCGACTCGCCAGTAAGCCTTCACAATTTCAAAATTATATTAACTCAGATATTAATATATCAGTTGTGTAGTTTCAATTTTAACTATTTGTGTTGTTTTGCTAGAGTCAGAGTCATTCATCGGAATAAATTACGGCCAAGTAGCAGACAACCTCCCGTCTCCGGCTGCGACTGCAAAGTTGCTGCAATCAACGGCAATTGAGAAGGTCCGATTATACGGAGCTGATCCTGCAATAATCAACGGATTAGCAAACACCGGAATCGAAATCATGGTCGGAGTATCCAGCGGAGACATACCCGGACTGGCATCCGACCCGAATTTTGCTAAAAACTGGATTAACAGCAATGTTATTCCGTTCTATCCCGCGAGCAAAATAAGCATAATCAACGTTGGGAATGAGGTGATGATGTCCGGTGACCCGAACTTGATGTCCCAGTTATTACCAGCGATGCAGAATCTGCAAAATGCCCTTAATTTGGTCAATTTGGGCGGGAAAATTAAGGTTTCAACGGTCCATTCCATGACTTTATTGAGACAGTCAGAACCTCCATCCTCCGGTAGCTTTGATAACAGCAATCTGGATTTGTTGAAGGGGTTGTTAGGGTTTAATAATGCTACTGGTTCACCTTTCGCCATTAATCCTTATCCTTATTTCGCGTATCAGAGTGATCCGAGGCCAGAAACTCTGGCCTTCTGTTTGTTCCAGCCCAACTCGGGTCGTGTCGATTCAGGCACCAAGATCAAATATACTAACATGTTTGATGCTCAGGTAAATTAATCGGATTATGATACTTGTACAACTTTATTTACACGTGTATTCGGCGGCGGCCAATTAATCAAGGAGAGAGAAGATTTATTTTGGTTTCCTAGAAAAAATATGTGGTTAAAAATTGAAGAGAAAAAATATGTGTGGTTAAAAAGTTATTTGAGAAATTGTGTAGTTTTAATTTTGGTTTAAAACGGTCATTTAATGGCCGCCGAAATGAGTGTATGTAGCAAATTGTGATGTATTGATTTTGAAGATGATGTGAAATGTAAACTAACAGGATTGTGCCACATCAGTGTTGTAAGTAAAAATTGTACATGTATCATGGTTCCACTGGAGTTGTGATATTATCTTTATCTTTCTTGCATTTGATTTGATTGATGAAAATACCATCATATATGTATGAATGGTTTTTAGAAGATTTTGAATAGTTTTGGTTTTGGTTTTAGTTTTGAATCGAATGTGTACAGGTGGATGCTGTTAGATCTGCATTGAACTCTATCGGGTTCGGTGGCGTTGAAATTGTAGTTGCTGAGACTGGTTGGCCATACAAGGGAGACAGCAACGAGGTTGGCCCGAGTATTGAGAATGCCAAGGCTTACACTGGCAATTTGGTTTCACACTTGAGATCCATGGTTGGAACTCCTTTGATGCCGGGCAAATCTGTGGATACGTTCCTTTTTGCACTATATGATGAAGACTTGAAGCCTGGACCAAGTTCTGAGAGGTCATTTGGGCTTTTTAAACCTGATTTAACAATGACTTATGATGCTGGATTGTCAAAGACTAGTCAGGTTAGTGCATTCTATATCGGAATGCTTGCGATTCTCTCATGAATATCTTGAATTTGAAGTTATCCATGCGAATGATCATCGTTTCAAGGGTTAATCATTTGTGGTTGTCAAGGTGTCTTAGTTTATTAGGAAAATGATAATCATGTCAAAAAACGAGAACCATATGTATTGGCCTATGTTTGATAAACCACTCATAAATGAATGTTTATAAATAATTGTCCAAGAATCTTTGATCAGTAAAAATGTTGTCATATGGTCATTTATAAACAAATTTTACCGAACAGAGGCGGATACTATGACCACGACTACTATCAATCTCTGTCTTTTAGTTAATTGCCTTTCTTGACAATGAGGTCCCTTCTGGCTCCTTGCGGTTAAATACTCCATATGTGTCTTAGTTTAGACCGAATCCTAGAACCTTGAGGTCTGAGTTTATCCCCCAGACTATGTGTTGGTTCGGAAAAGGAGAATCAAGAATGTTTTCTATCCTCTTATTGGTGTTTGTTGCATTTATCTGTGACTTAAACGGGTTACATTTCATCGAAGACTCCTTCGACACCAGGAGCATCAGTGAGGCCTGCACCAAAACCAGAAAAGGGCAACTGGTGTGTGCCAAAAGCTGGTGTATCAGATGCCCAGTTACAAGCCAATTTAGATTACGTGTGTGGACGAGGCAGTGATTGCAGTGCAATTCAGCCTGGAGGAGCTTGTTTTGAACCAAACACGGTGGTTTCGCATGCAACTTATGCTATGAATCTCCTATATCAAACATCGGGCAGAAATCCATGGAATTGTGATTTCTCACATACTGCCACTCTCACATCGACCAATCCTAGTAAGTCTTTCCTCAAATTAAGGTAATTACATGAAATGAAACTCGAATGACAACTCTATAAGCGTTGTTCATTTAAGGTTTATTTCGAGTATTCCTTTATTATATCTCAGACAAGATTATCACAATAAACTCCAACTTCATAACCTTGAGTTTCTGATTGATTTCTCCAATTCTGTTCTTGTAGGTTACAATAAGTGCACGTACCCCAGTGGAAGCACCTAGAATAGGACGAACAGATTCAGTTAGTTCGAATAACTTTGTAGTATTGATGGACATGGTGGTTCGACTACTTTAGCAAGTGGGTTTTAGTATATTGTGTGCGAGAGTAAGATATCACTCAATCGAGAATATGATGCAAATACTAATGTATGGAAAAGGAATCCTGTCATTTCCACTCAATGCTTTATGTAAAGGGATTATGCTTCCACAAGGCATGTACTTTGTATTGCTTGTTAAGTCTTAATTCATTTAAATTTATTGAAAAAGTTCAAGAACATGAACAAAGCGTATTGCCTTTGTCCAAAGGGATACCAAAATATAGTGGCATACTATGAAAATAGCCCTTTGGAAAAATAGTCAAAAATTTCATCAATTCATCAAAATAGCCTTAAACGCTATAAACTACCTCAAATATCCTTAAATATCATATTTCAACCAAGCATCTTAGAATTTAGAAAAGTTACAACTTAGTCCTTAAAACTTTACATTTATATACTTTTAATTAATTTGTTTATATGATTTTATTTGATTTTTGTTCGCTCATAGTAGCACTCCCTCACAAGGTACCAGAGTCATATGGCAGATTTAAAAGATAAATATTATATAACACAAATTAAAAATAAATATATAATATATACATCAAGATTTATAATTATGCATACATTAATACTACCCGATAATTATAAAATAGAAATCTTGAGAACTTTAAAAGATTTAGACAAAGATATAAGAAAATACATTTATGATCAAATAAATTTCGATATAATAAAAGAAGATTTTATCATAAACGAAATATTAGATTTAATCCACAAAGATATACTAGAAGAATTATACAAAGATTATAGAAATAGATTATCATATAGGAGAACCTTTATTAATCAAATATCTAGATATGAAAACAAATGAAAAATTAGATTCAATAATAGAACAAAGAGAAAATCTATTAGACCAAATGATAGAAGAAAGAAATATAAAAAGAAAAGGATTTCTAAAACTAAAATCATTAGAAAGTAAAAGAAAATACTTTAATACAATTCTAAAACAATTACCTAATATACTTATGATCATAAATAACAAAGAAAAAATCAATATGGAAAAATATGATATAACTGGAGAAATAAAATATTACATAAAAAGTTATAGAGTACAACAAAGAAAAACGATGTTAAGATCAATTGAAGAATTTTGTGAATATAATATAATGATATGTAAAGAAGTAAAATATGATACGGAATTAAGATTAGAAGTTGAGCATATCAAAGGAAAAATTTAATGACAGAATTTTCAGAAATAAAATTTGAAAAACAAATAATAGAAAATATTAATCTACCAGTAGGATTTTACCAAATAAAAGGAGCTAATACAACTATGTTTCAACCATTAAGCTCCTAGGGAGAATCCAATGGATTTCTTAATATGCAATTAAATTGGATAAGTGTCTTTTTATGGAAAACATATAAAAACATAAATTTACAAGATAAACTAGCCATTGAAGAATTACAACAATTAAATATACAGGATATGAATATCAAAGAAAAATTACAAAATATTCAAAATAAACTAACAATACAATTCAAAGAATTAAAAGAAATGATAGGAGAAGTTAAAAATATAGATGAAGAAATCTTAAAAGAATTCCAAAGAAAGTCAGGAGAATTAATTAATCAAGATAAAATTGGAATAATTATAGAAAAAATAGATAAATTAAATGAGAAAATAAGAAAGAATGAAAACGAAAAAATCATATTAATAGAAGAAAAAATCAAAAAGATAGAAATAAAAATAGATGACATGTATGACAGATTATTTAAGGTACAAAAAACTCAAAAATCAAGAGTATAAAATGTCAATAAGTGAATATATTGAAGATCTAAAAATATTAATAAAATCATTAGATGTTCAAGAAGTAAAAAATGAATTAAAAGAAGTAAGAAATGATATAAATATACTAAAACTATAAATTAGAGAATTCAAAGAAAATAATAAAACCAAAGATAAGAAAATAGATAAAAAAAACTCATAGAAAAAGAAATACTTAGAATAGGAAAGAAGCATTTCGAACAAGAAAAAATTATAATAGAAGCAGGAAGTATGGATGATGAATTTAGGAGAAACATATTACCAAAAATACTAAATGAAGAATTAGAATTACAAAACTTTATAGAAAAAACTTTAGGAAAATTAAAAGCTGAAGAAAAAATTGAAGAAGAACAAGACAAAAATGAATGAAGAATTAGATTTGCTTATAGAAAATTTTGACCAGTTAAGCATAGAAAATTTTAATGAATACCAAGTTTTAATGAATACTGGAGGAGCACCTAACCCTACTCCTATAGGAACTTCTAAACAAGAATTATCAGATCCAGATGAAAGTTATGCACCCTTATAGTAAACCACTCCGGCAATATTATGATAAAATCAGAGATAGACAACCACCTAGAGGGAATAAATATAAAGATAGGTTTGAACCAAATAATAATTATGATAAACCTATTAATCATGGAGGAGCAAAATTAGATTTGGATTGTAAAATAGATACTAAAAAAGTCTTATTAACTTGGTGTAATACCGCTTTTCATTTTTACGTGCATCCTTAAATTTCACGTAATAATTATGTTAATGCTATTATAAATTTTAAATTTAATGATATTTTTAATGTCGATAATTTGAATTATTTTGCAGTGGAAGGACTTGGATGTCGTCTCGATCAATGTATCAATTAAAAGTTTATAAATTGTTTATTTAATAGTTTACGTGTAAATTTATGTGACCATTTGTTTTACTGCCTAAGCATGCTATTTCTATTTTATTGTGTTAAATTGAAAGTTAGGGGATAGATTGCCGGCGATTGGAGAGTAAATAGAACTTATGGGCTAAAGTATGTACTTAAAGAGAATGAGGGACCAATTTGTGAATTACCAAAAGTTTATACTTAACCCTACCCTTATTATCCACAACCACGGTCTCTCTCTATTCGGTCTCTCTCTCTCTTCGCGACTCCCTCTCCCCCTCGCGCTGCTCTCCGTCTCTCTTGCCTCTCACCCAAACCGCAACCTCACTCAGCCTCCCCCGGCGTCAAACACCACACCACCGGCGACCACAACCCGACCTCCACCACTCTCCAGCCTCGGTGAGCCCTTTTTCTTCACCCCTCCACACTGCATACGAAAAACCCGAACACACACTTGTATAAATATGGAATTTTATGTATGTGTGATGTTCATTTGTATAAATTCTTATATTTTCATATTCGAAATTGTCTAGATTTCGAATTTTAATTATTATTTGGAGTTTTGGTTAATGATTATATGTAGGTGTAAGTTCTGTGCATGTATATATTGATGTATGTGTATATTTGTATGCGTTTCTGTGTATATATATATATATATATATATTTCAAATTTTTCAGATTTGGGTTTTAATTAAATTTCAAATTTTTAGACTGCTAAATTGAGATTGGGGGTAGTGTATATATATGTGTATATATACATTGATTTTGTATACATATATACACTTTATGCATATGTGTGCAAGAAATTTTCAAATTTCGAAAATTGTAGATTTAAATTTGTTTTATTGAGATTTTTAGTTTAACTTAGAGTTATAATTGAAATTCTCAATTTTGATGAAAAATGTATGTGTGTCGTTCACAGTAAGTTTTCAGATTTTGAAAAAAATCTTTATAATTTCAAAGTTTAGAGTAAATTATGTAAACGTGTACTAATTTCAGATTTCAAAATGTCGGAACTTAGCTGTTAGTTTACTTTGATTTTTAAAAGTGGAAATTCAATTTAATTTTCTAGATTTATTTATAGTAAAAATTTGTTATTGTGGTTTAATAAAGTTGAGCTATATAATTTTTAATTTTGAGTCGAAACAAATAGGATAAGCGATTTTCTAATGTACATTGAAATTGATTGTTTGTCTCGAATGTGGTGTTAAATGTATTTGTTATACTGTGAGGTCACATTTTTGAGTTAGAAGTTGCACTTTATTGATTAATGTGAATGCTTAGGATATTCGGTACATTGACGTCACTTGCAACCAAGACACCTCCACTTGCTATTTAAGAAAGACGGTAAATACTAAGGAAATCAGGTAAGTAAACTTCCCCCTATTTTCATCGAAGTTGAATGTAAATGTGAAAGTTATGTGTAAATGACTATCATGCAACTTACTTGCTTTGATGAATTTCATTTACCTTATGAAAGCATATGTTATTGAGAAGAATGTTTAAGCATGCACATTATCATGTCATTGCATCGTCAAGCATGCATTGGCATCGAAATTAGGAAGTCAACTGTTTTTAAAATGAAAGAAATGTGTCCAAGTGCAAGTTTGTTCAAAAGTTATGTATCCCAAGTTTTTTTAAGAATGAATGGGTGTACTTCTAGTTCATGAAAGTTGCTTGTGAAAAATGGGGCGCGGGGGACCGGCGTACCCGAATTAAGTCGCTTTGCGACGGAATGTTCAACCGTTTACGGTGGACTGTTAAACTGCTTTGCGGTGGAAAAGTGAATGTTAAACCGCTTTGCGGTGGGAAAGTAAATGTTAAATCGCTTTGCGGTGGAAATGTGAATGTTAATCTGGTTCCAAATAAGAAATTGCCAACTATTATCTGATTGACTAGAAGTTACATCAAGTGAGCTCACGATGGAAATGAAGTGAAAGTTTTGAAATGAAGTGAAAGTTTGAAATGTTTGAAAGTTTTGGAAAGTAAAGTAAATGGGGATACATATATGAAATTTTTAAAGCATTCATGTCATAAGCATGCATTACATGCATAAAGTTTACTTACTGAGCTTTAGCTCACCCCAATCCCTCCCCAATGTTTTAGGTGATGAAAGTTAGGTGATCCGAGGATAGCACTTGGTGACAGACTCAGGCAGTACCCGAAATTTGTTATTTTCTTCAAAGTTTAATTAAGGAATTTTCATAAGTTTTCATCGGGTATTCTTTAATCTTTCATTCTTTAAATGGTTTTGGTTGGAATTAGTTTAACTAAAGTTTGAATAGGAAATTTCATAAATGTTTTCTTTGGTTATTTTGTTGGTTCATTCCTTTAATTGTTTATTGAATTTAATTTTGATGAGTTATTTATCTCTGTAGTAGTTTATCAATCCTCTATTTAGTTAAATGGAGCTCATGATTTAAATTTATTTATGATGAGGAGTTTAGGAATTAATGTTGAAGTTAAATTTTGAAATTGTGGTTGGATGTTGAATGTTGGATGTTGAATGAGTTGAGAATTGCATTTGTATTGTAGGTATGATGTCCCTCTACAGGTTGGCTATGTCCAAGTTATAGAGGAGACTCTGTCGAAATTTCTATAAAATTTTAGAATAGAAAATGAAAAGGTTGAAATTTTTAAATGATTTACTTCCGCATTTTAAATGTTTAAACGATTTATTTCCGCATATAATGTGAATGGAAGTTAATACGCCTAGGTTGAAGATTTTGAACTTGGGGTGTTACATTTTTGGAAAGATTCAATGATACTATTCTTTTTATACAATAAAGATGATACATGGGAAAGTACTGATAGAATGATAAATTTTTTAGTAGCATCTTTTAAAGGACATGTTAGAAATTGGTGGGAAGGAATAAGTAATGATACAAAATCATTAATAAGAAGAAATGTACAGACAGAACTAATAAAATCAGATAGAAAGGGAATAGAAAAGTTAGTAGATTATATTGCGGATGAATTTTTAGGAGAAAATTTGATAAGTAATTCTGAAGCGGAATCAATAAGAGAAAAAGATAATGTAAGAGTAAGATTAATAAATTTAACAATATGTGATATGTGTAAAATCAAAGAATATACTTGTGAGTTTAAAGAATACTATCATGTCCAATTCTATAGTAATGAAAATCAAGAAGTATATAGAGATATGTATTACAATAAATTACCAGGTTCATGGGGAATATACTTTAAGATAGAATTTGAAAAATTTATTAGAGATAACCCTAGAACACCTAGAACACTAGGATCAAGAATAAAATTCATATTTGAAAGATTAACATATATATGTCAACAAAGACAATTATTAAAGAAATCAGGAAAATTAACCAGAATATGTTGTGAAGATATGAAAAAACCTACCCAATGGGGATGTAACCCTGAAAGAAGAAAAAATAATAATAAAAGAAAATATAAAAATAGAAAGTTTAAAAAATTCAGAAACTTCAGGAAAAAATATATAAAACCTAAGAGAAGATATAATCCAAATAAAAGACAAAAAAACAAAACTTATAAGAAAGACAAAAGTCAATATAAATGTTGGAATTGTGAAGAAATGAGACATTTAAACCCTAATTGTGACAAAAATAAAGTTAAAATATTACAAAAAGAATATCTAGAAATAGAAAGTGAACTAAGTGAAATATCAGATATTGAAGAGTACTATGATCAAGAAGTCTATATAAGTGAAACAGATTCAGAAAGTAATGAATCATAATCAGAATAAAGAAATAGAAGCAAATAGAAGCAAATAGAAGCAAATAATAACATAGATAAACAAGAATATGAAGGAATAGAAGGTTATGGATTAAAGGTAACTTTTGATAATAATAAGTTCAGGAAGATACAAAAATTATCTTTAGATTTGAAAATAGGAAAATGAGAAATATTAGATAGAATATGGAAAAGAGAAAAAGTAGCAATAAATGAATATCATAAAATTGAAAGGGCAATAGATGTTAGAACCACTCAAGGAACACACAAATTAAATATTTTAACAAAAAATACAGTTGCAGAATTATTAACAAAGATCAATAGAAAACAAAGTGAAAAGATTCAATATGTTTACTTAGCAGGTATCCAAATAATGTTTAAATACATGTTTAGAGAATGATTAGATTCGCCTTTGACTGTAAGTTTACATGATGAAAGAATTATAAATTTAAAAGACAGTCATTTAGGAACAGTGGAAGGAAATCTAGCATATAAGAAACTAATATTTACATGTTATCCAAAATATTGTATATCGTTAAAAGATAGAAACTTTAACGAAGTTTTAGGACTACATTTCAAATTACATAAAGATGACATAATGTAACCAGGAGATAAAATTATGACTATAGAATACAGGGCGTTATACACATTTACTAATTCTAATTATGGAAACATTTATTCTAAAAAATCATATATTGAAATTCATAAAGAATGTAAAGATTTCGGTAAAGCTGTAGAACCAGATAAACAAATAAGTTTAGTTCCAAGAAACTATGAACTTACTATAACAAAAAATAAACCATAAATCATAGAGTTACGAGAAGAAGAATACTCTAATAATAACATAACATTTGAAGATGACAGATTAATTAGGAGATCGACAAGTTTACCTAATAGAAAACAATTAGGAGACACTAGTAATACAAAAGAAATAAAACTTAATAGAAATGCTGGAACTATGAAAATAGAAGGTGAATATTTCAATGGAATAGAACATATAAAAGGATCAAATATATTAATTGACACAGGAGCTAGTGAATGTCATATAACTTCAAATAGAAATAAATGACTAATATCTCATAGAACTGATCCATATAGATATATAAATTTTGATGAACAGGTACATATGACTAAACTTGAAGTAAAAGTACCAATAAAAATAGGAGGAATAAATCTCCTAGTACCATGTCATGTACATAGCAGTATGGTAAATCCTCATATATTATTAGGAATGAGCTTTCTGGATGGACTAGAAGATTATAGTATAAAACGTGAAGGATTATATATAACTAACAATGGTCAAACTATACTATACAGAAAAACTGAATAAATGAATAACCAAATAAGTTTTCCATTAGCCGTTTATATACAAGTTACAATTGTTGAAACAAATATAACAACCCGTGCATTAATTGACACGGGAAGTGATATAACAATATTCAAAAGTTTCTTAATAAAATCATGGAATACTAATGGAAAGATAAAAATTACAGGAGTAACAGGAGAAAGTACTCATATAGTTAATAGTGCTGATAAAATTGATATAATACTTGGGAGTAAACAAATAATTGTAAATAAAATATATAATTATAACAAATTAGAATATGATATATTACTATGAAATGACTTTATACAACAATTTCAATATTATAAACAAAATAATTACATGATAATGTTACAAACACCTTGTGCACATTTACTAAAAATACCGAGAGAATTTAGACCTTACAAACACCTTGTGCATATTTTGATAAGTGTTATATTAACGTTTATTTGATGCACTTATATCCTTGAATACGCAATAATGTGATTCTATCTAAGTATTATTAATGCATTTTATATTTTATATTGTATAGGATCATAAAAGAAGAGAAAAAAAGAAAAAAGGACCAAAATGCACGCAAAACTGAAGATTGGGGACTTAGATGCAAAATTGGTTACGGCCGTAAGGTTACATATTCACGGCCGTAAAAGTGGTAACCGTGTTAAGACAAATCAGCAGAAACACATTCACGGCCGTAAATCAGAATTTACGGCCGTAACCTTCAAATGGTGAAAAATGCGCAGAAACATAATTACGGCCGTAAATGGACTAGTCACGGCCGTAACTTCAATTTGTGAGAAATATGCAGAAACTCAATTACGGCCATAAAGGAAATGTTACGGCCGTAACTCTCCAGTCAACAATTTCCATATTTCAATTCTTTCCATAATTTTGGGATTTCTTGAGCCCAAAATTAGGGCACGAAATTAAGGCTATAAAAAGGGGTTCTCATGACAGAAAAACTGGTGAAAAAATATTGTGAAAGAGGCTACACATTGAGGAAAATTGAGAGAAAAATATAGAGCATTCTTTGGAGATTTTCAAGCGCAAGAATATCAACAACAATGAAATTCATGAAGCAACTTGAAGAATCTACCACAATCATACTAGGCTAAATTTCATATCTTGTTCAAAGGGGAAGTTGTGTCAATTTAATTATGTTATTTTCTTTTCCTACAAATTAGTAGCGTTAATTTATTTCTTTATTTCAATTATAGGATTATTATGTTTTGAATGTTCAATTGAGTTTATTTGATTAATAGTTTAATTTGGCCAATTGGATTATTGATCTTTGGATTCATGAATATGCTATGTTTAGATTCTTGATCCGTAATTGTCATTGAATCTTTACTTTAGTAGCAAAAAAATCTCGTGCAGGTTTAGTAATAATTCGACTTGGATTGTTTAATTCGAGCTTGTGTAATTAACGATCCAATTCAATCTATTCTTCTAAATTTTCATATTAGTCGTGCATTAAATCCTAAAAGCTTGTTTAGGATTGTCCATGGCTAGAATTGGTTCAAAGAGCTTATTTTGAATCAATACACATAAGGAAGAATTTAGATAATCAGAGCTTGTTGATTATTTATGATTGATAATTGAATTAGAAATAGAAACACGTTACAAGGAAAAGTATAACATTAATTGAGGGCACAACCGAACCCGAGAACAAGATTTCTTCTCATATTAATTCTCTAGTCATATTTAATTATTTATTTTATGCATAGTTTTCATTCAAGCAATTCAAACAACAAAACCACCCATTCCATTCTAATTGATCGAACAACTAAAATTAGTTTCCGTTCCTCGTGGGATCGACCCTTATTCTCACTACTACATTATTAATTAATATTTAACGAGTGAGGAATTATTTATTATTTTGGTGCATTGCGACACACATCAGTGTGTGTGTTTATAAATATTAAAAAATATATTTAGGTGATATACATTGAATTAGTTTATGTTGAGATGGCAGATATCAGATTAATTGAATGTGGGTGACAAATATCAAAACACGAGTTTGTTAGGTGGGTTTGTGCCTAATTTCCACTTTTTCATCTCCATCAAACTGGGCCTATGGTTGCTAAGGATCAAAAGCTAATGTGGATCGTTCTATTGATCCGACAATGGACAGAAAGCTGTGTGACTTTTCACTTTGTTGTGCAGAAATTGCCATCTCCAGAGGTACATCAGTACCCGAAATAATAGCTTTGGTGGACTCACAATCCATCCAGAGAGCAAGAGCTAATAACTTTGGCAAACTATTTTTAAACGTATTTTTAAACAATATATTTCCTCTTAATCACTTTTTAACCATACATATTTTATCTCTACTTTTCAATTACGTATTGCACCTCGAAAACATCACACATATATATATTTTTTTTAAACAAAAAAAATTTAACAAACATAATGTTGATGCATTTGTTTACATTATTGATGTCTCGCAAAATATGTTATGTAGAAATTATATAGATCCTCAATTGGGAGCAAATGCCCACCTGCAAGTGTCGGGTGGGCATTTTTTATGGTGCCCCCAAGAGGCACCATAAATGTTATGATAAAATTGACATAGTGTCAATTAAGGGCACATACTATTGTGCTAATCAAGACACAGGTATTGATGATGATGTACTGTAAAGTAAGATGGGACATCCAATTACCATGATAGAGGATGTGTTCTTTCGGCGCAGGTACATGTATTTACATACAACATTGGTTTGGTATAGATGCAAGGTTTGTGGTTTAATTTATATCGATGGTTGATGAGCTTCTAAGGAGAACCAAACATGAGAATTGCAGTATAAATTTCAGCAATTTTGTTTTCGACATGACTGATGAAAAGCTTGGATTCGTTGATAATTCTTAGTTATACTCATATGATGGAGAATGGGATCGTCAAAGTGTTAAATGCTTGCCTATTTACACAATGATTGAATTTGAATTTTTTTGCTTGAAATAATTTTTGTGTCAAGATGGAGATTGTTGGGTTTTGACCAAAAAATATCTTAAAAAATTGATTTTTCTTGTTAAAGTGATTAACTTGGAGACCAAGTTAAAGGTTGAAAGAAAAGGAAGATAATCTTTTTGGCATAAATTTCTTTCCTTATTCTAGTTACTCTACTTCAACAAGGAAAATCTTGGGGCACAAGTAATACACGTTTTTGAGTTATGTTTACTTATAAATATGTGTGTTGAGGAGCCAATTAATTGTAAATCAAGAGTTCCATATTGTGTCCAAATAGAGAGAAAATTGGCGAGTTTTATCTTTGTAGTTTTTTGCAACTTCTTGTGAGATAATTCAAGGGATAGAAACTTGTGGTTAGATAGAAGTTCTTTATTAGTATTTTCTCTGTGGCGTGTAGGATTGATATTGGGTTGGTGAGTGAGGAAATTTTATATAATTATAACAATTTATTATATAGTGAAAGACTTTGACAATCCAAAATTTCTGCATTGTTATTTATTTTCTAACTTGCTTATTTTACTTTGTACAACAAAAATTTCATCTGGATTAAAGAAGGGAGAATCAACGTGTAATTCCCAACAACCTTGATTTCCAAGAATTCATTTTCCATTGGTTTACTAGATAAATGGTTTCCATGTTAGTTGGTAAACACTTTTACGTTACTTTGTCATTTTTGTTGTTGTTAGTTGATTTATTTATTTTTTCAAAAATTAACATTGTTATTATCAAGTACAAATATGTGGAAAAAAAAATTGGATTAAGCATCTGTTCGGTAAAACACCAAGAAACATGTTTTCTTTTATGCAATTTCTTAAATCACTTTTTAACCACACGTATTTTTCTCTCTTCAATTTTCAACCACATATCTTAATTATAAAACATAAAAAACATGTTTTTAAACACTTCCTAGTTGCTAAACAAAGCCTAAAATAGTTACTTTTTGCTTATTTGTTATGAAAAATAATGTCAATCAAATAGCAAAACTTGAAAAATTCCTCACTTTTCCACCATAGAAAATTAAACTAATCAAACACATTAAACTTCTAATTTCTAGAAAAACGAATTCCCAGGAATTCAATTTCTTAGAATTCATTTCTTTTGCATCATAATTTCACCATCTCTATCAAACGGACCCTAAGGTCAAGATATTATTAGCTTCCATTTGGTAAACTGTTAATAAGTAATACATTTTTTCAAATAACTTTTTAACTATATATTTTATATTAAAAATATTACACTTTTGTTTATAAACAAATACCTTTTACGAGAAAGACACTAATGTTGGAAAAATTTATATGGTTAAATATTATATGGTAAGAGAAGTAATTACAGCAGGCAATTCCATTGTCGTCCAGCGGTTAGGATATCTGGCTTTCACCCAGGAGACCCGGGTTCGATTCCCGGCAATGGAAGCCTTTTTTCAACTTTTTGAACATCCTACGACGCCGTTTTGTAGTAAATAAAAACTTTTTAACTTTGGCAATACAAAACAAAGAATCGCCGCCCAAAAGGCGAGATTGCATCCGTATCCGCATAAGCTTCCCTTTACACGTGCGATCTCGCCTTTTTCTTTTTTATTAATATTTTTTCTGCATAGCTACGTTGCATCACCTTCACCAACTGTTCAGTATATACTCTAGAAACTTGTATTGGCTCTTGAATTTATAATTGCATTGAAATCTTTGTAGATGACGTCATCTTCACTGATCTGTGAAACCGGGCCATGGAAGGATTTGATGGTAAATTCAGAGTTTCACCTTATGGGATTTTTCGATTTGTTATAGATTTGTGTGTTGATGTAGTATACTCATTTCCAGGCACATGTTGAGGACATTAAAAATACCCATTTACGTGAGTTGATGTCTGACACCGAGCGATGCAAGTCTATGATGGTGTATGATATTGGAAGTTTGAGTTTAAGATTGGGCTCTATATAGTTACCCGTCTTAATATTTTTCTTTATTACTATTTCTTACAGCGAATTCGATGGGATTTTGTTGGATTATTCAAGGCAACGTGCCAATCTTGACACCTTTAATAAGCTCCATAATTTAGCAGAGGTGAGCTAGAGTTGAACCATTACTTCTTTCGGGAAGATATTGTAAAAATTTGATTAATTATTCTAGTGCGGTGATGCAGGAAGCTCATCTGGAAGAAAAGATTTACCGGATGTTCAATGGAGAGCGGGTAAGTCAGGGTTTTATTTTGCTGAGTTTTATCACACATTTCAAACAAAATGTTTATCAAGTAGGTAAAATCTATGCTTCTGAGTATTATGAAGTTTATGGGTTGTGTAAAAAGATATCTTGTGTAGATCATTGGTGTCAGGTGAGTGATTGTGATTTATGTCATCCACCAGAAACTAGAATGTTTTACACACCAATTAATGTGTCGTGGCCTCACCTTTGCTCACCCTCACTCACTCGTCATTCTTATTACTCACTTATTCTAGAATATTCCTAACCACTCTATAAAGTCAGCACATGAAAGGAGGAAAGTCGGTTGGAAAAAAATTGTTTGTTGCGAAAACAGATTCCCTCCCCAAATGAATTGGGTGAAGAGTGGCTGGGGAAGAGGACATGAAAATCTCTGTATCTTGATTGGCATCCTGGACATGTGCAAGGGAAGAGAAAGCACAACAAGATTCTGTCCCCCAAAGTTATGGCTCTGTCCTGAGGAAGCGGCTAGAAGAGCTCATTGGAAGTGGCAATAGAACTACTGTTATCAGAACTGGGTATGAATGTGCTGCTATATAAAATGTTTTGAAGGATGCAGAATCCTGTTATGAGTCCTCCATTAAATATGCAATACAGAGACAGTCTTCTAAGGTCAATAAAGTTGATGCAAGGATGCTGCAAGTAGTTAATCAATGCAGCAGGTGGAAGTTAAGTTTCACCCTGCATCTGCCCTTGATTTCAGATCAATCTTTGGTGCCTCTAGTGAAACCATATTTGCAGACATATTGGAGGATCTGGCAGAGAAAGAGGCCACAAAGAAATCTAATGCTGCCACAGAAGCACATTCTGAATAGGTTATTGGTGGAGAAAGCGATAATTCAAGACGTGCATAAGAGGATGAAGGATATTGAAAGGAGCAAAGAGAACAGGAAAAACAAGGATTCAAATGTCATTAATGACAAAGAGCTTGATATGCATAGTAGACTAATGACAAGCACCTTGCACTACCTACTTAATCCAAGGGTAGTGAAGAGAATGAGGCAGGCAAAGGAGATATTCAAATTCTGAACCATGAGGACAAGGTTCATTTAAGGGGATGGTTGGCATGGCCTCACGTTGCTCACCATCACTCATTCACCATCTTATCACTCACCTATTCTACAATCTTTCTAGACACTCTATAAAGTCAGCACATGGAAGGAGGAAAATCAGTCGGAAAAAGATTGTTTCTTGCAAAACAGATTCCCTCCCCCCTTTCTCTCTTGGTTATTTTCTCTGCCAATTTCTGAATCTCTATCACAGTCTTCTTCTCTTCTTCCTTCTCTATTTGTGTTATACATTTTCTCAGATTCTGTTATTCCTTTCTCTGTTTCTTCTTTTCCATTGTTAACTTCTGCTGTAATTGTTCATTCGGTATTACAATTAATATACTGGATGTTGTTATGTTGTTACCTTTATGTCTCTGAGTCCTTCTTGTTGAATACTTGAATTTGGGTGGAAAGTTGAGCATGTTATTGGTTGAGTTCTACAAAAATTGAGCTTCAACCGTAACATAATGGTTCTAAACTTGTTGACAAAATAAGAAAATGAAAAAGAAAATTCAGGCTTTCTTTGGTTAATAACTTTTCCTATAAGATCTATCTTTTCACTGTTCTAGTTGGGCAAACTCGTTTACCATTTACTCTGGCATTTGTCATCTAACCTTTACTCCTTTGGATTGTTGGCTTCTTCAGATAAATATTACAGAAAACAGGTCTGTCCTTCACATTGCTCTCCGTGCTCCACGGGATTCAGTTATAAATAGTGATGGGAAGAATGTGGTCCCAGATGTTTGGCAAGTCCTAGATAAGATCCGAGATTTTTCTGAGAGGGTTCGCAGTGGTGCCTGGGTAATTCTGTTATCAAATATGATCTTTATCAGTTTTTCCAGTTTCGATGGCATTATATTAATTTGTTTGAAAAATGGTAGGTTGGAGCCACTGGGAAAGTGTTGAAAGATGTAATTGCTATAGGAATTGGTGGCAGTTTCTTAGGACCTCTGTTTGTGCATAAGGCACTTCAAACAGGTTCAATTGCAGCATATTTTAATCCTATAACAGTTTTTTATTTCCTTTTTGTATTATCGTTAATCTTGTGTTTACAAACAATTACATGACTCATTTAACTTAAATTTGGTGACATGCAGATCCAGAAGCTATTGAATTTGCATATAGTCGTCAATTGCGTTTGTAAGTATAACTATATTGCCTGTTGATTCAGTGTATCATTTATTTCTATAGCATTGCTGCCCTAAATTGGTATTTTTATTTTTATTAACCAACTTTAATTTGATTTATGAAAGTCCTGCCTTTGATGCTATATTTAGCAGAATTTGAATTGGGATTGCTTAAGCTAGTATAGAAATCCATCTTTCTCAAACTAACATTAGACATGTGGCTCTTTTTTGTTGTTTTGAGCTGTAAATCTGGACCATCGATTTATCGTGTCAGGGATATGAAAGTCTTTTTAAGTGTAAAATTTAAATTAAATACCATATTTTTAGGTACTTGTATGCACAGTAAAATGTTGGAAGTTCTAGCAATGTTATCATCATGTTGATCTTTGTGCATTTTAAAGGGGATTCCAGTTCTTTTCTGCTGATAATAACTCTCTCATTTGTCTTTCTTTTTCTCTTTGTGTTGGGTGGGTAGGGTTCAAATGCAACTTTAGATAAGTCATTCCATGTTGGAAAGGTTCTTGTGAAAGGACTTTATCATTCTTTTATCTGTTTGGATAGCTTGCTGTATATTACCATTTTAAGTCTTCGGAATTATGATTCAATTCTCCTTTTTAAATTCTTTGTAGATGGGTTGCCTTATATCTGAAACTGATAATTACATTTTTTAGAGATAAAACATTAATGGACCACATGAACGTTGCACGTGCACTGAAGTATGCAACTATAACGGTTTACTACTATTTAGCTGATTCTGCTCCTTTTTTACCTCATCTTCTTGTTTAAGCCTTGCAAATGTCGACCCGATTGACGTTGCAAGAAATATTGCAGGCTTGAATCCTGAAACCACACTAGGTATCTTTGTTTTCATATCGTTTTGTATTTGCCATAACAGGGCTTTATGGACAAATTTTGTTCCAATGCTTGGAATTTTAAAACCTTTTTTTTTTTTTTCCTTTTCTTCGTAATCTATTGCAGTTGTGGTGGTTTCAAAAACTTTCACTACAGCTGAGACCATGTTAAATGCTAGGACGCTGAGGGAATGGATATCAGCTGCCTTGGGGTGAGTAAATAATAAAAATAAACTCTATTTGCTGTTATTTTATGAATTACTCTCCCACACCTAACAGGTATATCATACTTCCTGCCCCCCACAACTTGAAACTGTATTCTGTGTGCAGTTGAAATGAACCTTATTTTGTCCAACTTCTACTTGTATACTGTGTAGGAATTTCATCACTGCTAAAATATCAAATCAAAAATTTTAATTTATGGTATTTTGAATATCCTATCCATGCTATGCAACTTTTCTTAAGTTGAACTTTCAGATAATTATAGTATCATTAATGGGAATTTTTTTTTTTTTTTTTTAGAAAGTTCATGTCCTTTATTTGCCAATTGAAGTTTTTTATGTCATGTAATTTCATGTTCACCATTTCCTTTCCTGGCTATCTTGCGTCTAACACACGGGACTATTCAGTCTACTAGTTTTGACTTTTGAGCTTGATTATTTTTAAGATAGTAGACTACATTAGCTAGACATTCATACTTTTAGTTCTCCCCAACTTTTTTGCTATAAATAAGATCCATATATCCAAGCCTTTGGGACATATCCAAAACTTTTCCAATGAGGTGGGTGGGAAGAGGCGATTGTATGGATACATGCTTATGATTAATGGAACTAATGTACATACTGCTTACTTATAAGAGTTTCTTTGTTATATGACTTGATATAACTATTTGTTACTTGCTAATATAATTTGAGATCCTTCTAAAATCTGATCCGCTCTGATACTATCTACAGTTTTCTATCTATGCATCTATACATCTCACTCTTGACACAATTCTAGGCCTCAAGCGGTGGCAAAGCATATGGTTGCTGTCAGTACTAATCTCACGGTGCGGTTATTATTATTTTTTTAATTTTTTTTTAACTTGGCTTTCATTGTTTACATAATTTCTTGTGCTAATCTAACTTTTAAAAAGTCTCCTGTATATGACTTTAATTTTAAATTCAAATTGCTTTTTCTGAATGATTGCACTGCACTTTTAGTGTTCATGAATGCATAATTTCTTTAACTTTTGCTAGTTTATGATATCATAGTTTAAAAATTCAAGCTAACTTGGATGAATAAAAATTTTGGCAACTCAAAGAGAAACTCATCTGCAATCTAATTAAGCTTTGTTTGTTAAACATTTGTTTATAAACGGGCACATGGAAACATCTCAATCGATCATTTTTCTAAAAAGTCAACAATTTTGGCTAGTCAAAGATTTTTGCACACCATTTTATCTTTTCAAATGGACCAATTAGATGTTGACACATCACCGGTTATAAACAAGATTTATAAACATGTTTTTACCAAACAGAAGTGGAAAGTTGGTTCCCTCGCGGATTCAACTGTGGAAATGTCCATTTGCGACTTGTTCATATCATGCTATAGGTTTTACAGATGTTAATCTCCATAATCAATTGTAATATCACGAAGTTACCAAACATTTTAAAATATATTCTGCAAGAAGGTATTGTCGAGGTGCATAGTAGGTTAAATGATGAGGGTGGAGTTTTTGTTGGAACCAGCTTCGCTAATTGACTTCTTTTTTTCGTTTCATCAAACTAGTAATTACAAACTTTTACTGCCATGAGATGAACCCAGAGTTTGTGCAATTAACAGTTAGAGAATGATAGGCGGTGTTGAATCACTGATGAGGGTTTGAGACTAGGTTTAGTTGTTCTGCTGGAGGACCTATTCAGATGTCACTTTAGAAGCCATTGGAGAGTGAAAAATCGAAATATTTTCCTTTTTCTTTGGGTTCGGCCGTCAAGAGAACAAGGAAGAAAATTTAAGCATAGAATAATTTGTTTTCTAATTATCTTTCATTTTCTATCTATTTGGTCTCTCTTTTTCTATTGGCATTATTAGTTTACTACACACCTATAATAATAATAAGCAGGATGCCAAATTCCACATTCAATAAGTTATGACATCATTTTCATTTTCATATTTGTTACTACATTATACATTTGATTTAGATGTTAGATCAAAGTTTTTATTATATTGCTGGTTAATACTTCACACTTCACAGGTTTAAGTGTCCGTTACTCATTTACTTGCCAAGATGAGTTTGGATTCTGTTGTTTTCAAACATGATGGGAAGTAATAGTTATTACAAAGTACACACAGATTAAATAAATTGGATTTTCTCGTTACCTAATCAATGTACCACCTCTTAAATTCATCAACTTAATATTCATCTCCTATTTTAATGCAGCTTGTGGAGAAGTTTGGCATTGATCCAAATAATGCTTTTGCATTCTGGGACTGGGTGGGAGGACGCTATAGTGGTAAGTATCTTTGTTTTTTCTGGTAAAGCCTGCTATAAAATGATGCCTAATTGGTCTCCAAATCGCTGTTTGCAGTTTGCAGTGCAGTTGGGGTACTGCCTCTTTCTCTGCAATATGGGTTTCCGGTCGTGGAGAAGTACAGTAGCATGCTGTTTTCTTTGTTTACATCACTCATTTATGGAGGATTTTATGGATTCAATAAACAGATCTATTTGACTTTGACTTACTAGATATTTTAGTGAATTTGAGCATAAAGTCATTTCGTATGACATGATTATATGTTTAAAAAGTGCATGATTTTCCAGTGGATAACATTAAGTCGAAGATAAATCAGATGAATTAAACAGTACTTTTTTGGTTACCATGAGATTAATGGTCTGTTGCATGATAATTGGTTTAAGATAAGGCTAATTCTGCATGTACAGAGGTAATGTACAAGCAAAATGTCAGATGCATGCTTGGTCGATCTAATCTATGAAATTCAATCGGCCAAAACATGCGTGTATCTGTCAAGCTGTCATCTGTATAGGCAGCACGACTCTTAAGATAAATTTTACAGTTGGTTTTTTAGGTAGCCACAAGGCTAATGACTTGTGTATGTTATCAGTACACAGTAAATTTTTGCTTAATGAAGGTAACTCTTTGTGTACATGAGTTTATAACAATAACAAACTAAAGCTTATTCACAATAATGTAGGAGCTTAGAGCCCGCTTGCGCTTGGTATAGGATATTTTAGAGAAATTTAGGCTGCATTCTCTTTGGCGTTTTTCAGCCGTTTTCCGTTTTCCATTTTCGAAAACGAGTTCTCTTGCGCCGTTTTCGGAAAAAAATTTCGAAAACGTTTTCAAAATTTGTAAAGTAAATGGAAAACGTGAAAATCACGTTTTCCGAAATTTTTGCCTTGTAAGTGGAAAACGCGAAAAACGCGCGTTTTCCACTTAAAAAAAAATAAATTAAAATAATTAAAAAAATTTGAAATTTGTCAAAATTTATTATTTTTAATTACATTATTGGTCCCTGATTTTCAAAACTTGTCATTTTAATCCTCAAAATTTGAAATTTCTTTCGAAAATATCCTAATTTATTTGCAACTTAAGTCTCTCAACTTCAGATTTTGTTGCACATTAGTTCACAAATTTTACCTTTCTTTCAATTTAGTCCTTTTCGTATTTGCTTTATAGGTCATTGTCTTCAAACATGTACAACTTTTGATGTACAACTCCGAATTGCACTCTGTTTTTTGTGTAGAACTCCAAATTCAACCATCTTTCTGATGATGTAT
Source organism: Ligustrum vulgare (assembly GCA_963555705.1). NCBI lineage: Eukaryota > Viridiplantae > Streptophyta > Magnoliopsida > Lamiales > Oleaceae > Ligustrum > Ligustrum vulgare. Next base: position 11,391,200 of record OY743177.1, read on the forward strand.
CATGTGCTTAATTATTAAACATTTCTTTTTTACTTTTGTATTGTAGACACTTATTTTGTAAGGGTATAATTAATTAACGTAAATAGATTTTTGCAAATTTTATTGAAACTTTAATTTTAAACGTTATGAGTGCTTACTAGAAGGATGTATCTATATAAAGTATTAAATTGAACGATTACTTTAGAAGGGAAAATTACTACTCAAATGTTGAACGATTATTTTAGAAGGGCAAGATGAATTTTTGAACTTTTTTGGTATAACCAAATTGTGTGATAGGGGTTATTCTATTTATTTTTGTTGTGTAACTCAAAATATGATATCTTTATTTCATTTATATTCACAAACAATATGAAATAATTTTCTTCAAAATTTTAAACAGAACGCGTTTTCCAGCTTTTCATTTTCGAAAAAGTTTTCAGAAATAACAAACCAAACGCGTTTTCAGCAATTTAGAAAAAAATCATAGAAAATGGAAAATAGAAAATATTTTCGAAAATGAAAACAGGAAACTGAAACACAAAGAGAACGCAGCCTTAGATTTTGGGAGAATATGTGGTTGAAAAGAGGTTAAAAAATGTGAAAGTAGTCGGTCCCATAAAAATGTGTTGTTGAAAATGAAATTTGGGGGAAGTTATCCAAAAATTCATGGACCAAACAAGGGCTTAGTATTAATTAAAACAAAGTTGTGGGAGCTCCGTAAATATAGCTACTTACATTCTCAGGATGCCTTCTGATTGTTATTTTCCTTTAACATCTTCAGTTTTGCACAGTTACATTTTTCATTACCCTTGTTGATTTTGTGTATTTTGTTTTTGTGGAAGTTTCTGAATTTTAATTCATATTGTTATGAACACAACTAAGGAGCTGGTATATAAACACAATTAGAAATATTCTCCCCTACAACTAAGCTGACATAATTTCCCCTACAATTGAGCACATGTGATTCTCTCCTACATATAACTCATATAAGCATACCATTAAACATAGTTAAGTCTAGTCAACTACAACAATATGACAACTACTTTAAACGTGTTTTTCACAATATTCATTAGTTTGGGCCAATAGCCACTAAAATGTTTCTTTTGTTTCCCCTTTATGTGAAGGTTCCTAAGGGGAGCTTCAAGTATTGATCAACATTTCTATTCAGCACCTTTTGAGAAGAATTTACCAGTATGTTCCCTTCTCAGGATACCTTTCATCTTGCTTCCTTACTGCAGTACTTGTTGGATATGCAATTGAATAGCCTTCCGTTAGGCATCTAGTCATGTAACATCTAAGCTGGGATCTCTAAGCTAGGATCTGAGCGATCCCAGCTTAGAGGCATTATCTATCTTTTGGTCTCCATGTGTGGCGTAAATACACAACGGTTTTCTTCTATCTTTCTATTGTTTTATATTTTAGTGTGTTTTGTGATCTTGTAGACCTTGGCAATCCTGGATTCCATGTTTTCATTTTCTATGAATTGATTTTGCCCTATACTTGTTCTTAGATAACTCATTTTACTGTTGACTTGCATATTATTCCTTTAGGTGCTGTTAGGTTTGTTGAGTGTTTGGAACGTATCATTCCTCGGATATCCTGCAAGAGTAAGTTAAATGTATGGTGAAATCTGTTTGATTATCCCACTTTTGAGGTTCCTTCATTTGAATTTTTTCCTGGCCGAACCATAACAATGAGCCATTACTTAATTTCAGGCCATTTTACCTTATTCTCAAGCACTGGAGAAATTTGCACCCCATATTCAGCAGGCATGTTTACCACCGCGTTTTTTTCTTCTTTTTAATAATGTTGCTAGCACATCTTTCTGATGCTTTTTGGTAGGATGCTTATGCCGTCCTAATATTATTTAATTCAGGTTAGTATGGAGAGTAATGGAAAAGGGGTGTCAATCGATGGCGTGCCTCTTCCCTATGAGACAGGGGAAATTGATTTTGGCGAACCAGGAACAAATGGCCAACACAGCTTTTACCAATTAATTCACCAGGTAAATGATTGAGCCATTTAAGCATGCAATAACTTCAGCTTGAGCAGAAAGGGGAAGTTTCCTGCACCATGCTTTTGTATTTGTCATTTTATAATGTTTCACCCAATTCCCCCAGGAAAATTAAGGAACATGGAAATACATGGGGGATATATGCTGTTTTACATAAACTTCTGGCCTATTGTGTAGTCAAGTAATCATGTGTTTTCTGATCCTCTTTCTGCATGGAACTACATACCAATATTTGGGGACCATGACCATCCCCTTCTGCATGTGCTTGTTTACTGTGGCCATTGTGCCTGTTGAAGTACAGTTCATTGACTGGGGATAAAAAACTTGGTGTCTTAGGCTTGAAAAGTGTACATAGTTTGTAAATGTAACTTATAACTTTTCTGAAATATACTGCATATGGTGAGAGCACCAAAATCTGAATATCAAAAGTGTCCTAGAAGTATGATAGGAGTTTTTAATCTGAACGTACTCTAAGATTAAGTACAATGGAAATTATTCTATGTAATTAAATCCTGATTGAAAACCCAACTTTGTATTTACTATTTAATAATGCACAAGTACGATGATGTCTATTGGGCTTTTATGTCCCTCTCATAAGACCTCATGTCCCTTGAACCTTTCCGATAAATTTCAAACATGTAACATATCATATATCATGGGCATATGCTTTGCTAGTGTTAAATAGTTATGCAAATTCCAAGCTTAAGTTTTAACATCTGAGCGAATGTGTTTTGATTATATATAAATGAATCAGGATACTTAGGACACGAATGATGTCTAGAAATGTTCAAGAGATTCTATTTGTTGGTCTCCTTTACAGAATAAATCAGGGTGCCTACACTAGTTAGTTATTACGGAAATTTTTGAAGCTATTATTTTCATGCATCATTATGAAAATGAACCGCGAAGTTTTCATCTGCTGGATTTTCAGGGACGTGTCATACCTTGTGATTTTATTGGTGTGGTTAAGAGTCAGCAACCGGTTTACCTGAAAGGTACTAATTTCTCTTCATACATCTCCTTGCTCTTGGCACAGCTAGTTTTGTTTACAACATCAAGATAATTGATGGTTGGTAACATTTAGGCAACTTGCTTTTACAGGTGAAATGGTTAGTAACCATGATGAACTAATGTCAAACTTCTTTGCACAGCCAGATGCCCTTGCTTATGGGAAGGTAGGAATTTTTTTTGCCGTATTCGTAGAATAAAAAAAGTGGAACTAAGGTGCATCTCAGTTTGAGGCACACCTCTGGCGAGGAGCTGAAAAAAGTGTCTTTTCTATGAGGCGTAAGCCTCATATGTTATTTTATTTTTTTAAAACTTGGGCCTTTTTATTTAACCTAATATTACAAACAATAAATTCAAACTTTAAATTTCTAAACTTCTTTAGTTTAACCTTTTTTCAATTGCAAAAGGAATAAAAAATGTTCTCAAACATAATATATTTGATAGTCAAGTCGTGCTTTTTGTTAGGATTTTCTCACCTTATGGCATGTCTTTGAACTTTTGAGTAGTTTAAACTACTAATTTTTGGGCAATGTATGTAAGTGTTGCATTAGATATGAAATAGACTATTTTTATTGGTGGAATAGACTTTTTGATAATATTTTAGAATTTTTTGTCTATTTTTTGTTTGTGGTGAGGCTTACGCTTCAAAGCGTCTCGAGGCTTACGCCTCACCTCACGAACGAAAAACGTCTCAATGCCTATTTCCACCTTTTAAAACATTGGTTGTATTGTCAAATCTTTTTTCCAGGTTATATTGTCTTTGATTTCAAAACTAGATAGGACGGACCAGAAAAACTGGAGCTAGTTCGGTTATGACCTGAAACTGTAGCACTTACTGACTGTTCAAGAACTGGCAAAAAAGCATGTTAAGCTGTGACCTTTTGAACTGCTGCTGTTTTAATGATTTCAATGAGTGGTTCTTTTTTCAAAAATCAAATTTGAATACTATACAATATATTGAGCTTAAAGAGTGAAAGCTAAGAGTCTTTGGCCTTTTCACTTTAAACTGTGCATTACAATGACATGCTGGTCCACCGCTATCTTTATAGACCAATTCCTAAGTGCTTTTATGTGCCATTTCTGATTTGCGATCAATTACTTGGCCTCTATTTGGTAAAATGTGTTCATAAATTTTGTTTATAAACGAATATCATTGGACCATTTCTTTTAAAATTCAACAATTTCGGTTAGTTAAAGATTTCTGCCCACCCTTTTTTTACTTCTCAAAAAAAAAAAAAAAAAAATGGATCAACGAAATGTTACCGCTATTTATAAATGGTTTGTCAAACAGAGCCTACATTTCATTGTTTAAAGGTTTGAGCATGTGCAAAGAGAAAACACCAAAGTTGATTTCAAAAATTAAAAAAGAGCATAATAAATTATTAGTTTGTTGAGTTTATTTCTATTTTCATTTTAAGGTACTCTATATTTTATTCTAATAACGCACTAAGATGTATATACATAGAAGCTTTTATCTTGCCTCACTTTCTATTATATTAGAAATGGACATAAGGAAAATTAAATGTAATTAAGTTTAATGATCCTTTTTTTTTGGCTTATATATTAATTATTTTAAATTTTAACTTATTTTTGTCAAACTTTTGTGGCATATAAATATATTTACTTATTAACAATCGGTTCTACCTGATTCGACCTTTTGACCCTAGGCCCTTGACCTTTTCCCAGTCAATGCCTACGGGTTTTGAAACATAGATATTTATTCAAAATTCATTATTGTCATGGTTCTTGTGCGGCTGAAGTCATGTTGTCTGTTTTTGTTATGCTTATTCATACATCTTAGCTTCCTGTCGTATGTTTTTAAGCTTCTCGGTACCATTCTTCGAATTATGCTTCATTTTCTTCCAGACTGCAGCACAGTTGCTAAAAGAAAATGTTCCTCGGCCTCTCATTACACACAAGGTGATTCCATCGCAGTTTCTGTAAGCCATAGCTTTTTGTGATGGTTTGACCCATAAACTCACAATCGGACTCACTATTGCAGACATTCTCTGGAAATCGACCTTCTCTCAGTCTTCTACTGCCTACGTTGAATGCTTACAACATTGGACAGGTTTGTTATTTAGTTTTTCTTTTGCACAGTAAAGTCTACTTGTTTCAAGTTTTTGAGAGCATTCTCTAGGTTTTAACATTGTGAAACTACTATGTAAATAGTTGCAAATTTCAAACTGTCGTCGACTGAATCCTGTAATTAAAAAAGGCAAACTAAATAACATCCTCAATACCATATTTTTTTCTTGTTAGTATGTTTTATTCATATTATTTTGAGTATTCCACTTATGTCTTGGTATTACACTGCAATGATTATGTGATCTTACTCAGAGATAGTGTGTCTGTGAATGTGCCAAATCTTCAAATTTTATGTTCTTCTTTCAGTTACTAGCAATTTATGAACACAGAATTGCTGTGGAAGGCTTTGTATGGGGAATCAATTCTTTTGATCAGTGGGGAGTGGAATTAGGGAAGGTATATCCAGCGGAAATAATTTTTCTATTTCTATTTTCCATTATTTTTGCTACATGTTAATTTGTTGTATCTGGATGATTTTTAATTTCTTTTTGGATATCTAAATATAAATAAATTAACAGTCATTGGCTACTCAAGTTAGAAAGCAACTTCATGCATCTCGTAAGAAAGGTGAACCAGTTGAAGGCTTCAACTTCAGTACGACTACGATGTTAGAAAGATATCTAAAGGTATGGAAGATAGGAGTTTTGTTCTAGTGTCAGCAAAGGGTACTCACTATAGTGCCCTTCAAGGTACAAGAATTGGACCCCACACATTTGGAGGGCCCAACTCTTGTGTCTTGAAGGCACCTTCGTAGGCGCTAGAACCATTTTGTGGAAGATACCTCAGTGGACATGCTTTTCTCTGTTATAATCCTTGTGCACTTGTTCGATTAGATATGCACAAGCCCATGTTGGCCCTGATTAAAATTTGATTTTAATCTAAAGTCAAAGTTAACAATTAATTTTAACCATATATTTTATAGGATTTACAACTTTTCAATCACAATTCATCAACTTTATCAAAATTTACTAAAAATTCGATTTTGATCTATACTAAAATGGGGCTTGTTAAGACAGAAAGCTCGCTTAGCATGACGAACTATTACACTGATTCCATGTTATTTTTGAAGTTTATGGCATTTCTTACGCAAACTCATTCTTGGCAGGAAAATGCTGATGTCCCGAAGGAAGATTTCACCGTTTTACTAAAGATATGACTCGCAACTTGGACAAACTCATGGTCATCACTCGCTCTGTTGCGAATGTACCTGTGTTTGTAGTTTTTCTTTTTTTTTTGCCAAATTACCTCACGTCCAGAAACTGACGTTTGACCATTTCCTCGATAATTAACACACACAATACAGAAACTAACTTTTTCTGTAAAATGTGGATTTCCTGAGAAATAAAGATATGGGTTGGATTTCCTGAGAAATAAAGATATGGGTGCATAAAAGAAATTCCATGTTGGGTTAGAAAATGTAAGATGCTGAAAATAAACATTTTGTTTTGGTCCCCCATGCTTGACATTAGGGCTGCACAAAAAAATCGTCAAATCGCAAATCGAATTGAAACCGTTAGTTTTAAACCGTTGATTCGGTTCCACTTGGATCCGTCAATATTTTCAAGCCAAATCAAATTAAATCAAATCGTTTCAAAATGGTTTGATTTAGGTTTTAATTTTTAAAAATCGCTTAGATAAAATCAAATCGCTAATTTTTTAATTAAAAAATTAATTTTTATTCATTTAAATTTAAGTTTTTTTTCAAAAAAATTCAAATTTATTTAATGAATAATAGTTCTTTTTTTTTAATAAAGTTATTGTCTAATGTTCAACCACAAAATCTCATTAACCTTTTAACTCATACCACATTTTAACAACTTACTCCAATCCTAAAACCCCATTAACATATAACCCACACCATCCTTAAATCACATACTCCAACCTCAAAAACTCATTTAATATAGATTCAAACAAAAAACGTTTCCACTTCTTAATTCAATCAGTAATTTTCTGTTTTCATTCGTCTTCCTTATTTCCTTCTAAGTTCTAACTTCTAAGTTCCTCTTCACATTAATCAATTAGACTCTTATAAAAATAGAAAGAGGTGATAGGTGTACTTTCAATTTCTTCTTGCATTTGATTTTATTTTAGAGAGTCATGGAAGATGTTTCGATCTATATCAGAATGTTCGAATCAGGGTAAGAATTTGCATATCACTTGTTTAAGTTTCTTTGCAAGCAATATCATTCGATTATTTTATTTATTTTCTTAGAATTTACTCATTGTTAAATTACTGTGAAAAATTGTATAAGCATCATACTAATAATTGCGGGACTATTATTTTATCAAATCATATCACACATTTATGCAAGAAAAGTATCCGTATATGGTTTCAAATAAAAAGCAAAAAAGAATGACTAGCTATGATATGTTTTAGACTAGTGATTTTTTTAAGAATTTTGATGACGATGACCTATCATATTTGTTCGGAAAGAAGTTAGGGGAACAAATACAATGCAATTACAAATTTACAATTGTTTTTTAATTTCATGTTTTTATTTTGAATTGAAAACAAATTCGAATGAATTTAACATCTAATATTATTAATTCTCGTATTTGCTTATATTTTAACTTATTTTATCTTTATATTAAAATATATGGGTTAATTTAACGCCTAAAATATATTATATTATGTCGATAGGTAAAAACCGCGGATTAAAATCGAACCAACCCGCAAAAAATAGTTTGGTTTGTAAAATAAAATGGTTTGGTTTGAGAAAATGTCAAATCGCTTGAAATGGTTTGATTTGAAAATATGTCAAAAACTGTCCAAATCGGACCGCGTTCACCCCTACATGGTAACAGTCTAACAGACTATCTTTGTTGATCAAATGTCAGTGGAGGTTTCCCTTTTCCTTGTTCTCAATCTCAAGTTTATCATCTAAAGACTAAAATAGCAACTTTATGTTATTACAGTTCGATGGTTTTTGGTAGACTAATCACTAATGCTACAGTTCGATGGTTTTTGGTAGACTAATCACTAGTGCTATCTACCAACGGTGGTGTTCAACTATAGTTAAGGTGGTAATGCATCTGACGATCCACAATCTTAGTTTGGGCTCCACTACCACGCAGCCATAAGCTCCCTGAGGTATGACTACGATTAAATCAGTAGGGCTTTTCTTCGGACTGGCATTTTAGAGTCCGTTTGGTCCCGAAAGTTTTTATTTATTTATTCTTTTAAATTCATTGTCAACTACACGTTTTTATGAGACCATTATTTTTCGCATTTCTTAAAAAATTTTCAATCACACATTCTTCCAAAAATCTCAAGCCACAATTACCAAACAAGCTCTTAATGTCTATTGCACTACATTTATTTATGAATAATTCTAGCGAAATATTTTAAATTAATATTTTTAAGTGATATTGTAACATGGCACACTTACATTGGTTGATGAAAAAATAAATGGTGGGGTCATTATTTACATCACCCAATGTATGTGCGTCATGTCACAATGTCAATTTAAAATGTCTTTCTAGAATTAGTGAATTACTTTTTATTTTTATATGTAAAAAATGCGTACTCAGAACCTATATATCAATTTACCAGTTTGATATACGTGGGAAAATTTCTGCTTTCTGAGCTGGCGGCTCCTCCATTCTCAGGATAGAGGTTATTGTATTTTGTAGATTTCGGGATTAGACAAGTAAAATGAACATGTTATTCACTTTAACAACTGACCAGCTGGATTCGAGCCAATTAGGCTGTTTCTTAAAGATAAAATAGCAAAGAAAGAAGCTAACCAATAAGAAGCGAGAGTATATTGACGGTAAAGAAGATTAGAAAAGTGATAACGGATTGAGTAGATAAGCTACGTATGCACTCGATTGACTGATGTGTTCGACTTCACTATTTCCAATTTTTTAATCTTCTTGGTGTACTCTCTCCAAGAATTCGACCATGGAGAAAGAGAGATTCACCTGACAATTTGGGGAATTTAGTCATTTCTTAACAATATTAATCCACGGTTCTCTACTACCCTTGCATACCAGGTATTGCAAGTTATTATTTTTCTTGTTATCAACTGTTCCCCCTTGTTTGAGACTCATTATATTCAAAACTCATTTTCAACCACATATTTTTCCATAAAAATATAGAATAGTCATTTTTTATTCTCCTAAAAATCACTAATTTTTGCCAAATTTTATTCATTTCATAAGCAAAAATACAAATAAACAGTTTCAGTGTGTGACTTTGTGGTTTTTGGGTTCGTTTCTTTTCCTCTTCTTGGAACCAACCCGATAAAGTCCAGACAGTAAAATAAATTGACTTAAAAGTCTTGAAACATTGAAACATTACAGGTTGCAATCACTTTGTTGCTCTATCATAGTTTCACAAATAGAATGTTTTGGCTAACTATCAAGGACATGTTTGACATAACATTTGTTTATGCTTTTACTTCCCATATTAAGAGCTTATTTGAATAAGCAACCATTATTTTTGTTTAAGGGTATGTTCTTTTAGATTTAATTTGGAATGTTTTGTGTCAAATCAAGGAATTGAAATTATTTGTTGATTTATTTGTGTTTTCTAGATAAGATAAAGGGTTAAAAATTGGAGAGAGAAAATGTGAATGGTTAAAAAGTGGTATGAAAAATTGTGTAATTTAAATTTTTGCAATGATAGCAAATTAAATTGCAAAAGAACACATCCTAAAAGCTAATTTGTAAAAGGAGCTACCTATTTTGAGAGTTTTTTTTAGAGGTATCACGACGATCGACCGGCTTCCTTTAGAAGCTACACTTTCATAAAATTAGTTAAACTGTTCAAAAACAACTTTTGAGTCTAAAACTTCTTTCGACTTTTCAGAAATCATGCCAAATAGACCAAGAAGTATATAAGCAAGTTTTGAAATTACTTTGGGGCATACTTTTGGAACCAAAAGTTTCACTATTTTAAGCTGAGCCAAAGATGCATAAAATATATATTAGCATTAGACTAAGGCTCTGTTTGATCTAGAAAATAATTTATCTCAAACTCATTTTCAACCGGACATAAAATTCACCACTTCATACATTTTTCAACATCTGCTCAATCATATATTCAAAATTTTCTCTAATTTCTCCTACACAAAACTGACGAAGAGTTAAAAATCTAGTTACTTTAAATCGAAACATCAAGATGACAAAAATATAAAACAAAACAAAGTTCATGCGGTTAGTGCATCTACAATGCGATCAACGAGAAGACAGCACGCGGAATGCTAGAATCCAAAATTTATCATAGTACCAATGATAGTAACAACATATACTTCTTCAAGACAACCATTCTGATCGTAGAAAATTAAACACCAGTAGATCCAAACCCGCCTGAGCCTCGAATGGTTGAATCAAGATCATCGACCTCTGTTACCTCGGGAGTTAAGATTTTCTCAATAATAAGTTGTGCAATTCTGTCACCAACTTTCACTTCAAAATCCACGTCAGAATGGTTAAACAAAATGACCCCAACTGGACCCCTGTAGTCTGCATCGATCACCCCTGCTCCTACATCGATGGAATGCTTCCATGCCAACCCTGACCGTGGCGCTATATAATAAAATCAGAAAAATTCATCAGTATAGATTAAGGGATTTAGCAGGAATCGTATACTAAAATACAGTAGAAATTTACCGATACGTGCATAAGTTTCTTCTGGTATAGCAATGCTAAGATCCGTGGGAATCAAAGCCTTTCCTCTGGCAGGCACTTTGGTCTCAGTTGCACTGAATAATCCGTAACCCATCAGAAATCAAAAAGAATTTGTATTATTTAACATAACAGTGTAGAATAAACTTAGGCGTTGTGGATAATTTAGTATTTACCTGGACAAATCAAATCCTGCGGAAAGAGATGAGGCCCTTGACGGCAAAATAGCTTTCTCTGAGAGCTTTTTGACTCGTAGAAAGGAAGCGAATTCATGAGGTCCTTCAGAATCGCCGTTTTGTTGGAGTTTCGGGATTTTGGGGCTTGGTTCTTTGATTTCAGGTTTACGATTTTCCGCTATTTGAGCCATTTCTAGGGCAAAAGAACAGAACTTTTGATATGTGCTTCGTGAGTAAATGCAAATTGATGAGGGTCTAAACATTTGTTAGAGGAATGATAGGAAGAAAATAGAGGGAAATTCTTTTAAAATCCGGGATTCAGAGAAATTGCGCCAAAAATCCCCGCCATTTATACGAGGGTTCTTAAGATAGTGTGTGTTTGGTTACTTTGGTATTGTATAGGGTAAATAGGGAATAACATCCCTATATCGTTTGGCTACATTGTGGAATTCATTCCTATCGTTTCATTTTTTGTAATTACACCTTCAAAATCATTTTTCATTGCGAAATTCATCCTTATCGTCCAAAACTGTTAACATTTCAATTAAATGTTGTACTGGCAAAAAATTTTTGTTTAAAAGTCAATGGCAAAATTGTCAATGCACAAGAGTAAAGATAATATGTATACATGTTTGGCACAAAACGTTCTTAAGATGTAAGGCTATGTTTTATTCAACATGGAAAATATGTTTGTCTTTTCCATGCAAAATTTCTCACCAAAATGGTGAGAAAATACTTTCCAAGAAAATGCCTTAAGTAGTGCATAACATGATTGTACCAAAAAAATATTTTTCAAGCAAATTTTTCAATCAAACACCAAAAGGTGGAAAATCTTTTCCTTAATGTGACATTTTCCTAGCAAATATATGTAATCAAACACACTTAAGAGACCATCCTCGCATTGCCAAATTTGAACAGGAAAGTCCAATGAATTATGGCTGTACTACTGCTTATATCAAGTTGCTTATATCAAGTAAATGTGCTTCTGCATCATGTTGTAACACGATCCAAAATTTTGTTTATGTTCAGATAACTGGCACAATTGTGTATCGTCTTTCTTTAATTTTACATTTTCATGATAAACCAACTATCAGCTTTAAAGATAGCCCTGCAAGGATCAAATGCCATATTTAAAGCAGAGGATAGTAAAGGAAATTTTGCATTTGAAAGTCAAGTAATAAGAAAGAACTTGTTGGGAACCTGATTGCTCTAATCACAAAAATTGATTTCTTGTGATAGATCATCCCGTTACAGGATTTTCTGTTCTATGTATTCAACTTGGAATAAATAATATTGTGCACATAAAACGATTTTGAGAAGATTACCTTGTAGCGTGCTTTACAATAATCTTCATCGGCTGCTGCTTGATTCCACCAAAGCTTCAAACCCTCAAGCTTTCCTCGGTGTTCTCCAATGGCAGTTGTGCAGGTGTGTGGTCACCTTTCTCAAGATCTAGGTTAAACTAGGATTAGGGTTTCTTTGTAAAGAGGAAACACACACTACACACTTTAGTGTGTGTTTCGCCACTTTGCCAATTAGGTTAAGAAAAATAGTCTTGGGAGACTATTTGTAATATCTTTACACTCCAAAACCCTACCAGGCCTAGTACCATAACCCAGGCCCATTTCTGCACAACCCAATACAGGTAATAAGCCTGTATAAACCCATTATAGTGAAGCCACCGAGGGAACCTGATCGGACCCAATTAAACTAAGCTCCAATAAATTAATTATGACCCGATCAACTCTTGATCAGTCAAAATTAATTTATTAATCACGTTCTATTCCACTAAAAGAACGAGATTGCACTCTTAGTAAAATTGAAATTACTGAAACAATTAATCAATAATTATATCCTCTGACTTATCGTTCTTACATGTTACCCCCGTCGATCAACTCGAATATTCGGAGCAAGTTAAAATGACCAAAATGCCCTTCTTCGAATATTCATAAATTCTCAACTCTCATCTTCTGTCTGACAGTTCGATGTGATCCCATCACATCATAGAATTCAACAGTCACTGTCGAATTACTGAGCTCAGATTCAACTGTCCACTAGAAGAACGAGTGAGATTATGATCATACCTAAAAGGTGACAGATTCCATAATACGAATATATGTTCCTCGTTAGTTCACTTTAATTCCCAAAGTACCGAGATATTGATCAGCAATTTGATCTCACCCATTGATACCTCAAAGAACTTCAAGTTAGTAATCGAAGTCCATTATCCTATTAGGATTAAGGTCCCACGTACAATAATCAAGTGAAATTAAATTTGTATGGTCAATGTCACAAATTAATTTCACGTGGTCCCGTCCAATACGTTCCAAACGTACTCTCAATTTTATTACCAAAGTCAAAGATAGACTTTAATAAAACCGAGACGATCTTATCAAAATAAATTGTCCATATTTATTTACTGATCGTGAACGTTGATTTTAGATCGAATCACAAATTGAATCTTTCCGTGTTTAACAACTTAAACACTCAATTTGTAATATCAAATCGACCTGTGAACAAACGCAACTTCATATTAATACAATCAATTAATATTTTATTTTAAATGTCCTGAATTATACTCTATGGGCATATATAATTCCAACAATCTCCCACTTGCCCTTAGAGTATACATGAAACATCGAATCATCCATCTTGTCAACATCATCATTACATTAATGATTATGTTCTCAACCAAGATGATAAATCCTTTCGATGTAAGTCACGGTTGTATAACAAACAATCCAAGATTGTGTTATACCCAACCAATTAACCACATTATCTCCCAGTTATATTCCAATTTTGACGACTCTCGAGAGTCCTAGTCAAATCAGATCTTAATTAGTTTTAATCCATCAGATCACAAACTGAATAGATAAGCAAATATTTACTCGTTTTTCGAAAACGATTCAGTATATACTTTACCTCTATTCAATGATCTGATCCTGGATCAAACTAATAATCATCAACAATATCTCCAGCATAAGATATGACCTATCTAGTGCAAAGTAAGGCTTCCTATAGCCGGAGCATAAGGAACCTTCTCTATCTTACCATGAGTCTTAGGAGAATACTCATATGATAGATAAAGTCCACAAAGAATATTATTCCTTTCAAGACTTCAATATTGCAAATGTAGATAGTATCTTATTATTACATGAAACTTGAGACTACTCTATTTCATTTTTCTCCCACTCCGAAAAGTACGGATTCTAGAAAAAAATAGATAGTCATCTACAAGTCCTTCAAGTCTAATTGCTGGTACCAACTACTATTTAATGAAAATACTCTCACACATAAGTAGAGTGTCATCCAAATAAATAGTCGCGAAAACTGTCTCATCTTTCTGTGTACACGAGTATACTTAAGATATATTAAGATTTTGATCAAGAACATGTATCACAATCGTTCGATCAAATTCTATGTTCCATATCTTGAACAAATATCCAAATCCAAAGTTGGAAACTTGTAAGTCATGAATTTTACTTTCATGGTCTTTAATATGAACTCATTAGATTACACTTTGTAAATGATTTCCTCAAGATGCATTCAAGAAACAACTTCTTGACATCCATATGTCGTACCTCATTTTCACAATGAACGACAATGGATAAAAGATCCAGGTAAATATTCGCATGGCAATTGGCAAGAAAGGTTTCACAAACTCACAGCCATGAGCCTTGCGCTGAAGGCATCAACCTTCTCATCTACCATTCTCCTATCATCTTAAAAATCATCACACCCTATAGGTTTGACCCCATTAGGTGTGTTTACAAATATCCAAACCCTAGTGTAGTACAAGGAATCCAATTCCGAGTTCTCGTTCACCTTCCATGATTTCAATTCCATAACTTCTACCACTTCCCTAAATGAGGAGTCCTTCTCTTATTTCAGTAGAGACTGTCTAAAAAGACTCTCCGTAGAATAAGCATCAAGAAGGTGGTCTAACAACCCTCCCACTCCAATTAGTCGCTGGAAGGGTATTTCCATTATGTCCAAACAGAGTCCCTTCCTCTCCTCCCACTACTTGGTTATATCCCTAATTGGGATCAACCTCTTCACTACCTCTTTATGAACATAAAGAAGAGGCAGAACAGTGAGAACAACTTCGACTATAACCTTTGGTTTTTCCCTGTCCATTGGGTTCACCAGGCAAAAATAGTGGTTGAACCACTTGCCTTATTTCTCCCACTAGGATCAGCAACCATCGGTTCCGTAGGAAGTCCCAAATCATCAAGATTAATTCTATGCGGAAACCTGGAATCAAGTTGTTTGAACCACGTTCTAACATCTTATCCAATAGAATTTTACTTGTGGATTTGTATTCTTCTATATGCCTTATCCTCTAAGAAAGTTACATTTGTACTGAACAAATACTTTCTTGACCAGAGGACTATAGAAGAAATAATTTCTAGTTTCGCTGCATACCTTATAATCAAACCTTCATTGTTGCCTCCATCTCGTCAATCCTGGCTTTCAGCTTGTGTGCCAAAAGTCCCCAAATCCGAATGTGGTGTAAACTGAGCTTGCACCCATGCCACAACTCTAGGGGTATTTCAGGAAACGAATCAATGGTACTAGGCTATGAAGGAACCTGACTATCTCCGGTATACATTCCCAAATGAAACTAGTAACGAGGATAACTCATCATTGATTTGGTATTACCTTGTTCTCCTTTTCCGATAAATGGTTCCTAAACTCATATGAGAGATACACAAACCTCGATCAAATCGAAGTATTTCGATTCTCTTAATTACTTCTCAACTTCTATCCAAAATTCTAGAATTTCTTCAACATTTCGGATTAATGAGATATTAAGTATATAATCGAGATCTGGAGTGATCATCAATAAAAGTGATGAATTACTCGTACTCTCTCGTATCTTGAGCACAAAAGAATCCATTCATATCGAAGTGTATTAATCCTCAAACTCTTAAGTCCATATAATGTATAAGGACTATTGGTTATATAATCCTCTAAACAAGATTCAGAAAAATAGTAAAGATTCCACCTCAGATCCTTTTGAGGTCCATCCCTTACTAGTATTAGAATCGAGTTTTGGATAAGTGTAACCAAGCCTAAAATCTTAATCATTTTACCCTCTAAATAAAATTCAAAAGCCCACATAGATTCTACCTCCAAAATACTTAGAGGTTATCTTTACTAGTCTTTCAATCTTATTTAGATAAATATGATTATCTTAAGATCTTATCAAAGAGTTCATTAATACAAGGAGTCATCTATCCCTTATCACTTGTAGTAATATTACACTTAGAACCATTTACAAGGCTTTGAAATTGTTAACCATTTGTCTCGCAACAATAAGAGCATTATTTAACTTAATTCCAACTAATGACTGGAGATTAAGCGCTAAATAATTCCACTCAAATAATAAAGAGACAAAATAACAATCAAATTGTTTCGCAAACATAAAAGCCCAACGGCTCTTTCCATATTACCATACCCGTGCTTATCCTTATAGTATACTCTATCTCATTGTGTCATTTGGTCACCTAGGACCATATTGCAACAGCTTGCAATGACGATTAGTTACTCTAGAATCTATAATCAAGATAGACTCAATTACTAACCATAACACAATGAATAGAGTCTTACTCGATTATAGAGTTTCCAAGAAAGGCTACTTCCTCATTAATCCTATCTTTGCTCAAAAGCAAAAAGGTTAGAGGGCCTACCATACTATCCGTTGCTTTAAAATAATCTCTTCTCTATGAATAGCTTACATTGAACCTTTCAGGGACACGTTCATCCTGGTGAATATAGTCCACACTGAACCGCAAGAGATCATCTTAAAAGATTTCTCAAGCCTTATGTCACCTGAATCAATGTTTGCAAGTGGAACCTCCACCACGTTAAAGTGACCAATCATGTTTTACCAA
The DNA here is from genome assembly GCA_963555705.1 of Ligustrum vulgare. Taxonomy (NCBI): domain Eukaryota; kingdom Viridiplantae; phylum Streptophyta; class Magnoliopsida; order Lamiales; family Oleaceae; genus Ligustrum; species Ligustrum vulgare. The sequence goes on from OY743177.1 coordinate 11,407,993, forward strand.
ATGGTCTCTTATAAAAACGTGATCGGTTCATAAGTAGAGATATAATATAGCTTGATAGCATATTTTGTATAACTCCATAATTAAAATGTTCAAATTATCATAAATACCCTTCCATCGAGAAAATAAACATGGTATCCTATTTTGATGTTTTTATTGCAAAGTACTTGATATAAGAATCAAAACTATACAATAATCCATCTCATCAAAATAATACCATTTTCATTGAAAGATTTATGATTACTATTGAACAAGGATTTTCTAGCACGAACAAATGCTATAAGTGGAAAGAATTATAACGAGACATGTTACAGTTTTCGCAAATTAGTTGGTGATGTCTAAACATATAACTAGTTGTGGAAATACGACATTCAAATAAAATAAATGTATTAAACACGAGTTGCATAAATGATGAATACTTTCATATATGATGCATGAAGAAAAATTATGCACAAGTAGACCCAAAACTACTATAATATGACGACAACCTAAAACCCCAAAATCTTAAACACATTTCTCTATAGGAGAAATAAATGTGATTTATGGCTAGGCTGGAACCCTCCCACTAAATTAAATATATCTAGCATCTCATGCAATATTTAATTTATAGTCGTTAAAATTTGGCCATCATTGACATCGTTTGGATATTCTATAGGAAGTCCCCACGATGTCATTGATTTAAGTGTCTAACCCCTATATTAATAATATTTCAAGTACCAAATTAATTATGTCACCTATAGGGTAATCATGATTAATTCACACTTAAAAATCATCACCTAATTGTGCCCAATCCAGTAACCAAAACAGTGCAGCCCTCCTATAGGGAGACTAATTAGATTAGCACGAGGCATACACAAATTTTTACTTCTGGGCTAATAGGGGAGGCCGTGGGTTCAAAAATTGCACCCTCGCTCACTTAATATTTTGAACTCTTGGGTTTTAATTAATAATTACCCAATCAATTTTAACTCTTAAAATCAATTTAATTATTAATAAATATATTTATTTTCTAATCTAACATTTAGAAAAGAAAATATAATATAAAACAATGCATGATAGTATAGTACCTAGAGCGGTGTTTATGCGATCTACATGACATGTTATCTAATGACATTCATTCACAATTTAATTAAAGCATAAAATAAATGCGATAATAAAATAAATATGAACATAATTTATGGCCAAACCTAGACACAAAAATTACAAATTAATTAAAGAGTCTATTGAGCCATAAGCCAGCCCAATTCTTCAATTCCCATTTGCAAGTGTCCAGCCCATTACTTGAACTCTTCAAATAATATTTCTCAGCCCATTACCAAACTGGTCCAATTTGTAAAGTTTCAATCTTCAGCCCAAATGCCAAATTCCAAATGCAGTGATCCAATTAAATATTCCAGCCCATTGTAAAATTCAACCCATATTGCAATGGTCCAGCTAAACAATTTAGCCTACATTGCAATTAATCAAAATAGACTAATTTTACAATTCTTGGCCATATTTAATTTTACCAAAATCTGATCCAACTGATATAAAACCAGTCCAAGTGCCCAATCTTTAATTCTGGCCCAAAAAACAAAATCTGGCCTCAACTGATAATTGGATCCGGCCCAAATGAATAAGAGTTCTTCTTCATTTCTGCATGTATCATATACAATAACCAACGCCGCCGCGATTAGTGGAAGTGCCATCGCCCGAAAACGCCTGGAACCATATCACCACGGCACCAGTCTCCGTGTGCCGCCGCCGCTACCGCCATCAAGGTGGTATGAACCACCACTCGCAGCAGCGGCAGCACCACAGTGGTGCTGCTGATCGACCGCAACACTGCACAGGCAGCAGAACTTGTGGTGCCGATGCTGCCGCCATCCAGGTGAGGTCACGACGCGAGAGGTGACGCGATGAAACACCCATCGCAGCGGTAACACCCACAGGTGTTACCGACTGTGTGCAGCGGCACCTGTGGGTGCCTCTGCCACCGCGATCGAGGCGAGATCGCAGCACCAAAAGCGCCGCCATCAACCGCTGAACGTAGCGGCAGAACCCACGAGTGCCGTCGAGTCCCTTCATGTTGTTCATGGCTGATTTCTGAAAATTGTAAGCCAAGTCCTTCATGCTTTGGAGATGGTGAAGTTGAGTTCGAATTCTAAAATTGTAGCAGTGGTCCTCCAAATCCGAAACTGCAGATCCGGTCCTTCAATATAGAAATTGCATTGCCTGGTCCTCTGAATTTTGCAACAGTAGTCCATGAATCCGAAATTGCATAATTGGTCCCTATATATGAAATTGCAAATCTGGTCCTCTGATTTTATAATTACAACAGAAATAACATAAACCCTAATTCTATTGCAAAAATAAAAAATTTAAAATCAAAGGGGAAAACATGGAGTCGTAATCCACCCCCTTTGTTACAAGACTCGATAATACAAATACAAGAATTTACCAAAAAAATTCTATGGCCATAAATTTGTTCAAACAAGAATATCATTCATCCATAACAAATAATCACATAATCCTAACACCGCTCCACTAACACATGCAAAACAAAATTATTTATTCCTAAATACACAAAACAGTATCAAAAACTTGACGCTCTGATACCAATTGTTGGGAACCTGGTTGCTCTAATCACAAAAATTGATTTCTTGTGATAGATCATCCCGTTACAGGATTTTCTGTTCTATGTATTCAACTTGGAATAAATAATATTGTGCACATAAAACGATTTTGAGAAGATTACCTTGTAGCGTGCTTTACAATAATCTTCATCGGCTGCTGCTTGATTCCACCAAAGCTTCAAACCCTCAAGCTTTCCTCGGTGTTCTCCAATGGCAGTTGTGCAGGTGTGTGGTCACCTTTCTCAAGATCTAGGTTAAACTAGGATTAGGGTTTCTTTGTAAAGAGGAAACACACACTACACACTTTAGTGTGTGTTTCGCCACTTTGCCAATTAGGTTAAGAAAAATAGTCTTGGGAGACTATTTGTAATATCTTTACACTCCAAAACCCTACCAGGCCTAGTACCATAACCCAGGCCCATTTCTGCACAACCCAATACAGGTAATAAGCCTGTATAAACCCATTATAGTGAAGCCACCGAGGGAACCTGATCGGACCCAATTAAACTAAGCTCCAATAAATTAATTATGACCCGATCAACTCTTGATCAGTCAAAATTAATTTATTAATCACGTTCTATTCCACTAAAAGAACGAGATTGCACTCTTAGTAAAATTGAAATTACTGAAACAATTAATCAATAATTATATCCTCTGACTTATCGTTCTTACATGTTACCCCCGTCGATCAACTCGAATATTCGGAGCAAGTTAAAATGACCAAAATGCCCTTCTTCGAATATTCATAAATTCTCAACTCTCATCTTCTGTCTGACAGTTCGATGTGATCCCATCACATCATAGAATTCAACAGTCACTGTCGAATTACTGAGCTCAGATTCAACTGTCCACTAGAAGAACGAGTGAGATTATGATCATACCTAAAAGGTGACAGATTCCATAATACGAATATATGTTCCTCGTTAGTTCACTTTAATTCCCAAAGTACCGAGATATTGATCAGCAATTTGATCTCACCCATTGATACCTCAAAGAACTTCAAGTTAGTAATCGAAGTCCATTATCCTATTAGGATTAAGGTCCCACGTACAATAATCAAGTGAAATTAAATTTGTATGGTCAATGTCACAAATTAATTTCACGTGGTCCCGTCCAATACGTTCCAAACGTACTCTCAATTTTATTACCAAAGTCAAAGATAGACTTTAATAAAACCGAGACGATCTTATCAAAATAAATTGTCCATATTTATTTACTGATCGTGAACGTTGATTTTAGATCGAATCACAAATTGAATCTTTCCGTGTTTAACAACTTAAACACTCAATTTGTAATATCAAATCGACCTGTGAACAAACGCAACTTCATATTAATACAATCAATTAATATTTTATTTTAAATGTCCTGAATTATACTCTATGGGCATATATAATTCCAACAGAACTTACTGGTTCAATTTTGTGTTGTACTTTAGATTTGTTAAGGCCAGCAAATGAACATATCTCAGTGTCAATTTTTTCTTGACTAATTTGTTGGAATCTTTTGGTAAAATTTGTTATGTAATTCTGAAAACATTAAGGAAGTGAAACTAATTTTTTATCCACGGCATTGTCCGGTACAGAGTTCCAAACTTGCCCTTGGTTTTTTTATGAATTGGTTCCAAAAAGTGCGCTTTCAATAGAATTCACAATCTATCTTTGCGCAGCATTATCCAAGTTCACTAGCTTTATCGGTATTGTTTTCTTTATTGATTTATGTTGTTTCGAGTATTAAAACATTCGAAATTTGATAACAACATGTTTATTATTATTTAGATTGATGCTGACTTTCGTTAGTTCTTTATGTTTTTTTCCCAAATGTTAATATTTCAGTACATTTTTTGTTGCTAATATATTATGCATGTGCATCGCACAGTGTGAAACTAGTTAATATTATAATGTTTGAGATCCACGTGGTTTCTGCTTTTTTGTTTTTTAAGGGCTGATTGTATGAAACAACTAGCAAGCTTCATCAACGGTCAACTAGAAGAGATTGATTGTAATAGTATAATAATTGTTAATTTTTCATTTTTAAAATGTTAAAAGAGTAAATTTAATTTGAACTCTCGACGATTTACATTATTATTGTTGTAATTTTGAACGATTTTATTTATAATTTTTTTCATCAAGGCCTCATTTAAAATTGCTCACAAAAGCCTTCAATTCTCATGGCCCACATGATACTTGAACATCACTAAGGTTGATATACATGCATGATGTGCTTGGATATGATCGAGCAAAAAAAATTTTTTTTTTTTTTAAAAAAAGGCCTTCCCCTCTATCTTCTCAATAGACCTGATCTATTGCCCGAATCGGGCAAAGTATGTTGCCCGATTTAGGCACATGTTCACGTGAATATGTGCATGTTCGCGCGAACATGTGCCTAAATCGGGCAACATAGTGTGCCCGATTCGGACAACGGATCACTTCCAATCTTCTCAATACCTTATATATCTATAAGAACAAAGTTTTCTGGCCAAGTAGGTTATTTGGGGGAAAAATTATTTTCCTTCAACAGTCCGGAAAAAAAAAAGTAAAAATCAATGGAACTTTTATAGCATATGTTAAGATAGAAATTTAAGATGCCCAGAAGGACACTTGTCCCCCACGGAGAAGTGTTCCCACCCACCAAGTGGTGGGTAGATTATTACACTATACCTTGTTTGGTTTTTATTAATTTTTTCTCTTTTTTCAACAGTACTCAATCTCAATCATACATTAAAATTCAAGCACACAATATTTGATTTTTCAATCAAATTTTAATCATCTATTCTCCTAAAAATCACTATTCATTTAAAAAAAAAAAAAAACTCTTTTTGAACAATAGAGTAAATAGCCAAAAACGTCCATATCATTTGGGTGTATTGTGGAAATCATTCCAATCGTTTTATTTTTGCAATTATACACTCAAAATCACCTTTCATTTCGAAATTTGTTCTTACCGTCCAAAACTGTTAACTGTTTCTGTTAAATGCTGTGCTGACAAATTTTTTGTTAAAAAGTCAAGGGCAAAATCGTCAATGCACAAATTTTATTTCGAAATTTGTTCTTACCGTCCAAAACTGTTAACTATTTCTGTTAAATGCTGTGCTGGCAAATTTTTTGTTAAAAAGTCAAGGGCAAAATCGTCAATGCACAAGAATAAAGGTAGTATGTATGCATGTTTGGTACAAAACGTCCTTTGGATGTAAACATTTTGCAAGAAACATCCCTGACATGTAAATGTTTTGCGCAAAACATCCATTTATCTCATAAACTAATCTATTCTATATACATCTATATTATATATAAAAGCAAAATAGCCGTCAAAATTTGTTTTCCTGCCTAAAAATCTTCCAAAAATAAACCTTATGTATCTATGGTGTTTGTTTGTAACTTCTTAATTTACCTAAAATAGAATGCTTTGAAATTAATCAGCCTTAATTAATCTTAGAAAATTGTTTGACGTGCTTACATTTATTGTTATTAATTAAAAAGCATTTAAAAATGAGGACTTTGACATTATTTTTTTAATTAAATTTGAATTTATTTTTCTAATCCATTGAAAAAATGCCAAGTGGACATGGGTCTCAAACATCGAAATTAGTTGTTAAAATTTGGATTAGACTTTGTAATAAATAAATTAATCAAATTGTTTATAACTAAGTTAATGATATAGATATGTTTCGATTTAAGTATCATATTTAGTATGATTAAATTACATAATTAATTTCGTATCAAATTTTTTTTAGTTATTATTACAATAAATAGTTAATGTGGTGATATTTTTATTTGTATATTTTTATCATAATTATAATTATCATAATTATTTTATTTTATTATTATTAACGCTAATTTGAGTGAATTCGGTCGATATATAGTGTGGGTATGGTATTGTTTAAAAAGAGTTTTTTAAAAATGAATAGTGATTTTTAAGAGAATGGATGGTTGAAATTTAGTTGAAAAGTCGAATATTATGATTTTGAGTTTTAATAGATGGTTGAGATTGAGTACCGTAAAAAAAAAGATAAAAATTTAAAAAGTGTCAAACAAAGGCTTATATATAGGCGGTGTCCACCGGGCCCCGCATGACACCAAATGCTTATATATATATATATATATATATATATATATATATATATATATTCTTACTATCTTAATAAATAAGTTTCCATTCGATGGTTATGTTTTTATTTATAAATGAAAATATTGTTGTTCTCGGAGTAAAATACAGGTTGGAAAGTGATTTAACAAAATACGTGTGATTAAAAACTGTGTTGAAAATCTTATTTTTTATAATAAAAATTATAGATCAAGTCATCGAACAAAGACTAATATTGAAGAGTTGATGTTTTGATTTTCCCTTTGATTAAGCTTGTGTTCGGTAAAGTAGTTTATTTGGTTTATAAACCAATTTATAAATTACATAATTTCCCAAACCACTTTTTAACCACAAACATTTTCTCTCTCCAATTTTCAACAATTACTTTTTACCTCGAAATCATAAATAAACCAATTTATAATCCAAACAGTGTTACCAAACGGAAGTATTTAATAAATACCACTGTTTTAAAATCCGGACTGAGTTTGGTGGGTCGACTTGAAAACTTGCGACCCAGTCAAAAAATCGTATTGGGTGACCCTGAAACTCAAGCTGGTCAACCCGGTGTACCCAGTCGCCACTTTGGTTCTTCACCTAGTCCCTCAGTCGAGTCGATGGCTGGATATGTAAACATTGAAAATATGGTCGTGAATGATTAATATCTTTTGGTCATTCTTAATTTTAATAGTTGTGTAAAGATTATATGTTATAAGATTTTGGGTATAATTTTTGATCTCCAATGTTACCATTTGTCGTATTATAATAATTGTTGGATTTATGTAATTATTATTATTTTGATTACTTGACATTGTAAGTAAAAATATAATTTTATGGGTTAAATATAAATATTTGCATACATTTACGATTATTGTGATTGATATTTTTGAACGAAAACTGAGGAAATAATGTTAAATGCGAAAGGGGAATGCATAAGTAATGAGAACTATACTGATACTTTTCATAAATAATGTGTGCGTGTGTGTTGAAGTTTTTATAAAATATATGTAATTAATATATTAAAAATTAAACTTACACAAAAATTAAAACACATTAAAAAGAAATTTGGTGACAAATACAAATAAAATTAAAACAAATTTAATACAAAAAATTTAATTAAGCGCCAAATTTTAAGACGCAAGAGTATTGTTTCTTTTCCTATTTTGATTAGTTTTGTCATTTTTAAAATTTTGAATTCAGTAATATTTTGAGTACTATATTTGTTATTTGATATTATTGTATAATCAACATATTTTCATGAACTCTAAATTATTATCATGCATAGAAATCTGGTGCATCGCACGGGAGAAATGCTAGTTAAATAAATGATAAATTATTAATGATTTTATTTATATAATGATCTTACTAATATATGATTTTAAAATAATATTTAAAATATGAAAATATTTATTAATATTTTTTATTTTTTGGAATTCTTTAATTAGATCGCGTTTGCAGTTTTTGAAAATTTGATGTTATTGATGCAATCAATTCTTACTTTTTATTATTTTCTTTTCTTTTATTTCCTTTTTTATTTAAATAATAAATGGAGGGCAAATTTGTCATTTCAAAGTAAATCTTTTTTGAATTTATGTGTGTAGATTATTTTATTAATAGAATGTGTAGGTGAAAATGAGTTTTGAAAAATATGTTATTTAAAAGTGGTTTAAAAAATTATGTGTGATTGAAAAGTAGTTTAGAAAAATGTGTTATTTATAAACAAGTTACCAAATGGAGATTTGGTTGTTTGATAAAAAAAATTGTTTATAAACAAAAAATATGATACTTTCAATGTAAAATATGTAGTCAAAAAATAATTTTAAGAAATGAGTGTGGCTAAAAAATAATTTAAAATGTGTTATTTATAAACAAAGTTAACAAACGGAGGCTTAATCACAAATTACACATTTTGGTTAATATAATCCTCGTATAAATAATTTAATAAATACAAGTTCGGCTAGCCCATTAATGGGGTGTTTCAATTAGAATTTAAACTATATAATTTTTCAAATCACTTTTAACCACACACATTTTCTCCATCCAATTTTTAACAATGCATTTTTACATCGAAGACACAAAAAAATCTTCTCTCTCCTTTTTAATAAGCTGTCGAACAGAAAATTAATCTCTAAATATTTATAATAATTGGTTTGATAATTTGGATTAATAATTTGGATTAATAAGTTGTATTGAAAATTTTAGTTATTATAAACAAAAAAACCCTTTTACAGAATAGAGGCTAAGTGGAGAAAATATGTGTGGTTAAAAAATGATTTGAAAAATTAGTAATTTAAATGATTTAGTCGAACACACAAGATCATTATATAAATAAAATCATTAATAATTTGTCATTTGCCTAATTAGTTTATGAGAGGCAGGGATGTTTTGCGCAAAACGTTTACATGTTAGGGAGTTCTTTTGCAAAACAATTAGGGTGCGTTTGAAAGCACAATTTCCCCCCTAGAAAATCGAAATTCCACCGAAATTTTCCATCTTGTAGTGTTTGATTGCTACATTTTTCCAATCAATTCATTTTCCAACTATTTACTTCACACTCGGCTATTCTAGGAAATCAGTGAATTCATTTTCCAATCAACACAGGAGGATTTATTTTGTCGGCAATTCATTTAATCATTTTTGTCACGTTTGATCATTTTTTTTATTGTTAATTGAATTTTTTTTTCAAAATTTAACATTATTATTATCAATTACAAATGTGTGAAACAATTAAAAATATATATATATATATATATATATATATATATATTTAATTAAAATAATTAAATATTGCTTTATTTATCATAGGAAGTAATGTCAATTAAACAATAAAAGTTGAAAACATTACTCTCTTTTCAACTAAAAAATTAAACAAATCAAATATATAATTTTCAATTCCCAATAATTCGCCTCCGTTTGGTAACACTGTTTGGTTTATAAATTGGTTTATTTATGATTTTGAGGTAAAAAATAGTTGTTGAAAATTGAAGAGAGAAAAATATGTGATTATAAAATGATTTGAGAAATTGTGTGGTTTATAAACCAAAAAAAGTATGTTTACCAAACAAGGTTATCGTACATTTTCTTTCCACCCTGGGTATCAAACATAGCAAACTTTCCACCGATTTCCCACCCGAGTAATCACACACACCTAAGCTCCAATTTTAACATCCTCGATTTGCCCTCACCCTATTTCCTCCCAAATCAGCTGCCTCCTCCGCACCTCCAAGCACTCCAAAAATCACCATCTTCCTCTCTAATGGCTAACAGGATTGAGTTTGATTCCCATCCTAACCAGATCTCCAAAGGTCATATTCCCTCACATTTGTCCACGTTCAATTAAATAATTCGCTCTTACGTTTTTCGGTTTTTCTTTTTGAATTTTATACGAAGTATGTTTTTGAGTTTTCTTTTATTTTTTTGTAAAACCATGGAACGAAAGTACTTGTGTTTTCTATGGTTGCGTTACTGTGGGTTTAGGGTTCCGATTCCTGTTGATTAAATATTTTGTTAATTTGATTAATTAGCTCAATGTCAGAATTTAGACGGTATTCTTCAATGTTTTCTTGCATTTCGACTGGTGTAATTGTTCTTTTTTACATATGGTTATATCTGGGGATTTTTTTTTTTTTTGGCTCTGTTAGTATATTTTGTTGAGTGAGTAATGATTTTTGTTAGGAGACACGCAGCCTGCATGTTGCAGTTGAATGCGGTTGGTTATTTTAGTTTGAAATTTCTTGTTTTTCCCACTAAAACATGGTATCAGCGTTAAGTTGCTGAATTTTCTACAAGTGCATTTACAAGTAAAAAAGTTTTTATTTTATTTTTTTAATTTTTAGTTCAAATGTAACATTGCTATGTCGAATTAATTGCCAAAATTATTGGAAAAAGGGGTGAAAAACATTTTACCCAATCGTAACATTATAGCTCGTGCTTGGCGTCTGTGCCTGTTATGGCAGTTTTTCTTTCAGTTTCTATTCTTCTCATGGGGTGTATCAATGATAATTTTTCATTGAATTTCTGTATTGGGTCATTACACAAAACATTGCTTGCGAAGATGTAACTTCTGCGTTTTGCTCTGGATCAATAAATTATGGCCACAAGTAAATCTGATCTATGTGCTATGCTGTTTGAAAACGAACTGTTGGAATATATAAAAACTTGTATGTAGTGTGTATTGGCCAATATTTTGTTAGCTAGCTAAATCAGGCACTGATAGTATAATCTTTGTTTGCATCACAAAGAATACTGAAAGTAGATAGTTAACATCTTAATACATTTATCCTGTACATTGTTTTGCATGTATACGAGCTGAAAGAATGCTTCTACCAAATTTTTTAAAAATTGCTTCTACCAAGAACTTTTAGATGTAGTTAGTGCAGTGTGACGCTGCAACTACTATATAAAATTAGTTTTCAAGCAAAAATTAAGGTAGTTTTTTAGGGAAGCGAAATCTAAAGCAAAAGTCGTGTCAAATGGGTCCTCACTAATTTATTTTGGGATGGTGCCTTGATCTGCTATTAATTATTAGTTGGTGAATGGTTTGGGCCCTTGGGGGGGGGGGAACTATCTTCAGTTTCTTATAACTACATCTAGAATTATTGATGATAGATAATAGAAAAAAATGTTTTGATTTTTTGGGCTACTTGTTGAGTACGAAATATAGAATCGCAAATATTATGTTATTATTATTTTATATCGCTGCAATAGTTGATGCAAATATGTAATATTTATGATAAATGTGGATGGATTACTTTTGAAGTTTAAAAGTGATTCAAGGTTCTTGTTGGTAGTTTTAGGGTCTGTTGATCCCTAATCTTATAATTATTCAGTATGTCTGTCTACATTTAATACATGTAACTCTTAGAAGATGTGAACTCTAATCTTCTTTTTATTTTTCAAGATCTCAATAAAAAATAATTATTCTATGAAGATTTATTATAATTGAAGTCAATTTCTACTACTGGGTGACAAAACCTGCTGTTCATATAATATGTATTTTATTTATGATAATATGTAGATGTGCAAGGATCCAACAGTAGCATTCCACTTTCACCGCAGTGGCTTCAGCCAAAGCCTGGGGAGAGTAGGACTGGAGTAGTCACTGGGGTTTGTCATTATTCATTTGTTATTATGTTGAATTCGGCATTGCTATTTCTCTCATTACATTAGAATGTAAACAATTTCCTTTATTGGTCTAAGGATGTTTCCTAGCATGTATCAATATTTGCAGTCATATATTCTTTTTGGCACAGGAAAACAAACTCACTCTTCTTCCAAGTCATGCCAATTCCATGGATATCGTGAAATCACCTGGAATAGGTGAAAATTTGCACGATATCTATAAGAAAAAAGATGTTTTTCGACCGTCTGTCCTGGATATGGAAACTGGTCTTCGTGACCGCTGGCGTGATGAAGAAAGGGACACCAACTCCTCTGTCCGCAAAGATCGATGGAGGGAGGGGGATAAAGAACTCAATGACAACCGCAAGGTGGATCGCTGGGCTGACTCATCTGAACGATACTATGGAGAGGCACGTCGTGCCCCTGGGGAGCGATGGGCTGATTCTGGAAATAGAGAAAGCAGTCAGGATCAAAGTAGTAAATGGAACACTCGCTGGGGGCCTGATGCAACAGAGACCGACAGTATGCGTGAGAAGTGGGGGGATTCTAACAAGAAATCTGACATTCTGCTTGATAAAGGGCCATCCAATCCTCCTTACCATGGGAAGGATGAGAAGAATGTGGACCAGTATCGACCATGGAGATCTAACACTTCATACAATCGAAGCAGAGCAGAGCCTCTGCACCCGGCATTGACACCAAACAAACAGGTTTCTACTTTTGCACATGGTCGCGGACTTCGAGAAAAACCTGCTCCAACCTTTTCTCTTGGAAGGCGAAGGACTAGCTCTGGGGGGAGCCCTGAAACCAATATTTATATTCCCCCACAGCCAGTTGGGTCTTTTTTAGAAAAGATTGAAAGTGGTCCTGGAGAGCACTCTGCATTAAGATATAGCCGGATAAAATTGCTTAATATGTACAGGATAATTGATATGCGATCCTTTGCGAAGCTTTTAGGGGAGGTTGATCAAGTACCTTCCCTCACTCTGGAAGAACCTTTAGAACCTCTAGCTTTTTGCACACCCAATCCTGAAGAATTGGTAAACAATATTATATACAGTTTTAAGAAATCAGTCAGTTTCTACTTGGAATTTAAATTGATTGCTTGTTTGCTTATGTCTGCAGGTTATCTTGAAGGGAATTGACAACGGAGAAATCGTGAGTAGTGGTACTCCACAGATCACTAATGAAGGATCTTTTGGTCGAACCGTAACTAATTCTATGCAGTCAAAAGGAAGCAGGACTGGTACTGTTATTTTCAAAATTTTTTGCACGTCCACTATCAAATTTTCGTGTTATGTGACTGAAAATTGGCTCATTATGATCTATATTATTCAAATTTGTGTGAATAGGTAGTAGAAATGATTTGTCCCTTGCTCTTGATGATCCTAAAAGTGAAAATGTGGACAATGTCGAAGTTGGTTATTCGAATTATCCAAAAAGTTTGTCCCAAGAGAAGCATATGTATTCTTGGCCAATGGAAGTGGAGACGAAGCAGGATAATCAGGCATTTGCTGATCACAAGTTGAATCCTGAAGGTGCAGTCAAAGATTTAAATTTTCTGTTTTTTGCGACTCTGCAGGATAACTGCAGTGCTAGATAATGAAGTCTTATTTATGCAATAAAGGGACAATGAAGTCACAGCAGGACTTCTTAGATAACGTAACAGTTGAATTTCCAATCGATCAAATTGTACAAATTGACTTTTAACACATCTCCTGCATGTGATTAAACAAAAAAACCTCTTGTTTCAAATAAATTTTGTGCGGCATCTCCTGCATGTTATGTAAGCAGCAATTGAAATTTGAAGCATCATTTTCCATGCTGTTTAACATTAATTTTTTAGCTACAATCTAAGGAAAACAATGTATTACTTTGTCTATCAGTTCTGAAAGAAGATAGCGCTTCTTATACGAAGAATGAAGACACGACCACCACTAGAGAATCAAGTGCGCCAAGGAATTTTTCGACGCTTCACGTGGGTGCTTTGAGATCATCTTTCCCAGAGCGTTCTTTGAGAGAGACATCTACAGAAGTGCAAAAGGATTTGACCGGTGCGTTGGAGAAAAAATTGTCAGATTCAACAAATGCCAAAAGAGAAGGACCCAAATGGCAGATAAGTGATGATTCTATCGTGAGAAGGCAATCATCTGCAGTGTTTGACAGGGAAATGGAATCATGCAAGAAATCTCAATCATCTCCGGAGGACCTAGTTCTTTACTATAAGGACCCGCAAGGTGAAATTCAAGGTCCTTTTGCGGGGGGCGATATAATTGGATGGTTTGAAGCTGGATATTTTGGCATAGAGTTACAAGTTCGCCTGGCTAGTTCACCGTCTGACTCCCCATTTTATCTACTTGGTGATGTGATGCCCCACTTGCGTGCCAAAGCTCGACCACCTCCTGGATTTAGAACGCCTAAGCCTAATGAAATTCAAGATGTATCTGGTAGGTTGAGCCATAACAGCCTTGGGATGCTTCACTCAGCTTCAAGTGAGGCTGATATGATAAAGAATGAGCCAAGATATATGCATGTTCAGAAAACAGAGGCTGAGAACAGGTTTTTGGAGTCACTGATGTCTGGCAGTATGGGTAGTGCTCCATTTGAGAAGTTTGCTCTCTCAGAAGGTATGTAAAGAAACATCATTTTGTCTTCGGAGTATCAAGCAATGTTTTATTACCACTTTCTTAATCTTATGCGAACGTTTATTTTGCTCTACAGGTATGCATGGATACATGGGGATCAATTCGAATGCATTAACTCCCTTGGGAGCAGGTAGTGGGGATGACCCATATCTGTTGGCACAAAAGATGACACTGGAGAGGCAGAGGTCTCTGACAAATCCCTATTCATATTGGCCTGGAAGAGATTTAGCTTCCCATTCGGCAAAGACAGATGTTATAAATGACTCCTTACTGGCACATCCGAATCTTAACTCGTCAAGTTTGGACCATGCTCGTGCACAGCATAGTTCTCAGAATGTGGACTTAATGTCTATACTTCAAGGCTTGCCAGACAGATCTTCAAATAGTGTCAACAATGGAACTAGTGGTCGGTTGAATTTTCCAGTTCAAGGGGGGGTGGACCAAGATATGCATCCTGGTCAGAAATTTCCTCCCCAACCTGCATTGAGAACACAACAGCAGAGGCTACAGTCACAGAGTTCATTGTTAACAAATTTATTAGACCAATCTCTTAATAATCCTTCCAGCATCTTAACCCCAGAAAGGCTACTATCTTCTGGTCTCGCCCAAGATCCACAACTGTTAAGTTCATTGCAACAGCTGTATCTGTTGCAGCCGCACTCCCAGGCCCCAGTTGCATCACATGAGCTGTCACTTGTGGATAAACTGTTGTTGCTTAAGCAGCAAAAACAACAGGAGGAGCCGGAACATTTAGTGCACCAGCAGCAACTATTGCTTTCACATGTGCTCTCAGAGCATCATCCCTACCAAAGGCTTGGCGAGTCACCATTTGTGCAATTGCAAACTTCTGGTCTGGCAGCTGGAAATGCTTCAAGGGTTCGTTCTCAGTTTCAGCAATCTAATGAATTGTTTCAGACTGGTCCTCAGATAGCTCCCACTCCTAGTTTGCCAGATGAAAGTGCTTCTAATATCATTTTACCTTCTAGTGTTTCCCAGGATAAAAGCTTGAATGTTGGTTCTGAATCCCCTTCCATGCATCTGCCTCATCAAATTTTTGGGGATACTGCCCATCTAAGTAACTCGGAAGCCTCTCTTCCAGAACAAGTTGATAACATGGAGCAAACAATGACAACAGCTCTGACGGATATTTTTCCTCAGTCAGAAATGGCAAACAGATATCCATTGGAGCAGAAATCACATAATGATGAACCCATCAGAGTTGCATCATCTGCTGATGCTCAAAGTTTTCCACCTGGGGAGGATTTGGGAAAATCAGCTGCACTGCAATTGGCAGGAGGTTGGGATAATGAGTTGTTGGTTCCTGAAAAGGAAAATGCAGTTGTAGTGCTTCCAACCACAGCATCGGAGCCCCAAGATGTAGGAGAAAATCAAAATGATGATTACCTTGGGGTGAAAGAAACAAAAATGGCTGAAGCACAGGAGGTGAAAAAATCATCTGCCAAGAAGTCCAAAAAGCAGAAGGCCTCAAAGGCACAATCATCTGATTCAGCAAAGGGAGTCTCTAAGATGCCAAAGTCAGAATCGTTAGGATTTGAGGGGAGAAATATTGATAATGCAATATCTGAAATGCGAAGTGTTCAAGAAGAGAGGAAAACTGATAAAGTTACTTCTGATGGTATTGATTTTTCGTTTGCCCAAAACTCATTGCCTGCACGTGTGTTTGCAGACAATGTTGAGGATTCCAATAATGGGGGTCAACCAGGACAAGTTGTGTCGCAGTTCAAGACACAAGCAAATACTGGACAAAGAGCCTGGAAGCCTACTCCTGGTTTCAAGCCAAAATCGTTATCAGAAATTCAACAGGAGGAGCAGAGGAGAGCACAAGAAGAAGAAATGGTAGTTTCTGAGATCTCAACGAGCTCCATTGGTGTCTCTAGTCCTTGGTCCGGGATTGTTGCGAATTCAGATCACAAGGCACTTAATGAAACTCTACAAGATTCTGCCACCACTGAGTTAATTTTGGGAAAATCTTATAGTTCCTCAAACCAGAAGAGCCAATTACATGATCTGTTTTGGGAAACTAATTTGATCAAGTCGAGTGAAAATGAGATGCAGATTTCTGATGCTGCATCTAGTCTACCTCCTGTATCTATTGGGTGTTCTCAAATTGAATCAGTGGATGATGATAACTTTATTGAAGCTAAAGATACTAAAAAGAGTCGTAAAAAGTCTGCTAAAGCCAAGGGTACGGGTGCTAAAGTCTCAGCACCAGCTGCTTCACCTGATTTGTCCGTTGGATCAAATTTCATTGACAAAGGCAATCGTTCTCATCAGTTACAGCAGAAGGAAATCTTGCCTGCAGTTCCCTCTGGCCCTTCCTTGGGGGATTTTGTTATCTGGAAGGGGGAGTCAACAAATCCATCCCCTGCTCCTGCCTGGTCAACTGACTCTGTGAAACTCCAGAAGCCTACATCATTGAGGGACATCCTTAAGGAACAGCAGAGAACTGTTTCTTCTGGACCGCAGGTAACTCCAATGCCAATACCTCAGAAACGTGCTATAAACCAAACTGTTTGTGGAGTTGGTTCTTCATCGTCATCTTTTCCCAAAGCTGCAACCTCTATTCAAATCAACTCATCAGCTTCTTCTCATCAAAAACATAAAGTTGATGATGATCTGTTCTGGGGTCCAATAGAGCAACCTAACCATGAGGCAAAGCAGTATGAGTCTTTTACTCTTGCTATTCTAATGTCTTTCTCGAGCATCAAATGACTTGATTTTATCATTCTGAATCTGATGGATGCTTGCTCTAAAAATAAAGTTTTCCGTTCTTTGAAATTCTTTAATTCTTGTTTTGCTTTTATGTGGATTGATGTAATGCTCCCTGATTTGTCTACTGTGAGCTAATGTAATTTTCAAATTTGTTATTTGCAAGCGACTTAATTACCAGTAATCAGGATTTATGCAAATGCTCCTTGTTTATACTATCATGGCAAAATGGAAACCATGGAATCAAAAGAAGGGGCAAGACTGCACCTTCAAAGATGTAATTATATTAATTTGCTCTTATTGGTCAAGCTCATGGAGGTATTACAATACAGACATGTCTACTAGTAATGAATCCTTCCTTCACAGACATTTCTACTTGTAATGAATCCCTACCTTAACCCCTATCCTCCATCCCTCCGTTTCACATTTTATTCCGTCATCCTTAAAAGTGCAAAATTCCTGTACTATCTGATAAAAACATGGAGTTACTGCAATATCTGAGAAAACCATGGGGTACCTCCACATAAAAACTGATAGATGAGAAGGAAAAATGAGGCTTTGAGGTAGTGACTTTCTGCTTGATCCGATGACGTTGTAGTTTGATGTGTTGGGTTTAGTTGGGATTTGGTGCTGGAGGTTATCACATTGAGTGAGGAGCATGGGTGCATATGCAGGATGGTGAAGGCGAGGTACAGTTGGAGAACGGGTAGGGAAGAGAGATGATTTTGAATATATTTTGTGAAAAATACATTTTACATATCTTTTATTTTGTCTTGTTGCCAATTAATAGTGTCTTAATTTCATTGAATCTGAACTTGTCCTTGGGCTTTGTTATATGGGATGTTCCTTGTTGTCTTGCTGTATTTTAACCAACCCTTGGTACTTTTTGTTTGGATAATAAGCTGATGATGATTGATTAAGACATCTTGGTTGTTGGGCACAAATTTTTGCCCATGTTCTTTTAAAATTTAGGAAAAACTTCCTAATTGTGCATGGACATGTTTGGAAATGGCGATATGTTAGCTAAGTTTATCTGTTTATTGCCCTCAGGTCAGATTTTCCTCAACTTGGAAGCCAAGGCAGTCGGGGAAGCAAAATTACCCCCATCAAAGGAACTCCTGGAAGGTCATTGAATCGACAGAAGTCCAATGGTGGCAGGTCTGGGGAGTATTCACTTACATCATCACCTGCCTCTGCTCAGCCATCCTTGGGAGGGAAGAAGGATGCCTTGAGTAAGCATTCAGGTAAACCACTATTTGAACATTTTTTTCCTTTCCTATCTTAAAAAGGAATTGGGAGAATGAATCAGCTTCTTTCACCATACTGTTGCAGAGGCAATGGACTTTAAGGAATGGTGTGAGAGCGAGTGCTTCAGACTTGTTGGGTCAAAAGGTTTGTATAAATTGACTTGAAGTATCTTAATTAAAAACATTGAGAGTGCCATTATAAGTAAATTTTGTGTTGATCATTTGTTCCATTTTTTCTAGATACAAGTTTCTTGGAATTTTGTATAAAGCAATCAAGGGCGGAAGCTGAAATTATTCTAATAGAGAACCTCGGCACTTTTGATCCCAACCGTGAGTTCATCGACAAGTTTCTAAATTACAAAGATTTTCTTCCTACGGATGTTATTGATATTGCCTTCAAAACACGGAATGATCGAAAAGCCACTGCCTCGGGCGTGGGAGATATGACTTCCGACTATGTTGGCGTTGGGGGCTCCAACCAAGGTAGTGCAGATGCTACTGATGGGGCCCAGAATGGAGGCAAAAAGAAGGGGAAGAAAGGGAAGAAGGTAAGCCCATCAGTGCTTGGATTTAACGTCGTTAGTAACCGAATAATGATGGGGGAAATTCAGACTATTGATGATTAGCTATTTAGTCGGAAATTGTAAATGTTTTTATTGAGATTGTTTCTTTCTAATCGAGGATTTTTTATTCCTCGTAGCAACTGCAGAAGTAATTTTGATCTGCCCGAGCAATTTTGTCAAGTTGCCTTTAACTGTAGGTTTTGTTATACTGACTGAAGAATTTGAGGTCTAATTGAAATATGGATGTAGTTGTATTAAGGACTGGATTCATATAATTTTATTGGAATCGAATTATTTTTTCTTAAATGAATTTATTTTTTGTTTTTATAGAAATATTTAACCAATGAGCATTTCTAATGGTATATCAATTGGGAAAAAAAAACATTGCCACATGGGAAAAACAAATAATGATTTGGTGCTAGATTACTTTGATCTTATCAACATTCATTAGTAAAATTAAAGTCTAACCTGGTATAAGTTGAGCCTGCATTAAGCTCCCAACAATTAGGGTGGAACTAGAAATGAGTTGAAATGGGTTGTCCTTGCCAATAAGAGAATTATTTGGAATAAATTGACGTTTGTGTTCCCTTAGCAATCCTAGAGATGTGCCCTGAATCATGTTAAGAGAAATTTGCAGGTTCAAAAAATTTTACAAAAAGTGCAAACGTGTCTCAAATCCTTAAATCGTAGCAGATATGTCGCAAGTCTTTCCAAATTGTGCAGTAAAAGGATTTCTAGGCAACTTTTGTCCAAAAACTCGTTAGTTCATAAAAACTCGGGAGTTAAATCATACAGTTTCGCATCCAAACTCGCACAAAAAATCCAAAAATCTGAACCTTTTCATAGCCGCACGCTCGCCGCCACTCTACGGCGACGTTACGCCGACAGATCGTGGGACTTGCGAGGGACGATTCCAGTCGCACCTCATTTCTCTCTTCTCTGCGTTAATGGTAGCAGGGATTTAAAAATCTTTGTACTTAACCCGTAGGTATATGTG
The DNA here is from genome assembly GCA_963555705.1 of Ligustrum vulgare. Classification (NCBI taxonomy): domain Eukaryota; kingdom Viridiplantae; phylum Streptophyta; class Magnoliopsida; order Lamiales; family Oleaceae; genus Ligustrum; species Ligustrum vulgare. The sequence goes on from OY743177.1 coordinate 11,427,985, forward strand.
GTTCCATCGTTGGGGCTTTCTCCGTGTCGTACTCATGGTCTTTTCACTCCCCCCTGGTCATCATGATCCTCGAGGGCTGCTAGCCTCGTTTTCAGAAAGTGAATTTTTGCCTTCTATGAGTTTCGAACCTTGTACCTAGGGTTAAATACAAAGATTCTTAGAAACCCACTACCATTAGATGGTAGCAGAATTTTAAGAATCATTATACTTAACCCCTAGGTACATGATTCGAATTCTGCGGAAGACAAAAATTCACTTCCTGGAGAAGGACCTAGAGAGGGAGCCAGGGAGAGTGGAAAGACCATGAGTACGACATGGAGAAGGCCACAGCGAGGGAGCTAAGTTGACCAGTTTGAAAGGCAAAATGATCTTTTAACATTTAATTAATAAAACACTGGTAATTTATAGCCGAGATCCCAAAATTTTAATTTTTTTTAATAAATGTACATCGGATGGACCTCTCTCTCTCTCTCTCTCACAAAACGTTTTTAACCAAAAATCAAAGATCTAACCTTAATTTGACCAATTTTAAAAGGGCAAAATAGTGGAGTAAAATTAAGCAATTGCCATTCAACTTGTTGAAGGTTACTATTTAGTCATCTAACTTTAAAAGGAATCTCAATGACTATCCAACTTGACAATGTTTCTAGTTAACCACCTAACTTTAAAAAGTATTTCAATTTCCACCCAACTTACAATGTAATTTCTACATAACCATCCAACTTCAAATGGTTGAAGTAATACTCGATAAATTAGTATAAGTTCTTTAACCCGATAATTACAATTCATAAACCAATTTATAAATAACACAATTTCTCAAACTACTTTTTTAACCACACATTTTCTCTCTTCACTTTTAACCACACATTTTACCTAAATAAATCAATTTATAATTGCTATAATTTTAATAACATCTACTAAATAAACAAATTCATCGATTCTGACTCGAGCGAAGGGGATATATTTATAATTTTCATAAATTGATAAAATAATACTACTTTTTTGAAACATTGCATTGAATTAATATCACATTAATGAATGTTATTTATAAAATAATTAAATACATACTTGAACTATGTATTGATTAATGTCTTTTTCATAAATGTTCATTAATTTAGCATTAAGTTATTCAATGTCTTTTATTTGACCTGTATTCATTAATTGACTATTTATTAGATGTCATTAATTTATCGAGTATTGTTTTAGAAGGTTATATTGTACTATTTGAAATTGAGTGACTAATTAAAAATCTTTTTGAACTTGAGAGATCATTAAGATACATTTTAAAGTTAGGTGACTAAGTAATAACTTTTAGCAATTGGGTGACCACTTATTAATTTTACTCCACAATAGTGTCCCTTGAGCACTGCTAACATTTGATAGCTTACCACGTGGTTAGGGTCATAAAAATACTTTAGGTACATCTCTCGAGTATCCCTCTACGTAAAAGAGCAGATAAATTTACTATTCATAAAATCTATCACATTCATTTTCACACCATCAGACCTTACGGTGGCGTTCTGTTTATATTTTATTTTGTATTTTTATTTTCGAAAATGTTTTATATTTTCATTTTTGTTTTCAAATTTGCTGAAAACGCGTTTGGTTTGTCATTTCTGAAAACTGTTTTTAAAAATGAAAAGCTGGAAAACACGTTTTGTTTGAAATTTTGCAGAATACTACTTATATTATTTTCAATTAATTTGTTTGCAGAATACTACTAGCTCAAATTCAAATTTCCTTTCACAATACACTAAAAATATGGTTACATGCAACACACTAATGTGAGCATTGAGAGTCTATATTAACACGGCTTGGTCAGGTTCGAAATTTAAGGAAGCTCTAATTCTATTAAAATTCAGAAAATGCATGTTCTTTCAAAATCACCTGAGTCCACTTATCAAGGCATTTTTTGAAATATAAAACAAAAATTCTCACTTAAATTTTTTTGTAATATTGATATTGAATTCAATAAAATTTTATTTAAGCTTAATTACAAGTTAGGATAATTCTAAAAAAAAAATCTTTATTTAGACTTAATTTCAAGTTAGGATAATTCTAAAAAAAATAAAAAATAAAAATTTTATATTGAGCTTAGTTTCAAGTTAGGATAATTCTTTTTAAAAAAAATTCAAAACGCATTTTTCACGTTTTCAACATTTTTTGTTGAAATACACACAAAACGTCCAAAACGAGGTTTTGAACGTTTTGCGTTTTGTGTATAAATTTTTTTTTAATTTTTCAAAATGTGTTTTCAAAAATGGCAAAGAAAACGTATTTTTAATGTTTTCGAAAATAAAAATTGAAAACTATCGCTCAGAACAGCACAGCAAAGAGAACATGGCCTACGTTTTAAAATCTGGTTCGACGACAGTGGAGAAAAAATATTACCACCTCCTCTCTATATATGTATCTCCAAATCCTATCTCCAGCTATCTTCTCTCTCGTCTTCCGGTTTTTCACTCTAAAATCGTCCTCTGAGCTTCGACAATAGTGAAGAAAAAATCTACTCAGTAAACCAAAATATATCTCCATGTCTGTCTCTCCAAAATCGTTGCCGAGGTGAGAAAAAAAAAAGTATTATTAATGAGCACATAATGGGTTCAACCTCTTTATAGATTTACAGGTGGTTGTACCGGCTGTTTCAATTTCGGATGAATGGTCTAGAGCTGTACAGGTTAGTTTTGAGCTTATTCTGCTTTGGGTATTATCTGTTTGCATTTACACTTGGTTTTCGGTTCGATTGTGGTTGAGTTTCTATTGTTGGTGACTCGGTGATTAGTGTGTGGTTGTTGCTAGACGGTTTGCTTTGTGTTGTTGGAGCTTGGTGATCGGTGGGTTCTTATTTTTCTTTTTTATTGCCGAGTTTCTTCTATACCCTGCACCATGGGTAAGAAGACATTAGGTTGGTGGCACTGGCAGCTATTGAAACTCTACATTTTGCGGCTTGCTGTTATATATTTGAACTTTTAATCAACTATCAAGTGGAGTTCCGTTTCATAGAATTGGTTCCTCCACATAAAGATTTATTTATATTTGAATTGATCATTTCAGATTTCCAATTTGAACCCCATTCTGTGAGACAATAATTTTGAGAATGGACACTAAATGCCTTCGAATGATTTTTTCCATCTAATTTTAAATCCAGTAATATTACTTGGGCTTAATGACATCGGTCTGATTACTAGAGGGGTAAATTCGGAGTTAAGAAAAAGTGTCCAGTTTACGTATCTGAAACAAAAAACCAATTGAAAAGTTTATAGATAGTTTGCTAAGGTGTAACCATTTCCAATGAAAGTAAATTGTAAATATTAAATTCATCATATCTCTATCTTTTCCTTTGTGATTTCTCATTGAAGGTTGTTTTATCCCTAATTTGGAGCTGGTCGGCTGGTCTGATTTCATATTGCATATAAGTATGTACTTGTGCACGTGATTGTATATACTTCCGCACTTCTTGGAGTTATCTTGCTTCCCTAGACACTATACATTATTCGATTTGGTAAAATGTTAGTTTCTCAACTTCAGGCTATTGACGCAGAAAGGATAAAAGGCAAGTATCCAGAAAGAATAGGGCAACAAGAATGTCGAGTATGGGTGTATAGTGCACTCATCCCACTCCGTAGCATCGTATGTAGTAGGTCGAATGATTTCTGCTTGCTTTTGGATCTACCTTGTTTTGTTGTTTTGACTGGAATTTTTAGTTCTAGCATGTTCTATTTCTAATCATTTATTTGAATTAATTTCCAGTATTACTTGAAAACGGGGTCCTACAAGTATGGAGCCACGTGTAAGTTTCATCATCTTATACCTCACATTTCCAGTCAACTTTATGCCTTCTCTTTAATTCTCAAAATGTTCTTGCAGTTAACATAGATTGTAGAATTCGATTGAGTTGTTAACATTTGAAAATAGTAAAGACATGTTTTGTGACTGGTTTCAGTTATATTTCTTTTAGTTTAATTCTGTTCCTTTGTATAGTTTCGATTTCTTGACATGAGTGCATTGTCCTGCAGTTGCACCGGACTCTTATGCTTCATGTAAGATTATACCCCCACCACTTTTGATGGTTTTTGGTGCTCATTCATCGTATTTCATCCATTTTCAGCTCTTTTTCCTGATTTAATCTGTGGATTTTTCTTTTTCGTTGCTTGGGGCTAACAATAAGTGAATGGCGGTTGAAAAATAATATTTTTTAGGAAACACTGAATAATCTTTTTTAAGTTCTGTGGCCTAATTTTTTGGGCAGCAATCATTTCAATAATAATCTGGTTGACTTGGAAAATGACGCAATAAAAAATGATGACTGGGATGTGTTGTAAGGAGGTCTTAACAAACTGTCCATTGCTGAACAAGACTAGAAATATTCTTGTCTATATCATGAAGCCAAGGACCTTATTTCAAAAAGAAAAAAGAATCACGGTTGATTTTGAATTGCTTTCGTGTGATGGTATGGTACTGCTTCTTCAAGGCCACGAATTTTGATATTGAGAGAACAAAGCAAATGTGGGCTGATATGATTCACTGGAGGAAAAGTTCGATGCTGATACGATTATGGAGGTATTTTAAGATATTAACGTGTTGCAGGCTGTTGTATTTGGAATGGCGGATCAATTGTTTGGAAGCTCATAATTCTATCATGCATCTGATTTTCATTTGTTTCATTCTGAATTCTTGTTAGGATTTTGATTTCAAGGAGAAAGACGAGGTCCTTAAATACTATCCACAAGGGCATCATGGAGTTGATAAGGATGGCAGACCTGTTTACATTGAAAGACTTGAGCAGGTTGATTCTACCAAGCTCGTAGAAGTCACAACATTGGACCGTTATCTTTATACCATGTCAAGGAGTTTGAGGAGGAGGTAAGTAGTATTGTTCACAGTTGACGATGTTGAATGTTGGTTGCCTAATTTGTTATGTTATTCTAATAGATTGATTTGTGCTGATGATGATTTAATGATTTTCATTTTTGCTCTTGACAAATAAATATGAGAAATGAGAAATTTTTGCTATCTATGTCAAGTTTTTCTTCTTTATTTCTTATTTTTTGCAAATTCATGGTTAGATGAAGACTGAAATTTGAACTATCACTTGTTCAGTTCATTTTGTCGGCTGATGTCCATGACGAGAGGTTCAATTTTGTTCCCTATTCCATTTCTAGAATCCTGGAGGGTCTCATAGTTCTCAACTTTTAGTCATGTTGACACAAAACTTGGATCAGTTGATTCCAGCATGTGTTGTTCATGTGCTTTAATAGGTTATTATGCTTCTAAAGGTCAACAGAGAAGGGTAAGAAGGTTGAGGCACTCAATTTCACACTTGAAACAAACAGCAGGTATGAAACTTCCTAATAATGCTCCAAAAAGGGCCTCACTCGGGTAGGATTTCTTTATTGTTGGTCCTACAAAATATGTGGTTAAAACTAAATGATATATTTATGGGGGTTAATGTTCCAATTTCTCAAATACTTATATTTTCGAACATAAATGACAAATTTATGAGCTCTTTTATAAGTAATTATTATTTTATGACTCACCAAAAAAATACATTCAGTGAGGTTGCTACTTCCCTTCCTTTAAATTTAGAAGTACTATATACATGTTGAAATTGGTATTCCATTTAATTGTGAATGAGACAGTCCTTCCTGATAATCAAAATTTAGGCAACATTGCATCTAATTTTCTATTCCTTGCAGCATGTTTTGATTTCTCAAGAGCAACAAATCCCACTTGCCGAACTCTCTCCTCAACAAACCTATCCCGGAATTTCATGCCAAAAACCAAATATAAATAAATCATCTATTTACTCCAAGGTATCAAATTGAAAGTCATTGTATGTCTTAAATGAACATTCGTTTCTGTGATTATGTGTAGGCCACTCCTATTACATTTGATGATAATATGTAATTATTCATAACTTCTAATGCGACATTAATGTAGAATTTATTTATCTAAAACTTAAGTCAGGATTTTTCATTCATCGTCGTCTCTGAACATCTTTTACCAACCTCTTGCTTGAAAGCTGAAATCCTAATTTCTATTGCCTTCAACCTAATGAGATCATCTGATTAAAGATCAAATCGGTTGCAATCAACAACAATGGTGCACATCTCTTTTGACCTCAACTGTAATCATTTTACTCATCATTTAATGGTACATACAGAGAAACGTGATATGTCAGTCATTTGTAAATGGGAATTTGTATTTTAATGTTGTTACCTTGCTGATCTTTGAGTCTTTTTCTCTGTCTCGTGTTTTGACTTTTGAGATGTTCAATATCTATTGGTGCAATTTTTTGTTATTTTTTCTCCTTATTTTTGCAGATATGGGAAGGATGTGCTTTGTTCAGTCAAATCACTCTCATCATTTACAACAATACAATCATCATCTTTTCTATGATCAAGGCTGCTAGGACCAATGGAGCCAAGAGGTTCAATTTCTTAATCTTCTTGATTTTATTCAGCTTTTGGGTTCGTAAGTACAATACTGATAATTCATACAAGCAATTATATGATTGATTAGCTTTACATCTTAAATTTAGTCATTACACTAGCATTCTTTAACTTCAAAACTATGAGAAGGTAATATTAGTTTTGTCTGTTGGTGAATAACAAAGCTATTGCATCAACTAAATACACTATATAGTGTAGCCAATTGTTTTGGAGATATTTTTCATCTCTATTTTTGTCAATCGCAATTCTAATAGATTTTAGAAAATTTTATCATGTATTTTAATCTTATAATTTGTTTTGACGTGTTCTATTTATTATTCTTGTACATTTGGGTACTGGTCTTTCAGTTGCATTGTTATAACTATTCTCACATATATTTTCTTCTAGGATAGTTATAAAGCTTCTTTTTTGATAATCCTCGTATATTTTATCAGCTCAGTTTTTGATGTAACTAAAGGCAAAGGTCATTACGCTGCAGGAGAAGGTTATAATCATTTTGCGAAAAGGTCTTATCCTTTCTCTAATTGTTTGTTTAAATATTGATTAATCAGGTTAAGCTTAGCTTAAATAATATACTGTTTAAGAAGAAAATTCTTTTAACTGAAAAACTTATAAGTTCTCAGTAATAACTTCAATAGAAAAAATAGAATGCATTTCGATAAGTAGGTTGCACTCAGCATACTACAACCCTATCACGCACAAAATTGTATGGTTTCAACAGGTGATTAGCAAGTTGGAATTGAAATATCATACATTTGCATTACTGTGCACATAATCAGCAGTGTTTATTTAAGACTATATGAGTATGCAAATGGGATAATTGATGTCTGTAAGTTACTAATGTTACTAAAACATCAGTAGTTGATGGTTTTAGTGTTTTTATAGTAGTTTGGTCTTAGCCCCTGACTTTGTTAAACCATAATTGTCAAATTCTGGCACTTGGTTTATGCAGGAACTTCCAATTCTCAATCTAGTATATCTCATGCTTAGTTCATCCTTTGGTTCAGCTGCAAAAGGAATTGGGCTGAAGGCTCTTCAATTTGCTCTCTGAATGTGTGACACTGTTCTATGTATGGTTTCACTGTTGATCCAGGTTATAAAGAATGATATTTAAATTTGGTGAATTTTATTTTTTTTATTTTTTATTTTACTGCAATGTCCAAGTAATAATGGAGTCATGATGTTGTCTCAGGACTCAATATTTCTCAGAGTCTAGGTAAGGTCATTTGATAGTAGAGCTTACTATCAAATGATGAAATGCCTTGGTGTAAGTTCATAACTTTATTCCTTTATGTCTCAGTTGTGATGTTACTAGAGAGCATCCAGTGACTGTTTTTTCTTTGATTATATTGTCACCCAACTACTTGGACAAAATGAAGGACGCATGAAAGAATTTTTTTTCTTGCTCGTTCAGACATTCTTTTCCACACCAAGAAGTTCCAATTTAACATCTTTCTCTTTATGTCTATAAGCTTATCAAAATCCATTCCCCTATGCGAGCGGATCTAAATCGTGTTGTGAAGTGGGTACCAAGCCATGGCTTAATTACTGCTATGCAAATTGCATCAGAAAAAGTATTAAGGTAATCTTTAGTCCTTTTGGACAGCTTGTAAGTGAAGTGAACTTATTATCATTAACTAAACTTTTTAAGCTTAGACAAACATTCTCTTTGGGATGTTCCATTGTCGCATTTCTTGTGATACAACCTTGTGCTTTCAATTGAATACGTTACAAATTTGTTCTTGTGTGTGTAAATAGGAGGATTGGAGCTGGATCTGCAGATTCTCTAGCTACATGTTCTATCATCAAGAAGCAACAGAAAATAAAGCTCACATCAATGTCATGGTTCAGAAAAGCTGCCATCGAGCATCAAAAGCACATAGAAGGCACCCCGATGTATCCTTTGGAACACAATCCAGGATAGGACACGTCCTAATATGTAAAATGCTATTAAAGATGAAGCTGATTTTCAAGTCATACAGCACAAGATGCCTAGAAATTTTTTCTGCTTCAAAAATTGCTAATTTGTTCTGGAGCATGTAACGGAACCTTTGATATGCACACCATGCTGTAAATTTTAATCCTAGCATTTCGAGTGCTAGTCTTATTTAAAGGCTCTACATTTGAAAGCAGAGAAGGAATACAGAAGATGAAATATATGTGTTGTTCTCTGTCTTTCATTTTGTCATTCTATAAACCTTGGCTAATGTGATACCACTATAAAACAGCCAGGACTGATGGTAAGATACGCGTACATATCGGTTCTCGTACGAACTTTCACTAGTATTTCAAAAAGAGTCCATCCAATGACATGAGGTCTCATTTCTTCTGTTGCCAAAACGAAGTGCACACTTCATTGGTGACACTCTTAGCAATAGAGACTATCAAAAACTTGGAATTTCAGATCCCTTCTCCTATTGTGGTGGACATAACTCTTCTATTGATCTTTGACTATTTATGCTAGCTCTAATATTGTAGATAGCTTGAACTATCATTCAACAATTTTACGGACTTGACACGTCACATTCTAAAAATGTTTGAGACGTTGCGATCTCGGCTCTTTAGGTTTGTCGTCAACAATCATAAGGATTTGTTGATGGGGATTAAAATCGAATTTCAATAAAAAGTTGATAAGAAGTTTGTTAAAAAGTTGTGGGACTCATGAAATATGTGGTTGTAATTAATTGTTAACTCTGACTTTAATAAAAATTTAGATTTAGATTAAAAATTAAATCAAACAAGGGCTAAGTCAATTTGAAAAACCTTTATACGTCTTTCATTAGTCCGGGTGGAATTGAGTTATATGATATCTTAATTAAAGGGAAATATCATTTGTACACGTGAATCTGTACAGATCTTTTTACAGATGAAAACTTGAAGAGTTTGAGACGGTTGATTTTGAAGTTGACGTAAAGTTAAAAACAGATTCATGCTAAGTGTCTATTTTGTAAACTAGTCTATAATACTAAAACATAAAGAATAATTATATTATGTCAGACTATCTTACTTTTATATAGTATAGATTTTCACCCGTGTGATGAATTGAAATTGCTATCCGCAATATCGATAAGCATTCATAGAATTTAATGATTATACATAATCAATACAAATTCAAAAGATATAAAAATAATTTTCTATTACATTAATTATTAAAATTTAAAAACAACATAACTATCCAAATTATCGAAAACATTATTGAATGATAAATGTCAATTTATATATTTTAAAAGATATATGGCTGTTAATTTCAATAATTTTTTATAAGTCACTATTAAATTCATTGAAAATGCAAATTTTATATATATATATATATATTTTAAATTATATATTATACTTGATGTAATATTATGAGTACATATATTGATACTTGTTCGATGTATCAATATATTTATTATAATTTCTGGATTTGCCTCACATTTTTAACGTTTTTCTCAATGTTCAGTTAAAAAGACCAATCACAATAACTAATTATCTTTGCATTTACACTGACCGAACTATTTTACTTTTATATATATATATATATTAAAATAAAAAATAATAAAAAAATAATAATCATTATTTAGTATTTACCATATTATTATTATTATAATTGCATTCACTTTTATCTAGATTTTGTATTCACATTTGGTAGACAATTATTTTGCATTCAAATTAACTCTCTTTGCATTCACACTGATTAGACTATTTTACTTTTATATATAACATATATAATGTAGATATAGATATAGATATAAATTTTCAACCACACATTATCGCAAAAATAAAAAAATTTCCAAAATTTCAAAAAAAAAAAAAACTACCTACACCAAAATAGACTCTTAATAAATACAAACTTAAGAACTTAACTCGTGTTTGGTATATATTTTAAGTTTAAACCAAGTCAAAGTCAATAATCAATCTTAATACATATTTCACGGGATCCACAATATTTTAACCATACATTTCACTAATTTTTATCGAAGTTTACTGAAAATCTAATTTTACAGAGTGTTCTTTTGGACAATAATTACAATTTATAAATCAATTTAGGGTAAATAGTACAAATGGTCCTCAACCTTTGGATTTCTTGCGAAAATAGTCCCTAACGTTTAGATTTTGGCATTTATACCCACAGAATCACCAAACGTTGTAAAAATAGTCCCTACAGTTATATTTCGTTAGTTTTCATCGTTAAAAACGTGTAAATAGCACAAATGATCTCCCACCTTTGAGTTTTTGCGACAATAGTCCCTAGCATATTAAAGTCTCGTTTGGAATATTTAGTTTTTAACCTCCAAATGTTTGACGTATTTAGTCCCTAACATATTAAGTCCCTATACGTTTGACGTATTTAGTCTCTAACATATTAAACCCCTATTTCAGATCAATTATTTCAAATAATATGGTTTATAATTATAATTTCTTGAAGAAATTTGTTGTTAAAAAGTAAAAAAAATAAAAATTAAATTTATTTGTAGATCATTTTATTGATAGAATGTGTGGTTGAAAATGAATTTTAAAAAAAATAAAATTTATTCTGGATTTCTAAAGTGCACAATAAAATATTTAACAAAAATTCACCGTATTAACATTTCAACATATTGGTAAAAAAAATAAAATTCATGGAACATAAATAAATAAATACATTGGACATCATTTTAGGAATTGAATAACAAATATATTTTTATCAATTCTACTTTCGATTTCGATTTAATCGATCGATTTGAAAATTAAGTTTGGATAATTTGGGTTAAAAAGTATGATTTTTTTTTTTTTAAAAAAAAAAATATATATATATATATATATATATATATATATATATATATATATATATATATATATATATATATATATATATATATATATATATATATATATATATAATAGAATGTGTGGAAAAAAATGAGTTTTGAAAAAATGAAATTTTGAAAATCGATATTAATCGGTTCTCAAAATCGAAAATAGAATTGATAAAAACATATTTCTTATTTAATTCCTAAAATGATGTCTAATGTATTTGTTTGTTTATGTTCCTTGAATTTATTTTTATTTTTTTTACCAATAAGTTGAACTGTGAATGAAGTGAATTTTTGTTAAATATTTTATTGTGCACTTTAAAAATTAAGAATAAACTTTGTTTATTTAAAACTCGTTTTCAACTATACATTCCATTAATAAAATAATCTACAAATAAGTTCAATTTTTTTTAATCATAAATTCTTCAAAAAATTAAAAACCACATTATTTGAAATAATTAGTCTGAAATAGGAGCTTAATATGTTATTGACTAAATACTCCAAATGTATAAGGACTTAATATGTCAGGGACTAAATACATCAAACGTTGGGAGGTTACAAAATAAATATGTCAAACATGACTTTAATAAGTTAGGGACTATTATCGCAACAAACTCAAAGATTAGGGACCATTTGTGCTATTTATACATTTTTAACGGTGGAAACTAACGGAATATAACGGTAGGGATCATTTTCACAACGTTTGGTGATTCTGAGAGTATAAATGCCAAAATCTAAACGTTGGGGACCATTTTGCAAGAAACGTAAAGGTTGGGGACCATTTGTGCTATTTACCCATCAATTTATAAACAACACATTTTTTCAAACCAAATGATACATATTTTCTATCCCCAATTTTCAACCACAAAAAAGGCCAAAAGCCATCGAACAGATCGTTAATCTCTACCAATAAAAATAATTATTTTGATAACTATCATTAAACCATTATAATAATTTTATTGTGGGCGTTTGATAAATTATTTATAAACAACACATTTACTCAAATCACCTTTTGATCATACACATTTTATCTATCATTTTTCAACCACATATTTTAAACAATTACATATGTGTGTGTGTGTGTGTGTGTGTTGTAAATATTGTATTGTATTAGTGAATGACAATTGTACCCCTCTAACCTTAGTTATAATTACTTTATATATCCATTTCTTCCCCTATATATATGGGCCTCTAATTTATAATAAAATACACAAGTTTATTGGTGTCTCTACTTTTCTCTCATATATGTGTGTGTGTGTATGTTGTGTGTTGTAAATATTGTATTGTATTAGTGAATGACAATTGTACCCCTCTAACCCTAGTTATAATTACTTTGTATATCCCTTTCTTCCCCTATATATATGGGCCTCTGATTTATAATAAAATACACAAGTTTATTGGTGTCTCTACTTTTCTCTCTTTTTCTCTCTAGTTTATAACACGTTATCAGCACGAGTTTCTACCAAATTGAGTTATAAAAATTCCTCAAAATCCCATATATCAAAATATTAGTTAGAAAGTAAAATCATATGCACCGAAATTAATTTGGTGACATATGAATTTTTTTTATTACAATTCAATTGCAATTCATATCTATTCATTACGATGTTGTTCAATAGCAATTACGGCTCATAAATCTGAATCTGGTTTTCTCTAACCAATTCGACAGATTTTGATCTTTATATTGATAATTCATTATGTTGTTGCTCCTGAAGTAGCACAATAGTATATATTAATATTCCAGAAGAATATTAATTATAGATTTGTCCATTACAAATTTATTGATGTTATTAATTCATTCGTTGTTACTCCTGAAGTAGCACAACATTATATTAATATTCCAGAAGAATATTAATCATAGATCTGTGTCTGTCTATTACAAATATTTGTTATTCCTGAAGTAACACAACGTATAATTCAGATGAATAGTATTTGCTCCTGAAGGGCATACATTGTAATTTTCAATATTCTAGAAGAATGTTGACATTTTATTTTTGAATAATAACAATTTTAGATTTATAATTATTCTAGAAGAATAATTCGTTATTGCTCTTGAAGTAACGCAATAAATAATTAATATTCCAGAAAAATATTAATTGAAAATTTGTCTATTATAAATAATTTGTTATTACTCCTGAAGTAGTACAACATTATAATTAATATCCTAGAAGGATGTTATTTGCTCCTGAAGAGCATGAATTATAATTTTAAATATTCTAGAAGAATATTGATTTATTATTTCTTTTGGAAGAATCGAAATACATTCGTTAGAGTATACCTTGTTCAGGAAAATTATTATTGTTATTATTTTTTTGCTCTTTCAATTTTGTCATTGGAAATCACTACGTTATTTTGAATTCTCAAATACATTATTAGATTTGATTCTACCATATATTAGTTATATATCTAATTTTTATATATGGAATTCACGTGCATGTTTAGTATCTTTTGCATATTGGTAAAAGATTTAGTCAATTTTGTTAACTTCTATATATGGAGATTCTTTTTCCTGATGTATGTTTGGTAATTCATTTTTATATATAAATTCATATTATGTTTATACGGTAATTAATATTCTTTAAGATGATTAAATATTTGTAGATGTTCATTCATAAATTCTGATTTACTAATGTATCATGTTGTTGCTCACGAAGTAGGACAACAATAGTAGTATTCTAGAAGAATATTACTTGTTTGTCACGACCAGTATATTACAATTTCAATATTCCAGAAAAATATTGATCCAATGCTCTTGAAGAAGTATGATTTACAATATGTTTTAAAGGAATATGGTGTTGGTGTTCTCAAATAAACACATCCCACGTTAGATAAATATTCCAGAAGAATATTTTAACGTCACTCGTGTAGAGCACAAATATTGTTAGCTTGAAAGGTAGAATGAATCATTAATATCAATATTCGAGAAGAATATTAGCTTATTATTCTTGAAGAATTGCAATTTTAGCAATATAATTATTGCAGAAGAATAATTCGTTATTTTGCTCCTAAATAGCACAATCGATATTAATTATTGTTATAATTGAATGAGATTCGAATCAATATTCCAGAAGAATATTGCGTTATTGTTACGTTTCAATATTCAAGAAGAATATTATTTTATTACTCATGTGATAAATATTGCATTCTTTTTCTCAAAGAAATTCGAATTTATTAATAATCCAGAAGATTATTATGATGTAGAATAATATTTGTGATGATTCCTGAAGAATCATAATTTTATCTCATATGAAATATAATTTGCTCTCGAAGAGCCCAATATTATGAGATATGTTATTAATTTGATATTCTGAAAAAGTATTTTGTTGTTACTCCTGAAGAATAACAACTTTATTTTATAATAAATATTCAATTTATTATTTTACTTGTTCACGAATAACATAATTTCTTTTTCAGCTCGAAGTAAAAGTTAGTATTCTATTAACTTTGAATTTCCATAGAAAGTGGTATAATTATTCGATCTTATTATATTGTTTTGATTATAGCAACTTACAATAAACATTTGTTCGAATGTATGTTTTACATTCAATATTATAGTACAATATTCCAGAATAATATTGTATCACTATTCTAGAAAAAAAAACAATCTAAATCAATATTCCAGAAGAATATTGATCTAAATGGACATTCCAGCAGAATATTGCAACATTAGAAATATCTCATTTGAGTTGTTTAATAAAATATTCCAAAAGAATATTTCATTTTTGCTCTTGAAGAAGCAATACGTTGTTGGTCCCGAAGAAGCACAACATTTATAAAATAATATTATCCGCTTTTGAAGAATATATGATATTATAATTTCAATATTTCAGAAGAATATTGACATATTGATTTTGAATGAGCAATAAAAACGTGCTTTCGAAGTAGCATATGTTTCGAAGAATATATCATTTGAGTTCATATTTATCCCTGAAGGAAAACATATAACTAATGTTATAAGGACATTGATTAGTTTGACTACTTGAATAATACATGATTATGTAATATTTAATCATTGAATTATATCTTATATTGAACCAGAAGTTCAATTTGATTTTATTATTTGGCATGACCAGTTGGACCATCACTGGATCAATAATGATGCGAAATTAAAATCGATATTTAATGAAGAATCAGAAGATTCTTCAATCCAATCATATATGATGTTTGTTCTCTTTCATGAAATTTATTGGATGTCACTAGCTAAAATAGGGATTAAATTTCCTATATTTCTGAAAAATAATTAGGGTGATAAATAGACTACCATCATCCTCAACGTTGATCATCTAAATATTATTTGTATCTAATAGATTTGATACATGTACTAGATGATTGCATGATGTTCGCAACCTGAAATTTGCAAAATTATTACTCAAATTATGAGCAAAAATAAAAAAATAAAAAATTCAGATTATATAATCAAGAATGTGTCTTGATAATGCTATTGGACATGAATCTCAACATTTTAATAAGTGTTAGTTGGGATATCGATAAATGGTTTAACATTTTTGCTTGTTAAACGCCTCCAATTAATTTAATTGAGAACAAAATACTTCCCTTTTTGTTTAGGGAATTATATTACGCATCATGCCAACATCATAGTTCTCCCTATTATAATTGACTTATGGTTAGAGCCTAATTTTTCTATATAATTTTTTAATAGTGCAATTGATCCACCACAATGCACTGATATGAGAAATAAAGAATGTTGAAAAAAATGCGTTGTTTGAACATATATCCCAAATGGGTGATATTTTACAACGTCGAAAAAAAAATTATTGTCAATTTGATTGGTCAATTTTCTCAACATTAGGGGGGAATAGTTTAAAATCAAACAAATGCATCATATTATGTTATATATATCCTCACGATTAATAATACGAACCAGAAATTCGATTGAAAATATGAACGAAACGTTCAAAGATAACATAATTACAAGATGTATAAGAGATTAATAAAATCTCATGCTCTATCTTATATTGATATGTAGCACGCCTCAAGCGTAGCGTTGTTTATAAAGATCCCCAAATAAATAAAAATCGAGCAAATAATTATGATGGTCTTATTAAAGAGGCATATATTCGTGAAAGAGTATTTATTGACATAATTAATTGTAAATCTCCAGAAGAGGTTCAAGTACTTGAAATATTGAAAATTGAGATCTCTATAGTTGTGTCTTGTGGGGGGGGAAAGAAATCAATTTGAGATGATAATTATGTCGGCACACTTTTTAAAGAACTTATGCAAAAGCAAATTGCGAAGCTAACCGCATCATAATTTGAATGATAGCGAGGATAATAAAAGAAAATATGTCGAATAAAATCGACATAAAAATAGTTGGCAAAAGTATGCATTCAGGCTCAATTAAACTTATTACAAAACCTAAAGTTTTGGGACCTGAAGTCCAAACACATAAAAGTGTAAAGCTAGTAAAATACCTATAGGTATAGTCGTAATACACGACTTGTTGCGCAACAAATGTTTTAAATATCTGGCATAGATATAATATTTTATTTTCCTGAAAATGCATAATAAGTGCCTATAAATATATGATTATTAGAAATTTATATAATGAAAAATGATTTACTCTAATTACTAGCTTGCGCTCTTTGATGTACCAATGAGTGATATCAAAATGTATGATCATCAATTCGGTATGTTGGGAGTATTCTTTGAAGTACCAATGAGTGAGATTAAAAAGGGTAATCAATACCTCGGTACTTTGGGATTGCGGTGAAATAATTAGAGAAAATCCATTTGAAATATAGGAATTGTTATCTATCTAAAGTTTCACGACTTAAATTTGGTGGTAGCAATTTGACAATTGCAATGTGAAACATATACAATGCCTGAAGCATACAGTATAATCCTTGAAGGATTAAATATATTTGAAATATATAGTTCAAATTTTTAAGAAACTTGTTTGATCAAAGTATACAAATACTTTGCGATCTGAATATTTAATATGCCTTGAAAAGATTCAATTTGTAATTGAATGTGATTGTCGTATAAAATTATATTTGAAAATTCAGGCAATTGATTTTCAAGATACAAATTCATGGTTAATTATTCACCCGAAGTGAATAAGTTAATTGTTCATTGAAGTGAATAAGCCGCTTCTAGATTTGAGAACTGCATTAAATGCATTGATGAATATTGGTTATAGAACATGGCTCGATGTAGCACGTTCAAATGATTGGAAATATTTTATAGTTCTTCAAGTTCAAAGGAATAATTGAATCTATATTCGAAGAACAAATAATACAAGATATGCACCATTTATATATGCTTGGTAAACATATTCGATATTTCACCGATTTGCAGTTGAAATAATTAAATGCAGTATCAATATAGTTGTAATGTTCCAATGAGGGGGAGCTAATATACGCTACACTCTTTTTTCCTTAGTCGAGGTTTTGTCCCACGAGGTTTTCCTGGCAAGGTTTTTAATGAGGTAGCTGTCATCAATATCTATTGATATACTCTCTTATACGAAACTTCTGAAGAGATCAAGATATGAATGATTCAATAGAGATTGAATAAGGGGGAGTAACTATATGGATGATTCAATACATATTGAATCGGGGGAGTAGCTGTACTCTTTTTTCCTTCGTTCAGGTTTTTTCCACTAGATTTTTCTGACAAGGTTTTAACGAGGCAACATCAAAATACTCCAGAATTTCAACAAATCTACTCAAGTGACAATGAAGCTAATTTATCTACAAAAGTACCATCAACATCTACATTCAAGAAACTAGTTCAAAAGATTGAGATACATCAACTCGATGATTTATAAAGATCAACACTAGGGGGAGTAGCTGTACTCTTTTTCCTTAGCCAAAGTTTTGTCCCATTGGATTTTCCTGGCGAGGTTTTAACGAGGCAACATTCATCTTAATACTCCAAGAACAACTGTACTCTTTTTCCTTCGTTTGATATTTTTGTCCCATTGGATTTTTATCAAACAAGATTTTAATGAGACAGATATTTTGTAATATGTCATTCAAGGGGGAGTGTTGTAAATATTGTATTGTATTAGTGAATGACAATTGTAACCCTCTAATCCTAGTTATAATTACTTTGTATATCTCTTTCTTCCCCTATATATATGATGCTCTGATTTATAATAAAATACACAAGCTTATTGGTGTCTCTACTTTTCTCTCTTTTTCTCTAGTTTATAACAATATATTTTTTTTTACAAAACAAATGGAAAAAATAAGAAGAGGGTAATTATATTACCACCACAAAATTTATTTACTATACCACATTATAATCACACCACAATTAAAATATATTTTCAATAAATACACCACAACAAATTTACAATAATACTCCTAATTCTATAAAAACTTTTAAAAATATATATATATATATATATATATATATATATATATATATATATATATATATATATATATATATATATTATTGTGGTGTACTCATCATCCCAAATTTCCAATATTTCTCCCATTTTTTCTTATCATTGCCACCCATTATTTCCTTAATTACAATTAATTAGGTTCATATTTCCATGTTACACATTTTTTAATTGATGTTTGATGGATAATTGAAACAATAAGATATTCAATTTCATATAAACATAGTAGGCGGTTGACTTCTAAATACTTGATACACATTTTTTTTAAATACTAGATACAATTAGAAATTTGAATCACTATTTTTTTTAATACTAGATGCAACTAAAAACACGATAAGCAGAATGCAGTATGAACACGCAAATATATGTCATTGAAAAACCATAGAATTCGAAAACCGAATATAAAATTTAATTGAAAATCAAATATAATTAAATAATCAAAATCCTAAGTGACATCAAAATATAGGGAACCTTAAACAATAAAAATATTTCGCTAACCTAAAGTCCTAAACTTTAACTTATGTTAATGTTTGCATGATGTTATTATTGAAAACTCATATGAAATTATTGTATTAACATCTATTCTAATTAACTTGGTATTGAAAAACAAAAATATAAAATAACAAGAAGAACAAGATGATTTAGAAAAATAAACATAGAGAAGATAAGAGAATATTTGAAAGATGTGATGTATATAAAAATTATTTTTAGTGAGATAATATTAAAAGGATATGTATATAATTTTATTTATTTTTATTTTTATAAATAAAGAAAATACTTTAAATGTGGTGTAAAAAATAAATTTTATGGTGACAATATAACCACCTTAAATATAAAGAAGAAAAGAAAAGAAATTTATTTGAAAGATTGTAGTGTATGTAAAAATAGTGAGAGAAAAATAAAAGAATATTTTTGTAATTTCTTTTATGTCTATTTTAGTCAATAAAGAAATCACTTAAAAATGTGGTGTAAGAATTAAATTTTGTGGTGGCAATATACCACCCCCGCCCCCAATAAGAAAATTTAGAAAAGCGGGGCCTTGTGCTACCGTGAGCCTTTGGATGACACGCCATTAAAGTAAACTCCATTTTCATCATTATCCTCCATTCGCTTTTGCCCTATTTCCCCACTTCTGCACCTCCAAGCACTCAATCATAAGCAATTCTCGCCTCTCTCTCTAAAACTCACTCACTCTCTCTCTAATACTCGCATTCTATATCGCTAATGGCTGACAGCACTGAATACGATTCCCGCCCTAACCAGATCTCCAAAGGTCATATTCCCTCCTCTCCGTTTACGCTATTAATTAATCAGAACAACCGGTTTTTTTTTTCTGTTTTCCTATTTGAATTTTAGGCGAAGTGTGATTTTGAGTTTCTTTTCTGTAAAACCATGAAATGAAGGTGCTTCTATTCTTCCACATGTGGCGTTACTGTGGGTTTAGGGTTTCAATTCCTATTGATTAAATCTATTTTTAATTTGATTAATTAGTGAAGTGTAGGCATTTAGAAGGAATTCTTCAACCTTTTTTTTTTTTTTTTTTGCATTATTGTGTTGTGCGTGCTTGTTTATTTTTGTACGGATGTATTTGGAAATTTATAATTTTGGGCGTCTTTTGTTTATGCATATTTATATTTTGGAACTTTATTTTTTGTCTTTGACGTTTACTATATTTAAACTTACTGAATGTAGTAATGATTTCTGTTAGGTGGCAGGCAGCCTGCATGTGGTGGCTGAATGCAATTATTTTAATATGGAATTTCTTGTTTTCTTCACAGAAACTTGATATCAGTGTTTCTGAATTTTCTACAACTGTAATTACATGGAAAAGAAAATTATTTATTTTTTCTTTAAATTAAAGTTTAACGTGGTGGATATTGAACTAATGCTTCCAGAGTTATTGAACAAAGAGAGAGAGAATGTTAATACTCTATTACAATACTTAAACTTGTGCTTGGTGTATGTGCTTGCTACAGTAATTTTTTCATTTAGTTTCTATTCTTTGTTGAGGGGCATTAATTGTCATTTTGCATTGAAGTTTTGTATTGGGACATTACACGAAACATTGACCTGGAGGAGTTTCTTTTGCCTTTTATTATGAATGTGTACAACAAATTATGGCCGCAAGTATATCTGATTTCTGTGCCTCTAAAGTGTATTGCTGGAATAAACAAAAACCATGTGTAATCTGTGCCGGTCAAGATTTTGTAGCTAAATCAGGCAGTGATAACATTAATTATTGTTAGCATCACAAAGATCAATAGATATATTTAACATTTTAATACATTTAGTTTGTATACCTAGCTTTGCTTGTAGTTGTAAATGAGCGGAAAGAATGCAGCTAAGGCTATTATATGTTTACTAATTTAATTTGATGACGATGCCTTGAGCTCCTAATTATTATTTGGGGAATGCTTTGAGGGGGAAATAACTACATCTAGAAATATTGGAAGAACGATAATAAAAATGGTAGGGGTGAAAATTGTTCTGATTTGTGGACTCCTTGTTGATAAGAAAAATGGCAGAGGCTATATCAAATGTTACATTATTTTTATTTAAATGCTGCCAATATTTTAAGTATTTTTACTACTTAGGGTAAATGCAACTTCTGAAATTGAAAAGTGAAGGTGTTAGGGTCTGTAGACCACTGTTCATATGATTATTTAGTATGACGGTGCACATTTAGCATATGGAGACACCTGGCAGTTTGTTTGTATTGTATAATAGAATGGATGTGAAATAAAATTGATTTTTACTTTTCAAGATCTCAATAAACAATTATTATTCTACGAAGATCTCTTGTAACATAAATCATTTTTTTATTCTGGGTGCTAGATTATGCAATCCATATAATATGTATTACTAAAACATCCTGCCACATGTGTTTGTGCCTATAATATTGGTCTGGAAAAAGCCACTATTGTCACTGCTTGTCATTTTTCATTGCAACAAATATTGCCTCCGTTTGGTACCAATTAAAATCATGATTTTAATTCAAGTCAAAATCAACAATTAATTTCAACTACATATTTAATGGGACCTACAACTTTTCAACCACACATTTAATCCATTTTTCTCAAAAAGTACTAAAAATCTGATTTTAATCCCCAGTCCCCACCAAACAGGGGCATTATATCCTCACTTTCCTGAGTTTCCTCCTAACTTCCTCTGGAGTATTTTAATTGGAATTTTACCCTTGATATCTGTAGATGTGCAAGGATCTAACAATACCATTCCACTTACGCCTCAATGGCGCCTGCAAAAGCCTGGGGAGAATAAGACTGGAGTAGTTAATGAGGTTCGTCATTATTTTTGTCATTACGTTGAAATCGTCCTTTCCGCTTCTCTCATTGCAACTGGCTATATTGGTCTAAGGATGTTTAAAAAGACCTCCTCATAGCGTGTATCAACATTTATTATTTTTGGTACAGGAAAACCAATTCACTCCACTTCCAAGTCATGTCAATTCTGCGGATATCGCGAAATCACCTGTAACAGGTGAGATTTTGCATGATAACCATAAGAAGAAAGGCGTTTTCCGACCATCTGTCCTGGATATGGAATCTGGTCGTCGTGATCGCTGGCGTGATGAAGAAAGGGACACCAATTCCTCTGTCCGCAAAGATCGATGGAGGGAGGGGGATAAAGAGCACTATGACAACCGCCAGGTGGATCGCTGGACTGACTCATCAGGACGACACCATGGAGAGGCCCGTCGTGGTCCTGGGGAGCGATGGGCTGATTCTGGAAATAGAGAAAGCAATCAGGATCAACGTAGCAAATGGAGCTCGCGCTGGGGGCCTGATGGCAAAGAGACAGACACTATGCTTGAGAAGTGGGGGGAATCTAACAAGGAATCTGACATGCTGCTTGATAAAGGGCCATCCTATCCTCCATACCATGGGAAGGATGAGAAGGTTGTGGATCACTATCGACCATGGAGGCCTAACAATTCATACAGCCGAGGCAGAGCAGATCCTCTGCACCATGTTTTGACCCCTAACAAACAGGTTTCTACATTTGCACATGGTCGCGGACGTGGGGAAAATTCTGCTCCAACCTTTTCTCTTGGTAGGGGAAGGATTAGCTCTGGAGGGAGCACCAATATTTATATTACCCCTCAACCAACTGAATCTTTTTCAGAAAAGGTTGAAATTGACCTTGAAGAGCATACTCCGCTAAATTATAGCCGGACAAAATTGCTTAATGTGTACAGGATAACTGATATGGGATCCTTTGAAAAGCTTTTAGGGGAGGTTGATAAAGTACCTTCCGTCACTCTGGAAGAACCCTTAGAGCCACTAGCGTTATGCACCCCCACTCATGAAGAATTGGTAAACACTATTATCTACTGTTTTGAGAAATTCGGCTGGTTTCTACTTTGAATTTGAATTGATTACTTGCTTGAGTCTGTAGGTTATCTTGAAGGGAATTGATAAAGGAGAAATCACCAGTAGTGGAACTCCACAGATCACTAAAGAAGGATCTGTTGGTCGAACCCCAACTGATTCTTTGCAGTCAAAAGGAAGCAGGCTTGGTATTGTTGTACTCGAATTTATTATTTTTGCACACCCCAAATCATTTTTTCACGTTATGTGATCGAACTGTGTTGGTATTAATTTCTGTGAACAGGCAGTAGAAATGATCTGCCCCTTGCCCTTGATTATCCTAAAAGTGAAACTGTGGACAATGTTGAAGGAGGATATATAAATTATTCCGAAAGCTTGTCCCGCGAGAAACATATCTATGCTTGGCCAAATGCGAAAGTGGAGACAATGCAGGATTATCAGGCATTTGCTGATCAAAAATTTAATCCTGAAGGTGCCGTCAATGTTTAAATTTTCTATTTTCTTGTACTGTGCAGGATGATTGCATCTTGAGATGATGAATCATTTATATACAGAAAAAGACAGCAAAGTCACAGAAGTGACTTCTTATTATATAGTATAAGAGTTAAATTTCCAATAAATCAAATTGTACTGTCAATTACTTGTGGTAGCGAGGATGTTCTGGCCAGGGTCTTCTTAAATTTGATGATTATGATATTTGTCCTTGTGGGATCTAATTGATTTTATTTTTGAGTTTCAATTTCTCATTGCCTTTTAAGACATCTTCTGCTTGCAAATTAACAAAAAACTTAATGCTTCAAATAAATTTTGAGCAGTGACTCCTAGTTGTGATTCATGATTGAAATTTTTAACATATTCCATGCCATTTAGCTTTAATACAATAGCTACAAATCTAAGGAAAATAACTTTTTCCTTTACGTTTCAGCTTTGAAAGAAGACAACACTTCTTATGGGAAGAGCAAGGACGTGACCGCAAGTAGAGAATCAAGCATGCCAGGAAATTCTTCAATGCTTCAAGTGGGTGCTTGGAAATCTTCATCTTTCTCAGATCATTCCAGGTCTACTATTCATGATTGGAGAGAGACACCTAAAGATGTGCAAAAGGATTTGACTAGTGCGTGGGAAAATAAATTGGAAGATTCAACAAATGCCAAAGGAGAAGGATCCAAATGGCAGATAAGTGATGATTCTATTATGAGAAGGCAACCATCTGCAGTGTTTGACAGGGAACTCGAATCATGCAAGAATTCTCAGCCATCTCCGGAGGACCTAGTCCTTTACTACAAGGACCCACAAGGTGAAATTCAAGGTCCTTTTGCTGGGAGCGATATAATTGGGTGGTTTGAGTCTGGTTATTTTGGCATCGAGTTGCAAGTTCGCCTGGCCAGTGCACCGACTGACTCTCCATTCCATCTACTTGGGGATGTGATGCCCCACTTGCGCTCCAAAGCTCGACCACCTCCTGGATTTAATACGCCTAAGCCGTCAAGTGAAGCTGATTTGATAAAGAATGAGCCAAGATATGTACCTGGTCCAAAACCTGAGGCTGAGAACAGGTTTTTGGAGTCACTGATGTCTGGCAGTAAGAGTAGTTCCTCACTTGAGAAGTTTTCTCCCTCAGAAGGTTCGACTTTTTATGTAAAGAAACACCACTTTTTGGCTTCTATATTTCAAGGATTGTTTTATGCCCGTCTTATTCTTATGCGAACATTTATTTTGCTGTACAGGTATGCAAGGATATATGGGTATTAATTTGAGTGCATTATCTCCTGCGGGAGCAGTTAGTGGGGATGACCCATATCTGTTGGCCAAAAAGATGACACTGGAGAGGCAGAGGTCTCTGACTAATCCTTATACATATTGGTCTGGACAAGATGTAGCTTCCCATTCGGCAAAGACAGATGTTGCAAAAGACTCCTTGCTGGCACATTCGATTCTTAACTCGTCAATTTCAGAGAATGCTCACGCACAGCATAATTCCCACATTCTTAACTTGTCAATTTCAGAGACTGCTCACACACAGCATAATTCCCAGAATGTGGATATAATGTCTATCCTTCAAGGCTTACCAGACAGATCTACAAATGATGTCAAAGGTGGAACTAGTAGTTGGTTGAATTTCCCAGTTCAAGGGGGCTTGGAACCACTTCAGGATAAGTTGGACATGTATCCTGGACAGAATTTTCCTCCCCAAGCTGCATTGGGAATACAACAGCAGAGTATACAGTTACAGAATTCATCGTTGACAAATGTATTAGCCCAATCTGTTAACAATCCTTCCAGCTTGTTAACCCCAGAAAAGCTACTCTCTTCTGGTCTCTCTCAGGAGCCACAACTTTTAAGTTTGTTGCAACAGCAGTATTTGTTGCAGCCACACTCCCAGGCACCAGTCGCATCACAGCAGGTGTCACTTTTGGATAAACTGTTGTTGCTTCAGCAACAAAAACAGGAGGAGCAGGAACAGTTAGTGCGCCAGCAGCAACAATTGCTTTCACACGTGCTGTCAGAGCGTCATCCCTACCAAAGGCTTGTCGAGTCACCCTTTTTGCAATTGCAAACTTCTGGTCTGGCGGCTGGAAATGCTTCTAGGGATCATGCTCAGTTTCAGCAATCTCAGGAATTGTTTCAGACTGGTTCTCAGATAGCTTCCACTCCCAGTTTGCAAGATGAAAGTCCTCCTAATATCATTTTAACTTCTAGCGTTTCCCAGGATAATAGCTTGAATGTTGGTTCTGAATCCCCTTCTATGCATCGGCCTCATCAAGTTTTTTGGAATACTGTTAATCAAAAGAACTTGGATGCGACTCTGCCAGAACAAGTTGATAACATGCAGCAGAAGGGTTATCCTATGGCAACAGCTGTCATGGATACTTTTCCCCAGTCAGAAATGGCAAACAGATATCCATTGGAGCAGAAATCATATAATGATGAATCCATCATGGTTGCATCAGGTGCTGATGATCCAAGTTTTCCACATGGCGAACATTTGGGAAAATCTGCTGCACTACAATTGGCAGAAGGTTGTGATAATGAGTTGTTGGTTCCTGAAAAGGAAAATGCAGTTGTAGTACCTCCAATGACAGCATTGGAACCCCAAGTTGTAGGAGAAAATCCAAATGATGATTTCTTTGGGGTGAAGGAAACCAAAAAGGATGAAACGCAGGAGGCGAAAAAATCATCTTCCAAGAAGTCAAAAAAACAGAAGGCGTCAAAGGCACTACCCTCTGACTCTGTGAAGGGAGTCTCGAAGACACAAAAGGCAGAATCGTCTGAATTTGATGGAACAAATATTGATAATGCGACATCTGAGATGCAAACTGTTCAAGGGGAGAGGAAAACTGACAAAGTTACTTCTGATGGTATCGATTTTTCGTTGGTCCAAAACTCATTGCCTGCATACATGATTGCAGATGACAGTGAGGCTACCAAGAATAGGGGTCAGCCAGGAAAAGTCGTGTTGCCCTTCAATACACAAGCAAATACTGGACACAGTGCCTGGAAGCCTACTCCTGGTTTCCGGCCAAAATCATTATCAGAAATTCAACAGGAGGAGCAGAGGAGAGCACAAGAAGAAACAATGGCAGTTTCTGAGATCTCAACTTCTCTGAGCTCCATGAGTGTCTCTACTCCTTGGGCTGGGATTGTTGCAAATTCAGATCACAAGGCACTTGGTGAAACACTACAAGATTCTGCCAACACTGAGATCATTTCAGGAAAATCTGGGAGTTCCTCAAACCAGAATAGCCAACTACATGATATGTTTTGGGATACTAATGTGACCAAGTCAGGTGAAAATGAGATTCAGATTTCTGATGCTGCATCTCTTACGCATGCTCAAATTGATTCAATGGATGATGATAACTTTATTGAGGCTAAAGATACTAAAAAGAGTCGTAAAAGGTCTGCTAAAGCCAAGGGTGCAGCAGCTAAAGTCTCAGTGCCTGCTGCTTCACCTGATTTGTCTGTCGGGTCAAATTTCATTGACAAAGGCAACCGTTCTCATCAGCTACAGCAGAAGGAAATGTTACCTGCAGTTCCATCTGGCCCTTCCTTTGGGGATTTTGTTATCTGGAAGGGAGAGTCAACCAATCCATCCCCTGCTCCGGCCTGGTCCACTGACTCTGTGAAGCTCCAGAAGCCGACATCATTGAGGGACATCCTTAAGGAACAGCAGCGAACAGTTTCTTCTGGATCAGTGGGAACTCCAACGCCAACACCTCAGAAACCTGCTATCAGTCAACCTGCCCGTGGAGTTGGTCCTTCATCGTCATCTTCTGCCAAAGCTGCGTCCTCTATCCAAATTAACTCGCCAGCTCACCCAAAACATAAAGTTGATGATGATCTGTTCTGGGGCCCATCAGAGCAACCTAACCATGAGGCAAAGCAGTATGAATCTCTCACTCTTGCTATTTTAATGTCTTTTATCAGCATAAATTATCGAATAACTTGATTTTACCAATCTGAATCTGATGCCTTGCATTGACAACTTAGTTCTTTGTTCTTTCTCCTATAGAAGTTCTTTAATCTGTATTTTGCTTTTATGTGGATTGATGCAATGTTCCATGATGTATGTCTAGCATATGAAATTATTTATAATGTTAGTTATTTGCAAGCCACTTGACCACCAGTAAATAGGATTTGTGCAAAAGCTTCTTGCTTATATTATCATGGCAAAATGTATAAAAAGGAATAAAAAGAAAGGAAAAGCCTGCTTCAAAGATGATATAATACTTATCTGCTCTTAGTGGTGGAGCTCATGAAGGTATTACAGACATGTCGACTAGTAATGAATCCTCAAGTCCTTGACCTCCACCTCCACCTTCATCTTCATTTCTTCCTTCAGTATATGTTTTGAGAAAAACATGGATTACCTTCACTGCTTCACAATAATCTTGATAGACGAGAAGGATAAATTGGACTTCATCTCTCCCCCCCCCCCCCCCCCCCCCCGCCCTGAACAGCATTGGCAATAAAAATAGTATAATAACAATATTTTTGCTGTTTAGTCATGTATACTTAATTGAAGCAGTTGAAGATGTATCAGATGGTGGCTCTGAGGTAGTGATTTGGTGCTTGATCCACGTCATTTGATGAGTTGGGTGAAGTAGTTGGGATTTGGTTCTGGAGGTTGGTACGTTGAGTGAGAAGGAGCATGGGTGCACACACAGGCGGTAAATGTTAGGTACACTTGGAGAGTAGGTAGGGAAGAAATGTTTTTGAATTTATCTCTAGAAAAATACCTTTCACATTTCTTTATTATCGTCTTGTTGCCTATTAATATTGGTGGCTTAACTCATTGAAACTGAACTTCTTGTCTGGCTATGATAATGGACATTCTTTTGTTGTCTAACTGTAATATGCCGGGATTTTCGTTTAAGCCACCGTGGTGATTGGGCGAAATATTTGTCTATTTTTGAAATTCAGGACAATTTTGAACTTTCTAATTGTGCGGAGAAGTTTGAAAATTTTTCCATGTGTTTGCTAAGTCACTCTTTTTATTGCCTGCAGGTCAGATTTTCCTCAACTTGGAAGGCAAGGCAGTCGGGGAAGCAAAAGCACCCCAATTAAAGGAACTCCTGGAAGGTCATTGAATCAACAGAACTCTGTTGGTGGCAGGCTTGGTGAGCATTCACTTTCATCATCACCTGCCTCTGCTCAGACATCCTTGAGAGGGAAGGATGCCTTGACTAAGCGTTCAGGTAAACCACTATTAGAACGTCTTCTTTTTTAATTTTCTATTTCTATCTTAAAAATGATTTGAGAGAATGAATCAAGCTTCTCTCATCACACTGTTGCAGAGGCAATGGACTTCAAGGAATGGTGCGAGAGCGAGTGCTTCAGACTTGTTGGGTCAAAAGGTTTGTATAAGTTGCTGTTTCTGTGTAATAAGCATTAAGTGCCATTTTATGTAAGTTATATTCTCTGATTATTTGTTCCATCTTTTCTAGATACAAGTTTCTTGGAATTTTGTATAAAGCAGTCAAGGGCAGAAGCTGAAATTCTTCTAATAGAGAACCTCGGCATCTTTGATCCCAACCGTGAGTTCATTGACAAGTTTCTAAATTACAAAGATTTTCTGCCTACGGATGTTATTGAAATTGCCTTCAGAACACAGAACGATCGAAATTCCACTGCCTCGGGTGTGGGAGATATGACTTCCGACTATGTTGGTGTTGGTTTGAGCTCCAGGCAAGGTGGTGTGGATGCTACTGATGGGGCCCCAAAAGGAGGCAAAAAGAAGGGGAAGAAAGGGAAGAAGGTAAGCCCATCAGTGCTGGGATTCAACGTCATTAGCAACCGAATAATGATGGGGGAAATTCAGACAATTGATGATTAGATGGTTGAAAATTGTAAATACTTTCTATTTAGACTTTTCTTTTAACTGAGGATTTTTCATCTCACCATAGAGCAACTGCAGCAGTCATTTTGTTCTGCTCGAGAATTTTTGTGAAGTTACCTAACTCTAGGTTTTGATATACTGATTGAAGAATTCGAGGTAGCTGTATTGAAGGTTGAAATCAAATTTTATTTATATAACTCTAGGTTTTGTTATTTATATTGTTTATATAATGTGTACTGACATTTTTCGTAAGATTAGATAGATTTTTTCTGGTTAGTTTAAAGATTTTAAAGAACTATGGATACGTGGAGTTTTTGAGTTGAGACTCAAGAACTATGGGTGTGGTTCAAAGATGAGCAAAATTAGCACCATCATCCCTACTTATTTGCTTATGAGGTATACCGTATATGGTCTATAATTTGGCTTATCTTTGTCCACATTTTTGTGGGTCCCAGTGCTTGTAAGATAATTGGTAGCCAAACATGATGCTGACTCGGATTAGCTAAATCTACTGTGAATCTGCAGACTGAAACAACCATAATAGGACTTCAAACTGGGGAGGACTAATTAGGAACTCTATATGTTATTTTATTTATTTATTTATTTTTTTTTTTTGAGCATTACAAAGGGGGGGATTGAGTGATGGGGTGTGACTCGAATTCGGAACCAAGTCCGGTAAGAGAAGGCTTGCCTTAAACACTAGGCTAAGTCGGGAAAAATACATAAATAGGTGATTATAAATGTAAATTTCAAAATTGAGATGAAACTTGTAAAATTTCAAAAATCAGGTTTTTAGATTTTAATTAAGATTAATTAATTAAATTAATAAATAATTAAAAGTATTTTAATTATTATAAATATTAAGGTCACAATGTTATAAAATCTCAAGTCACAAAATACAAATCTTTATTGTGACAACTATCATTTTCAAGGTCACAACTATCATTTTTTTTTAAGTCACAGATTATTACAGGGTCATTAAACGACCAAAATATTAGGGCACAAATCGAACTTATTTTTAGGTTACATTACCAGTCGAGACTGATTTCAATCAAGTTACAATTATAATCATTTTTTAAGTCACAGATTATTTCAGGGTCATTAAACGACCAAAATATTAGGTCACATATCGAACTTATTTTTAGGTCACATTACCAATCGAGACCGATTTCAATCAGGTCACAATTATAAAATATTTATGTCACAATTAATTTAACGTGACAATCACTGTAATCACACCACGACCGACCAACACACCGCCCATTGACTGAACCACCAGACACCAACCGGCAACCACCATCTTCTCACCATCGCCACCCCATTCACCTCCACACAGATTTTTCATCGCCACCACTGCACTACAACCCAAAACCACCGCAATACAAAACTCGAATATGAAGACACAACAAAGCACAACCCCGTTGCAGTGGTGACATGATGCTGCGCGGCTACACACGTCGTAGCTATGCCCAGGCATCGCCTTGTGACGGAGGCTCTACTGCATGCGACGACTGCGCAGTAGAGGCGGCGCTGCGATCAGAAAACAGCCACAATCACCACCACGCAGCCACCACAAATCGCTGCAATCAGAAAACAGCCACCACGACTATCACACAGCCACTCCCCGTCATCATCACCACCATTACATCAACCACCGTTGAGCAAATTGGAGTGTAGCATCACAATACCTGCACTAACAGATCACAAAATTTTCAAATCTCACCAATAGATTTGCAGATTCAGAAGAGATAAAACATCGAAGCCGCTGGTGCAACTACTTTAATGCCCTGATATAGAAGCGGCGCCGCTGCCTTGAGGAGAGTGACGACGCCGTTGCGATTACCATGGAATCGCGCTCCTCCCAGTTGTGTTCTTGCCCGAGGCGATCGAAGCACCGGCGGAGACCGGCGGCGCGAGGTTTGGCCGTGGGTGGAAGGCATTGCCGGTTTCATTTCTAAGGGCTGAGAGTGAGTGGTTGAGAGGTGTGTATGACTGTGTATTAATAGAGAGAGATAATTAGGGTTTGAAGTGTTATATAATTCAGATATTGTTGATTAATTAATTTAATTTTGAATTATTCTAATTAGTTATTAAAATATTAATTACAACCTGCTTTTTGTAATAATACAAGTTTCACCTTATTTATGAATTTTGATATTTAAAAGTAGGGTTGGGAGTAATTTCCACGGCTAAGCCCCCTTGGTCAATTTGGAACTTTTTACATTAAAGAAATCCATACCTCCTTGGTAGGTAGCCATTTATAAAAACATGGTCTATTGTTTCTTCTGCATCCCAACATTGGCATCTAGATAAGAAGAGCCTGCCTTTTAAATTGGTTCCCAACATGATACAATGGAGAAATCCTAGTCAGTAATTGTATATTAGATCATGTTATTTGAACACAAGGGGTGTCATGTTGGTTATCACATCCTTCACATGGGGGCAGGATCGTACCTGTGGTCGTGAGGGCTTAAGGCGAACTTTTAAATTGGGTCATCGCTTGTGCAATTTTCCCCCCCTTTTTTTTAACTAAAGTCGATATGTTCCAAAAGTCACAAACATTTTTGGGCTAGGGACATATAAAAGGACTTGCTGATGATTAATAATAGGGCCCAAATTCTTTTTTTTTTTAATGGCAAATCAATTTTGGGCCTATTAGTTTGGGTCATAAGTTGGGGGTCCAAGGCGGGCGCCTACTAGGCCTGCCCTCAGGTACGACCCTGCATGGGGGGTGGGACAGTTTATTATGAGTTCGATCCCACACACTTTCATATGAGGTGTGATAATCTCTATTTTCAAATAGAGTTATTTTTGTATATTAGGCACTTTTAAATATAGGGACCTTTGAAATGTTTTGTACAACTGTTTAAAGGATAATCTCCTAAATCTTTTCAACTTGTCATATACAAATATTGATTTAAATTCTTTGACTTTAATAGAGGAGTAGCGGATGAATGAGTAGTTGGAGAATAAGAATAAAGTGAGCTCACGGAAAAAAAATCCGATCCGAAAAATTACCGTTCGACGGATTGAATTTGGATCGAGAGTGATTCGATCCGCGTTCTGATTTATTTTTAAAAAAATTAAAAAAATATATAAAAAAATTTAATTATTAAATCTAAAATATATAAAATTTTATTGATCCAAATAATGTTTTGTTGTATGAATTAGATATTATATTAGTTGTTTTATAAATTATGTATTGATTTGTTTGTCGTTAACGAATATATATAACGAAAATCTCTTAATGTTTGTTCCGATCCGACCCGAATAGTGATTTTTGCCGTTTGATCCAATTCGATCCGAAATTTTGTAGGGAGGATTGGATTGACACTGATTGTGACGACCCCAAAACCCTTCACTTAAAAGACGACATTTAATCAAAAAATTTGATGAAATTTAAAAAAATTTGGCGTGCCGAACCCTAGGTGTCAACACAAAAAGTGGCTGAGGCTGCACAGTTGAGTTGGTGTCGACACCAACACCATTTTCGAGGCAAAATAGTTTGATGTTGAAATCTAGGGTTTCGATGCCGACACGTAAAGATCAAAAACCAATCTTTTTACCTTTAAATGACAACTTGAAGAGTATACTTGTTAAAACACACAACTGCCACATATATATATAGATTGCTAAAAACCTATTACAGCTGAGGTTTAGGAAGAGGTTACAAAACGATTCAAAACTTCATTTTCCCTATTTTAAAACAAAACTAACCCATAATTTTAAACTTCTTCACCGAGGAAATCATTTGAGAAATAGAGTATCGCTATCATTAAAGTCCATAGAAAAGTGTGAACGCTTAAATTGGGAGAGAGTAGGGAAGTCGCGATACGTCTGCCACGTGTGGGTTTCTGTTACATACATATAATACTGTCTATCGGTCGACAAGATCCACTCCTAAGAGATAACTTCAAAGTGATCAAAGTGCAGCATCTACAAGTTAGGAAACATGGAAAACATGAATTGATAATTCAACGAGTAATTCGATACACATCAAGTTCTTTTCCAAAAATATGATTTCGGGGCCCGATTATAGATTATCTCCTCTACCCCAAAGCGCTTAACATTATCACAATACGAATATCGATAAAATGGTCATAAACATTTTTCTTAGGATTCCATATCCTTTAGGGTTTCTACATTCCTGTCATCTTTCCCTATATTCGACTCCAATATGGTTACTAGATCACTAGGTCGTTCGTCAGAGCCTTGGAGTCGCAAGGTCCTCATGACCGCATCGATATCCCAACATCACACATTGATTACCGAGGGGACTAGAGTTCAAATCTATAATCTTTACTTGAAAATGCTTCTTTTGTGAATCATATCATATCCAATATTATCATCGATATGCATCAAAAGCATTTCATCAAGAATCAACTTTGCACATAATGCAACAAGTAAAGGGTGTATCGAATACTCACAACTTGTGATGATTATACAATATCTATCACATTTTCTCTCTTCAAATCACTTTTTAAAAATTGGAGAAAAAAATTGTGTTGTTTTTGAGATTATAATATGGCTCAAACATGGGCTAAATATAACAATTTTTAACCAAACATTTTACCTTAAAAAAATAAAAAAGTCAAATAAATCCAATTTATAAATTCCGCTGACCGTCGAACACACACTAAAATTAAAATTTCACTGTTTCAATAAAATTTACAGAAATCAATTTACGTTAATCAAGGATGCCCTAACAAAATAAGTATCTACAATACAAAATTCAAAAATGAAATGTTTAATAAATGAGTACATGATACATCATAAGAAAGATAGTTGAATTTGGAGTTCAATGCAAAAAAACGAGTGCAATTTGGAGTTGTAAATCAAAAGTTATACACGTTTGAAAATAATGACCTTTAAATCAAATACAGAATGACTAAATTGAAAGAAAAGTAAAATTTGAGGACTAATCAGCAAGAAAATTTAAAGGTAGGGACGTTATTCGCCAAAAAAATGAACGTATGGACGTTTTTTTCACAATAAGTATCAAACGTAGGGACGTTTTGTGCCAATTACCATTAAGAAATGGAATTGGACAAAAATGCCCCTCATGTTTACTATTCAATTTCAATTTAACGTTGAAATAAGGTTAAATATAACGAAAATAATGTCTCCAACAAGAAAATGTAAAGGTTGGGACGTTCAGCGTAAAAAATCACAACGTTGAGATATTTTGCACAATACATGTCAAAGGTAGAGACGTTTTGTGCTATTAACCCCTCTACAGACTACAATTCTACTCTCTATACCAATGTTTTTAGACTCGGCCCCATCATTGACCCGATTGGGAGATTGGGTCAAGGGTCAAATGTCAACTCAAAATCGACTCGGGATCGACCCGGACGTTAAATAATATTAAAAAAACAAAAAAAAAACATATATGAAACCCGGGTCAATCCTAGGTATAGGTCGACCAGGTTTCCCGGGTCAACCCTGTTTCGTTGACCGAATTTGACCCGACTGGGTTTCTGGTGTGACCCGACTCTGATTTGGCTCTGATCGATGGTTTTCGAGTCGACCCGACCGGTAGGTTTGACAATTCATACGATCTCATTCAAATGTTCAATCTTTATTTACATTATTATATTTCAATTTCTCAATTCATTCTACATTATAATTTATACATTATTGTACACATTTCATTTTCAACATTTTTATCGACTTATACATTTCAATTCTCATATTCAAAAATAATACTCTACAAGTGTACTTACAACCTCTTCTATTTCTTCAAGTTTCATTTAATTTCAACACAAAGAAGAATGGATCTATGGCGAAGATTTGTTGAAAAATTGGTCGACGAGGAACTTGGAATTGGGGACTCAACCCATGAATCTCACTTCAATGGAGAATTTTTTGGTCAAAGCGATATTTCAATTTCAGAAAATATTGATAAGGTCGTCGGTGGTCATCTAATTGATTTGGATGACATTGAAAAAGATCTTGAAATTTTAGAAAATGAGCCGGTCGATATTCCCAATGCAAGAGGAAAGTAAAAAGCCTGAACAGATAAGAAAGCTGCAAAGTGTTGGAAACATTTTAAATTGGTCTCAACTGAGCGTGCAACTGACGGAAATCAAGAGTTTAAACCCGTGTACAAATATTGTGCACAACGGTTAACATGACAAAGGGTATAGGTACTACACACTTCAATCGTAATTATCGCAAATATTTGACCAAACATGGGTACGTTGACATAAATCAAATCACATCTACACTTAGAACGTGAATGTATTCTGAAGAAGAAAATTAGATTAGAATGGTTCAATTCATTGCGAGGCAGAATTTCCATTAAGCATTGTGGACAACGACCACTTCATTACCTACGTCAAACGATATTTTCAATCGAGATATGTTGGTATTAATAGAAAAACGCTTCGTTCGACACTATGGATTATTTTATTAAAACAAAGAAAAAATTAATAACCGACTTAAATAAATATGATTGTGTTATTTCATTTACTTCTGATCTTTGAGGAGGCATAAATAAAAAAAACCTTATATAGCTAGAACTGCACACTACATTGATCTACTTTAGGTTATGTATAAAAAAATTTATTGATTTTAAAATTATAAAATTTCATCATAATACAACCAACATATTTAATAATATACTACAAATTGTTAGAGAATATAGTTGTGAAAGAAAAATTTGATCGTTTACATTCGGTAATGTTACTGTAAATGAGTCCGTTGTAGATAAATTATGTAAAATTCTTAATCCTGAATTTAGTGAATTTTTATTCCATGTTAGATATATATGTCATATTTTAAATTTAATTGTTCAAGATTGAATGAAACATATCAAAGCCAAATGGATGGAGTTAGGAATGCATTAGTTTACATAACTATTTCACCAAGACGCTCATTTTGCATACAAAATAAGTATGCTGAAATTACATATAGTCAAGTAAATGATATTTAGTTTTATACTAATAATTTCTTTACTTTAATCTTTACATAACTACTATTTTTATTTATTAAAATTGGGAAAAAAAGGGCCCATTACCATCTCTACACACAAGTGACTGACTGAGTGAGAGGTTTTCCTCTGAGTTTGGGAGTCGAATGAATCGGTTTGACTTGGTGACGGAGACAAAGGATTTTTGGCTTAATTTCTCTAATAACCATTAAAATTTGTACTTAGTTTCACCTTGTTTACATAACTTCAATTTATTTAGTCCGAATCTATTGCCTGTCACGAGCAACATATTAGGGCAGTATTTGTTGCGAACCCATATGTGGGTTCTCCTTTTTTGAGAACCCACATATGAGTTCTCTTTGATACACATGCACATTTTATATTAATCATGATGGGCAATAGAGAAGGTTCATCAATTTATTACCCATCCATCACTCAACATTACAAAATACTTCAGCAAACCATTAACTCGACTTGGATCGGGGCTGGGTAGGACGGATAGGGGAAGAGAGATTTTAACATTCCAAGTCTATCTTCAAAATTAGGTGACGAATGAATCACAATACAGTTCTAAGAATAAAAATATAAAAATTTATTTATCAACAAGGATCAAGAATTACGACATTAATAGAAGGTATCGCTTGTACTGATCAAAGCAAAACTGTGATTTCAAATTGCATAAAGTGGTTTGATTTAGGAAATGAGATGATTTGTTTTGGTTTGAAAAAAATTTGAATCGTTTTAAACGGTTTGGTTTGAAACCAAACCATGTTCACCATAATTAAAATGTTGGTAAAAATTACGAATATCATAAAATATGTAATTGTAAATAACTTAGAGAATTTATAATAATAATAATAATAATAATTAGGCAAACAAGTGTTTTAGCACTTATTTAAGATCCATTATTTAAAGAAAATTTATTTTGTAATGGACTAATAGTTATTTTTAGGAGAATGTGTGCGTGTAGTTAAAGGGAAGTAAAGAAATTTTGATTTATGTGTAAAATTATTTATGGAAGAATGTGTAGTTAAAAAAGAATTTTGAAGAAATAAATTTGAAAATATTGGATCTCAATTTCAAACAAGGGATCAAGGCATGTTCTGTCTCAACCTTTTTTTTTCCTTCCAAATTTTCCTCAATAAGGCTAACATTTTTTCACACTTTTTAACCACTTTTTAATTACACATTCTCTTAAAAATTTCAAAAACTTGGAACAATAGTTGGAACCAAAACGGTTTCCTAGTTTTACTTGCGCAACCATGTTGCCCATGGACGAATCTAGGTGTATGCAAGTACGACCGGTAGCTTGTGCTGAATTCACAATTTTTTTTTTTTTTTACCTTATAATTTCACGTCAAATTTTTTTTTTTCACTTAATTTTGTAGTGACTACTCGTGTTGAATAAAATTCGCTCGTACTGAATCATTTTCCTAGATTCGTCATTGATGCTGCCCATGCTAAACACAGACAAACAGTGATACAATTTTGAGGGAACGGGGGAGAATATATGGCCTGGTCAAAATACCTTACCCACTAGGAAATTGTTGCAAATAAAATTTCATTTTGTCCTGAATTCTTATCACATGGCTAAAGTTAATTGACAGGCAAGTGTATATATTTGTCTTTTTCTTTTTTAAGATGATTGGGACACAAATAAATTAAACTGTACTAAAATAATATTGTTTGGCAGTGACGGGTTTTTCTTTTTTATGTTCTTGTGAGGAATTTTTCAACGCAGAATTCTTGTCGAATTATTGCATGGTCATGAATGTGATTTCTACGAATTAAAGTCTCGACATGTTTATTCGGTTTCTTTTCATTTTTTTCGAAATTTGTCACAAAAAATAAATTTTAGACCATGACTTTAAATTAAATATATAATAATAATAAAAGTGATGATAATATTTATTAATAATAAAAACTACTTTCAATACTAGCCTCCAGAAATATACCTCCAACATGTATATTTTGACTTGGCTAGTGTCTAACGTAATTGAAGTTGATATAAAGACAATGATTTTCAGTGATTTTACTTTATGTCTTTAGTGGTTGAAAAGTATTCAAGTAATAATCTTAATGTTTTGCATCATTGATCGCTCCATATCATATGGTGACAATGCTTTTACAAATTTACATTCCATTTTTTTAAAATCAAATTTATTCAACATTCAATCTCAATCATTCATTTTAATTAAGTTTATTATTTTTGACTTTTCAAATATTTTTTAACCACACATTCTCCCAAAATATTATTCAAAATCACAAATTTTTCCAAAAATGGGGTCAAACACAAAGTAAATTTTGTGGAGCATTTTTTGGGTTTAAATTCAATAAAGGTAAATTATATTAAGCCCTTGTTTGAGACCCATTATTTGGAAAAAATTATGATTTGAAATAGTATTTTTGTGAGAATGTGTGGTTAAAAAAATGTTTGAAAAGTAAAAAATAATAGACTTGATTAAAATAGATTGTTGAAATTGAGTGTTTAATAAATTTAATTTACAAAAAAAAAAAAAAAAAAAAGGCTATACAGGGGCTAAAAGTTTGATCTATCAGATAGGAGATTCATTTACTCATTTATATTTTTTGTTTAATCAGTACCTGGCAAATATCCCTTTTAGTTTCTACCTTCTTGCCCTTAGTTCGGGTTTCAAAAATTCGATCAATTGCTAGACCCGAAATGAGTAACAATTTTTCACTAGTATCATGAATTTACTGCAGTAAGACTTGAGTCAAAATAATTTTCTATTCCTATACCATATTAAACCACATTTGATCACGAGTACGTCGAATGACATCTTTGCCTCTGTTTTTTTCACAATCATTTATAAATCAATTTATAAACAATATAATTTCACAAATCACTTTTTAATCACACATTTTTTTACTCCACTTTTCAACCACACATTTTACCTCAAAAATATAAATAAATCAATTAATAATTGTTACAGCGTTATCTTCCAAATACGACGCTATAAACAAAACCCGTACAAACTCGAAGTCTAGAAGAAAACAATAATTTTCTCATTCACCGTGTGTATTTACTCCAAAGTGAAGAAAGAAGATTTCAAATGGAATCAAAGACCTCTTCTTACACAATGGTATCTCAAAAGGAATTTCACCAGTACATTTCAGGTACAAACCTTACTTAGATTTGGTCAGTAACAAACAACCAGCCTTGCTACAGTATACAGAAGATTCAGCCGGCCACTGTTTCTTCTCTTATCCTCTGTGTGTGTGTGTATCAGTTGCATGTACATGGGCTATATTATATATATGCGCATAGCCTCCTGTGTTACACATTCAATTCTGCTCTAAGAGTCTTGAAATACTATACAAGAGATGGCTAAACAACCAAAACTTCGACTCTCTCTTCTTTCTCTCCAATTATGTCGTCCTATGAAATCTTCTTCATTGCCTAAGGTTCCTTTACCTGTTGGTGCATACAAGTTCTCCACTGTTAATTCTAGATCATTCGACATTTCCTATCTCAATTTTCCTAGCCCTCCACCGACGACCCCGAATCAATCTTTCCGTCAATGCCACGTGTCATCAAAAATCTCCTCACTCGGTAGTGGATCATGCTCAATGCATGTGACATCCAAGTGCAAACATGAAACTTCATCCCCCGTGCATCACAAGATGAAAAAAGTGGACAAGCCTAATGCAAAAATACACAACTCTACAGTTTCAAGATTCGAAAGGAAGGGAAAAAGGGACAAAATCACAACAAAGAAATCAAAAGCTAGTGTTAGTACAAGCACTTCATCAGGAGATAGTGATAAAACTAAAAGCCTACTTTCATCTTCTCCAAGGTCTGATTTACCATATGACTCAGATTGTTGTCCCTTGAAGACAGAAAGAGAGGGGCCCCTCAATGAAACCAAGAAAATGAAGCAGAGAAGTACTAAGTCACAAAGATTGAAACATCACACTTCGAATGATGGGAAAGATGGCAATAGGGCTTTGCTAGAAAGTGAGTCCCGGGTGAAGAAATCAGTTTGCATAGTGGATGGAAAAGTGAAAGAGAGTTTTATCATTGAGAAGAGATCTGAAGACCCTTATGAGGATTTTAAGACGTCAATGTTAGAAATGATACTGGAAAAACAGATGTTTGATGCCAATGAATTGGATCAGCTCGTGATGTGTTTTCTGTCTCTCAATTCGCCCCAGTATCATTGTATCATTCTAAAAGCTTTTGTAGAGATTTGGGAGGAACTATTTGGTGAATCTACAAACTAGTCTTGGTATTAAATTATCAGAATGTTGATTTTCATTCATTGTCTATGTAATTCTTTTGTCCTGGATATGCTAGGGGTGCCAATGAAGGGTGTCACTGTGTGAACTAGTGAGCTC
Source organism: Ligustrum vulgare (assembly GCA_963555705.1). Lineage (NCBI taxonomy): Eukaryota > Viridiplantae > Streptophyta > Magnoliopsida > Lamiales > Oleaceae > Ligustrum > Ligustrum vulgare. The sequence goes on from OY743177.1 coordinate 11,468,572, forward strand.
TTAAAATGAGCTTAAATATGTGAGAAAATGAGTTTGTATTGCTACCTCTCATAACTAAGTTGGGGTTTCAAGGGGAAAAATGAAATTGTCTGGTTGAAGCTGATTAGTGCAACCCAAAAGTTAGATATAACCACTAGAGTTCAGCTTTTAAGTTAAACTATTGACAGGTTGATGAGAGAACCTCATTCGGTTTCTTTCTTAAATAGTTCTGTAAAAGAGTAACAATAATCCTGTAAGCATTCATAAAAGCACCATTTGAAGAAGTTTTCTGAAAAACGATTTATTAAATTTTTTATTTCTTTCCATCAATTTGCTTTCTTGCAAATATTATTAAGATGCGAATCAGTAAAATGTTTTATTAACCCTTGTGGTAAGTTTAGTTTAGTAAGAGAAACGGAAAGGTGCATTCCCATCATTAATGGATTATCTATAATTGTAATTGCCGAGGGCAAATGATATTTGTTTTCCATCATCTAGACTGACATGTCAATAACACAAGCTTGCTTGACAACTATATATACAAGTCAGCAAAATAACAGCTTCGATCTCTTGTTTGGTAGAAACCAAATCAGCAAAGGTATCAATGCTTGTATGGATAACACCCGATAAGCTATGTTTTTCGACTACAAGATGTGGAAAGAGGTTCATTATTGAAGGGGAATAGTATTCTGGAGTCACATGAGAACATATCATTTCTCAAATCGAACATTTAATAGTCATGATACAACAATCCCAGATCATGAAAAAGTACATAGAAATGGATTTTTAGGATAGAATTAACAAATATCTTCTGCTCAATCGCAGTAAGGCATCCAGATGCCAACAGTAGAAGCTCTTAAACTCTGCTTCTAGAGTTGAGCATCAGATGGGCAAGTAATTGCTCAATAAAGAAAGATGAGAGAAGTTATTGTCCTTGCACTATATATTGAACTTACAATTTTTTGCTATCAGAAACTTGACAAGTCACGTCATCTTCAATAAACTTGACATGACAAAGCTTTCCACCAGCTTCATCGGCAAACGTAATCTTTTTATTCTCTCCGGGGACTAAGTTCTTGGAAGCAGGAACCCTGTTCTGGGTCAATTTCTACAATAAGGAGGCAGTGTGACCAAAATTAGAACACTGATAGAAAGCAGAATGCAATACTATTGAACAATACAACAAAGGTCACAAACCATTATTTTACAAAAGCGGTTGCAATCTCTGGCCATCATCGATAACCACTTCCTTGACGTTTCTTCAACTTTTGTGGCATTATTGATGACTGCTTTAATCTGTCGATATGAAATACGTGAATACTTCGCAAAAAATATAAACTTATCACATACAATGTTTACTTGCATATCGGACATACAAAGCCTGCCCAAGAACCAGAAGGTATCCCTACCATAGTACCATTAAGGAATTTCCTTTCATCGAAGTTTTGAAGGATACTAATTGACAACTTAGCATGCATAAATATGTTTTCAATATATATAAAGTAAAAAAGGCAGTGAGTAAGCCTACCCAAAATCTATACTTGGAGTTGGCCAAAATTGGGTTCAAGGACACAAAACAAAGGATTGCTTAGTAGAACAAAAAGACAGAACTATGGTGAATGTGTTCCCATAATAACCAGTAAAATAACAAGCAGTTTAAACTGAGAAGACACAGGTTTCGACATATTCCCATCACAGATAAGACTAAGAGCACAGATGACCTGGGATTGAGCAAAAATAGAAGAGATGTTTTTTGTCATATATGATTCACAAAACTGCTAGACTTCAATATAGGTATGCATTGATTGTCAAATAGTAGACTGACCAGCTTAAAATTAGCACACTTTTTTTGGACAGTACAATAAGCACAAATTAGCCTGTAAATAAAAAAACTTAAAGTGGGTCAAATTAAAAATTAGAGAATGGCCATTATGGTTTTAATAGGAAGACTAATCCTTTAAGAATGGTGGTTGCTCCCCGAAACATTTAGGGGTTGTCATCAATTTCTGCACATTTATGAGTTCCTGAGGTAGTCACGAGTTCATTCAAATTCCTCCCAGAAATGACTAAAGTATGGCAATAATTTGGACATGGGTGAAAGAAAGTTTCGATATTGTTATCCTAAAAGTAAACACGTAGTGTCATCAAATATTCAATAAGTAGATAAACATTGAAAGTCCAATAACTGTGGTTCAGAGCATTTTTATAGTGGAACAACTCTCTATAAAAACCATTCCACATTACATATTGGCAAGTTGCTGCATTTGTTTAGTACTGACCACCAGGAGCAATATTGAAAGCAGAAAGCATTTTGCATAACCCAGCCTCTTCCCCTTTACAAAGAAATCAATAAAAATGTTGTCTCCAAATATCAAATATGGTTCTTTCTGATTTGATTGAACAATAAATAAAATATACTTGAGTGATCATGAACCAAAAATTAACTATAATCCATTACTATACTAACTGGTGTAACTAAATCAAAATGCAGGACAGGGTACAAAAATGGAACAAGGCTAAAAAAAGTGTAGTATGGACCAGAAGCAATGGAATCTCTGAGAAACGCGATGAACATACCTCGTCTGCATCGTTTTTCAAGGAATTCTTGCGATATGCTTCAAAAAGCAATTTTTCTTCGACAATGTCCTTCATGGACTTCAACTCATTCAACAGCTTCACTGCAAGAGTCTCAGTGTCATGCATTTGCTGCTGTGAGAACGCAATAGCACTTTCGGAACAACTTTTAGCGGAGGTGCATGCAGTGCTGAGGTTAGGTCGGGCACGGGTAAAACGAGGACCCTCAAGATTGCCTTTGTATTTCTGTGATTTCTTAAAGATCTGTCTGTAGTTTGTAACGACTTTTCTCTGGCTAACTTGCACATGACCTTCGTGGTTTTCAGTCATTTTAGGATCCTGAATATTTGCTTCCACTGACGAAGCCTTATTATTGATTTGTTTTTCAAACCACAGCTTCCCTTTGCATTCTGGAATGACTGGAAACAGAAAGGAGTTATGTTAAAGAGATTTGGGCATTTATGGAAAACAAAGCAACTTGCACATTCTAATAAAATCTGAAAATTCAAGAGAGTGAAATATTTCCAGAGTCTCCTGAAAGTGCATATTTTCCTTTAACCATACTATACAATTTATATTATTAAAACAACTCCGAAAGAATAGAACTCTTTGAGAAGTAAAATATTCCTAAAATAGTGTGAAATGCTCTTCATTTAAAACTAAAAACAGTGTAATGCTAGTATGGATGAGAATCTCTGTACAATGTCTCTTAAAAACACATTAATCAAATAGCACATATTTTTTATGTCAAGCATATATAACAAGTTCAAATGATGCACACCCAGAAACAAACACTTAAAGGGGCCCATCTAAATCCATCTCAGACAATCTCATTTATTTTTCTATGCAGTTGAAAGAGTATGGCCAAACAAGACAATTTCTTTGGTCGATAATCAGCGAAATAGCACCATCAAGAGTAACTTGAAGCGAACAACAGTGTTCTCCAAATTCTATAATGTGAGGTATTTAGTCAATAGAACAGTTTATGCATTTTACTTACTAGACTGGTCAATGTTGTTGCCCAGGTTAACTGAATTTAAAGCCAAGCACAGTCGTTCTTGAGAAGATGGAGAGATGACCTGCAGAGTTTAATCATTTACTTTAAAGAGATTCCAATAAGTAAATGTCAAACTTAATAATCATTAAAACAATCTATTTCTGACCTTTCGTGTTGACATGAGCCTTTCAGGAGGTTGATGATGCTCTGGTGTTAAGAGTATCCCGTCAACATCACAGGTTTGGTCCTTTGAGGATGACTTTCTTTCTCCAACAGTACTTGTAGCTGTTGGAGTTTGTTTTTCTTTAGAAATTGATAAGTCATCCTCCAGATGATTCATGGAGATCAAGCCATTTCTTGGTATGGCAGATGTTAACAGCTGTTCCTCATCAGATATGATTTCTTTCACGGAAACTATGTGATCATTTGTCTTGAAGGAAATATCGTGTTTCCGAGATGAGCCACAATGATTTTCAGGATCAATTACAGGATTATCTTGCTTACAGAGCAGATCTTCTTTAGCTTTATCCCCAAACAGCTGAACATCAACTCCAGGATGAACTCTAGAAGTCACCATCATTTTCCCTGATATCTCTTCAATATTAGAACAACTTTGGGAGTGACTACACAGATCTGAACTTTGATCCTTAGTAGACGAAATTTTACAAGAAAGGTTGTGCTCTATGATGTCCCCAATTTCATTTTCTGAAGGAGACAGGACCAAAAAGTCTTGGAAATTCTTTTCTGAATAATCTAAAATCACACCCTTTTCATCAATTGTTGTAAGCATAGAGATAGGCTCAACATGCTCCAAATGCTCACAGGAAACATCATTGGTGAAACAGTTTTTGCTTTCTTCTGCAACCCTCAGTTCCCGGTTTCCATGCTCAACCATTTTCAAGGTTTCATTTGAAGCCACAACACCATTATTTGAATCCTTGTTATGGCTTGATAATTCATCAGAAAAATTTGTGCTTTGCAATCCTGGGTACAGAGATTCAGGAACCTCAAGTTTTACAGGAAGGGGCAGAGGTAATTCACAAAGAATTTCCTCGGAAGCTGGAGAAACTTGAGTCTGTTCAGATTTAATAGAAAGGGAAGTTTCAGTAGATAGAACCACACTTCTTTTCGTACACTTCTTTCTAGCCTTCGAATTCTTTGAAAGCTTTGACTTCAAAGTAATGAGGGGTTCATTAAGATCAGATCCTTCGTCCATGACCTTTTTAGTTCCCTTGGCTTTGTTAGAATCTACTCCAGTAAAGCTTTCAAATTTTCTTTTCTTTGTTTTGCACCTTTTCCTTAGCTGACTTAAAGTCATATAGGCATCCAGATCACTGCTCATGTCATCATCAGATCCAGAGGGAAACAGCTTGTCTATTTCTGGTTTTTTTCCCTGTAATATTCTATCTACTACAAGTAAACATGGGGTTTCACATTTGTTGAACGCTGAATCTGCACATTTAGCCCGCAAATTACTTGTAGGACTTGCAAGTCTTCTGGAATCTTCAGCTTCATATATATCCTTTAGACTCTTGAAAACGAGAGCTGGCTTTCCGTACGTATCTATATTGCGGAGTTTCATCACCAAACCACTTCTTGCGGCTTGGATAAAATGTGTATTGCAACAACTCCTCGTTTTCATTATCACAGTGAAAGTGAGTCAAAAATAGAAGTCGGGTTCAGTTTTCAGCCAACTTCAAAGAACACAGTGCTTTACCTGAGCAAAAACTACAATGTGTCGAGGCTTATTTGAGTGGAAGAAACCAAAGGAACTCAACCTCAACAAATTATAAACAATTGAAGCAAGCACCCAGCTTTATCTTACAGCTGGACAAAACTATACACTCCAAAATTCTAGTGCCATAATTATGCCATGCAAGGTATAGCAATATGCTTTCAACAGGTTTTTTGACTAATGGGACCTGAATGTGCATAATGCATAACAAAGCATCAAATCAACAAGAGAAATTCAAATGTTCTCTTGAACACCTGTGATCACAACTCATATCCATAACCATCCTTGATAGTGAATTTCAGAAGTTACAGATCAGCTGAGGTTCAAAAGTAGAACTATACGTTGCATTAACAGGAATTACGTAGCAAACATCTACTGAATTATCGGAGAACAATCTTGAATTCCATTGATTATAAAACAAATCATTTCAGATCTAAGGAACAGAAATTATAAAACGTGAAATCAAATGCTTATCTAATATTTTGCTTATATTCTCTGACAATTGGACTTCCACGGCACATTGTCCCGTAGATTTTATATATGGTCAAATAAAGTTACAATCTTTATGTTTGACCATCGTTCTTTTCTTACTTATTAGAACCCTAATATTAACAGAAATGTTGCGTGGATGCGAAAATCAGAATTGAAACAATCATTCAAACAAGATCCGCAGCTAAAACCATGAGTACAAAGACCTTCGAACAACAAAAAATCAGATCAAATGGTTAAAATTGAAATGAGATTCATATCATATCCAATATTAAGCAGATCTGAGGAGAGTACACCGAAGCTAACCTTAAAGCGAGCTCTCGTGATCGTTGAAAGAGAAGGGTGAAGATGAGAAAATGGGATGATTTTGAAATGAGATTCAGAAACAGACAATATTAAGCAGATCTGAGGAGAGTACACCTAAGCCAACCTTAAAGCGAGCTCTCGTGATCGTTGAAAGAGAAGGGTGAAGATGAGAAAATGGGATGAGTCAGTATGGTTAATCGATTCTTTACTGTATGTGTAGAAATCGCGCCAAAACTATTTAGCGGGAATTAGGTTTTGTATTCAGGGACAATTAGGACATGGCAAATATCGAAGAGCCGCCAAGGATGGTCAAATTTAAAACTAGTAGTACTAGTATTACTGAGTTGCTTTCCACAAAAAAAAAGAGTAGAAAATAGAAAAAATTAACATTTTTGTTACAAGTACTTATAATTTGACATATTGTATAGTTGGCAGAATCTTATTAATTCACACATCACATCAATTTTTAAATCAACATTCATAAACTTGCCAACTCATTTTTTTGTCAACCTATTTGTCATGCTCTAAGTACAACTAGCATTTTTGAAAAATTAATCGGTACCGCCCTGAATTCGTACCCGTCTCACCTCGAAATGTGTGGGATCGATTCGAGATTAAGTCTGTGTGGGACCGATTCGAGATTAAGCCCTTGTTTGGTAAACGTACTTTTTTTAGTTTATAAACCAATTTATAAACCACACAATTTCCCAAACCACTTTATAACCACACATTTTTCTCACTTCAATTTTCAACCACTATTTTTTAAAATCATAAATAAATCAGTTTATAAACCAAACAGTGTTACTAAACGGATGCGCACCGTTTGGTAAAGAATTTTTTTTTTTGTTTATAAACATGTTTGTTGATGCACGATCTGACGTGGAACATGGGTGATGACATATGGTCTTATATATGATACATATGATGAAGCGTGACCTAAATATGACGTATGACCTGACACGGTTAGGAGAGCTCATACGTAACTGAAAATGTGGACCTAATTCAAAGAAGAACAGGTCATACACGATATGACCTGAACATTATCTCTCCAGAAGAGTTGATGTATCAAAGAAGACCTGAAGACCAGGTCATGCTAGACAAAGATCCGACCTGGATACATCACCTCAAACCTTACCGACTTGACTGCGCCACTCGGTCACGGACTATTTGAAGACCAGACCTGACCTTATGGCATATCTGAACATCAGACCATGCTTGGTTATCATAGGAGTGGAACAAGATCTTAGCTGCTTGGTCAAACGGTAGTTAAGACGGTTATTGAGGCATAAAGGTAGTTAGGTTAAGTAAAAGTCAACTACTTTGTACTATGTAAGAACTCAAATAGTTTAGTTATATACTTATGTCAGATAGTCAGGTATTGTAATAAACCAGCTCACCCCATTCTCCCTATAAATATAGGAGAGGGTAGCTCACAAGGGACACAACTTTGGCTATTCAAAACCAATGCTATATTTATACGAGAAATCATACGTGGAGTCCAGGTCATTCACACGATCTGGAATCCACCTCTTATGAACCATCTTTATATACCTATGTGGAGTCCAGGTCATCCATTACGACCTGAGGTCCACCTCTTTCACATATAATTTTCGATTACGTAACTAACATCCACTAATTTCTTGCTGACTTGGAATATTTCATATTTCAACTGTCAACAATTGGCGCTAGAAGGAGGGCACCACGTCCTTGTGTTCAATTTAACAGTCCCGCATCGAGATCAGTATTTTTACACTTTCAAACTCAGTCGTAACATTCAATTTGGTCAGAACATAGTCAACTTGTTCATCTCATGTTCATTCAAATTCGACCGAGTTAAATTCATTCCATTTTCAGTCCGATTTTCAATCTATCAGTTCACTTCGATTTGAGAAATGGATTTATAAATGTATCATGTGCAGCAAATTCTTGGAAATAATGAAAAATCCAGTCACAATCCCCGTTCCTGATATTCAGCTCTACTATGAACAATTTCGTTTGGAACAATCCAATTCGTCTATGGGAAATTCCATCCAATTCGTTCCAATTCTCCAGTCATCTTGTACAGTCAATTCTGCTAGTCCAGAGCTTTTCCTAGCTCATTCATTTCATTGTAGCCTGCTTGGACGATAACTCCACCTTTTCAATTTAGCTCGGAATTTGCAGTTCTGGAAAGCTCTAATCCAGTCAGAATGATAGGCAGCTCGCTTCATTTGGTAATGTTCAGATCGATGACAATATTCGCTCCATCAATGAGGTTTAGTTTCACTTTGGCCTGCACCAAATAAGCTCCTGTGACAGCTTCTGTGAGATCGGCATATATGACAGCCACACAATTCAACTCGACAGCCTTAAAGTTCAGTTAAATTCGTTTAGCCATGTGGTTCAACGGGGGCAAGCAGTCCCGTTCGATCTGGTGCACTTCGGCTGTTCGATTCAACTTACCCAACTTGTTCATATTTGGTTCGTTCATATCCAATTATCCAACTCATTTTGTACAAAGTCAGCTTTTTCATCCCAGATCAGCACCTCAATAGCTCCACATATCTAGTTCAGTCTGGAATAATTCAATTCGTCTATCTCCCGGTTCTTCTTAAGAAAATTCAGCTATGGACTTAGCTCGTTTTAGTTCAATTTGACCATGCACTGCAGCTCGGTCTTCATAGTTCGGAAATGTAACCCAATTCGTCTTGGGAAAATTCAGCCCAGAAGTCATTACCAGAAAATATCAAGCCAAAAGACAAAGTTGAGCTTCTTATTTCCCACGCAAGTCACTGGGTTCCATTGATATTCTCACATGATTTGAAGTTCTTTGCGTACAATCCCTAGCCCAACATAGAAGAGAGAATAAGATTACTCAGTGCAACATAAAATCATCTTCAAAACCCAATATGAAACTCAGTTCATTCATTTCTAGGATAGTTCGACTCATCCCAAGTCTGATCAATTCAGTTATTAAAAAAAAAAAAAAAAACCCTGTCTTGGCATGATTAGTTCGGCAATGAAGCTCGTTTCGTTGAACATACTCAGCTTGGCGGCAACGTTCAGCTCCAATTCAACCATCATGGAGATTGTGACTCTTGCAAAACATCATGTTCTGAAACCAATGCCATTTGTGAGATCATTAAGGAAAAAGGAATAATTAAATTGAGATTACATACTAAAGAGTTCTCCCCAGTTGAGGAAGATACGAGCTAGAATGAAGATTATGTATACTCCGCTGTTCGACTTGACGGTTCATCGAATACCTCATAAAATATATATGTTCAAGAGCATGAGACTCTCCTCATGCATGAAATTAATAACCCAAAATCATGATAACAGCTCGTTAATATCAGTGCAGTTCATCAAAATGAGGGGGCAAATTCTTGAAGTTGGTAAAATTTTTCAGTTCAATGAAGAAGACCACCTCTTCAGCCCTATGAATATCAGTTCGGTCCAATTCTTCTCAAGCTCAATTTAAATTGTTCCAAGTTCCAACTTTGAGAGAGCACCACCTTTCAGTCCGGTTGTGGAGAAATGTTCCGTTCGGCCATGGACAATTATTAGCTCGTTCAAATCAGTTCGGTCCAATTCTCCTCAAGCTCAATTTAAATTTTCCCAAGTTCAACTCAGAGAAAAGTGACCTTTCAGTTCAGTTGTGAAGTGTTCAGATCGGCCATGGAAGATCTTTAGATCATTCAAATCAGCCCATTCATCTCATGATCAGTCAGCAATGCCAGTATAAATTCAGCTCGGCCAATCAGTTTGCCATCACATGATCAGCTCGTTAATATCAATCTGGTTCATCAAAAGGAGGAGTACAAATTCTTGAAGTTTGTAAGGCTTTTCAGTCATATGAAGAAATGCGAAAATCTTATAACAGATATGCACGATCTATTGGCTTAAATACAGCGAAAGGTAGAACCAAAAATGGAATTGATAGGAAGCAATATTATCTTGTCATGATTAGTTCGTCTAAACTCCCCCAGCAAAGGCCAAGTTAATTTGGCAATGTTAGGTTGCCAGATCCAGTTCGCCTAGGTAGCCATGAAGCTCAGTTCAACCCTGCGACTCAACTGGGAAACCATGCAGCTAAAAAAGGGTGCCACCCAGTTCGGGACAGGTAGTCCCCAGTTCGGCAATTCAGTCCTAAGTTCTGTAAATGCAGTCCCCAGTTCGGTATTCAGTCCCAGCCCGTCCATGGTAATCCAAGTTCACTTCGTCTGGTCATATTTACTTCGGAAAAACATTCACTTTGGTGGAATGATCAACTTGTTTCAGCCATGATTTCCTGCCTACATTTTATCAGTCCCAGTTTGATAGTTCAGCTCAACTTCAAACTCTAAATAATGACAAAATAGATGTCGACCTATCTCTTTTCAAGTTCGGACGTAGCAGCTCCAACTCAATTTCAATCATAGCATTCAATAAAAAAAGAGCAGCGTCGTTGAGTTCATTTGTGGAGGAATGTTCAGTTCGATCATGAAGAGTTTTTGGCTCGTTCAAATCAATTTAGTCCAATTTTTCTGGAGCTCAACTCAATTCATTTCGTTTTGAGTTCAGCTCGGAAAAGAACACTACCTTTCAGTTCAGTTATGGAGGAATTTCAGTTCAACCAAGTCACTCCCCCAATTAGGACCTCTATATCTCTTGGAGAAAAATGGTGGCTTCCCTTCCCAAAGGTCCCACCGAAGGGTTTGCCTCAAGAAAATGCAAGGAGTGCACAAATTAGATTTTTAAAGCTGCTATTGTAATTAAAAGCCGTGTGCTGTCAAACCTTGAAGTACCACCAGTTTATTTGAAGAGCTTATCGAAGAGTCAAGAGTGAGAAGGCTTGCTTGGAATATATGACTCTAGAAATAACAAATGAGATTGAGAGTGTTGTACACTTTTGGAGGTTGAAATGTCAAAATAAGAAACTGAAAGTTGTATTAATTTAAAGTTGTATTATCGTGGCCTCCCACATGGATTTGGAGATGAACAAGATTCAGTTCAACATCTTGCATTGGTATCAAGACCAAGACTATTAAAGAACATGCTCGTTGGAACTACCACTTCGAATATCTGCAGTGACGAGATCAAATTGTAAACAACTCTCAATGGGTGAAATTATTTCTCAACACAAGATCGCTCAGATCCTCAGGTCCGTCATAACGGAGTTTACGAACTCCTTAGGCCCATCAGATCGTTCAGATCCTCGGGTCCTTCATAACAGAGTTTACGAACTCCTTAGGCCCATCAGATTGTTCAAATCCTCGGGTCCGTCATAACGGAGTTTACGAACTCCTTAGGCCCATCAGATCGTTCAGATCCTCGGGTCCGTCATAACGGAGTTTACGAACTCCTTAGGCCCATCAGATCGTTCAGATCCTCGGGTCCGTCATAACGGAGTTTACGAACTCCTTAGGCCCATCAGATCGTTCAGATTCTCGGGTCCGTCATAACTGAGTTTACGAACTCCTTAGGCCCATCAGATCGTTCAGATCCTGGGGTCCGTCATAACGGAGTTTACGAACTCCTTAGGCCCATCAGATCGTTCAGATCCTCCGGTCCGTCATAACGGAGTTTACGAACTCCTTAGGCCCATCAGATCTTTCAGATCCTCGGGTCCGTCATAACGGAGTTTACGAACTCCTTAGGCCCATCAGATCGTTCAGATCCTCGGGTCCGTCATAACGGAGTTTACGAACTCCTTAGGCCCATCAGATCTTTCAGATCCTCCGGTCCGTCATAACGGAGTTTACGAACTCCTTAGGCCCATCAGATCTTTCAGATCCTCCGGTCCGTCATAACGGAGTTTACGAACTCCTTAGGCCCATCAGATCGTTCAGATCCTCCGGTCCGTCATAACGGAGTTTACGAACTCCTTAGGCCCATCAGATCTTTCAGATCCTCCGGTCCGTCATAACGGAGTTTACGAACTCCTTAGGCCCATCAGATCTTTCAGATCCTCCGGTCCGTCATAACGGAGTTTACGAACTCCTTAGGTCCATCAGATCTTTCAGATCCTCAGGTCCGTCATAACGGAGTTTACGAACTCCTTAGGCCCATCAGATCGTTCAGATCCTCAGGTCCGTCATAACGGAGTTTACGAACTCCTTAGGATCACAAGATCTTTCAGATCCTCGGGTCCGTCATAACGGAGTTTACGAACTCCTTAGGCCCATCAGATCGTTCAGATCCTCAGGTCCGTCATAACAGAGTTTACGAACTCCTTAGGATCACAAGATCATTCAGATCCTCTGGTCCGTCATAACGGAGTTTACGAACTCTTTAACATTCCAGATCATGCATCCAACAAGGTCCATCATGAAGGAATTTACGAATTCCTTAGGACCTAAGATAATGTATCCAAAAAGATCTGCATAACGAAATTTTCGAATTTCTTAGGACCTTGAGATCATGAAAACTACTAGGTCATCCAGTAACAAGTTGACATATGACGCCACCATCATCACCAATTATGATCCATGTGATCTTTATCCAAACAAAGGAGAGGTACAATGATAGAAGCAGACTAGGAACAAATTCCAGGCCAGCTCCTAGGGGCAATAATTGTTGATGCGTGATCTTACGTGGAATATAGGTGATGACATGTAGTCCAACACATGACACAAACAATGATACATGACCAGAATATAGCACATGACCTGGGTAGCAGACCCCTCATGCACGATCTGCATGTCCTGAAAGTTGTCTCAAAAATTATCCGACCTGACTGATTCAGGTAGGTTATGGATTTAAAAATTTTTACAAGTCCTTTATGGACCAATTATCCGACCTGAATGATCCAGGTAGGTCAAGGATTTAAAATTTTTTACAAGTCCTTTATGGACCAAAATTATCCGACCTAACTGATTCAGGTAGGTCATGGATTTAAAAATTTTGACAAGTCCTTTATGGGCCAATTATCCGACCTGACTGATCCATGTAGGTTAAGGATTTAAAAACTTTTTACAAATCCTTTATGGACCAAAATTATCCGACCTGACTGATCCAGGTAGGTCAAGGATTTAAAATTTTTTACAAGTCCTTTATGGATCAAATGAGTTGTGCACACGCTTCAGGTCATCCTATAACAAATTAACATATGCTGTCACCATAATCATCAATTTTGATCCACGTGATCTCTACCCAAACAAGGGATTGGTATAGTGATAGAAGCAGACCAACAATAAATTTCAGGCCAGCTTCTAGGGGCAATTGTTGATGCACGATCTGACGTGGAACATGGGTGATGACGTATGGTCTTATATATGATACATATGATGAAGCGTGACCTAAATATGACGTATGACCTGACATGTTCAGTTAGGAGAGCTCATACGTAACTGAAAATGTGGACCTAATTCAAAGAAGAACAGGTCATACACTATATGACCTGAACATTATCTCTCCAGAAGAGTTGAGGCATCAAAGAAGACCTGAAGACCAGGTCATGCTAGACAAAGATCCGACCTGGATACATCACCTCAAACCTTACCGACCTGACTGCGCCACCTCGGTCACAGACTATTTGAAGACCAGACCTGACCTTATGGCATATCTGAACATCAGACCATGCTTGGTTATCATATGAGTGGAACAAGATCTTAGCTGCTTGGTCAAACGGTAGTTAAGACGGTTATTGAGGCATAAAGGTAGTTAGGTTAAGTAAAAGTCAGCTACTTTGTACTATGTAAGAACTCAAATAGTTCAGTTATGTACTTATGTCAGATAGTCAGGTATTGTAATAAACCAGTTCACCCCATTCTCCCTATAAATATAGGAGAGGGTAGCTCACAAGGGACACAACTTTGGCTATTCAAAGCCAATACTATATTTATACGAGAAATCATACGTGGAGTCCAAGTCATTCACACGATTTGGGATCCACCTCTTATAAACCATCTTTATTACCTATGTGGAGTCCAGGTTATCCATTACGACCTGAGGTCCACCTCTTTTACATATAATTTTCGATTACGTAACTAACATTCACTAATTTCTTGCTGACTTGGAATATTTCATATTTCAACTGTCAACAATGTTTATAAACAATACAATTTCTCAAATCATTTTTTAACCACTCACATTTTCTCTCTCCAATTTTCAACTATTACTTTTTACCTCAAAATCATAAATAAACAAGTTTATAAATCAAACAGTATTACCAAACGGAAGCTATAAATATAACACCTCTTTTACGAAAGCATTGAAATTTTTTTCTGTCTGAACAGAGCGTAGAAAAATTTCGCGAGACGGGACTTGACCCCCCTTGCACCGTTACATAACGGAGGGCAAGTGTAAAAAATTTAAAAGAGGGCTTTGGCGGACAACTATTCCGCTATTTTCTCGAAAAACTGAACCATTTCCCGCCTAAACTCTACTCTCCCACATCATCACCCCAAATCGATTTCGCAGATCTACACTCTCCGAGCACCAACACAGAGCAGTCAGAGCTAAACCAATTCTCCACTTCGGCCCCTAGGCACCATCAAAGGTACCAAAATGGACAGTGACGACGATTACCAGTCATTTTCCCCTCCAAAAGAATCGTCACCGCAAGTCCAGTATCAGAGGCTCAAACGGCTGAAAAAATCAATTTCCGAGGCACCAAAAGAATCTTTGAAAGTATCAATTAACGATCCACTTTTGTTCCCTCAAGTTAATTATGCGAAATTGGAAGCCTTGGAAAATGATTCCGAAAACCTAGACTTCAATGATTCTATTTTGAATCAAGAACCGTTCATGTTCGAGGAATCTCAGTCGGAGGGGCTTGGTGAAGAGAAGAAGAATGAATTAGAGAATCAGGAACGGAAGGAAGTGAATTTTGGGGTTAACAAAACTAAGAGGGCTTTGGAGTTTGATGACGGCGTGGCTGTCGGGTTTGATTATGAGGAGCAGAATGGATTAGAGAATCAGAAAAAGAAAGAAATGAATTTTGGGATCGATGCGAAAGTTAACAAAACTAAGAGATATTTGGAGTTTGACGACAACGAGGCTGTTGTGTTTGGTGGATATGAAGGTGGGATTGGAAAGGATTTTGATTTAGGTTTGGGTAGTTTTGAGAAGAAAGGGAGCTGTGAAGCTGATTTAGACGAGATAAAAGAGGACAAGAAGAAAAAAAAGAAAAAGAAAGTGAAGACTGACAATTCTAATGAGTCTGTATCCAAATTGCCAGTTTCAAACAAAAGGAGAGAAGAAAAGGTCTGATTTTCATTTTTTATTTGCTCGCACAGTGTCTATTTGTTGATCTCAAGTGTAATTGCAATCAGACTCACCTATTTGTTGTGAAGGATTCAGTTATTTATCCTTTGCATTAGTTATAGTAATTTGAATATTATTGTGATTGAAAATGTTGTTTCGTGGATTTACAGGAAAGAAAGGCTTATCTTCAGCAACTTCACGCAGAATCTCAAAGGCTACTGCGAGGTTTTTCCACACCAATTCTAGTAGATTTGAGTTCTTCTATATCTTTCATTTTCTTTTGGTGTTATTTATGATGTGCATTTTCTTATTTAAGTTTCTAATATGTTTTGTTCTTTTTAGAAACTAGAGATGTGGCATTTAAACCAATACCAGTTGTACAAAAACCCATATCATCTGTATTAGAGAAAATCCGGAAGCGGAAGCTCGAAGTCTCACTAAGGTAGGGAGATCACATTATCGTGTTTTCTATGTTTACATTTTAAAAGAGTAATGCTAATGCTTATCTTATATGTGGTTTCTGCCAACACATAGCAACTCTGACGTGGCAAAATGCTATGTTAAGGTTTAAAATCACATTTTCCTGAGTGCATCAAACTCCACACAACCAATTATTGCCATATCAGTTTATACATGTTTTGGCTAGAAACTATTGTTCAATGAAATTTTTTTCATTATTGTTTGTGATGGCATGGCACTAACTTAGCTTATTATCTGATGGGCAGCAGAAGTGGGATGCTAAATCACAAAAATTATGCTACCAAGGACAATGGCAGTCAAAGAGACAAAATGATGGAAGTTGATTTGGTTGACACTGACAATGAAAAGAAAGAAGCAGATAATGGGGTGAAAAATGTGGAAAATGTGACACCTGCACCTTCCGTGGATGTAGAGAGCAGTCCACATGGATCTGAAGATCTTGCAAGACAGACAAGCCGTGAAAATGTCCCCATTCAAGTAGCAAGTGAGGTGGTGTTTCATATTATATGTCTATAAATTGTTGTATCGTTTATCAGCTTCTATTCGTGCAATTGATCAATCAAAAATCTAGTAGGTTCTATAGTTCATTTATGTACATGACTTACATTTAACTTATAATAATGTATATTAGTGATTGAAAAGGACTTGGAAATTTTGTTAGTGTCTGTTGTCTGAATTATGACAATATTTTATACTTTCATTTTCATGAATTGGTTTTTTATCAAGTTTTGATTTCTATCACATTCCTGCAGCCTTTGAATGAACTGCCTACACCTGCATTTCGAGCTCCAGTTGATGATACTCAGGTTATCTTCACAGCTTTTCTGTTTTAAGGAAGCTGCATATTATGTTGATGTTTTTTCACATAAAGGTTAAATTTTTACCCTTATACTAATTGTAGGATCTTTTTGATGACTCCCAACCAAGTGATAATATAGCTGAGCAGCCTGGTGAACTACAGGATAGCCCTTTGGAAGAAGATTTTGCTCCATCTTTACTAGCTATGAACTTGAAGTTTGATTCTGCTCCTGTTGATGATAGGTTAGTTGGTGGGTTTTGGGACTACTTTTTGTTTCTGATATTTTATTTTTACACATTTGGTTTGATAAACTACCTATGATTGGTGCATGTGTTTCTTTGCTTCCATGCAGTGCTTCTTTGTAGATACCATCAACGATTACTTGAACATTCTGATGCTTATTTTAGAGCCAAGAACTGAATTTCTCTATAACATATGAAGTACTTAACATTTTACCCTTACAGTTCTTCAGATGAAGAGGACAATGAGAAAGAGAATATTTATCCTCGTCCTTGTGGAGTTTCCAATGGTAGCTCTTCTCCAAAAGGAGATCCCGTGAAAGATTTTGTAGATGAAGAAGCTGAGGAAGAAGATGACAGCGACAACGACCTGATTCGCTTTGAAGAAAACGAAGATGAGGATATGGATGGCTTTGAGGAACTTGATGACATTATAGCAACTGAGTGTGAAGAAAGAGCTATTGACAATGAAAGACGTAATGAACTTCATCAGAAGTGGCTTGAGCAACAAGATGCAACAGGAACTGACAATCTTCTGCAGAAGTTGAAATGTGGTTCGGATCTTAGAGACGCAATTTTGCATGACAAAGAACCTGAAAGTGACGAGGATGAACAAGAATCTGATGATGAAGCTAAAGAAGATGTCCCCAGGAATTCTGCCCGTATAAATTCTAGAAAGGCCAAAGAAATAATTCTGCAGATGTTTTCTGATAATGAAGATGCTTTTTTGTCTGACGAAGATGACACAGAGAAGAAGCATATTAAACAGCGCCTCCTAATAAGAACTGTGAGTTTCTATCAGTATAATATTGAATCAGACCAATAAATCTTGAATTTGTCCTACCTCAATGAAGTTCTGTTTGTTGTATAAGCATTTAATTGCTTTACATGAATTGTTTTTATTCCGATTTGGTTCTTCAACAGCTGTTAAACTTTGTTAACTTGAACAGGAAAAACAGGCTACATTAGTATCACCTGCTGATGATGAAAATTCCAGGGAAGTCTTTGGACTTATAAAGAAGCTTAATATTGTCTCTGACAATAAGAAAAAACCGAAAGCATCATGTAATCCACACTCTTTCTAATGGTGTATATTTTAGTTTTGTTTTGAACCTCATGGTTCATTATTGTCTTACAGCATTCTTTGAGACATTGCTAAAAGGAGGAAATAGTAACAGCTCTTCAGAAACTCTCCTACACCTGCATCAAAATGCGCATTCTGGACGATTGGTTAGTTTTTGTTATTTTTTTTAAAAATTGCTATTCCCTTTACTATGCAAAATACCATAAATTCATCAATTGTGTTCTTTATGTGTCGCGGTCTACTCTTTAGTTTGCGTTACTGATAACAAATGTATTTTTGGCCAGACCACCAAAGAATAGTATTTGTTTAACATAAGCAATAGAAGTTTTGCAAAATCTTGTGGATCTGCAAGCCAGTTCACTGTATATGTGCTATTTGAGTTCCGTAACATCATATAAGACTATGAGAGTTTTCTTGAAAGATGTCAATCTGTATTAATTATGGAGCATCACAACACGAAGGTTGTAGTAAGTTTTTTTTTTTTGCAGTCATCTTTCCTTGGACGAGCATCAAACCTCAACATACCATCATCTCATAAACAAGGGTCAGGAATGGCTCGTTCTTTTATATTTGGAAGGGATGACAGCAATAGTAGGAGTTCTCTCTCAGTGTCAGAGGATTCTTCAGATATAGTAAGTTCTTTTCTTTTTTTTTTTTAAATAAATAATTGAGAAAAAATAAAGTCATTTGCTCTTGGGGATTAGACAGCTCTCAGGTTATGCATACTGGTGTATAATGTCCCACTTTGGTTTATATAGAATGGTTCATCTATCAAGCTGCTTGTAGGAGCAGCATCAAAACTAAAATTCTTGTTCTTTTAGTCAACTATGTAGCATCCCTCTGAAACCTTTATTTATACTTTCTTCTGAAACCTTTCTTTATGCTTTCTTTATCCTTTTTCTTTGCATTCCCCTAATTCTCCACTTAAAAGGACAGAAGTTCAACCAGTAAAATAGAAAGCTTTTCTTCTGTTTCTGGATGGTGACAACAGTGTGGCTCTGCTTTTGGTTTTGAATGATGACTTTCGAGTCTTCTGTCATCAAAACTGTCTTTGGTGCTCGTTTATACACACAGTTAACCTCTAACTATTGTTTGACTTTCTAAAAGGCTTTTCTTGAGCCTAAATTTGCTTGTTTGCTTATCTAAGTGGTGCATCTCAACTATTTGTCCGCCTTACCCTTACCTCTTGGCTACACGTGACTTTGCACTATTGGCTTCCTGTACTGGTCCTTTTTTCTTTTGGCTTCTCGTACTGGTTGCCTCTTGGCCATGTGTGATTTAGTGCCCTTCATCTCCACCAATAAGGATTCTTTTCACTCAAACTTGTGCACTCTTCTTAGCTGTAATATTCTTAGCTATGAGTGCTGCCTTCCTCGAGGTTGCCACCACTCTTTTCATAATCCGTTTAGCCTTAGCATCTTTCTTTCATTGGTGGCCGTATTATTGTCCTGCCACTCTCTTGCTCTAGGCTTGGCTCTGAAGATGGTGACATTTTCCTTGATGGATTTGCTAGAGTGGCCTTATGCTTGAGTGCTTGTTTGGGTTTCAATATAATTTATTTAAGTCAAATATTAATTTTAACCATACATTCGCAACTACTACCTGCAACCTGCTTATTACCCACGTATTTCATGGGACCATTACTCTTCATTATAATTTTTCCCAAAGTGCTTGTTATCTATTATGTACTTCTGCATATTGAACTAGTGCTCTTCATGTAATCTGCCGCTTCTGTGTTTTCTTTCAGTGCTCTGGTGTATTTCTTTACTTAGAGTGTTCTTTTAAACGATCATTACAAATTATAATTCAATTTATATGTACACAATTTTCTAAATCAGTTTTTAATCACACGCATTTTCTCTCTTCACTTTTCAACCACATATATTACTTAGAAAACACAAATAAATCACATTATAATTGCTACTGGGGCCGAACAGAGAGTTAATAACAAGTCTTGTTTCAGGCTTCTATTGATCAAATTGAAATTAATGAATATATTTTTTTCCAATCTCAAACTAATTTTTTTCCTCACCATACTGCGTTATTTTCCGCATGCATATGTATAAAATGATTATTCCATCTTTTTAGCGACATATTTTGCTCATTTGCTGTCCCATATCGATTTTGGACAATAAGCGAGTGATTGCTGTCGAAGTATAAAAAGTTATATATTTTAATTATCGTGATATCAGTAAAATGCCACGTTTTTATCTATCTATCCAGCTATTGGAGCGTATTTGCTGTTTCGTTTTCAAGTTATCGACATATGTTAGTACCTGTTAAATTACTTTCCACGTCCACTTTCTTTTTTATGATATCATCACATTACTATTCTGATGCCCAGGCTTTGCATTCTTGATCTTTCAAGCATTGTATTTAATCCTACGTTGTCCCATTTAGCAGAAATAAACAAGCTGCGTGTTTTCTTAACGTGCAGATATCTAGAGAGAGTCGACCAACGAGGAATGCAACAGCTAAATTTAGTAGCTCACAATCCAAATTCAGCAGCAGCCAAAACGGAGAAACTGCTTCAGCAAAGGCACCTATTACTTCATTGTTCGAGATATTGAAGCGATCTTCATCACAATCCCATGCCTGTAATCAGGACAGTAAGACTGACCTCCCAAAGAGTATGTTTGCTTCTTTTAGAATTCCAAAGAAGCCTATGAAAATGGAAGGAAAAAACTAATTTGTTGGTGGATTGGATAGACTGATATTAAAATTCACTTAGTTTATCTTAAAAAGCCTTATAATTGAATTTATAAATGATTTATTTAATTGTGTTTTTCAATTTCAATATTTTTGGGTGTAAGCGATTTGGTTTGATCGGTTTCTCTTCATGTCAAAATGTTTTAAATATTTTGTAGAAATCAAAACCAAATTCAAATAAAGTGGTTTGAGAATTTTTCAAACCTATTCTTAATGATATGTTTTAGTTTTAAATTGTGGTTTAATCATATATTTACATCGTCACATGTTCAATGACGATAAAACATCATATTTTATAATTGATAAAAAAAAGTACATGAAAATATAAATTTTAAATTAGCAAAAAAAAAAAAAAGTTTCAACAATAAAGGTAAAGTTTTTTGTTTATAAATAAGTAAATTTGTAATTTTTGAGGTAAAATATATGGTTGAAAAGTAAAAACATGTTATTTATAAACTTGTCAAATACATTCTACACGTTGTGTTGCATCATGATGATTTAGATGGACCATCACATAATATGTCACTACTAAGACTTGGTATTACTTGATATATCATATATGCACGCGCAAATGCAAATATAGTGGCTTACCAAGAGTCAAATGCACAATAATAAGCTAAAAAATTAATTGTTTAATTTCTTAACGGCTAACTGCCTAATCAACTACCATCCAACCATCAAGTTGCATTCACGTCTACATTTAAGCGGAAAAAAATAATGCCCACTAATTTCAATTTTCACACCATTTTATTATTGAAGTGTTATTATATTATTACTAGTGAATCACCCGTGCGATGCACGGGAAGAAACGTTTGAATAAAAATAACTCAATGTAAAATTCAATGAATTTTTTAAATAAAATAAATAAATTTCACAAATAAGAGATAAAAATATCTTTTATTGGTTCATATGACTACAAATTCTGGAATACTTCTTTGTACACATTGTTTGTTGATTTTGTTGGTCTTCCATTCTTCAATATCTTTAATCTGGAATGATTTGTCACCTTAGAAATCGCAACATAAAGTTGTCCGTGTATAAACACCAGTCATTTAAGAAGAAGTCTCACATGCGAGAATGATTGTCCCTGACTCTTATTTATAGTCATGGCATATGACATCATCAATGAAAATTATCTTCTTTGAAATCTAATAGGTATTCCAGAATCAGAAGGGCTTAATAATATCATTGGAATAAAGAACTTATATCCTGCATTGATGTAAGAAAAATTTTGACCTTCTAAAACATGGTCGGCTAAGTTTTGTAACTGTCAATCTTGTTCCATTGTACAATCTTTGTATATGATCAATATTTCTCAGAAAGAACTTGTGTCCTTCACTTATCCGCTGTAACGATTCACCACGTGGCGCAATAATGATATCACTGTGTCCGGGCAGTGTATCAAAATCCACCGACAATCAATTCGGTAATTTCATCAACAATAGGAAAATCATATTGACTATCATCAGTCGCCCACCAACCAATACGATAAGTCTTACATTTGAAGTGTTTTCCTCAATCATCTTTTCTCAAATCGATCTAAACTGCCTTAACTATTTGTTGTAGTTGTCTAGCACATCCTTCAAATAAGAAACTATACAATCGTGCAACATTGAATTGCATGATTCACTCCTAATGGGGGACATTAAAATTCATAAATTAAATTTTAGACTATCACAACAAAATTATCCGTAAACAATATAAATATAAAAGCAATAAATACATAATACGTACCATATGATCATTTTTCTGCTTTCAACCTCATTCATATTGTCAACAATGTAAAACGTGCAAATTGTAGAACTGAACTGTCACCGGCAACAAACTTCCAATCTTAGGACAATTTTTCCCTTGTAATCTGAAGACGGTAAGTCTTCTACCATCATTTAGCCCATTATCTATTCCTCCCACAGAAATGAACGAAAACATCATATTATATATCCGAATGTTTTCAACGAAATTCTTAATCCTATCGTCCATACCATATAACAAATCTTTCAAAATAAGATGATGATCTTCCATAAGAGGAATCTTCGCTTTCTCTTGCATACAACAAAGTAGGGGTGAACAAATTAACTGCGAATCGAACTAAATCGCAACGAATAGTTTGGTTTGGTTCGATTTGGAAAAATTCCAAACCGCCTTAAACGATTTGATTTAGGTTTCAATTATCAAAACCGCGATTTCAAACAGCCAACCCGTCAAATTTTAAAAAATTAAAAAAATAAAATTAAAGGCAAACCTTTAATTTTTAAAGAAATGCAACACACTTTTTATTGTCAACAAATCAAAATTAAGGAGTCAAAGATTAATTTGTTCAAATTCACAACCATTTTGAAAATAATTCTTGCTCTTACAATTCGTAATCATCATCCAAGATATTTTCTTAAAATAAAATTTTTAATATAAGAGCTAACTAAAGTTTGCTTCTATATAATTAGTTTGTATGTTAACATGAATTAATTCACTATAAAGCACTCAATTAGAAACTTAATACTATTATTGAGCTAGTTTCAACTCGAAATTTTAGACGAATATGATTCTTCAAGCTCGCTTTGAAATATACTAATTCATTCATTGGTAATCCGCGGTTTCAAAGCGCACCAAACTACAAAAAATAGTTTGATTTGGTTTGGAAAAATTCCAAAACGTTTTAAATGGTTTGGTTTGAAATATTACAACAAATCGCTCAAACCAATCAGTGTTCACTCCATAACAAAGTGAGAACTTCATATTACGACATGTTTTATACTGCTCATTCACTCTCTCCTCGTACCAAAAATTTGCCTTGCAAAATAAACACTTAAATGTAGGATCTCCAATATTCATATACTCTGAACAATCAAACAATAGATGGAAAAGATAATAATAATATAGATCATGCGTATTGTTGACCACAAAATCCGGATGGACCTTGGACCAACACGTTTCAGCTCCTCCCTCTTGAACACGTGGATTTCCTGCGCACTGTGACAAACAATCAGTTTGCAAAGGGGGCCGAGGTGGCTCCCGTTTGCACTCCGATGCCTAAGTCAGTACTCATTTTGGGCAAATGTATATTGGGTGCGAGAAATATAAATGTGTAGAAGAGAGAAAAGGGAGTGAGAGATTGCTAACCCTTTCTTAGTGACTTACTTGTTCTATTTATAGTTACATTCATTTACCACTTGTCCTGACACGTGTTTGACCTTTACACGTGGCTTCTTCCCATCCGTTGGTTAAGTTAACCATTTAGTTGGTCATAATCATTACTGTCTACTATAGGATTGTGGCGGCCATCACATCAACGATAAAGGTGATGTCCCATCAGATCGCAGTTTGATTACAGGTCCCGTGTCGGTGACGTTTCCGCCCAATCTAGATGCTGGTCCTTGATGTTGCTTCGGACGATGTCGCTTATGGAGATAGTTCGGATATAGGAGGGATGTGCCTCGGAATGCCTCGGCCAAATAATAACCCCTTAGGTGGGCCTACTTAAGTGGTTATCAGATTCCATGTGTGATACGTCACGCGTAATTTAAAAATGTGGACGTAACACTAGTCCTTTAAATATGGTTGGTTCATTCATGTGCGATCCATAATTGTCGTGCATTAACAACTTTGGAGAGATTGCACCTTTGGGTTCCTCGCAATTACGACTCGAGAGTTGTACCCTTTATTACAAATGGCTGCTTTTCTTTCAAAACGCTGCCGCTTGGCGCTTCATTTGACCCACCAGTAAAACTTTGACACGTGGATGGCGGGGATTAAACCTGAGCTTGGCCAACTAACGGCAGGCGCTTGCGGGGTTGGTTTCTTGCAAACCTTTCATCTTCCTTTTCATCATTTTCCCTCTTTTTTGGCTCTCTATTTTTCTTCTTTTGTTATTTCTGTCAATACTTAACAATTTACTCCACCACCTCTCCTTCTCGCCCATTCGTAAGGCTCTTGGTATTCCGTAGGAAACCACTATCTGCCGCCTCCAGTTTTGTCGCGCTGCTCTTCATCAAATCTCTTTTGCCTCTCCTTAAGCAGGTAACTTCTGGATTTATTAATATTTCTTCCCGCCTTCGTTTTATTTTGCTTACATTGCCCATTCTTGTACATATATATATACATATACATATTTTATTTTCGGGGTATATGGAGCGTACCCCCATTTGCGTGTAATCTTTGGGGGTAAATTGGGTTTTGGGGCACATGGAAGGATCTAGGGAAGAGGATCTGAAGGAGGTAATGGTGGTGGCGGACCCCATAAGGGGTTTTTGTCCTATGTCCTGCTTAGTGTTTAGTTCCCGTATTTTTAGGGAGCGTAGGAAGAAAAGAGAGCGGCAGTTCTGTAGCGTAATATCTTTAAGTGATTCTGATAGCGAAGGTGAATCATCTCAACCGTACATGGCCAAGCTTTCTACCCAAGAAGAATCAGCCCTACAGGAGATCCGCCATGAAAAAGAACAACACTTTAAGGGGAAAGAGGCGGCAGGCACCTCATCCAGGGCTTCAGAATCTCATCTGGGGGTGAGGGCCCCATATAGGGCTCATAGGGAGGAGTTGGGCCTGACCGAGGAAGAGATCGCCCAAGTGGAGGATTGGGTTGATCAGGTTAATAGAATTTCTGGTTATCATGTTGATCCCCAGCCCCAGCCAGAGCAGTGGGAATCTAATGAGGTTAAGACAGAGGTTAGGGGGAATGGTATTTCCGAAGTGTCTTTGGTGTATAGGATGCCTCGGGAAATAAGGGTAATTCATCCGAGTCCGTCGTGCCGACCCTGCTGCCCACAGGATGGTCAAGTAGCAGTACTCCTTGACGCTTTTTTCGTGTGGGATGCGCTTGCCTCTTCACCCATTCTTCAGGGCTCTTCTTCGTAGTTACAATGTGTGCCCGTACCAGGTAGCCCCAAATTTCTGGACCAAAGTGATGGGGACCTGGTTAAATCGGCAGGAGGTCAGTCCGGAGTATCCAATCTCTATTTACATCATCCACACACTTTATGTGTTGAAGAAAACTGCTAGGAGAGAAAGAGATAAAAAGTCAGATGTGAGGGACTGGTACTACCTAACCCCCAGGGGACAATATCCACCCATCATCACCGGGCATCCAACGTCCCTCAAAAATTGGAGAACCCAATGGTTTTGGGTCGGTGGAGATTGGCAATGTACTCCTTCGGATCCTGTTCCTGAGATAACAGTTCCCCGAACCCTTTCTCTGCCCCGTGAGTTCTTATAATCTCTTATGCGGGTGTACCACCATATTTGCACTCGGCTTCTTATTACCTTTTGTGCTTATAGAAACGGTCCTTTTGGTTTTGCAGGACAAACATACGCCCATCAGCTCTTGCCGAAGGATATGGAAGTTGTGAGGAAGCTTTTTGGGTATCGCGGTGACTTTCAAAAGGTTATCTCCTCAAAAAGGCTCTTCGTCAAGCACGGCTTAATGCGGGATATGGGTATATTCACTTCTTTCTCTGATATTAATGGATCTCGTTCATTCTATATTCGTAACTTTAGCGCATTTCTTACAGGGTCCAAAGAGTTCCCGAAGATATCCCTAAAGGGCTTGAAGGCCAAGAAGATTCCTCCTATTCTCGCTGCCGGGAGTGACGAGGAGAGGAAACAAAGGTCCGTATTTGCGGGCTTCCATCTGGAGGCCACTAAAACGACGGCCGAGGCTTCAAAGGAGGCCTTCGAAAGCGCCTCTGCTTCCAGGCCACTGGGTCCGCCACTTCTTCCAGACCTTTCTGACTTAGTACCAACTGTTCCGAAACTCCTTGTCGTAAAGAAGGAGCATGGCCGAAAAATTTCCGAGGGTCAGGTGAGGGAGAAGAAGACGAAGAGAGGGGACCAACCAAAAATCCCCCAGACCCCTTCTGAGGTGGTGAGCATTGAGGAGGACGAGGTGTTGGAAATTGCTGCTGAGGAGCAACCACCCTTAAAGAGACTAAAGAGGGGTGGTAAGGGCCAATCCAGCGGAGCAGGGGTTCTTTCAGATATCCCCCCTTCAGACCTGTCTGGACCAGGTGAAGGCATCGAAGCTCTTCCTAAGTCCCCTCCAGGTCAAGTGGAGGAAGTCGGCCAATCTATAGCATCGGAGGTGGCTCGGATTAAAGAGGGGTTTGTCCCTAAGCCATCTATTTTGGATTCTGACGGCCTGGCATCTCTCCCGGGGTATGCCGCTAAGGCGGCCATTGCGGTGGACGATTTTTGGACAGAAGGGTGGGAATCTTTTTCTTCCAAAAGCTCCCCTAGTCAAATGCTGCTCTCCATCAAGGCTTTGAGCGCAAGGACTTTAGCTCTCGCCGACGATCTGGAGGGGCCGGTCAAGGAGCTTGAGCAGAGGGAGGAAAGCACTAAGGTGGCCTTGCGTAACGCGGATGGCATGGTGCAGGAGATCAAGGAGTTGAAGGAAACTCTCTCTTCCACCCGAAGGTCCCTCCATGAGGCGAAGAGCGCATCCAGAGCCCTTAAGGAAGACAACGAGCAGCTAAAAAAGGACCTTCATTCTTCCGAAGCAGATGTGGCTAACCTGTGCAAGAAGTATGATAATGCCTGCCAAGCTCAGATGGTGACAGCCGAGGCGTTGGCAGAGTCTAACGCTTTAAAGGGCAAACTTTTTGACGAGGTTGCCGATTTGAAAAGGGAGCTTGAGGAGGAAAAAGAGCTTCGGAAAAAGGATGCTGAGTCCCTGGTTTCTTTGGAAGGCAAGCTTGGGCTTCTGGAGCAAAGTACGGAAGCCAAGGTCGCTGAAGGCATTCAAAACTTCAAGGATACCTTTGAGAACACCGAGGAGTATGGGCTTATGCAGCGAATATTTTGAAATATCGGTGCCCGTATGACTCTAAGGGACGTGAAGGAGAAGTTCCCCTACTTGGATCTTTCCACCGTTGAGGCCTTCTACCCTGAACCAGAAGATGCTGACGAGGGCGATCCAGCTGAGCCCCCCTAGAATGCGTCCGGCGACAATGTTGTGGACGATGCCCCTCCCCTTTAGTCATTGTACATAATTTTTTTTTTTTTTTTTTTAGCAATGTGACTCTTTGTTACTTCTATTGTTTTATTATAAATACTTCAGATTCAATGTCTCTCTTTTCTTCGTATGCATGGGTTTTCGGATTTTCACAAATACTTCGAATTCAATGTCTTTCTTCGTATGCGTGTTTGATAGTCCCCAAGACATGTGGGTTATCACGAATTTTT
Organism: Ligustrum vulgare; assembly: GCA_963555705.1. Taxonomy (NCBI): domain Eukaryota; kingdom Viridiplantae; phylum Streptophyta; class Magnoliopsida; order Lamiales; family Oleaceae; genus Ligustrum; species Ligustrum vulgare. Next base: position 11,496,304 of record OY743177.1, read on the forward strand.
CCACTAGCGCCAAATGGGATTGTGGGGCCAATTCGTTTTAATAAATTATGACCTTCGATAATCAGCACGGTTTCAATAGACAAGGTTGCTTTTGTGAGAAACAGCGCCATAAAGTGCACCGGCTGAGCATAAAGCACCTCGGCTAGGTGTTAATCAGGTCGAACTGTTTAAGCATGAATATTTCCAAGTGCGAGTGTTTCCTAATTGTATGATGATATGTGGGGCATTGTGAATGTCTTGATTTGTAAAATACACCTGATTTAGAGCACCTCGGATAGGCATAACTTAGTTCGGCTGAAGTGGCTTCTGTGCCTTTCCTCCTCGGCCATTAGTCCAAGACGATATCTAAACTTTGGTCATGGATGGCCATATGGCCATATTTTGGGCGTGCTAGTCCCTCAAATCCGATGTGGTCATTCATGAGCGGATCGAATTTGTCATCACTTAGCAGCGATAATTCTATTCAAGTTTAATCATTCGCTATACCCCCAGATCCGACACAGTTGATGTACTTACGTTTGCTAATTAGATCTGATCTTGACCAGCCTTTGAGCGATTTCATCTTAAAACTATGTGACATCTACATTTACAACTTTGTATGAACCTCTGTTAATGTCGCAGTGTAAATTCACCGGAGTCCCTTATTTTTAACAAAGATCCTGCCTGGTGGAGGCGTGTGGTATTTGCGGCCAAAATAACATAAGAATTTTTTACGTTTGTCTTTTACGCTTATTTAAACAGCACTTAGCATATATATATATATATATATATATCCTGCAAACGCTTTGTCCGGATGTATGAACTAACTTAACGCACCAAGGATTTTGGTTTATGTGACAATAATTGGTTATATTTGAATGATTCCAAACATATTGCGCGGTGAATGACGGTGAACGAGTGCAGCACCTTAGATTTGAGTGGTTCGAAGCATTTATTGTATTAAAAATCTCAATCCTTACGTGGTGATCGTAGTTTAGCCTTATGAGAGTCCCTTGTCCTTAACAATTTTTATGCATAGTGTGGACGTATGGCGTCATGACCAAAATAATTTTAGAATGTGCGTTTATCCATTATGGTTGTCTAATAGAGATTGGCGTAATTTTTAACGCAGCTCGCCCACGATTTTTTGAAATAATATGATAATGTTGCAATCATAGAGGAATTTAGTTTTATTGAAAATAACGGCGAAGGTGGTTCGTGTTCCAAGGATTACATAGAGGTACTCCAGACAAGTCCTCAATTATGTATGTTTCGGGTACCACCTCGGCAACGACCTTGTAAGGGCCTTCCCAGTTAGGGCCCAGAGTCCCTACTCCTGGCTCCTGTATTGAAGGAAGAACCTTTTTGAGGACCAAGTCCCCAATATTAAAGCGTCGGCTCTTCACCCTTTTGTTGTAGTATCGAGCCATCTTTCTCTGATATTTGTCCATTACCTCTTGGGAATCATTCCGCTTTTCCATGAGGAAGTCTAAACCGGCCCTTTGCGCTTCCTCGTTCCTAACTTCGTCATAATGAATTTGACGAAGCGTAGGGATTCCAATTTCGACGGGGCATACCGCCTCGGCTCCGTAAGCCAGCGAGAAGGGTGTTTCACCAGTAGCGGTGTGCGAGGTGGTTCGAAGCACCCATAACACTTGTGGTAGCTCGTCTACCCACGCGCCCTTTCTGAATTCCAACTTCCTTTTCAGGGTATTTTTTATGGTCTTGTTCACCGCTTCGACCTGCCTGTTGCCCTGTGGGTGATGTGGAGATGAGAACAGCTTCCTGATTCCCAAATCGTCACACAACTCATCCACGCTTCTGTTTTTGAACTGTTTTGCATTGTCACTAACCAGCGAATGTGGTATCCCGAACCGGCATATGATATTTTTCCAAATGAACGTGGTGGTGTTGGCCTCGGTGATCTTCATCAAAGGTTCTGCTTCGACCCACTTGGTGAAGTAGTCAATTGCTACTATCGCAAAGCAATTGTTACCAGCTCCTCTGGGCATAGGACCAATAATGTCAACCCCCCACTTTGCAAAGGGCCAAGGGCTAGTCACCACAGTTAACTCGTGATGCGGCTGATGTGGTATGGTCGCGTGTCTTTGGCATTTATCACATTTCCGCACAAAGTCATGGGAATCTTTTCGCATTGTAGGCCAAAAATATCCCTGTTTGAGGGCTTTCCGAGCTAGCGATAAAGCTCCGGCATGGTTGCCGCAGATGCCCTCATGGATTTCTCTCATCACATACTGCCCTTCCTCTAGCCCTACACATCTCAGCAAAGGAGAGGTATAACTCCGCTTATAAAGTAAGTCGTCCAAGAGCACGAAGTTCGCAGAGTATTTCTGCAATTTCCGAGCTGCTTCGGGCTCGTTCGGAGCTGTCTGATGCTTTAAATAGGCGATTAGGGGGTTCATCCAGGATCCCTCTTCTTCAATCGCCAGGATCTCCGGTCCCGGCTCAATGGAAGAGGTCATCATGTGCTCTACAGGGATCAGATTGTGGAGCTCCGAATCGCTGCTGCTTGCTAGTTTGGCCAGAGCATCAGCGTTGGAATTTTCTGTTCTGGGGATGTGCTGTAACTCCATTCTTCCGAAGTGCATAGCTAAATCTTTTACCTTCTTCAAGTAAGCGACCATAGAAGGTTCTTTGGTGGAAAATTGCCCATTGAATTGGCTTACAACAAGCTGCGAATCGCTGTTCGCCACCACGGACTTAATCTTCAACGCTTTTGCAAGTCTTAGCCCAGCCAATAACGCCTCGTATTCAGCAACATTGTTAGAGGCTTTGAATCCAAAGCGGATTGCACTGTGTAATTTAAACCCTTCTGGGCTCACTAGCAATATTCCTGCGCCGGATCGTCCATCTGCCGAGGACCCGTCAACGAACAATTTCCACTCCTGTTCATCATGTTCGCTGTCCCCGGTGCTATCTACCATTTCGACCTCAGGTGGATGGGTGAATTCAACTACGAAGTCTGCCAACGCCTGACCCTTTACGGCGGTCCGAGGTGCATAATGCAGGTCAAACTGGCTGATTTCTATCGCCCATTTCAGCAACCTCCCAGAAATGTCTGGTTTTTGCAACACTTGCCTCATGGGAAAATTGGTGAGCACTTGTATGGAGTGTGACTGAAAGTAGGGACGAAGCTTACGAGAGGCTGTGATCAACGAGAGAGCAAGTTTTTCCATATCTGGGTAGCGCGTCTCGGCGTCCAGCATGGCTTTGCTTACATAATATACTGGCAACTGGTTCCCATCCTCCTCTCGGATTAACACTGAGCTAACAGCCTCTTTGGATACAGCCAAATATAGGTAGAGAGGCTCGCCAGATTTGGGTTTTGATAGCAATGGGGGACGACCTAAAGAAGTTTTCAGGTCGACAGACGCCTGCTCGCATTCTGGTGTCCATTGAAATCGTTTTCCTCCCTTCAGGACCTTGAAAAATGGCAAGCATTTGTCCGTGTATTTTGATACGAACCGGTTCAAGGCCGCAATTCTCCCCGTTAAGCTTTGCACTTCTTTTGGGTTTCGATCCGACTGCATGTTTAGCAAAGCATTAATTTTGTCCGGATTGGCTTCGATTCCCCTCTTATTCACCATGAATCCGAGGAATTTCCCAGATGCTACCCCGAAAGCACACTTTGATGGGTTGAGTTTCATCCTATATTTTCTCAAAACATCAAATGCTTCTGACAAATGGTGGATATGATCCGCAGCGACCATGCTTTTGACTAGCATGTCATCTACGTATACCTCCATAGTGTTCCCCAATTGTTTCGAGAACATGCGGTTTACCAGCCTCTGATAGGTAGCTCCCGCATTCTTCAAGCCAAATGGCATAGCTCGGTAGCAATAGAGTCCCCTATCTGTGATAAATGAAGTATGCTCTTCATCCGATTCGAACACGGGGATTTGATTGTACCCGGAATATGCATCCATGAAGCTTAGTAACTCGTGTCCTGCTGTGGAATCAACCAGCTGATCGATCCGGGGCAATGGAAAGCTGTCTTTGGGACATGCCTGGTTCAAGTTGGAAAAATCAATGCATACCCTCAATTTCCCATTGTGTTTTGGTACTAAAACAGAATTCGATATCCACTTCGGATATCGGGACTCTCTTATAAAGCAATTTTTCAATAGCTTTGCGACCTCGTCTTTCAAGGCCTCATACTTGTCCGAACTCATGGGCCTTCTCTTTTGCCTGTGCCCAGGACTTCGGGGATCCAGTTGGAGCCTGTGACAGGCCTCCTTAGGATCAATCCCAATCATGTCTCCATGTTTCCATGCGAATACATCGAGGTTTTGAAGTAGGAAGTCCTTCAATTGACTCTTGTATTCTGTTGGCGAGTCCAGTCCGATCTGTAATTCTTTGATTCGATCAAGTGGGTCTACGCCGAAGCATTCCAACTTTTCGGCCGGGGTGGGGCAATTGTCACCTGCCATCCTGGGGTCCATCGTTTGTCCCCGTAGTTGTCCCCTGAATAACCCTCCTATTCGGCTGAAAACACTGCCGGATTTTACGGGAGAAGCCTCCCTGCGTCTAGCTGGGAGTGGGTTTTGTTCCCCATGCGTTTCATGTTCTGGGTCTCTCTCGTAGAAGGGCTCGGATTCCACTTCGGCGTATGCCTGCGGGTCCTGATAATAATAAGATACAGTGGCCGCCTCGGATGGTGAATAATGTGGCTGTGAGTATTGCTGAGGCATCACGGGTTCGTTCACAGCATACCCTCTGGCCATAAAGGCATTCATTGCAGCAGTTTGTTCTATTTGCTGCCTCTGCATCTCCAGTATTTGGGCGCCATACGTGTCATGTCTCGCATCATGCGGCGATTTCGGTGCCGGCGAGGTGGATTAGGTTGTGCCACTTCCTCGTTGGCGTTTTCATGGATTTCTTGAGGAACTTGGTCCTCACTGTGTCGGCCACTTCTTCCCCTACGGGGGTTAACATAGCCGTCACTTTCATTCATGTTTCAGAAGAGTTTCTGGTCTTAGATTGCTTTTCAAGGATAGATAGACCTTTGTCTCGCTGTTTCAAGCCTTTTTCAAGGTTGTTTAGACTTATGTTTCAAGGTTCTTTACCTTTTCCAAGGATGTTTAGACTTATGTTTCAAAGTTCTTTACCTTTTCCAAGGATGTTTAGACTTATGTTTCAAAGTTCCTTACCTTTTTTCAAGGTTATCCAGCTTATCTCTCAAAGCTCCTACCTTTTTCAAGGCCAACCAGCTTATCTTTCAAAGCTCCTACATTTTTCAAGGCCAATCAGCTTATCTTTCAAAGCTCCTACATTTTTCAAGGCCAACCAGCTTATCTTTCAGAGCTCCTACCTTTTTCAAGGCCAACCAACTTATCTTTCAAAGCTCCTACATTTTTCAAGGCCAATCAACTTATTTTTCAAAGCTCCTACCTTTTTCAAGGACCAGCATCTAGGTTGGGCGAAAACGTCACCGACAAGGGACCTGTAATCAAACTGCGATCTGATGGGACAGCACCTTTATCGTTGATGTGATGGCCGCCACAATCCTATAGTAGACATTAATGATTATGACCAACTAAATGGTTAACTTAACCAACGGATGGGAAGAAGCCACGTGTAAAGGCCAAACACGTGTCAGGACAAGTGGTAAATGAATGTAACTATAAATAGAACAAGTAAGTCACTAAGAAAGGGTTAGCAATCTCTCACTCCATTTTCTCTCTTCTACACATTTATATTTCCCGCACCCAATATACATTTTCCCAAAATGAGTACTGACTTAGGCATCGGAGTGCAAACGGGAGCCACCTCGACCCCCTTTGCAAACTGATTGTTTGTCACAGTGCGCAGAAAATCCACGTGTTCAAGAGGGAGGAGCTGAGACGTGTTGGTCCAAGGTCCATCCGGATTTTGTGGTCAACACGTATAAAAGATAAGATTTACTGTTTGACCATTAACAATGAAAAACAATACGTATAAGAAACGAATTCGATATCATTAAATAAATAAATAAAAACTAAAATTGTGAGATTGACAAAGATGCATCAAATTCATGGTATTATAAGTTTTTGCAATATTTATACAACGTAATTATTTTTTGATGAAAATTATAATATAACATTGATCATCTCAATTTTCAATTAAGTAAAGTGGGAGACAATTTACTTATTATTGTAGAAATTTAAGAATCATAAATATTAAATTAAGATATAACAATTAATATCACGTCATAGTTAATTATTTTTTAAAATTTAGACTTAACAGACAAAAAATCATTAATAACTATATAATTTCAAAGCAATATAAATAAATTTGTTAACCGTTAATGTTAAAAAATGTGATCCGAGACTTTCTGGAATAAAAAAGTAAATAATAATTAAATGTAATTATAAATAAAATTATTTTGATAAATAATCAGATATAGAAAAGAAGGTTATTATGTATATGTAACAAAGAACTTAAAAGTATGATTATTTATAACAAAATTTAATATAACTTGATTAAATATTCGATATAAATAAAAATGAAAATTAGACATTAGATTTGTATGACTGAACTAAATTACTTATCCACAAGATTGAGACCAATAAAATATCACAATTATTGTAAAAAATTATATACGTATTAAATGTAACTTTTTATAAAAATACTAATTAATTTAATAGAACACAATACAAATGAGCTCGAATTTTTAGATATACTAAATAACTAAAAAAAATAAGATTATTTATAAATATATATATATATATAAGGTTTATTTAGTATTAGATGCATAATACAACTTCGATATAATTTTGAATTGAAAATTTTACATTGAATTTGTATGACTGAATACAAATACTTATTTTTAAGATTCAAAATATTAAAAGATTAGAATAATTTTCTGAAAAGAGAGGTTTAAACACAAATAACCAAATATAAATAAATAAATAAATAAATAATCTTCATAAAAATATTTAAGTGAAAGTAGCAGTGTGAATACAATAAAAGCTGAGTTTTGGAGTGGGAACACAATAAAAGTTGAGTTTTCCCGTCAAAACTCAGCTGCTTTTATACATTACTAGTGAATTACCCGTGCGATGCACGGGAAGAAACGTATTGATAAAGATAATTCAATGTGAAATTAGATGAATCATTCAGATAAAATAAATACATTTTGCAAATAAGATATATCATCATTTATTGGTTTCATATGATTACAAATTCTGGAATACTTCTTTGTACATAACATTGTTTGTTAATTTTGTTGGTCTTCCATTCTTATCACAAATCAACATCTTTAATCGGAACGATTTGTCGCCTTGAAATCGCAACATAAAGTTGTCCATGTGTAAACACCCGCCATTTAAGAAGTCTCACATGCGAACGTGATTGCCCCTGACTCTTATTGATAATAATGGCATAGGACGTCATCAATGGAAATTGTCTTCTTTGAAATCTAATAGGTTTTCTAGAATCAGAAGGACTCAACGATATCATTGGAATAAAGAACTTGTGTCCTGCATTGATGCTAGAAAGAATTTGACCTTCTAGAACATGGTCGCCAAGTTTTGTAACTATCAACCTTGTTCCATTGCACAACCCTTGTGTATGATCAATATTTCTCAAAAAGAACTTGTATCCTTCACTTATCCGATGCAACGGTCCACCACATGGTGCAATAAAGATATCCCTGTGTCCAAATCATGTATCAAAATCTGCCGACAATAAATTCGGTAATTTCATCGACAATAGGAAAATCATATTGGCTATTACCGGTCGCCCACCAACCAATAAGTATAAGTCTTACATTTGAAATGTTTTCCTCAATCATCTTTTCTCAAACCGACCTAAATTACTTTAACAATTTGTTGTATTTGTCTAGCATATTTTTCAAATAAAAAGCTATACAATCATGCAACATTGAATCGCATGATTTACTCCTATCAAAAGACATTAAAAGACGTAAATTAAATTTCAGACAAAATTATCTGTAAACAATATAAATATAAAAGCAATAAATACATAATACGTACCCCCATGACCCTTTTTCTGCTTTCAACCCCATTCACATTGTCAACAATGTAAAGCGAGCAAATTGTAGAGCTGAACCATCATCAGGCAACAGACTCCCAATTTTATGGCGATTTTGACCGTGTAATCTGAAGACTGAAGGCCCTCCACCATCATTTAGCTCATTATCTAATCCCCCCATAGAAGTGAACGAAAATATCATATTATATGTCTGAATGTTCTCAACGAAATTCTCAATCCCGTCGTCCCTACCATATAACATTTTTTTCAAAATAAGCGGATGATCTTCCATAAGAGGAATCTTCACTTTCTCTTGTATACAATAAAGTAGGGGTGAACAAATAAACTGTAACAAATGGTTTGGTTTGGTTCAGTTCGGTTTGGAGAAATTCTAAACCGCCTTAAACAATTTGGTTTAGGTTTCAATTGTCAAAATTGCGATTTCAAACAAAGGCAAACGTTCAATTAAAAAAATGCAACACACTTTTTATTGTCAACAAATCAAAATTAAGGAATCAAATATTAATTTGTTCAAATTCACAATCATTTGGAAATAATTATTGCTCCTACAATTCATAATCATCATCCAAGACAACAGGTATAAGAAACGAATTCGATAATCATAAAAAAAGAAAAAAAGAAATACTAAAATTATGAGATTGACAATGATCCATCAAATTCATGATATTATAGGTTTTTGCAATAATTATACAATGTAATTGTTTTTTTTATGAAAAATATAATATAACATTGATCATCTCAATTTTCAGTCAAGTAAATTTGGATACAATTTATTTATTATTGTAGAAATTTAAGAATCATAAATATTGAATTAAAATATAACAATTAATATCATGTCATAGTTAATTATTTTTTAAAATTTAGACTTAACAATTATGACAAAAAAATCATTAATAACTATATAATTTCAAAACAATATAAATAAATCTGTTAACCGTTAATGTAAAAAATGTGATATGAGACTTTCTAGAATAAAAAATTATATAATAATTAAATGTAATTGTAAATAAAATTATTTTGATAAATAATCTGATATAAAAAAGAAGGTTATTATGTATATATAACAAAGAACTTAAAAGTATGACTATTTAAAATGAAATTTAATACAACTTGATTAAATATTCGATATAAATGTAAATAAAAATTCGACATTGGATTTGTATGACCGAACAAAATTATTCATCCATAAGATTGAGACCAATAAAATATCACAATTATTATAAAAAAATTATTTACGTATTAAAAGTAACTTTCTATAAAAATACTAATTAATTTAATAGAACGAAATACAAAATGAGCTCGAATTTTTAGATGTATTAAATAACTAAAAAAATAAGATTATTTATAAAAAGTTTTATATGATAATATTTATTTAGTATTAAATGCGTAATACAATTTTGATATAATTTTGAACTGAAAATTTTACATTGAATTTGTAAGAGTGCATACAAATACTTATTTGTAAGATTCAAAACATTAAATGATTAAAATAATTTTATGAAAAGAGAGTTTTAAACACAAATAACCAAATATAAATAAGTGAAAAAAATTCTTTATAAAAATACTTAAATGGAAGTAGCAGTGTGAACACAATAAAAGCTGAATTTTAGAGTGTGAACACAATAAAAACTGAGTTTTCCCGTCAAAACTCAGCTGCTTTTATATATTATATAGATATAGATTATATAGATAGATTGTATTTTATTGAATATTTTATTTTCATACTTGAAAACTCAATTGTTTTTATATATTATTTACATTGAATTTGTAAGAGTGCATACAAATACTTATTTGTAAGATTCAAAACATTAAATGATTAAAATAATTTTATGAAAAGAGAGTTTTAAACACAAATAACCAAATATAAATAAGTGAAAAAAATTCTTTATAAAAATACTTAAATGGAAGTAGCAGTGTGAACACAATAAAAGCTGAATTTTAGAGTGTGAACACAATAAAAACTGAGTTTTCCCGCCAAAACTCAGCTGCTTTTATATATTATATAGATTATATAGATAGATTGTATTTTATTGAATATTTTATTTTCATACTTGAAAACTCAATTGCTTTTATATATTATTATATAGATAGATTGTATTTTATTGAATATTTTATTTTCATACTCTATAGACAGGTAACTAACTTAAAATAATATTATTTTCGGGTCAACAATAATGATTTTCTCAGTTCAATCCATTATCTTCAAGAACAATTTTTTACTAAAATTCACTCGAAGTTCTATGGAATATATTTACTTTTGTGAATTGAAAATTTCAAGTATAAAGGGGAGAATTGATGTCCCAAAAGATAAAAACATAATTCTTGAGATGTATTATATAAGTTGATAAGATATGTGCTTAAAAAATTGTGAAACTTATGAAATATGTGATTGTAATTAATTGATTTTGACTTTAATAAATAATTTCTTTTTAATCAAAATAGACTAACTGTCTGTTTGGCGGCTCCATTAATTTGGAGTTTAAACTCCAATTTAAATTACACAATTTCTCAAATCACTTTTTAATCATATAAATTTTTTCTCTTTAATTTTTAACCACATATTTTACTTCAAAAATACCAAAAAATCTCTTTCTTCCCATTAATCAGCCGCCGAAAAGTCTAAAAATAAAAAGAAGTTACCAATCCTCGTGCAGAAGGTGGTTGAATAGACTTTTGAAGTTAAAAATGATTGACTCCTTATTGCTTATTCTGTTAAAAGTAAAATTAAGCAATTACTACCCACTTTATGGTTTTCCTTCTTATAATTATTTCTCGCCTTTTCTCCACTTTATTAAATTTTGAATTCTTTTGACAATTATCAATTTGCTAACTTTTGTATAATCCCAATATTTTTACTTGTAACATGCGATATTTAAAATAAATATATTAAAAAATTATCAAAAACAACCTTTTCGCACGCTAGACATCGTCATAACTTGACACCAACTACTATTTAAGACCAAGTAAAATATGGTAGCATTACTCAACTAGTTAAACACCTTTAGTGAATGAAAAATAAATAAATAAAAAAAAAACAAATATTAGAGCAATGGTAGAGATTGAGAAACAAAATTAGTAATTCTTGTGTTACTAGACGAGGTGCCTTTATAAATATATTATATTAAATAAAGACGCTTCATATTGATGAAATTAACTAACTCTATTTAGCCACTATTCGTCGTATATTATTTGAAACTCATTATTCTATCGTATTCATATTGAATCACATATTTACATAATAAAAAAATATTCTACACGTAAATTTAAATTTTCTTCTTCCTTTAATAAATATATATTTTCGTAAAAGTCATTATTCAAAATTTATTTTTCCCAAATAATAGGTAACAAGGGGCTTATTTCAATTTTCCAACTCTGTCCTTCAAAGAAATTTTCCTCATTACGTTTTCGCTGGGGGTTTGAAACCAGGCACGAAACTGCTATATCATCCCATTTTCATTCAACTTTGAATGAATATATATACGCACTCGGCACTCCAAATCAATTCCAAACGCATTTTTTGCTCTATCTTTAAACCCAAAATCAGTTTTTCTGCTCCGCCTTTAATGCGTTTCATCTTTCTCTGCTCTGCTCATAAACTACACATAATTTTCCAGCTGATAGAAAAGCTGAAAAGTGAAAACATTTAAGCCTGTAGTTGGCAGGTGATTTCCACATGGCGGAACGGAGTCGAAACGACGCCGGAGAATTTACAGGGATTCCGAGTGGATTGAACCGTATAAGGACTCGGCGAGTTGGGCCCCAGGATAAAGCAGGTTCAGGAGCTGAAGATTTTGATAACTTCAACGAGTCTCCGAGTGGTGCTGGTGGTGGAGTTTCAAGTTCAGGACAGAAACAGAAGAGTTTTAATAAAGGGCATGTAAAAATCGCCAGTTCTAAAGAAGGTCATAATTTATTTGTATTTATGTGCATAATTATTCTAGTTCTACGTATGGATGTCTTGTCAGCCTTTAACTATAGTAATTCTAATTGGATATTTTCTCGAGTATAATCTGTGATTGTAAATATCAGGCTCTTTTTGGTATTTTGGATCTTGAGATGACAATAGATTTCTTTATAGTTTAACAGCTTGAATGATATTATGATAGTTGAGTTTAAATTAAAGTAAGTGATCAATTATGGTGATTTCCCCCTTTTTTGACAAGTAATCTACTAGAACAGGAACGATGTACAAGAACTAACCAGAACAGTAATAATAATAATAATACAATTATACAAGTAGAGGAAGTGAGTAATTTAATTAGAATGGCCTTGCAAAGTAGGACCTTCATGTAGGTCTAGGATGATTCTAAGTAAGTGATCAATTATGGTGATTTCCCCCCTTTTTTGACAAGTAATTTACTAGAACAGGAACGATGTACAAGAACTAACCAGAACAGTAATAATACAAGTAGAGGAAGTGAGTAATTTAATTAGAATGGCCTTGCAAAGTATGACCTTCATGTAGGTCTAGGATGATTATTATTATAACCTAGGTTGCACCGACACTCTGTCGGAAGCCAGCGTGTCGTGTCCTACACCGACACTCTCCGGACGCTCTTCGACACGTGTCGGAGCTACATCATATACATCAAAATGAAAAGGGAAAATGAGTGAAATGCATGCAATTAAAAAAATGATAAATCTAACTTACAAGTTTGTTTTTATTTGATATCCTCATTTTGATTCAATAAATATACAATGTATTGTTTGTAATAAGACTGAAATAATAATAAATTAAAAAATCATTTGCGTATCTCTAACGTGTCGTATCCTAACTTTTTAAAAAAATCACGTGTCGACGTGTCCGTGTCGTGTCGTGTCGTATCCGTGTCGCGTGTCGGTGTTCATGCAACTTAGATTATAACTACTATGCATGTAAACATCTGTGGTGAATCAATTATTGCTGTTTTGATCTTTTGGAGTAGGCTAATTACGTGTCAAGAACAGCCAAAGTATGTCAAACGTAATAGGGGTACAATCCTATCGATAAACCGAATCATGAGACGTGTGAAGTGTAATGCACGAACTTTACAAAGAGAGTATTTTTTCATGTTCTTGTCTCTACCTTCTCGAGTTTCACGCCTGACACAATCACGTCATTGGCACCTCTTCAAAAGAAACAGAAGACAAAACAAGAATGGTGAGGTTGATGAGATTTTTTTCTCTCTCGCATTGAATCCGTGCACTCAACTAGCTCCTGATTCTTGTTGATTGAGGCATTTCGGCAATCCAGTTAAATCAATATATTTCTTCTTTGTGATATTCTCAGTTAATGAGATCTCCATCAATGAAATATCAAAATGTTATCGAGCTTTAAAATCTCGTTTAAGATTTCTAAGCTTTGAAAATGGTTGAAATTTGAAAGATACGATAATAATGTAAAGAGAACATCAATGGGGATCAATTGGGATTGTAACCCCCCCTATCCTCTCTCTCTCTCTCTCTCTCTCTCTGATAAATGCTCTTTGGAAATTTATTTTCAAATGATGCTTGGTGTCCTCATATAGTATTCTCTCAAAGTGTTGTTCGGAACAAAACATTATACGATTTACTGAAATTAATCAGTGGAGCAGCATTCCGCAAAGGAAAGAAGATAGCTCGGTGGTTCACTTCATCCATCCTTAAGGATTCTGATCAAGCTTTTGGTGATTTTCCTCCAAGCACTGAGGTTAGACTTTGTTTTGTTGCATCTTTCGTTGTAGTTTTTTTTTATGGTACTAGTCTAGCTCTTTATCCTTTCTAGCTGACAGTCTAATGTGCAGGAACTCAAGATGCCTGACAAGGACCGTAGAAGAAAATCACCCAAGATGCAGAAGAATTTAACGAGGAAACAGTTTTCACCAGAAATAACATCGTCTAGAGTGCCCAAATGTATTAAAAGTTATTCACATGAATTGGGTCCAAAAGGTGGCATTCAGTCTGTGTATCCTAGGGCTCACAGCTTCAACGATTTGGAGGTATAACTTTTTTTATGTTTTTGGTTTAGATATAATATATATGTTCTTCATAAGGTCTTACATGAAGTTAACGTTGTCCTGTACAATGATCTTGGTGCTTGTGGTTTAAAGAATGAGGCTCTTTAGGGGAAAAAGTAAACTAGGAAACTAGAACTTCTTAAAGCATTTCAACCATCAGAACCACTTGATATTTTCTTGTTTTTATTTATTAAAAATCAAAGTTATCAAGATTTTCACTCATTACTACATTCAGGAACTGCTGAGATCACTTCGTTCGAGATTTGATGCTGGAAAAGAAATTGTGAACTTAGAGCTTGGTTATTTTTCACGTGAAGTGATGAAAATCTTGCAGAAAAATGATACCTTAACCTCAGACAAATTGAGAATGGCAGAGGAACTTTTTGTTCTTGCTCATCGATGTATCGACATGACCTCCTTAGAATTTCGCACCAAATGTGAAGAAATTGTACGTGAGTTAACTGAGAAGAGACAAAAATGCCAAGTGGAATCGCTTAAAGTACTGTTCACACGCATCCTTTTCATATTGACTCGGTGTACAAGGTTGTTGCATTTTGAGAAGGACACTGAGCCTGTAAATGAGAGGTCCCTGGATAAGTTCAGAGAATGTTTGGAAAGGATACCTTCTGTTGAAATGAATTGGAATGTAAATAGAGGGTTAGTAAATTCTGGTATAGGCCATCTCCTGTGCGGGACGGGTGATTCCAAGCAAAAGTTGAAGGAAAAAGACCAAACCCGTATTCCTTCTTGGGCAACTGAGAGAAGGTCTGAGGTGTCCGTTGATAAGGAAAAGTTTGGAATGAATTTCACAGAAGTCAAGCAAAAAACACCTCCAAATTTGCCGCGCCATCTTCTTTCAGATGTTGAACAATTCCACAAAATTGATGTCAAGTCTCACATGGAAATGATAAACATGGAGCAAGACAGCTGTTCGGATGATTCTAACTTAGTAATATGTCGGATATGTGAGGAATTAGTTCCAGCTATTCATTTGGAGCCTCATTCCTATATATGTGCTTGTGCAGATAAATGTGTTTCACAAAATTTGGATGTAGATGCACGTCTACTGAAGCTTGCTGAGTTACTAGAACATCTTTTAGAGTCTCGCAATTCAAGAAATTACGAGACTAATGATACCCCTAATAGTTTGAGGGCACGGACTACAGATGCCGCAGTCACATCTGAAGGTCATTCGCCAAAATGCAGTGAGTGGCGAAGTAAAGGGATGTTGGAGGATCTTCATGAGATGGACACTGCCTGCATTGAAGATTCTCATCTTGGCTTAATTAATTTGAAAGGTCACTTGGCCACAAAGCTAAATCAATGTGGCCCACCATCCTCTAATGGAAGCATGACACCAGCATCATCCGCAAATAGTCCTCAAGCTGGAAATTTTGACTTCTTTTGGTTAGATAATAATAATCAGTCAGAGCAAGAAGACAAGCAGCAGGTTTGTTTTCCTTGACAAATTTATGATTCATCAGTGGAAGCATGATTTGTATACCTGCTTCCACAGTTCTTAGAATAATTAATGTTTACTTTCAGTGATCTACTGTAGTTGGTTTACAGGCTATAAATGATACACCAGACAGAAAGACAATGCAGCATTAACTGCCATTATGTACCCAAAGAACACCATAAAACAAAGATTTAGCACTTGTCCAATAGAGAGGCGAAAATATGAATTGCAATTTGGCCCAAAATGATGTACGTAGCAATTTAAGACTAAATCTCATGCTGTCCGCTAATTTACCTCTGACCACCAATAAAGGAAACACTGTACTTTTTTTTTTCTTTTTTTTCTTCCTTTTCACGCGCATCAGTGTAGTTTGGTAAAGAATTTATATCTTTCTACTTGATATAAGTAGTCAGGAAGTTATATTTCTGATCTCTATCTGTAATTTAGGAAAAAGTAGGGGAAGAAATAAAAGCTATAATGGATTAATGATCCAGGAGGTATCATGATCCCAGGATAAGTAATCCCTCCTTCGCCAACTGGAGGATGAGGCAATAAATCCTACCTAAGCTCTCAAGGCTACAACCCCCAGGAAAATGAAAAACTGAATTAGCTTGGATAACTATCCGAGATTGACCTTAGCTGTCCTCATCCTCAGCAAAAAGGATGTTTGCTTCCATGCTCTAGAAAAAGGTTGTCCTTGAGCGGCTGCACTCTTATGAACTCCTATGGTGTTTTTGCTTTACTGGTGACTCTTGTAAGGTTCAATTCAAGACTTTCTGAACCTGGTATGACATCATACTGTTTGCTAATTAAGAAGTCAATATGACATGAAAGCAATACTGTGATTGGTGTTTGCTCAACTAAAAAAAAAAAAAGCTTATTTTTCGTAATTGTGCCTTTTAGAGATTTTGTTTTCTTGGGGGGTATATCTTTTGCTTGATTCTAATTTACTGGCAAGGTGGGATCATTCAATTCCTTTGTGTATTTTAGCACATTCCCATGCGTTCAGTTTTAGAGTATGGACCTTTTGCTTTATCTTATATTATGGTCATCAATCGATCCTATTATGTATTCTAATCACACAGAATTCCAAACCCATTTATGTGATCCATCCGGTTTTAGATATAACACTTCAAGTTTTCTTTTATCAGATGGTTGATCTGGCTGACATTGCACACTGTGTGGCTGGAACTGATCTTTCAGAAGAAGGCTCCAAGTTTTTGCTTGCATGCTTGCAAGATCTGCAGGATATTTTGCAACACAGCAAACACAAAGCTCTCATTGTGGATACCTTTGGTATCCGGATAGAGAATCTTCTGAGGTAGTATATATATATATAAGTGCAAGAAAGAGAATAAGATATTCTATGTAGATGTCGTATTGAAATAGTCAACATTTCTTACACGCAGAGAGAAGTATGTACTTGCTTGTGATCTAGTGGATATAACTAATGATACCGGACATCCAGAAACCTTCAAACCGTGGCCGGACAGTGCATCTCAGAGTAGCACAACATCAACTCCTTCACATCCCTCACATAAAGATCGAATCAGCATTGATGATTTTGATATAATTAAGCCAGTAAGCAGTGGAGCTTATGGAAAAGTATTCTTGGCCCGAAAACGAACAACAGGGGATTTCTTCGCAATAAAGGTACTTGTTGTTTAAAAGATGGTGTTTTGTAGTTACTTTGATATGGCTTAATGACTCTGTTTGATTGATTTAGGAACATGTGGTTTTTATACGATGCTATTCATATTGTCGCTAGTGAAATGAATGCAGACTTGCTTTGTGTTAGCCCAAGAGTAAACTAACCAAGAGGGGGATGAATTGGTTTATAAAACTTTTTCGATAAATAATATCAAACTTAAAAATCAATGGGTATAAGTATGAGCACTTAATGTTGCAAGTAACTAAACTATCAATGCAGTGTGCTATATATGTGTAAACTTAATTGATAAAGCAAGTATAACACTTAGATATAGTGTTGCACAATATAAATTGATAGAGTAAGTGCAATGTAAGTAAAAGGGATAAGAGAATGCAAACGCAATTTAAGGAGGTTCAATCAACCAACGTGATCTACGTCCCCCGTTACCGAGCTCTCCGTCACGAGCAATGCCAAATCCACTATATTGGTTACTTACAACAAGGAGTACCAAATCCTTAAGTGACTTATAACAAGGAGTACTTATCCTTAGGTGACTTACAACAAGGAGCTCGTAGCCTTAACCAACAATCGAGTTTTCACAAGGCTCTCGAAATCACAAGATATAATGAATTGAATTTATAATTGAAATAACTCTATTGACAAATGATATACTCAAATTAAGTACCGAGAGAGTTAGGCTAATACTTCAATAGATAGCAATGAATTAAGCTCGAGTGTTAGAGAAAAACTTTGATGCAAATGATAATAAAAAATTCAATGCAATCAAACAAAGTTTTTCAAATAATCTCTTGTTAAAATATTGAATCAAATTAAGTACCAAGAGATGCCACACTTGAATAATTAACAATAAGTTAAGCTCAAAGTGTTTAGGCAATGGAACTTTGATGAATCAAATGATAATGAAAAATGTAGCACAAATAATCAAAGTACCTTAATTGGAATTTCTCTCTTTTAAAAGATTAAAACAAGTTTAGAACAAAGAGAGACTTACACTTCAATTCCAATATAGTGTGAAGATGTTGAAGAAGTTTAAACAATATAAAACCAAGAATCTTCACAAAACTTTGATGAATTTGATAAAACAAAGTTTAGATCAATCAAAGTTTTATAATAATAATAGATGAATATAAATCAAGTAAGAACAATGAATTTTCACAAGAAAGTTTCTATAAAATCTTTTCTATGTTAAAAATGAATGTAAATGAGATGGCTATTTATAGATCAAGATATTCAAATTCAGCAACTTTCGGTTGACCATTTCTGGAGTTTCGGTCGACCGAAACATGCATATAGCCGTTATACATTTTCAACCGTTGAACTTTCGGTTCACCGAAAATTGACTTTTGAAAAACATGAAAATGTACGATTTTTAGGTTTCTAACTTGTTTTTCAAAGTAGTTTAGCATAGTATAATCATGATTTAAGATCAAATAACATATGGAAAACAATATTGACTTAGATAAAAATATTTTATGCAAGTGATGAATTTTTAAGTAAGTTTCTTGATGCATAAAAATCATTTTCGAGCTCGTTGAATTTCATCGCTAAAGATTGAGAGTGTTATACATTTACATAGGTTAAATCAACTCTTGAACTTGAACTCTAATCTTGTATGTTTGAATTCTTGATCTTCATGTCATGCTTTTCAACTTCAATTTTGATCTTTGAATATCTTCAATTCTTTCATGATCTTCTTTGCGTCTCATGTGCTTGATCACATAGTTTTGATTTATATTTTTGAGAGACGATTTGAACATAGAGTGCTTTGAATATTTATCATTACATGAAACACTTGAAGCACACTTGTTAATAACACAATTTATTCTTGTTTGTTATGATCAAAACAATAAGGTTAAGTTAACCATAAGTCAACACTTTGTTGTAATACGCTTCCCCTGAACAGGCACCAAACTAAATCTTTTGGTGGAAAATGTAGTTTAGTTTTTGTCCAGTTGTCTTAAATTTGCTCGTTCAATAGTACGAGCAAGATCAGTGAAATTATGAATGCAATAGCCTAATAGCTTATACTGGAGGGGAAAAAGCTCTGAGTATTTCCTTTAAATTAAGAAAATACCAGTAGGCATGGTTTGCTTGTGTTGTAATATCATAGCCTCTGTTTGGCAAACCATAAAAAATCATGTTTTTGAATAACACAATTCCCTAAATCACTTTTCAACCACACACATTTTCTCTCTCCACTTTTCAACCATATATCTCACCTCGAAAACATAAAAAAAACATGTTTTTAAATACAAAACTCTTAACAAACAGAACCATAGTCTTCATATTCCAAGGTTACTGTGAAGTGGAAGAGCTTGTACACATAATAACATATCAGCAGTAACCCCAGAGGCTTTTGGTTCTGTTTCCTAAAAGTTAAAAACACCATATCAGCATAAATGGTTCATGCTTGTATGGTAGTTTTCTGAGCTTTGATTTTTTGAGCTTATATGGAGGAATTCTTTGTTAAAATGGTACGCCTAGTTCAGACACCTATAAGGAGGCTCTAATTCATCCCCCTATGGAAAGTAGTTCATCATTGACTACACATATATAAAGTCTAGGCAAAATATGTTTAACTGCACTCACTTTATCACTCTGTTGTATTTAAGTTATGTAGGGGAAAAAGTTGTCCCTTGGATCCTGCATTATTTAAAATTCAAACAATTAGTATTTTTGAAAAAATCCATTATTATACTGGCAGTGATAGTATGTTTTCACTTATTGATACTTCACATAGAGTGTTATCCATTTTTTTCCATTGATACCCTAGACACCTAGTTTTATGCAAAATTGGTTTCAATATAATTTATTCTGTTCTTAATGCAGGTACTCAAGAAATTGGATATGTTATGGAAGAATGATATTGATCGCATTTTGGCCGAGAGGAATATATTGATCACAGTACGAAATCCTTTTGTGGTAATGTCCAATTCTCTATTTAATTTAATTGCACTTAAACTAGCATTCTTGGGAGAGAGTGCAATTTTTCAGTCATATTTGTCTCCAACACGAGGACATTATCTCTCAGCGTCTACTTAATTTTCTGTTGAATTAGCATATTAGAAAATTGATCGTTGATGAACAACTTAATTTTTATGAAGCTAGAATATATAGACGGTCTGAAATGCTTGGGTATTGTTTAACATAACGGAAATCTTTCTTGCTGCAGGTTCGATTCTTTTATTCATTTACCAGTAGAGACAACCTCTATTTGGTCATGGAATATCTCAATGGTGGAGATTTATACTCTCTGCTCCAAAAAGTTGGCTGCCTCGAAGAATCTATTGCTCGTTCCTACATTTCAGAACTGGTATGCTTCGAAAACAATATCGTAAATATGTTCTGCACTTCTGAACACCTTTTAAGGCAGAGTTTGGCTCATTTCAGGTCCTTGCATTGGAATATCTTCATTCTCTTGGAATAGTGCATCGAGATTTGAAACCAGACAACATACTAATTGCACAAGATGGGCATATCAAGGTATTATATTTATTCCCTATACGGACAAGAGATGTTTAACAGAATAATGGGTTTTCCTATTAAGTGTCCGTTTGGTCTAGGAGAGATCTACCAATTTTTTCCTCAAATTCATTTTCAACAACACATTTCTATGAGACCACCACTTTACATACTTTTCAACATTTTTTCTGAAAAATTGTTTCTCGGACTCTCTATTTTTAAGAAGTACCCGTGTCGGACACATGGATATGGGATATAGGTATATGATCCTTGTTCGACCATTTAAACCAAAAGATGATACTATATATCATTTAAATCAAAAGAGAATCCTTTATATATCCAAGAAATGTATCTATAATTATCAATACATAAATTTCTAAATTAATTTGAAGTTTATAAGACGTATTCATACACCCATGTCGAAATTTTTTGTCCCATGTCTCCGTATCCTAGATTTTGGTACAAAAAGGTCCGACACTTAGATATGTAGCGTACCTGAGTCCGAGCAACATATTTAACCACGCATTCAAAAATTTCTCCAATTTATTCTACACCAAAGTGGCACTAAGGCTGTGGACAAGTGCACAAGGCCTTTACGCAACATCTATGTGAAGTTTTTCTGACCTCAAATTGTTGAACTCTGAATGATTCTTCCAGCTTACAGACTTTGGATTGTCAAAAATTGGACTCATGAACTGTACCAGTGATTTATCTGGAACAGAGACCGAGAAATTTGATGTTGTAGATGGGCCTGATCAGCCCAATGATGATTCAGAAGATAATCACAGGTCAGCTGTTGGGACCCCAGATTATTTGGCACCTGAAATTCTTCTTGGAGCAGAGCATGGTCAGGCAACTATATGCTTTTTTATTTTTATTTTTTGGCAATGGTTGCCATTCTCTTTTGTCCCTGCCCCCTCACCCCCACAAAAAGCTCTACCACAAACACACAGAACAAAGGGGTCCAAAAAAAAAAAAAAAAAGAAACTCCTGATATTACCTCTTGGGTGCACTTGCAGGTTGTGCTGCAGATTGGTGGTCTGTTGGAATTATCCTATTCGAGTTAATTACTGGAATTCCACCATTCACTTCTGAGAATCCAGAGGTACTTGTTACAATTTTAATCATGTAAAGATACTTAATTTTCTAAAATGAACTTCTGCAGTTTACATGTTCTGTGTAGTGGTGAGTGGTGTCCCATTGTATAAGGCCTTTTTTGAGTTTTTGTTCCTTAGCGGTCAGGAGTGGGAGGGGTAGGAGCTGGAGCCATATCATCAATTCTAACATTTTTTCATGCTCAGAATCTCCTTTATAGTATTGACACTTATTTATAGATGAAAGAGTGTATAAATATATATATTTTAATTGGCAAGGTCTGTCTAATTGTTGGTCCAAGGACATCAGTCACCACCAGTCCTATGCTTGAGCCTGATTGAGGAATACAATATGTATCTTATATGCATTCATCTTTCTAATTTGACCGAAGCATGGCAACGGGGCCAATAAAGAATGTGAATTATTGTAGAGCTTCAGTAAGATAATTGAGGAGCCATAGTTGATGCATCTTGCCGTGGAGAAATGTGTGGACTGAGGATGGTGAAGAAAGCAAAGAATGGCTGTAAGAGAATAAACAAACTTTCAAGAGTCAAAATACATATGAAATTAGTCATAAGTTTGGTAATTGATCCTAATCTTTTGGTAAACTGTATTATGAAATTTGTAGAATGGACAAGATTCACATGCCCAGGCCACAAATTAGGTACCTTGGTTCTTTGCATGTAATTCGGTTGAAAGAACTATTTAGTTTTATTTAGATATGGCAAGAACGAAATGAAACTCATATATGAATTGAAATCGGATAATTTGACTATTCAAAGTACCAGAATTCCCTTCTTTAGTTATATTTATTGGTTGAATAAGACAGAAAAGGCGTTCCTAATATGACATTTTGAATAAGATTTTTAATTAAAACAAATTCTGTTTTCAAATAGACATCATCGATACAAATATAAACATGTGAAAGTTTATATTTGATTTCTAACTTAGAGCCTTGATCAGCCTTAATGATAGTTTTGCCTTTTCGGAAAATCTTGAAGAAATAAGTCATTCTTTGATGCAATTAAAATCTACACCACTATCAACAAGAGCAATAGCTTTTAGCAGAAGATCTTTACAAATAACCATATCAATAATAATATACCATTTTTGATATGTAATAATTATTATTTTAATGGATTCCTTTAGAGTTTCAATTAAGTCTTGATCAGAATGATCATTTTCTTCCTCAAAATCAATATTTTTAAAGGAATTCTTTTCTTCTTTGATAATATTAAGTTCATTTTCAATAACTTGAATTTTCATTTTTAGTTCCTTAATTTCTGTTCGTATTCCATCAATAGAAGGTCATTTAGCTTTCTATTCATATTGCCTAATAACATTATCAAGAATGTTTTTTAAGGCTATATGAGGTTTCATTATTCAGGATTTTTCTTTTCAAGTTTATCAAAAGTTATCAGCAAATTGACTGGTTTGGAGTGTAATGTGCTTTGTAAATCTGATAATTTATTTTTAGAATTACTTGATCGAATTGATGATGTTTCTTTAAAAAGAAAATTATTGGTCATTTTGTTGATAACTTGAAAAATAATGACACTGAAAGTAGTCATAAAGATAATAAGAAGTTTAATAAACTTGATAAGGAAATCCTGAATAATGAAACCTCATATAACCTAAAAAATTTCTTGATAATTAATAGGCAATATGAACAGAAACCTAAAAGACTTTCTATAGATGAAATAAGAAAAAAGGAACTGTATTATGAAATTTGTAGAATGGATGTGTAGCCATGCTAGAATAACAGAATATGTAATGGATATGTAGCCACGTGAAAGTCATAAGCTTGGTCCTTGATCCTAATGTTTTGGTGAAACTGTATTATGAAATTTGTAGAATGAACAAGATTTACATGCCTAGGCCACAAAGTTTATATGGATATTTTTATTTCTCAGATCTACAACTTGGATATTCTATACTAACTATGCTGCTTCTGAATTCTCTATAGATTTTCTTTATTCATCTTTAATACTTAAGACTTACACATTCACACGTTCCTTCCAACAGAGATGGTGGTAGCATGTATTTGTTGAAATTAACTGAGCTTAAACTGTTCTCCTGGTTTCTTAAATTTTGATTTCTTCATGGGAATGGAAACAACATTTGAAGCAGTCTTTAGCCCTTGAGATGCAGCTACTGACTGCCTCTGAAGGGGCATGTAGCTGAGAATGTGGAATGAGCCTGGTTGCCTTTTTGTTGCACAATTTGCTTCACTTTTTCGAAGGACAAAAGATGAATTTTAGGCAAAAAATAAACATGTTATGGATGTGTTGCTGCTAGAATAACAGAATAAGTAATGAGGATATACATAACATATATACTGCCAAGCAGAGATGGCAAAAATTGAGTTGATTGGATTCTTGCCGTTCAATTTTGAACTTTTAGCATCTCAACAGTCAGTCAGCATTTTATACAATCCTCAATTATTTACTAGATTCTCTGTTTAACTGTTCATCAAATATGAGAAGTCTCGGTGTAATTACCATCTTTGTGGGAAAATGCTGGCTTCTGTGTGCATCTCTGTTTCACATTACACTGCTACTTAACTCGAAAATCCATCATTCAATGTATTCTCTTGGCATGAGCTTATTACAATACTGAACTATCAATTTTATGTATTTTAATAATAGAATTATTCAAGAAACTGATTTTGAATCATAGTGCCCTACAATGGTGGAGCCACGACTGGACTAAAATAATTTAAGCTGGGCTAATAATTTTTATAAGGAAAATTAAAATGGGCTGCCTGGCTAAAGCCCATACCAGCCTCTCT
Source organism: Ligustrum vulgare (assembly GCA_963555705.1). Taxonomy (NCBI): domain Eukaryota; kingdom Viridiplantae; phylum Streptophyta; class Magnoliopsida; order Lamiales; family Oleaceae; genus Ligustrum; species Ligustrum vulgare. Next base: position 11,520,753 of record OY743177.1, read on the forward strand.
TAAATCAGTCCCCGGTGCCCTGGATAGGCTGGATTTTCCTCAATTGAAGAATTTAAATAATCTCTTCCTATCATACCTTTTTTCAACTTCAACTAGTAATGCAATAGTTTCCTGTTTCACTCGTCTTTCTATGATCTGTGATGAAATTACATCATTCATCCATTGGAGTGCGAAATTCTATTCTCCTAACATTTCACCATCTTCTTGACATGACAGATAATCTTTGACAACATTCTTAACAGAAAAATCCCCTGGCCATCTATTCCCAATGAGATGTCTTACGAGGCCCAAGATTTGATTGACAGGTTGGTTAATGCTTTTGGAGTAATCAATAGATATAAACAACAAAATTTGTCAGTAGAGAGTTCATTTGGCTTCAATTTAATTGAATGTAATCATTAGCATTTTCAAAACAGAGAATTAAAACATCTACTGACTGTTTAATAATGGTTGCTGGACCTGTAGCCAGTGAAGAAATTGGTCTGTTCAATAAAGAAGCACTGTAGAAAATTATACAGTTTACATGATTTAATAGAACTAGACAAAATCTGTATGTACATTTTGCATTAGCTCATGATGCTTCTTCATATTGGCATGAGCTAGGCCGTTTGATTTCAATGTTAATCACCTCTGCTAACCAACTACAGTGCGCTTATCTCTGTTTTTTCTTTCTTTCCTTCCTTTTTTGTGGACATCAACTGGTTGATATCATTAGTATGTGACCAACTCTCAGGTTTCTTGTTCATGATCCTAATCAACGTCTAGGAGCGAAGGGAGCATCCGAGGTGCCATGTTTCTACTATCTATGCTTTATGGCCCCTCGTAAAGATGGACAATTATTCACACATTTTATTATATGGAAGATGAACGGTTAAAAGAAAACCGACTTATCTCATTTCCTCATTTCTCCCAGGTTAAATCACACCCCTTTTTCACAGGAGTGGACTGGGATAATCTTGCCTTGCAGAAGGTAGGGATGCAAGCCTTCACCTTTCCCTATATAAATGCTATTTTATGTGGCAGTCTTTGCAGCATACATATGCCTGATGTAAATTCACTGGTTCTTTGCTCAATCTACATGCCTTCACAGTGGTAGGGAGCCAAATCCCCCTCATTCTCCCTCTCTTCAAATGCAAGTAAAGTTGCAGTTAATGATGTTAATATTGTTGGAGCTGTAATCATGGTTGGTGGTGGTGGTATATGAGGCACGTGTTTAGCATAATAAATGTTAAATCAAGTTTAAATGGATATTGATCTCAAGGCTGTATTGCAGGCCCAGGAGAAGGTTTTTGTGTGTGTGTGTAGGGGTGGGGTGGGGGATGGGTTCCCTGCTTTTCAGCCCAAGACTACCTCGATATCTAAAGTGGGGAGAAAAATTATATTTGAGCCTATTCAATAATGCGGGTTTTGGATGAATTTTGTGTTTTGGAGATAATGCATCGTTGAAAAGTAGTTGGAAAGTGTGAAAAGTGATGGGTCCATAGAAATGTGTGGTTGAAAATGAATTTAGAGAAAAAGTGAAAAAAACTTTTGGGACCAAACGGGCTCTTAGTCAAGTCTAAGCCCCTGTTCTCTTTACTGTTTTGAGGTCTTTTTCTGTTTTTATTTTCGAAAACGTTAAAAACGCGTTCTCTTTACCATTTTCGAAAACGCATTTTGGAAAACAAAAAAAAAATTTGTACACAAAACGGAAAACGCCCGAAACATCGTTTTGGGCGTTTTGTGTGTATTTCGACAAAAAATGTCCAAAACGCGGAAAACGCGTTTTGAGAAATTATTATTATTATTTTTTTAATTATAGAATTATCTTAACTTAGAACTAAGCTTAATATAAAATTTTTATTTTTTATTATTTTTTTTAGAATTATCTTAGCTTGGAACTAAGCCTAAATAAAGATTTTTTTTTTTTATTTTAGAATTATCCTAACTTGGAACTTAGTTTAAATAAAGTTTTATTCAATTCAATATCAACATTACAAAAAAAAAATTAAATGAGAATTCTTGTTGTTATATTTCAAAAAATGTAATGATAAATGGACCCTGGTGGTTTTGAAAGAACTTGCATTTTCTGGATTTTAATAGAAGTAGAGCTTTCTCAAGTCCCGAACCTGACCAAGCTGTGTTAATATAGACTCTTAATGCTCACATTAGTGTGTTGCATGTAACCATATTTTTAGTGTATTGTGAAAGGAAATTTGAGTTAGAGTTAGTAGTATTCTGCAAGCAAATTAATTAAAAATAGTTTAAATAGTGTTTTGCAAAATTTCAAACAGAACGTGTTTTTCAGCTTTTCATTTTCAAAAACAGTTTTCAGAAATGACAAACCAAACGCGTTTTCAGCAAATTTGAAAACAAAAATGAAAACACAAAATACAAAACATTTTCGAAAATGAAAATACAAAATAAAATACAAACAGAACGCCACCTAATATTTTTAGCCCACTCAAATTTGAAATTTCACCCCCCTGGCTGCCTGTGATTGCAGCAATCAAATTATCTTACCATGATGGCTTTTAGTTGATCCAGAATTAACTTGGAAGGAGCCAAAAAAAGAACAACAAAATATTTTATCTTTTTCATTTTTCTCTTTTTTGGGGCTTTCAGTTGTTCTTAAATAGATGTATCACGTTCTGAAAGCCTTTTTGTCGTCGTTGTTGTAATAATAATCTTAGGGTTGCAAATCCAAGTAAAAAAAACTCCATCCTTCTTTTTTTTATTTTTATTTTTATTTTTTATGTGATCTAATTTTTAAACCTCTATGTATTTACATGTCCCATCCACTCACACAACACATCATCTAGTTAGTCTTTCCTGGGAATACCTAAACTGCAAAATAATTGCTAGTGACAGAACCTCCTGGCGCACTCTTTCAGGCATTAATAAGTCAATGTGATGCCTCTTTCCACTTAGGTGCCATCACAGCCATACTTAGAAACGTTTTTTATGAGAGTTATTACTGACCTTTATTAAACCAAACCATAAATAATTATTACATGTTTTAGTATTCTCTCCAGTGTTGCAAATAAACTTTCTGATTCATCTGTGTGTGTGTGTGTGTGTGTGTGTGTGTGTGTGTGTGTGTGTGTGTGTGTGTGTGTTTGAAGGATGATTAGCTTTGTAATTGGCTTTTCATAATGTTGCTAGCTCTCTGTTAATATAAAGATTCAAAAACACTGCTTTTGAATATCCACTTATTCTTTCTGCAAGCATACTGTATGAATTGTTGGTGCAGTGTTTTTCTTTTTCATTACGATTATCTTTTCCTTTAAATTGACTTTCCAATTAAATGTTTCCCATAGGCTGCCTTTGTTCCACAACCTGACAGTGCAGATGACACGAGTTACTTTGTATCTCGTTATAACTCCGTTGGAATACAAGATGATGAGGGTTCTGCTTCTGACAGTTCTGATTTGCAATCATATTCTGGACTTGAGGTTAATGCTCTTGTTTATCAATTGAACTTTCAGCCCCCAGATTTTGTAGGAGTAAGAATTATGACTTAAAATGTTGAGCTGCATTGAATTTTTTTTTCAAGGCCTCAATATTAAAGAGTTATAGAAAAATCAAATGAAAGAGTTTTAAAAGAATTATCTTTGGCGTGATATTTCAGATGGACATATTGAAGAGTTTTTAACTTTTGGAGAACTTTATTCCGTTCTGATATGTCATAGGATTTCGTGTATGAATATAACGATCTTGATAGTAAATCGTGGCGTAACTTTTTGAGACAGTCCTCAGAGTCACATGAGTATTTTCAGATGTTACAGGATTTGTGTGAATGAGAAATGCTACATATACATGGACTTTAACAAGAAGGTTGACATCATGCATGCATGACATAATCTTATCATTTCAAACATCACATCAACTCCTAAATCAACACATACAAAATTGCCACCTCATTTTTTGTCAACCTCTTTGTCAATGTTCTAGTGCAAATAGCATTAATCTTGTGTGAACATGTAGCTCTTAACTTTTAGGGAATTTTTTTGTAAAGGATTTTTTTAAGGTCAAAATGACTTTTTTTTTTGGTGTGTGTTTCTGATAAAATTGCCTTCTTAATTAAAAAGTCAGAAAAATGTCCATTTTACCCTATAAAAATACCATAAGGTCAAAGCGGTTCATTCTTCTATATGACCACTCAATCTTTGGTCAAATTCACAGGTTCTAATGTGAAATCCATTTTTGTTATTTCAATCAGAAGTTGGTGGATGAATGTGGTGGTCTTGCTGATTTTGATTCTTCTCCTCTTGATCTTTCATTGATGAACTTTTCTTTTAAGGTAAGTCGTAGCGCTACCTTTTCACTTCAGATTACTTGTCTTTCTTCTAACGCTGTCAGCGTTTGGATATTAGAGCCGTGTTTGAAATTGTGAAGTCAGACCTACTATCTCTTTATTTCTTGCTGTGTACATGTTCATAGAGAGTACTCAAATAGGTTTTATTGCAGAATTTGTCACAGCTGGCATCCATCAACAAGGATGTGCTCATGCAAAGTGGGAAGGATTCATCCTCTCCTTGTAAAGGTTCACACCCTTAGGCTTCTTTTGATTCTTTATTCTCCATTTTGTTTTTAACTATAAGTTGGGGAGGGACCGTCTAGATGCTAGAACGGCTCAAAAATGTAGAATGTTGTGACGCGTGAGTTCTCTTTCATCCAATTCCATCCAGTGTCATTCAGTTTAATGTACCAAACATGTACAAGCATTGATGTTTCATTTAATAATGAATTCTTGGACTTCTGGTATTTATGGAACTGACATCATTCAATATACATTGGAAAAATAGGTAGACAATTTACAGATGGCAGGAACTTTGATGCAGCACTGAAGAAATCTATATGCAACCTGGGAGGCACATATTTGCAGCACGAAGTATAAGAGGGTGTGCAGTGGATGATACTACAAGTTTAACTTGGACGTAGTTCGCTTTTGGGTATATGTTCGTTCCTCATAGTAAAGGAAACAAAAAATAAATCTTGAACGCGTTTGATAAGCAAAGGCGTGCAAAGGGAATGAGAAGATGAATGGTCGGGGAATAGAAATATACATATATGGAAACTTATCGATGCCATCGATTAGATTTCTCGATGCACATATATTGTGTAGAAATATGCGCGTCTAAGTTGATCAGCAATAAACTTGAGGCAATATTTCAAGTGCTTTGCAAGTTGTTCTTGGTGAACATAAAGTTGGAATGGGATCTTCTGTGCTAGAAGAAGACTTGGCATATTTACATGATTGCATCGTTTTGAAAAGTTAAACCTAAAATATTCGTATTTATCAATGAACAATTGAGAATGGAAAATTGGAGAGAAAATGGGAAATTTGTTTAAAGATTTCGGTTTGGGTCTCTATAGTAGAGAAATATGTGAGAGATTGGACCTACAAACTTAAAGGTTCAAATTCAATGCACACATTGTCGTTGGTTGGAGTTGGACCATGATCCAATGGCTCGAGCTCGTTTAACTCTTTGCAGAAAAAAAATAAAATGAATATTTTAATTTCTGTCTCTTTGTAATGTTAACTAATGTCAACAAAAATAATTTTCTTTTAATGTTGTTGTCACGTAGCTAAATTTAAGACAGAGATCGCTCAAAAATCGATGATTACTTATACCTATTACCTCGACTCGACACAACAATAGAGATCCTGATGTGTTCTGGACCCTCGACAATCGGAGTCATAGCAGGCTTGACGGAAAAAGTTAAATATTCAAGCCAAATAAAAGTGCAATCCAGTCAACCATATCGGAATTAGATGCATAATATGCGTTTTTCAAGTAGAAATGGGCCACTAAGCAAAACTTATTGGCTTTAGCCCTTAAGCCGACTGATTTTATGGCCAAATTTCATCATTTGGGACTTCAAAACAGCAAGTCAATTATGCAGACGGAAATTAGGGGTTTTGCGTATTTTTAGGTTAGATTTTGTTTTTAATTATTTGTTTGCCTATTTTAGAATTTTAGTCTAATTAGAATTCTATTTTGAGTCAATTAGCGGCTAGGTTATTTTACTTATTTATATTCCTTTCCATTCATTGTAATTCAGACTTGAGACTTGATTTTGATATAAACAGTTTTGATTGAGGATTCAATAAAAGATATAGGTGGATTCCTATGTTTTCGAACTTATCAAGAATATTTCTTGTGGCGTTCAAATACCGAACTTATCAAATATTTCTTGAGAATATTTGTGGCGTTCAAATCAGAGACTAATTAAGGAGATTGGGTAAATACTTGTGGCGTTTCGAAAGTCGTGGTTCTTTATTCCGCATCGTCGAGCCATCGCGTCGTGAATATCGGGTCATGATTCATCCGTCCAACCACAACCTGAGTTCGGAACTTTCCGACGTTTCTTCTGCGCTTCGAACCTCATCATCTGATATCAGAGCTGGACTCTGAATTCAGGTTCTTGCGTTTTTCTATCCAGTTTGATTTTTATGTTTATCATCGAGTCCCATAAAAATCATCAATATCTTGTTAAGTGTTTTGTTTTCAATTTTTTTAGTTTTCTTGTTCTTCGCGTCAGTAAAATTTTTCAGTTTTTGATCCATATAAAAATCCAACAAAAATTCAAAAGTGTTTATTTTATTCGATTCTTATCCAAATCCTGTTCCGTTTGTTTTGTTGCGTTCGTGTTGAATTTTCGGATTTATTAAAAAAAATTATTTTTTTATTTTTTATTTAATTTCGAAAATTCATTATTCAAAAAAAAAAGAGTTATTCCAAATTCAAGAACCACTTTCTTGAGTTTCTTTAAAATTCTTGATATTCATTTCCTTCCAAATCAATAAAAGTCGTTCTTGCTATTTGATGTCTAAATTCTCTTCATTCTTGATTTTTTTTTTTTAACATCACATAAGGAATGAATTATGATCCGAGCTTTTTATTCCAAATTAGATGTTATGTGGATCATAAGGGGTGCAGTTTGGCGATTGATGGAAAGTGTTTTACTAATTTCGTTAGTAGCACCGTGATTGAAAATTTATGATTGCCCCTAGAACCACACTATAAACCTTATAGGATGACGTGGATGAGGGAGTTTGAGAATTTCAAAGTAACCAAACAAGTTCTAGTACCTATCACCTTGGGAAGGTATAGTGAGGATGTATGGTGTGATATAGTACCATTAAAATCTTATCATATTTTATTGGAAAAACCATGGAGACGTAGGAGGGAGGCTGTTTATGATAAGAGTATGCACATATACAAATTCCTTAAGAAAGGGAAAACATGCGTACTATATGGGTTGACATTAGAGGATGCACTAGAAGATTCACGAATGGTAAGGAAGGAGAGTGAAAGGTGGTGTAATAGGAGGCGTCGTGGGGGTAAAGACATTGAAAAGAAGGAGGGGGAGTTTAAATTAAAAATGGATAATCAAACTCCAAAATTTGATGAGGAAAATGTGGAGTTGGGTAGCGAGGAAGTGATTAAGAAAGAAATTGTTGATGATAAGAGGAATGAATTGGGGGTTGAAATAGAAGTTCAACATTTGAACTTTGAATTGAAAAATCCACATTTGGGTAGTGATGAGGTAGTGTACGAGCATGGTGATAAAAATGTGGAATTAGGAGATGTAGTTGAGTTTGAAGATGAAAAATTTGAACAAGAAGTTGCAAAAGAGAAAATAGGCGAAGAGAAGAGCCTCGTGGTTCAAGAAGTGGAGTTGGTGGTGGGTTATCATGAATACAAGGATCCATACCTTGTACCTCATGAAGCTAACATGTCCCTCCCCATTTTGTTTAAATCTTTTTTGCAGGTTAATTACGTTTGGGAGCTTCAACCACACTACATATGGCAAAGGAAGTTCAAGCTCCATCTCTTCCATGTTTGCCAATCAAAGGATTCCAATTTATTGAACTCATGGCATGGAAGCAGAAATTTTCCGTTTGATCCAGAAGGTGAATTGAAACAACATGAACAAAGCTATGATTCGGGACGAATCATCCTAAAGAAGGAGAGTATGATGTGTTCCGGACCCTCGACAATCGGAGTCATAGCAGCCTTGATGGAAAAAGTTAAATATTCAAGCCAAATAAAAGTGCAATTCACTCAACCATGTCGGAATTAGATGCATAATATGCGTTTTTCGAGTAGAAATGGGCTACTAAGCAAACTCATGGGCTAAAGCCCTTGAGCCGACTGATTTTATGGTCAAATTCCATCATTTGGGACTTCAAAACAGTAAGTCAATTATGAAGACGGAAATTAGGGGTTTTGCGTATTTTTAGGTTGAATTTTGTTTTTAATTATTTGTTTGCCTATTTTAGAATTTTAGTTTAATTAGAATTCTATTTTGAGTCAATTAGCGGCTAGGTTATTTTACTTATTTATATTCATTTCCATTCATTGTAATTCAGACTTGAGACTTGATTTTGATATAAACAGTTTTTATTGAGGATTCAATAAAAGATATAGGTGGATTCCTATGTTTTCGAACTTATCAAGAATATTTCTTGTGGCGTTCAAATACCGAATTTATCAAATATTTCTTAAGAATATTTGTGACGTTCAAATCAGAGACTAATTAAGGAGATTGGGCAAATCCTTGTGGCGTTTCGAAAGTCGTGGTTCTTTATTCCGCATCGTCGAGCCATCGCGTCGTGAATATCGGGTCATGATTCATCCGTCCAACCACAATCTGAGTTTGGAACTTTCCTGTGTTTCTTTCGCGCTTCGAACCTCATCAGATCCACACAATACTTTGATTCTGCTCTAATTGATCTCGATTCTACAATAGAAATATTTTGATTTTCTATCGTAATCAATTACTTTCGTATGTAAATATGCATAATTGAAATCTATTTTCTTCCTTTCAAATGCTAGTCTCAATTAAATTTTAAATGAGTATAATAGCTTGTTCATCTATCATAATTCAATCCAGCACATCAGACACTGTTAGCGTCATCGTCGACTATATGATATTGAAATTTATAATTAGTAATATTTCGCGTGAATTTAGGTTTTGTTCAATACGCTGAATGAATATACCAATTTTTCTGCAAGCGCAAACACGAGAATAATTGAAAAGTAACTGGTGGTTGTTAACTCTTGAGAAAAATATAGCATATTCTTATTAGTCAATAAAATTTTAATGTCTTATAAAATGTTTAATTAAAATTAATTGTTGACATCGAAACACTCCACATTCTTTTAGGCAATGATTACTAGTTGTTACGTATTATGACAATATTATAAAGATCAAGGGATAAAGGCTTGTTTGGCGCTTCTCATAGTTGTTTCAGATCCTTATTAAAATAATCCAACCGTTGGATTTGATCGTAAAAATACATTTTTTTTTTTTTTTGCCTTTTATTAGTTTCACTTTACTTTTCGCTCTTCTTCTCTAACGATTTTTTCTCTGTTATCGCGCTTCCCTCCGATGAGCAAACATGCGCATTTTCAGATCGTCCGAAGGTATAAACTTTCATTAGAGATGACAATGGGGACGGGTTCGGGGAGGGTACCCCCACCCCGTGCCCCACCCCAAGAGAAGAACCTCAAACTCATACCTGTCCCATGACCCGTTAAGTCATAACGGAGCGGGTATGGATTCGCCATTCAGGGCAGGTATGGGTTTGGGACAAAGCATCCAATACTCGTCCCGTCCCGTTAACGCCTCGTTTATTTTATTTTTTTCCTAATTAAAAAAAAAAAAAAAACTATTTGAATAATTTTTTCACTTGTTTTAGTGTTACATTTCATCCCTCCAAATTAAACAACTTTTTAAACAGTACAATATCAAACAACATTTTTTCCAATAAAGATCCTACAATATATTTAAATACTCATCATAAATAATAACTAAAAAAATATAATATTTTTTCAAATTATATAGTAAAAAAAAATTAATTATTTTTTCAATATAAGTGGCGGGGCGAGCCCCTAACCGCTTCGAATTTTCCATTTTAATCATATAGAACCATACCCGCCCCCATGAACCTGCGGAGTGACTTCACCCCCCCCCCCATTAGGGTCAGGTTCCGGAAGGGGTGGGGCTAGTTTTTTTGTCATCCCTAACTTTCATAGGTTCTTTCACCTTCATCTCTTTTCTTATATGCTTCGTATGTTTTGGCAATTCTTTGTTTGAGAAATTTTCCTTGTTGAGTTTATAGGTGTACATTAATGAGTTTTAAATTGAGGATTTTATAAGAATTTTGTGGAGGTCTTTGATATTTTGGATTTGGGTGAATACAAGTGAGAGAGAGGATATGGGCGAAGGATCTAGTGAGCGCCCTATGGAAGTCCTAACGGCTTTTCCGTTTACGACAGTGAACTCTTCTAGTGAGGAGCTCACTATAGGCTCACAAGGGGCCTGTCAAAGAACATAGGCCATTTTTAGGGAGGGGATGTTTTCCACTCTTCGGACTTGGCCAGAGTGGGAGGCCAATTTTGGAGGAAGAAATTTAGAATACCTGAAGAGATTGAGCTTGTGGTTCCTCTCCGAGGATATGCTTCTGAGCCACCAGTAGGTCATATTGCCATAAATATAAGGATCTGTTAGAGGCTGGGCTTAGATTGCCTTTCTCCCAAGTTATTAGAAGAAGTTTTTTAGCTCCAGGAAAATAGCTCCATTCCAGCTTACTCCCAACGAGTAGAGAATTTTAATTGGAATGATAGTATTGTGGGAGGAGCTGGGATTTTGGCAAGCTGAGTGTAGAGGAATTAGGTGTGGGTGTGGTTCCATATAGTTCTGGTTCCTAGGGAATCAAACTGAACCAAGAACCGTTGGTTCTTTTTGCAAGAGAAGAACCGCACCGTTCGGTTCTTTTAGTTCTGGTTTCGATTTACTAAACTAAAATTTTCATACTTAAGTAATGAAGTCATGGTAGATTCCGACTGGTAAGAGTTGTAAGACGATAAGGTCATCGACCTTGATTAAAACGCGAATACAACACTCAAAATTTTTGACATCAAAATATTCACCCTCTTCCATACAGTAACGTATCTCCTCATCCGCGTGTATGTGCTCTTAAAAATTTTACAATTTTTACTCGTAACTCTCCACCTTTTGAAGGAACAATAGTACAAGTCCAACAAACCCTTGAAAACAAGATAACAATTAATTATAAGATGAAGAGTGAAGATTTATTGTTTGTTGATTCTTGAAGAATCGACGGTTGAAGGCTTGACGGTTGAATGTTTGAAGCTGAACAACAGAATCAGTAAAAAAAATGATTTTTGATCTATCGTTTTTTGTTTATTACTTGTTTTTCTTATAGTTATTGTAATGTTTAATAAGTTAATAGTTGTTAGTAATTGATATTGACTAATGGATCGAATAACATGCGTTAAGATTAGGAATTGATGATTTTTTTTATATTTTTTTAAAATTTATATTTAAAAAAATAAAAAAAATCCTGTTTTATTCTGGTTCTTGGTTCTGAACCAAGAACCGAAACCAATGGTTCTTGATTTTTAGAACCAGAACCGTTTAAAATTTTGATAAAACCAAACCGAAACCGAACCGAACCACTCGTTCCGGTTCTTTTGCCCATGCCTAAGAGGAATTACACTCCCTTTATAGTTATAAGCATGATGGGAAAGATTATGGCTTCTGTTACTCCAGTGCTCTCCCTAAGCAAGGAGGAAACTTGATATAAGGGTCTCCCGTACTCTATTAAGGACTTGAAGATCCATTGGTCTGGATTTCTAGCCCTTGGCAATACATCAAGGATGATCCGGACACAAAAATAACCATTGATGTTAACTTTTATACTCAATATTTTTCCCTATTGTTCTTCATCCTCAGCATTTAGTTTAACTTTAATAACCTTTCCTGTCATGTAGATTACAAAGAGGTTCAGTCACACTATAGAGTTCAAAGATGGGACTAACAGAGCTCATGATTACGTTGAAGTTTGGAGGGAGTGCAAATACTTAATTATTGACGAGAATCTATAAGGTCGGCCTCCTCTCTGAAAAGCTTGAGTTCGTAACTCTTCCTCGAGAGAAAAGTAGGTTTGATTGTCTTATATTTTACCACATTTCTCCAATAACTTTATGAATTGAATCTAATGGCTCGGTTCTTGTTGTTTTTGCAGAAAAAGAAAGCAATCAATGAAGGATATTCAAGCAGCAAGAATTCAACCTGGGAAAACTTTGACTGGGGCCATCGTAATTGCTGACACCACTAGCCGTGGTGAGAAGAGGAAAGCTCCTGCTACTAAGGGAGTCACTATTGTCAAAGTGTCAAGGGAGGCAATTGAGACATACATGAGCAGAAACTAAGCAGAGATTATTGAATAGAGATTTATTATTCAATCACACTTCTAACCTGATTAAATTAGGATACAATGCTATATAAAGAGTAAGTACCAATGAAAGGAGGACACCTAGGCAAAGGAAAATAACAAACCAAGTGAAAAATAAAAAAAAACGTAAAAGAGAAGAACAAAGTAAAACACGACTTCCATTGAAACAAAACTTCAACGTTCAGTTGGTGCGCTAATTTCTTCATTATTCTTCAGCCCCCCTCAAATTGGATCTTGGTGAACATCATCCAAGCCCAACTTGTAAGATAAAAATAGAAATTGGGGAGCAGCTAGTGCTTTGGTAAAAAGATCCGCCCACTGAAGCTTTGAAGCCAAATATTTTGGATAGATAAACCTTCTTTAAATTTGTTTCTAACCACATGGCAATCAATTTCTAAGTGCTTTGTTGTGACGACCCGAATTCTCGACCATTCGAGTGCCACTAAAAGTGACTCATATCATATTATCGAGACTTAAATAGAAATGTAAAATTATTCAAAAGAATAATTAGAATCCCATAATTTTATTTGTGAATAAAAATAGAACATAATTTTCTTACATAAAATTCAACATAATTATCTCATCAATCTTAACCACTTTTGCCACTTCCATGTTGACCGCCTCGAACCTTCAATTATCTGAAAATGGTAAATATCGTGGAGTGAGATTTATAAAATCTCAGTAAGTATACCAAGCATAAATTTTCTTTTGAAAGCATATGGATCATTTTCATCATAACATAGGATAGGATCGAAATACTCATAAACATAGGGAGACACAAGAATTTTACCGAACTTAAATGGCAAGAATTCTTATGTGTAGCGCTACTAAACTCCGGTCCCCTTAGCATAATCATAAACATATCATATGGAACCCATAACAATCTTGTGAGATTGATTTCATAGCAATGATCCAAACATTTTCATAAAAACATAAGATATACTTACTTTTCATAAAAACATAAGGTGTATTTACCTTTCATAAAAACATACTTACTTTTCATAAAAACATAAGATATATTTACTTGTCATAAAAACATACTTACTTTTCATAAAAACATAAGGTGTATTTACCTTTCATAAAAACATACTTACTTTTCATAAAAACATAAGATATACTTACTTGTCATAAAAACATACTTACTTTTCATAAAAACATAAGGTGTATTTACCTTTCATAAAAACATACTTACTTTTCATAAAAACATAAGATATACTTACTTGTCATAAAAACATACTTACTTTTCATAAAAACATAAGGTGTATTTACCTTTCATAAAAACATACTTACTTTTCATAAAAACATAAGATATACTTACTTTTCATAAAAACATACTTACTTTTCATAAAAACATAAGGTGTATTTACCTTTCATAAAAACATACTTACTTTTCATAAAAACATAAGATATACTTACTTGTCATAAAAACATACTTACTTTTCATAAAAACATAAGGTGTATTTACCTTTCATAAAAACATACTTACTTTTCATAAAAACATAAGATATACTTACTTGTCATAAAAACATACTTACTTTTCATAAAAACATAAGGTGTATTTACCTTTCATAAAAACATACTTACTTTTCATAAAAACATAAGATATACTTACTTTTCATAAAAACATACTTACTTTTCATAAAAACATAAGGTGTATTTACCTTTCATAAAAACATACTTAATTTTCATAAAAACATAAGATATACTTACCTTTTAAAAGATTAAAATGAAGTGTAGTAGTAAATGGACCAAAACTTTCTTGACCACCTTGAATTTCTCTTACTTGTGGATTTTGTCAAGAGATTGGAAATAAGTGTATATGTGTAGAATTGTGTGTAAAAGAGATGGGTTTAAATAGATGTATAAAGTTGGCATATTGTAAACATAATCATTCAATTCTATTAATTTTAACACATCCTTTTCTTAAAGTAAAGCACCATTCATATACTTTTCAATATTTATACAAATATTATGCTCTTCATGATTACATATAATGGAGTCTTATCAACCATTCATATACTTTTCCATATTTATACAAATATTATGCTCTTCATGATTACATATAATGGAGTCTTATCAACCATTCATATACTTTTCCATATTTATACAAATATTATGCTCTTCATGATTACATATAATGGAATCTTATCAACCATTCATATACTTTTCCATATTTATACAAATATTATGCTCTTCATGATTACATATAATGGAGTCTATAATTCATTCATATACTTTTCCATATTTATACAAATATTATGCTCTTCATGATTACATATAATGGAGTATATAATTCATTCATATACTTTTCCATATTTATACAAATATTATGCTCTTCATGATTACATATAATGGAGTATATAATTCATTCATATACTTTTCCATATTTATTAAATTAAGATTCTCATAATTATTATATATAATGGAACCTCTCATGCTTGCATATATTTTCTTAATTTCAATAATAAAAATAATTTTTGTATAAATAAATATTGGGATAACATTGAATTAAGTACTTGGACTTAATATACTTTAAATCAAGAGAATGGAGATATTTTTAGAAATTCGAAATTTAATTTAAAATCGAACGATCTCGATTATTTCTTGACTTGGCTATACGAATACGTCGTGGCGTTAACTTAATAAAAATGGGTGAAATAGTATCGACACGATTTTCTATTAAAATAATTATTAATCGCGTAAAAATTCTTGGTCGCTACATTTGTATGCTTGTGAAAAACTGGATTGGCACTTATATGAATAGTGGCTTTGTTGTCACACCAAAGCGGAATAGGTAGGACAAGTGGTAGATGAAGATCCTTTAGGATGTAAGAAATCCACTGTAATTCACACACGGTAGTGGCCAGGCTTCGATACTCAGCTTCGGCAATAGAACGAGAAACTGTAACTTGCCTTTTTAGTTTTCCATGAGATTAAGGAACTTCCAAGATATATGCAATATCCAGTCATAGACTTGCGGGTGTCAAGGCAAGAAGCCCAATCTGCATCCAAAAAACCTTCAAGATGAAAGTCATTATGACTAGAGAAAAACAACCCCTGTGAAGTCTTCCCTTTTAAATACTTGGGAAGATGAAGTGTCATGTTCCAATGAGCTTGACATGGAGCATGGACATACTGACTAAGAGTCTGCACAGTGAAAGTAATGTCTGGACGAGTGAAGTTAAGATACAAGAGAGGACCAATTAACCTCATGTACTTGTCCGGATCTGGAAGTAAAGTATCAGGAGCTGCAGTTAACTTGGTTCCCTTTGGCATTGGTACAGAGACAAATTTTGCTCCACTTAAATCGATCATCTTTAATTATGTCTAGAGCATACTTTCGCTGGTTGACATATATACCTGCCTCACTTCTGGCTATCTCCAATCCTAGGAAAAATTTAGCATAACCAAAATCTTTTATGGTAAACATTTTGTCGAGATAATGTTTGGTAGCTATGATTGATGATTCAACTTATCCTGTAAGTAAAATATCATCAACATAAACCAAAAGAATAAGCTGTTAATTTTTGGTTGAATTCCACATTCCATTGGCATGAAGCTTGCTTCAAACCATAAAGACTCTTCTTCAATTTACAAACTTGGCCTGGCATTACTTTGGTATATCCTTCCGGAGGCAACAGATATACCTCTTCATCCAAAAAGCCATGAAGAAACGCATTATTAATACCCAGCTGATGCAATGGACAATTCTTGGGTGACACAACAGCCAAAAGGATTCTAACTATAACGAGTTTTGCAATTGGAGAAAATCTATCAAAATAATCAATTCCTTGCAACTGGTGGTATCCTTTTGCAACAACTCTATCCTTGAATCTGTCAATGCTTCCATCTGTATTCAATTTCACTTTGTACACCCACCTTGAACCAATAGCCTATTTTTGATGTGATCTGGACCAGGCATCGAAAGGCGAATTCGATCCATCGGCAATATGACAGTGATCTACGTGCAAAACGGAGCAAGTTCCGTGTTGGGGTCGAGCCGAGAAGAGGGATGGATCGAGCCGAATCAAGAAAACGAAGTAATTTGGGCAGAAATTCCATTACGGCCGTAAAAGAGGACATTCACGGATGTAACCCATATATTCACGGCCGTAAATCATGTTATCACGGCCGTAATCAATTAGAGAAGAAAAAAGGAGAATTTCAACAGAACGAGGCTTACGACCGTAAGCTTGGAAGTTACGTCCGTAACATTCAAAAAAGGGGAATTTCACAGCCGTAAGAAATTCGTCACGGCCGTAAATAATAAATCAATTTTTGATCAGAGAGGCCTTTACGGCCGTAAAAGAATTATTCACGGTCGTAAATGAGTAGCGGCCAGATTTTTCGGATTTTCAATTATTTTATTTCCTTTTTTTTTGGTTTTTAGATTATTTTCCTATTTTAGAATTTTAGTCTAATTAGAATTCTATTTTGAGTAAATTAGATGCTAGGTTATTTTGCTTATTTATAGTCCTTTCCATTCATTGTAAAAAAACAGTTAAGTTTGAGTTTATGAATAATATTTGAGAGAGGATTCTCCAAATTGAAAGGTTGAGTTTTTCTCTTTTGTTTCGAACTTATCAAAGATCCATTCTTTGTGGCGTTCACCCAACGAACTTATCAAGGAATTGACAAACCTTGTGGCGTTCACCAATCTTAGTTCTTCAATCCGCATCGTCAATTAATTGCGTCGTAATTGTCGGGTCAAGGTTTTATCGTCAATCTATCTTTAATTCCGTTATTTCCTTCGTGTTTTTGTTATTTTCGTGTCAGATATGATCTAGATCTATCCTAGGGTTTTAAATTTCGTTATTCCGCGTTTTCGACGAGATTCCCCGACTGGGATCTCATCAGTTTTCCTTTGGGAAAAAACATCAACTCCCAAGTATCATTTATTTCCAATGCTTCCAGTTCTTTCTCCATGGCCTTAACCCAATCCTGAGTTCTTACTTTCCTGATGATAGGAACATGGTTCTTGCATAGTAGATACATTGGCTAGAAAACACACATATGCATGACTGAGATGTGGGTTAAGGAAATAAAGATATGTTGTTGGTGTATGAGTAGAGGACATATGAGTTTGTTAGAGCATGAGATTATCAGAAATTTGAGTGGGTGTGGAAGAAACATTTGTGACATAATCCTGTAACCAACTAGGTTTATTTCTTAGCCTGGCAGCATATATGGGAATAATTTCTGCAGGAGAATCTGAGTTATCACTGAATTGGGGAGAGGAACAAGCAAAAGGAACTTGTATAAGAGGTACAGGGCTTAAGGAGTTCGGATCTGCAGTTTCTGTCTCTGAACCAAGATTAGGATGAACAATATGAGAATCAATGATATTTTTTGGAGTGAAAGGTGTTCTAGTTATAGATGGTTGTCTATATGGACCCCAAACATCCACATGTATAAGATCAAATATTTCATTGGAGTGTATGTGGCTAACAAGAAAAGGAAGTCTGGTTTGTTTGGCTCGATGACAAGCATCAAATTGCTTGATGCTTTCTATATCAGGTTTGCCATTCACATTATGCAAGAATTTTAAATGTTTCAACGTTTGAAAGGAAGCATGACCTAGCTTATTATGTCATTCCAAAAGAGATCAAGCAGAATTTTTATTGATATGGAAATTTTTATTACAAGGAAACTCAGAAATGACAGTAGGTAACATTGGCTGATTACAAGGAGTAACTGTGTCTTCTAAGAAACTGGATTTGTTTAACAAGTAGAGTCTTCCTATCAATCTACCAACAACCAAGGTCTTGTTACTCTCCAGCTCCTGCAATAGCCAATAAGTGGAATAAAACACAAGTCGTATGTGTGCAGTTTGGGTTAATTTAGGCATTGAAAGCAAGTTGAATTTAAAGCTGGGAACGTATAAGGTTTTTGTCAGGAAAATGTGTCAGTTTAGATGAATGTTTCTTATATGTTTGAGAGTTTGTATTGAAGCATATGGTAAGATTACATGCGTTGAATGTTTCACAGGTTTAATTTGGGTCATCAAATTCATGTCAATGCAAATGTGGTTACTAGCCCCTGTATCAACAATCCAGGAATTTACGGCTACAGCAAGGGAGGCTGAGATCTGAAGAAGAGAAGAATGTCGACCTTCAGCGAAGATCATTGAGCTTTAGCAGGCCTTGGAAGGGGAGCGTAAAAAAGCGCAGCATTTTCAAGAGCTTCCAAAGAATGCTCAATTTGATCTCAAGGCAGCCAAAGAACGTGCAAAGGTGCAAAGGTTAATGCTGCTCAAATGATTCTTGATTCAAGTCCTCCCTTGATTTTAAAGCTATTGAATCTGAACTTTATATATTGGGCATTAAGTATGTTATAGACGAATTCAAGGAGAAGGCCCCGTATTGAATGGTGAGGTCAATTACCAATGAGATCGAAGGTATTCTTTCCGATGTGGATTTCCCAACTCGCGATACTCCTTTTTAGAAGGGCCTTGACCAATTTATGATAGGAAAATTGGATTAAGTCTTGCATAGTGGACTGGGGCTTGGATTCAGATATGCATATCAACAACATTAATTTCAATCTTCAAAGCTTTTAAGCCTATGTTCTTTAGCGCAATAATTAGAATTTATAAATCAATTTATAAACACATTATTTTTCAAATCGCTTTTTAACTACACATTATCTCAAAAATATAAATACATCAATTTATAATTGTAATTAAAGAACGGAGCAAACTTTCCAAAAAATCAATTATTATAACCATTGACTATAAGAGTTGGATGGTAGCACTAACCACCTGATATATATGTACACGACCCCACAATCTATTCATAATGCCTACAATGATTCATAATTAATAGCCCATTCTATCATAAAGCCTTGGAAAGGTGAGGAAAAAAAAAGGATTGCTACAAGGATTCAATGAAGAGAGCCTATGGGAATCAGAATACAGGAAAAAGGTGAAAAGATAATCAAAAGGGTGATGATTGTTCACAACTCTTTCACTTCTATTCATTGTTTTCCCCTTACAGCTGTGTCTCTTTGCAAGTTGTAAATGAACATCTTTTTCTTTGTAGAAAGGGATAATGGCTGGCTGTAATTTGTTGGGTCGAAGATTTAACGGCACTAACCACCGGATAATGTTATAGAAAAAATAAGGGAAAAAAAGATATAATTTAAAATTCAAGAAATTTGATGTTTTATTTAAAAAATATGAATTAATTATACTTTATTAACTAAATAGGTAATTAGATAGATTAAAGTCACGAATCACGATTATACAATTTAAGGTTACAAATTACAAATTTTATATGTCAAGAATCATTGAATTAATTGATTACGATTTATTTCTCGATCCCAATTAAAAGAAAATATAGATCACAATTTATTTCTTGGGACATGAATCATGAATTTTATAGGTCATGACTTATCTTTCAGCCATAATTTACAAATCTCTTAGATCACAGCTCATAGCTCCTTCACAAATCAAACGAATTTATAGGTCACAAATTGTTTTTTGTCTCAAATCTCGAATTTTATAAGCCACAATTTATTTAATGATTACAAATTCAAACAAGTTGGTCACTACTTAAAAATTGAGTCATAATTACAAATTTTGTCAAAGTCTCAAATTTTTTAAGTCACTTAATTTTTACTGCTCACAAATTACAAATTTATCAGTCAGAATCAACTTACTCTTACTCCACCACCACCACCACCCGACCCACTCCCAACAACACCGCTCCACCCCAACCACCACCGTCACACACGACCAACACTAATGCACAACTACCACCCCTCATCCACTGCGACCACAATCATTATCTACAACAACACGATCACCACCAAACAACACAAAAAAGCACGACGTCAGCAATCAACACTGCCAAAAAAGCAGCCAGACGAGCTCGCAGACCACCGCTGCTTCCTGCTTCGACAAAGAAGCAGAGAGATCTCGTCTTTACGCTGCAGCTCAGAGGTAGCAGGGACGAGATCTCGCCACTGCTTCCCGTTGACAGTGTCGATCTTGCAGATCGTCGTTACTCTTAGTCTCGATGGCAATGAGGAGCGTCACTGTGTAGGCAATCGGAGCTCGTCACTGTCTCCGGTGCTGTGGTCTATGACGGATGGGGTGGGGCGAGAGAGAGAGAGAGAGGAAATTGATTTAGGGTTTGAGTGGGGATGAAATTGAGGTGAGGTCATTAATTTAATTTATAATATTTTTTATTAATATTAAAATAATATTAACACCTAATTTTAGAATAATTAACTTTGAAATTTGGTTTTTGAATTTTTAAGTTAAAATGTAGAATTGGGTGTAATTTCGCATAAAATGAAGGTAAAAATATATTGGACAATATTTTAACACTTTTTTTGTTTGGTATAATAATACTGTAAGCTTGAGCTTTGGACGGGACGATCCAAGTCAGATATGACAAAAAAATATGATCTGTCTTGAATTGACATGCTCGACCCTAATGCGACAAAAAGAACTCGTTTTTCGACTTGCGAAAAAGGAAACTCAAGTTGGTCGTGGGGCTGGACGGGTCTTGACCATCCCAACCCACACCAAATCGGCTCCCATCGAAATTCGTAGGTCAAACTTGGGTTTTGCTAATTTTCACGAAGCTAGGGTACCCATTTTGTTGTTATCCCTAATCCATGTATTTTAATAGACTTCGGATATTTCGTAAACGAAATCATTTGGGTTCACTTAATTACATAAATCAAACACAAATTCAAATAATGAGTCAAGGTTGAAGAAAGTTGATAGAATCATAGAATATGTGGTTAAAAAAGTTGTGGGCTCTGTAAAATAAATAATTAAAATTAATTGTTTGACGTTGACTTAAAATACTAAACCGTATTGGAGCAAAGAGTTGTTATTGGAATGCAATTATTTGCCTTTTTAAAAAACTCAATATGCAGCATTAATACCTAGAAATATGTTAATTTGTTAAAATAAAAAAACTTCATTAATGTTATCCAACGAGATTGTAGCTTAAATAAGTGCGACGACATACTACTGAACATGAATGATCACCTGCCAACCATAAGCAAGTGTTAATATGTCAATAATGGGTTTGATGCTGACTGGACAGGAGTCAGCATCACACCCACCGTTAGCATATTAATACCTACCCATGAGGCAGGTGATCATTTTTGTACTACTGAAACTTAAATCGGTGAAGAGTGACTTAGTTGGAATAACTTCGTAAGTTCGATAAACATTAATACATACAAAAAAGGTTTGGTGACTAAAATGACACCATTTGAAAGTTCGATGACAAGCAAATATTTTAAATTAAAAAAAAATGATATTTCATATATATTATATATAAGAATGAAAAACATTCAAAATAGTAAAATCGTAACCTTGCTCGGGTCATAAAATATGTGGTTGAAAATAAAATAAAATAAATATTCATCGTTCTAGACTTGTGAAAAATAAAATGACCCTACCCCATCTACCCCTGATCGCAGCAATGATCCATGCTCAAACTAATCATCGACAACGGTAGATATCCAATATCTAACTATGACCAACCACCAAAATTTACATTCAGTGTACAACGGATAATCTTCAAAATCAAATTAAGCTCCCGTTTGGTGGATATCAAGTTAAAGTGAAGAACTAATTTAATCATACAATTTTTATGATTCACAACTTTTCAAAAATATATTTCATCAATTTTTTTTTTTTTTTTGTAATTTACTAAAAATCTAATATTAATATATACCAAACAATAACTATCACCAAAACGAGAAATGGTTACTCCATCAGCCACGAAAATATAGAAATGCGTCATAAAAATGTTCATAATCCTCCTTTAGAGCAACTCCAATCGTGGTGCATTTTACACCCCTCAAAAATCAGTTTTACATCCCAATATATATATCATGGTGAGTCTATATCAAAGTTTTGCTCCAATAATTAGATGCAAATTATAAGATTTAAATTTAGTTTTTGCATGACTTTTTTAGCTAGTAAATTTCATGTTAATCTATTTTTTTAAAATTTGTGAATATCTATAAATATTACAAACAAATTGACCTAAAAAAATTGAAATTTAGTCAAGAAAATAAAAAAAATTAAAAATGTGTGAATTAATATAAAAATTCAAATTGTAATGTAAATTAATATAATAGATTTAAATTATATATCTCACATCAAAATTTTATAAATTGATAGCTAAATTTAGGTTAAATTCGTTCCATGTGAAGGTGTAAAACAAGATACAAATGTGGATCTTTTTTTATATCTTTGGTCGGAATTCTATTTTACATCCGTTTTACACTCGCCATTGGAGATCAATCCGATGACTTTAGGAATGTAAACCACTAATTGTGTGTAATTTAGACCACGATTGGGGTTGCCCTTATAGGTTTTCGTCGTTTGCATTCCACTATATAAACAGACAGCTCGAGGACTTGACACAAAATTTAGCCCTTGTTTTATGGGATTAAAATAAGATTTTTAATAAATTTTGATAAAAATTGATAAAAAACATGATTTAAGATTTTGAATTTCATAAAATATATGATTAGAAATAAATAATTAATTTGACTTAAAATTAAAATATTTAATTTTAATCCTTATCGAGCTTAATGTTAGGGACATAAATGTTCAATCTTCTTTAATATTAATAGATATTATCAGGGGGAAATTACACTAACTACCCCAAAATTAAAGAAATTTGAAAAATATCCTATTAACTAATTAAAATCTCTAATCACCATAAACGATACAGTGTCAACAAAGATTCCCATATCAAACCCCCTCTTTCTCTATGCAAACCCACACTCATAATTGGCTAGTTTCATTCCCACTTGCCCATTTGCCCGCCTCAATTTCTCGAAGTATTTATATGTTTCTTGTTGGGAAATTAGTGACCAAGTATTTCATATATTCCTAAAATATTGATACAATGATTGAAAAATTATTTATTGGGCCTTTTGTTATTCATCAAATTTTATGTTTTGTTTTGAAGCTGAATTTTAGGTTTTATGTATTTATGGTATGGCTTTGTGTTGATGAATTGTTGGATATGGAACCCATATTTCGATGACTATCACTCCGAAGAATTGTATAATTACTGATGAAAAAGAATTTTGAACTTGTTCTTATTTTTGTTTTGAATATGTGACAAAGTGAAGCCATAACTTTTTCAAATTTAGTGTTACATGATTATTACTGGTTAGCATATTCAAATTTAGTTTAAATGTTTAAGAATTCTCAAAGTTTATGTGGTTTTGAATGATTTGAATGAACTTAATTCCTGTGATTTTTAAGTTTTAACATTTTTTTTTAGACATGTTGGCCTGTCTTGTATGGTGAATTTCAACATGAACAATACTAACAAAGATTTTGCATATTTGCTTCTGAAAACAAGCTATAAGATCATCTCTAACCATAGATCAGAAATATCAAAAACCCTCCACTTGCTCTGTGGTGCCTCCTAGAGTTAGATGAGAGACCTTCCACCTGTTACTGTTATGTGGTGCTTCCTAAAGTTTCAATCTTTATCCACCACAGATGATGCTTTGTGGTGCCTTGTGCGTCCGTGTTTTGGATTTTGATGCGTGGATGGTGATGGAGGTTCGGTGGTGGCGGGGGCAGCTTAGTGCGATATGGATTGTCCGATTATGTGTGGTTGTTGGTTTGTAGGTATGAGAGAGTTTGATGTTAAGAATATTGAACACCAAGTCTATGTTGTTAATTAGTCATTACATTAATTCATCAAAGCACCAATAGCAATTGGACTGTGGTATGTAGGTTGTTTATTCAGAAGAAGATGGTGGAAACTTGAATTTTGACTTTTAAGTGAGAATATTTGGGAGAAAATTGTGTTGGAGGTGTCGTAATATATGTTCAAAAATTCGTTAGAAGGAAGGAAAAACATAAGGTCTAGATAAAATCTTGCCTCAAAAAGTTTTCAGGTGAGGATAGTGTTTGTGAATGAATATATTTTCAGCTTTCATAGGGTAAGTTTGTATATGAGAATGGAGAATGTGTAATGGATATTACAAAAATTGAAAAAATGCATTCAAATAGAAAAAGTGACAAAATGTCACTTTTTTTTACTAACAATGTCATTTTTTAGTTTTAAAAAAAAAATGATAAAATGTGACATCATGTCACTTTTTAGTTTCATGAAAAAGTGACACAATGCCCTTTTCTAAGAATGTCAATGAATATTGCAAAAATTGAAAAAATGACAGTGTGTTATTGTTTTCACTAAAAAATACATCCTTTTGGTAAACATAATAAATTGGTTTATAAACCAATTTATAAACTACACAATTTCCTAAATCACTATTTAATCATACACATTCTCTCTGTCCAATTGTCAATCACTACTTTTTACTTCAAAATTATAAGTAAATCACTTTATAAACCAAACAATGTTGCTAAACAAAGGCACATGTCACTTTTTAGTTTTTAGTTAAAAAGGTGACGTTGTGTTTGTGTATGAAAAATGTGTAATGTCTACTAGTTCACCTTTTTTAAAAAATTGGCACAATTATTATTCTATTATTTTAAATAAAACTAACAAGTAATGAATTTATTCTAAGATTTTAATTTATTGTTGATTGAGAAAGTAACATACATATGACTTTTTAAAAAAATAAGTGACATTATGTCACTTTTTTAAAAAAGTGACAAAATATTAAAAAAGCGGCACTCAAAATTTACAAAGTATTTTTATTTTCTAAAAAACTCTAGGGGTATTTTTATAAATGGTCCAAAGATAAGGATATTTGTGTAAACATCCATATTATCAACCCTTTGTAATCAATTGTCATTGGTTGCAAGGCTCTATTCGACGGCTGAATTGAAATTATAATTTGGTTTATTTGTATATTTTAGGTAAAATATATGTTTGAAAAGTGAAAAGAGAAAATATATATAATTAAAAAGTAATTTAAAAATTCGTATTTAATGACATTATCGGACAAAGACTAAATAATAATGAGGAGTTATTTGTGGATAATGGTTATCTCAATTTCTTGACACAATAAATCTCCAAGAGGTATCAACCTTACTTAGAGAGTGAGAGAGAGGTCGTCAAAATGTCACGTGCAGGATGAGGTTATTAAAAAATTATTTAACTTTAACTATTTGTTAAATACTCTTCTTGCTCCTAGTTGTCTTCGGGAAAGTGTATTATTTTAATTTTATAATTATAATAATCTTTCATGTGCAAGATATACACCAAGAGGCAAGAGTACATTACGCTTCGCTCCCAACACATCTCAAAGTTAGTCAAATAAGTCAAACTCCAAGGGATATATTCATACAAAAACAAGATGAAGTGGTCTCAGTTTGATGGTCCAAAATTATTTATAACCTTCCATTATATAAAATATTTATAAATTTTATTTATATATAATCGCTTGGTAATATTTCATTTGACAATTTGTTTGAAAAATCAAAATTTTCCTTCAATTATTTTTTACCTTTCAACAAAATGGGTCAACGAAATATTATCATGTTGTTATTTATAAAACCGATTTATAAATGATTTATCAAACGGAAGCTTAGATAAAGAATGTTTATTTTAGAGGTAAAAATATGTAGTTGGAAAGTAACTTAAAAAATATATGATTAAAATGTGATTTTAAAAAACAAATTTAAAAAACACTTGCTAAAAAGCCTAAACCCAATAAAAGTTTTTTTGTTTATAATAGAAAATTGATATTTTCAAGGTAAAATATGTATTTCTAAAGTGATTTTAAAATATATGTTAAAAATGGTTAGAAATGTGTTATTCATAAACTTTTTATTTATAAAAAAGTTTAGGCTATGTGCGGAAACATCTCGGTCGCCATTTTGGTGATTTTTTTATGTTTTTGTGAAAAAAAAACATATGATTAAAAAATAATATGAGAAATTTTATAAATTGATTAAAATTTGTAATAATTAAGTCTCTATTTGATAACTGTACTTTTTTAGTTTATAAATTACATAATTTTTTAAAATATTTTTGAACCACACACATTTTCACTTTTCACTCTTCAACTGAGTAATGTTATTTATCTGCAAATGGGGTGGGAAGGTCTCCATGTGCATATGACACCTCCTCATTTTTTATTGAAAAAGTGTCAACTGAGTAAAAATCAATCTCAAGATTGAAATAATTATCATTATTCTTTTTTAACCACATAATTTATCTCAAACTGTCAAACACATAAATGAATTACATGTTCTTTTATTTAAACAGAACATAGAGATTTGGCGAGAATAAAAATTGGAGGTTCAAGTTCCAAAGTAGAGATGGCAAAAAAATCGGACCCGATGAGTACCCGACCCGAACCTGCCACTAATGGGGCGAAAAAAACCCTCCCCGCTGGTCAGCGGGGCGGGTATGGGGCGATTTCCCCCAATCCGGGTGGGTCGCGGGGTGGGTGCGGGTTTGGCTGTCCTGACCTGAACCCGCCCCAATTAAATAAATTAATAAAAAATAATAAGGAAAAAAATAGAAAAATACCGAAAAAATAAAAATAAAAATAAAATAAACGGGGCGGGTAGGTTGACCCGCCTTGCCTCGACCCGAACCAGCCCCGACCCGAAATTCGAGGGTCGCGGGGCGGGTTTGGAATTGAAAAATTCTCGCGGGGCGAATCACGGGTAAGGGAGACCCGACCCGAACCTGCCCCGTTGCCATCACTATTCCAAAGAGGTCTCAATAAACAAAAAAACAACAGTAGAGAGTTCATCCGATAAGTATCCAAAGATAGGAGCCACGTGATCGTCCGATTCAAACCAGAGGAATCTTGGAACCGAAGGAGCCCCAAAGGTAATTTTTTTTTTTTACTTTTTTTTTTAAAAGAAAAAAACAAACAAACAATGTATGAGGTTAAAAATGATTTGGAAAAATGTAACCCTATGGCTATTTGATAACTTTAAATTTTGATTAAAATATAAATCAAAATCAATAATTAATTTTAGTTACGCATATTTTAGATTTCACAATTTTTCAATCATGTATTTCATAAATTTTTATCAAAATTATTGAAAATTTAATTTTAATCTCTATGGCGTATTGTTTTTGAATTATGATACATATACAATCATTTTGTATAACATTACTTACAACTCATGATGTGATAAATTTTGATGTATTGATTTTTTGAAAATGATATGATAGGTGAACTAATAAGATTGTGTCAACTAAAATTATAAGTTAAAAATTATAAAAATGAGTTGTTCATGTATCATAACTCATTGTTTTTACCAAATGAAGGCTAAACAATGATTAAACTTAACCATGGTTAACATCCGCTTCTTCTAAAATTAAATTGTGCTTCTTCTAAAAATTAAATTGTGTTTATAAAAATATTTTTATTTATGTTTCGAGATAAAATATGTGGTTAAAAATAAAAATAAAAATAAAAAAGAAAATTAGCTTGATTGAAAAGTGATTTGAAAAATTATATTGTTTAAGAGCTTGTTTGGTGCATCAATTATTTTTATCAAATTTTTTTAAATTCAATCTCAACCATTCATCTTTGGTCAAGCTCACAATTTTTTACTTTTCAGATTAATTTAAATCATACATCCATCAACAAACATAAAAAAATCATAAAAATAAAAAATTCTCCATACACTAAACGGGCTCTAAAACATGTTTTTAAACAGTTTGACAAGAAGATTTACAGTCTGTTCGACAGGCAAGGTGGTGTTTTTTTTTTTATTTTTGGTATTTTTTAGATAGATCAATGGTTGATAATTGGAAAGAGGATATATGTGTAATAAAAAAATAATTTAAAAAATTGTGTTATTTATAAATTTGTTTATAAATTTTAATTATTGGGTGATATATACATTGTTTATTTGTAACTCATCAGTTCAAATCTCCCTTTTTGTTGTATCTCTCTCTCCACATATATACAAACAGGTAGAAAAATATTCAAAGGAAAGCGCCGTCGATTTTGAACATGGGGGTTCTACTAAGTTGACACGGCGTTTCCATTTTGCTTGATTCAAGGGATTTTTATTATTATAATTCCTTTTGTTTGCTTCTGGACTGAATTTTCTTGGCTTTTTTTTTTTTTTTTTTTGCAATCCTGTTAGTAGAAGTTGCTAGTTATTACTGAGCCATGAGCTGAGTTGAAAGATGCTACAGTTTTGAGCAAAAAATCATGGTGGAAATTAACAGTTCATCTCCAACTGGAGTTTCACCGGAATCTGCAGAAGCCACAGTTTCTAATTCTGAACATCAAATAGCAGCTGATGAACCAGTAACAAAAGTGCCCTTAAAGAAACGAAGGAATCTTCCTGGAATGCCCGGTAAAAATAAGAGTTCTATTCTATCAATACAAAATGAAAAAAGTTGAAGAATATTAAAAATATATAATTTTTTGCTTGGTGTCTTTCAGATCCAGATGCAGAAGTAATAGCTTTATCACCGAAAACTTTGTTGGCAACAAACAGATTTATATGTGAGATCTGCAACAAAGGATTTCAAAGGGACCAGAATTTACAACTCCACAGAAGAGGCCACAACTTGCCATGGAAACTCCGCCAAAGAACAAGCAAAGAAGTGATAAAGCGTGTTTATGTATGCCCAGAACTCACCTGCGTTCACCACGATCCTTCAAGAGCCCTCGGCGATCTCACCGGAATAAAGAAGCATTTCTGCCGGAAGCACGGTGAAAAGAAATATAAATGTGAACGCTGTACAAAAAAATACGCCGTTCAGTCGGATTTGAAAGCCCATATGAAAACCTGTGGCACCAGAGAGTACCGCTGTGATTGCGGTACATTATTTTCCAGGTAAAATTTTGTTGACTTGAACATGATATATAGAGCATTAATTTGTGTTATTAATTTCTCTGTGTTTTGAATGAATAGGAGGGACAGTTTTATTACGCATAGGGCTTTTTGCGATGCATTGGCACAGGAGCGTGCACGATCTCAACCAATGGTGATTCCAAACTCGGAAGAGGCTGTTCCGTCGCCGGCGATGGAGATGCCGGGATCTAGTCCACCGCCTCCTCCTCTTACACCATCTGCTGATGTATTATCTCCGGTTCTGTCCATTCAAAGTCCAGGTAAAGTTCTGCAGCAATTAACTCTAGAGGTGTTAAAAGAGTATTACTATTATCTTTGATTTGTCTACATTGTACGTTCCGAAACGAGGATGTTCATGTGATACACGATACTACTGCAATGTTTTGTGTGTCCTTGTTTCACGTGGGGTGGGTTGGGGTGAAATATCATGATGCCTTGAACTGGGTATTTGTCAATATGGCTCACAGATCGAAGAAAGATTTACACGATATACATTCATGAGAATCTGCTTTTACTTGAAAGGTCTTTTGTTTTTTTTCTTTTCTAAAAGGTCCTTTTCTATATTTTGTGATTTTTTTCATCTCTTTTGATGTCAAATTTTCTTGGTAGGAGCAGAATTGCCAGAAAATCAAAGTGCTAATGTTCATACACAGCCAGAGCCAGAATCGGCAGCTTTATCTCCTTCAGTCATCAACACAACAGCCGCTGCTGCCTCCGCTGCCACCACCACAGTGGCCAGCGGCTCCTCTATGTCTAGTGATAATGCTGATGCCGCTGCCACTGTTGGTGTATTTGCCGGAATATTTGCTGGGTCGACCTCTGCTGAACTTTCTCAATATTCACAGCAACCATCATCGTACTCCGCCTTACCATGTGCTATGGCGGGGTTGGATAGTGCCGGCAACCCTGTTGATCCTATGTCGCTCTCCCTTTCTCCGTCTTTATATCTCTCGAATGGAGGATTGGCTTTATTCCCCCCAACATCACATGATCACCAAAGGCATTATGCATCAAATCCACAACCAGCATTATCAGCAACTGCATTGCTTCAGAAAGCTGCTCAGATAGGTGCAACATCATCCAAATCATCGTATCTTCGAGGCCTCGGATTGGCAATGTCGTCTTCATATGATCCTCGAGATAATGCATCGACCATGGCTTCTAGTACCACGGGGCTCCCATCGCCTTGGAACAATCAAGTGAAGCTTGAAAACAATTCATTGGCATCGGGGCTTGGTCTTGGGCTCCCCTCTAGTGGTACTACCGGATTGAATGACTTGATGTTGGGACAATCGACGCTCTTTGACAACAATCCGACTACTCTCGATTTTCTCGGTCTAGGAATGGGTGGCGGTGAAGCCTCCCCCGGTGGATATTCGGCCTTCCTGACATCGATTGGAGGTGGACTTGATATGTCCACTACTTCATTTCGTGGAGTGAACTCGGGTAGAGAGACTTGGGACGATCCCTCGGATAGGAAGCCTTCTTTGCTATGAAATCTATGTAATGTAATGTTGTCATTTTAGCTCATTCTTGGAGGGGTTAGGAGACTTTTTCTAAAGGATTTTTTTAGTGGGTTTCAGTAGGTTTTATCGACTTATGTATACTTTTGTAAGCTTCTATTTAAAAAACTTTATTGGAATTTTAGAGATTTTTATTTTACAAATTAAAAAATTTAAATATTAATAGATTAATTTTCATATGACGTGAATATTAATCGTTAATAATAATTATTCAATAAAAATATGGTGTGAGAGAGAAACATTTGTGATATAATTTTTTAAAGGAAAAAGTACATAATTATAACACTTTGAGCTTCACTTTTTAAAAGGGTAATAAATACAAATGATTTTCAACCTTTAGGTTTCTTGTGAAAATGGTCCCCAACATTTAGATTTTGGCATTTATACCCTCAGAATCACCAAACATTGTGAAAATGGTCCCTACCGTTAGATTCCGATAATTTTTTCCATTAAAAACGTGTAAATAGCACAAATGGTTCCTAATCTTTGAGTTTTTTACGATAATAGTCTCTAACATATTAAGGTCACGTTTGACATTTTTAATTTATAACATGCAAACGTTTGGCGTATTTAGTCCATAACATATTAAGCTCATATACATTTGGCATATTTAGTCCCTAACATATTAAGCCCCTATATGAGACCAATTATTTCAAATAATATGATTTGTAATCGTAATTTTTTGCAGAATTTTTTGTTAAAAAAATTGAATTTATTTGTAAATTATTTTATTGATAGAATGTGTGGTTAAAAACGAGTTTTAAAAAATAAAATTTATTCTGAATTTCTAAAATGCACAATAAAATATTTAACAAAAATTCACTGCTTTAACCTATTGGAAAAAAAAATGAATCCATGGAATAGACTTTATTTTTAAAAATTTGTTTTCAACTACACATTCTATCAATAAAATAATCTACAAATAAATTGAATTTTTTTCTTTTACTTTTTAATCACAAATTCTTTTGAAAATTACAATTCACCGCATTATCATTTCAACTTATTGATAAAAAATAATAAATCTTATAAATATATTAAAGGAAGATAGCTGCAAGCTTTCATCCCGCCCAAATTTCCCGCCTCTGCTACAGTAACTCTTTTTTTTTTTCTTCTTCTTTCCTGAACGTACGTTTCTGTCAAATATAACATAATTCAATTTCCCCCATCACTTCATGTGTAATACCGTGTAGCCAGAAAAAAAAATCTGAGTCAATTTTGAACAGTGACAGACAGCGATTGATTGCAGTTCAGAACATTACACTAATTGCAAGCTACATTTCCATATTTTTAAAGCTGAACAGACATTTCTTCTTTCATTCTTCAACATCTGCATTTTACAAAAGCTGTTCTTGAAGCAAGAAGGTTTGCTGCATTCTCTCCCTCTCAAACATCATTTAATTCTACCAGTTGGCTTACGTTTTGTTTTTGTTTTTTTTGTCTAAAATTTTGTTGTTCTTTTTTGTCTAAAAACCAGGAACATTTGAAAGAACATTTTGTAACTTTCGAAACTGATCGGAACGGCCAGAAACATATCTTTGAGAAGGTAACCAAATTTTGTTTTGTTTCAAAATCATACAATCGTCAAAAAGATGGACTTATATTTTTTTCCTTTTAACTTCATAGATATGGCACCGATTATTGACAAGCTAGCTAACATTAACATAACAAAAACACATTGGGCTTTCAAGGTTCGTGTGGTCCGAGTCTGGGAGAATCCGAGCTACGGTAACAACGATGACGTTTACAGCTTGGAGATGGTTTTCGTAGACAGAGAGGTGCGTTTTCTACCTTTAAATCTAATCGAGAATTTGTGTTTGTAGTTCAATACATATCAATGAACCCGTTGAAGCATTTTATAAAACTGAATTATGCATGCTATAAAGTACAGCACCAGATGAACCTGTTCAGTAAATATCAATGAACCTATTGGAGCATAATACAACATTTTATAAAACTGTATTATGCATACAATAAAATGGTATTAGAGTGTGTACAAAACTGTGCAAGCATGTTAAAAAAATCTGTGCCCCCATAAAAAAACTGTGCAAGCATGTTAAACAAATTGAAACTATATTATGCATAAATAATTGTACACATCTGAAATAATATTAGTATAGTATTATGCATACTATACAGCACTTGCTGAACCTGTTCAATATATATCAATGAACCTATTGAAGCATTTTATAAAATTGTATTATGCATACAATAAAGTACAGCACCTGCTAAACCTGTTCAGTATATATCAATAAACCTATTGCAGCATAATACAACATTTTATAAAACTATGAGATTCTAAAATGCTAGCTAATAAAGTACATCAAATGCTGTTGAAGCATTCCTTGAAACTGTATAATAGCATGTTGAAGCATTTTATAAAACTGTATTATGCATACAATATACATCAATGATCATGTTGAACCTATTGGAGCATAGTACAACATTTTATAAAACTGTATTATGCATACAATAAAATGTATTAGAGTGCATAAAAAACTGTGAAATAATATTTGAAGTCTATTTACTATGAGATTCTACATGTCATAACATGCTTAAAAGATGATGTTGAGGCATTTTATTCACTCACACTACAATTAATAATGGCCATTCCAGATGAAAAACTATGGACAGTGTGCATAATAAAAATCTGTGCAGGCATATTATATGGTCACACTCACAGCATGTCCTGTGCAAAAATGAAACTATCTTATGCATAAATAAATATGGATTCTCTACGTGTTTGAAATAATATTTGAAATCTATATACTATGAGAAATAAATGTTATAACATGCTTATTCTCACATTGAATCTTAATATAGCATATTTCGATACGTAGGGTACAAGAATTAATGCTACCGTCAAACGGAACCTGATTAAGACTTTCAAGCCTCTAATCCGTGAAGGTCTATTGTATGTGGTGCGTCATTTCGTCGTAGGTCACAACAACTCAAAGTACAAGGCTACTAATCACAAATACAAGCTGAATTTTATGATGAAGACAGAGATCATAGAAGCTACAGATGACAGTTTTCCATCCCAGATTTACGAGTTCAAGCCATTTACCAATCTGCTACAATCTCCAAAAATTGATGAGACCATTTTATTTGGTAATTTTTTTATAAAATAGTATTGAGTCCATAGTTATTTATCGTTTTATTTTTTATTTTTATTAACAATGCTATTTATCAGATATAATTGGGGAGGTAGTTGCCAAGGATGTTGTACGGTCAAAGGAATTATCGGGAAGAACCACCAAAATGATTGATATTGTGTTGCAAGATACAGAGTAAGTGTATCGAAATTCATTTCTTTTTAAATTGCATCTTCTCTTATAGTTTATATATTAGTTATTTTTTGTCAAGGGTATAAGACTTACCAGTTTCTTTCTTCAGCAATAATCGATTGTCCTGCACATTATGGGGTGAATATGCTGATGAGATTAGCAAGATCTTGGAATCGAATAATACAGAACCAGCAATTTTGTTACTCCAGATGTGTCGCGCTAAGAAGTTCAGAGGTTGATTGTTATTTTTATCATGCATGAAAAATAATTTTGCTTATGTTGATGACTTTCACTATATTTTTATGCAACTGTAGGTGAGGTCAGGATTTGTAACACACCATGTTACCAAAGTTAGCGTGAATGCCCAAATTCATGAAGTTCAGGAGTTTCGTGAGAAGTATGTTCAGGTCATTTCGTTATTGAGAAATCATATTTGGTTATTATCTTAGTCCCTGCATTAACAGTGGGATGATTTTTGTTGCAAGGCTATTGGTTGGAAATGAGTGTATCTCCCAAAGAATAAGTCAGATTTCTTCGAGTTCGGTTTACACTGTTGCAGATGACTTGGCAAGTGGGGCATGTGATGTGAGAACTATTGAGTACCTTTTTGAATCAGTGGAGGTAATATATTACGCTATAATGTTTATAATAATGTCGTGTTTAATAGGACTGGTGATAATTTCTGCTTATTGTTTGGGATGGGCTAGGTTGGTCAATGTTGGGTTTTAGCTACTATTGTGGCTATCGAGAGTGATACAGATTGGTGGTATTTATCCTGTAAGAAGTGTCCGAAGAAGGTTAGGGCTGAAGATAAAAGGTTCTACTGTGAAAAGTGTGACCGTTATGATGCTGCTGGAATACATAGGTGATTAATCATTAACTTTCATTTACCTATTTATCCAATTTCACTAATTCGTAATAAGCATAATTATAATCACCTGCATTGAAATCCACTTTCGGTTTATTTTTATACAAACAAATAAAAGATTTAAGATTCAAGTGAGGGTCCTTGATGGGACCGGCAGTGCATCTTTTTTACTTTGGGATCGTGAGTGCATTGAATTGCTTGGGAAGAGTGCTCATGATCTACGAGAAGATATGGTTAAGGTAAGTTGTATTAAAATATTATGTGATTATGTGATTAGCTGTTAAAAATGCTAATATCATGTCTTGATCAATGACAAAAAATGACAACACAGGATTCAGAAGAGATTTTTTATCCAAATGATATTGAATCTTTGGTTGACAAGAAAATATTATTCAAAGTTCAGATTAAGGATCAAAATGTGCAGCAACGACTTGATGTATTCACAGTGAT
Organism: Ligustrum vulgare; assembly: GCA_963555705.1. Classification (NCBI taxonomy): domain Eukaryota; kingdom Viridiplantae; phylum Streptophyta; class Magnoliopsida; order Lamiales; family Oleaceae; genus Ligustrum; species Ligustrum vulgare. The sequence continues at coordinate 11,555,896 of OY743177.1, forward strand.
GAGGCTTACGTTCGATGATTCCTTGATATCTAAGTATGTTACTATTCACTATTTTGAAAGTCAGGTTAGTTAATAATTGCTATGTGAGATTCATTTGATTATATTAAGCTATGTGTTTTCATAGATTTAATTAATTCATTCACACGCATTTGTGTAGGGATCTGAGATATTTTCCAAGAATGACAATATTGGTATCGAGGAGCTGAAGGTATTTCATTGATGAATTCTTTATTAGTTATAAGATTACTTATTCATTTTTTGTTAATTTTTATTTCGATTCATGTTTGGTGTTTTGATAGGACTACACATCAGAGAACGAGTTTATCACGCCTAACAAAACAATCCAAAAGCAAGTTTCTCCTCAGGAGGATGAAATAAGTGGTAATGCTAAAAGAAAGATGGACATTAATCCATCCACTCAAATGTCGACCAACAAGACCAGAAGGATAATAAAACAAGAGAAGCTTTGAATGAAAACGTTATTATTTAGTATTGTTATAATATTTCTCATCTTTTGACATTGACTGGTGACGGGCTGATTGGAAGTAGGTGGAAATTTTTGGTACTTCAGTTTAGTGGTGATATATTTATTGGAAGACGGTAGCTATATATGGTCACCTGTATGTCTGTGAACCGTATTTTGTACCAAGTTCTTGGGGCGAGATACTGATGTTACCGCTCCCATCTTTTGTTTGGTATTATTCATAATCAGGTATGGCACTCATATTTTAAATTGATGATTGCCTGTTGATGTTTATTTATAGCATGTATAGCAAATCAGGAACTTAATAGATACTATCATAAGCATTGAAAAATATAAAACTTAAAATAAAGTAAGTTATGTTGTATTGTATATTCTACAGATTGCAAGACAGATTAATTTGTAATTGTATAATTTCAGTGTGCATCTAAATCAAATTTCACAATGAAATATGGAACAAATAAGAGAAATGAATAATTAACTATCAGAATCACGTCAGTTATGAAGTAATTAATCAAATCACATAACATGGCACATAAAAGATAAATATTATTATTGCTAATCAAAAAGTATGAATATCTATATCACTAAAATGAAGAGAAGAATGCTGTTTTGAAGATGTAGAAAAATATGGAGTATGTGACTAGAAAAAATATGCCAGAAACTTGATTCTATATAATAAAATGAAGAGAAGACATAGCTGTTTTGAAGATGTAGAAAAATATGGACTGTGTGACTAAAAATTAGTGTTGCGGTTATGAAACTAAAATATGCCACAAACTTGACTCTGTACAAAAGAAATACCTTACGGGATGTTGTATCATCTCAGCACTCGGCCCTGGAAGTCTTCAATTCTTCTTAACAATACCTCGATTGACATTAATATTAAGTATAAATCAAATATGTTTCAGAAATTAAATTATAATATTATACAACCAATGAGACATGTAATAACATATTAGTCAGAAATTAAATTATAATATTATACAACTAAATCAAATTTCACAATGAAATATGGAACAAATAAGAGATTCAAGTGGGGTGAATAGTTATTACAGTTAATGAAAGTGTGAAGAATAAATATTTCTTCCTTAATCAAACAATTATTAAAAGTAAGGATAAATGAATAATTAACAATCAGAATCACGTCAGTTATGAAGTAATTAATCAAATCACATAACATGGCACATAAAAGATAAATATTATTATTGCTAATCAAAAAGTATGAATATCTATATCGCTAAAATGAAGAGAAGACTGCTGTTTTGAAGATGTAGAAAAATATGGAGTATGTGACTAGAAAAAATATGCCAGAACTTGATTCTATATAATAAAAAATGAAGAGAAGACATAGCTGTTTTGAAGATGTAGAAAAACATGGACTGTGTGACTAAAAATTAGTGTTGCGGTTATGAAACTAAAATATGCCACAAACTTGACTCTGTACAAGAGAAATACCTTACGGGATGTTGTATCATCTCAGCACTCGGTCCTGGAAGTCTTCAATTCTTCTTAACAATACCTTGATTGACATAAATATTAAGTATAAATCAAATATGTTTCAGAAATTAAATTATAATATTATACAACCAATGAGACATGTAATAACATATTATTCAGAAAAAAAAATTATAATATTATACAACTAATGTTTCATAAAAAAAATTATTACATATTTTAATGTAATAATTATTCAGAATAATTAAATTTACATAAATAAAATAAAGTATTTTAAATACTATAAAACATTTATTAAATTACATCAAATTTGATACAATACTGATTTTATTTAATCAAGGAATTAATATATATTACAGTAAACTATATTATCATTAAACAAAAACATGTATAACAAATACATTATTCAGATTTTAAAAAAATTAATAATTAAAAAAAAAATATGCATACCTGAAATAATAATATTTTAAAAATAAAATTAGTAAAAGAATTATTGTGTTCTATATTATATTTACATTTAAATATAATTTTAGATCTAACTAATATCTATTTATAATATATAAATATACATTTAATTATATTATAAATTACATGAAATTTAAATTACGGTTAATATTTATTTTATTTTATTTTATATGATTTTATATTTTGTATTTTATATTTTATATTATAGTTTTAATTTTTTATAAAAAAATTATTATATAAAAGTAATATATTTATATATTTATATTTCCATTCATATACAATCAAATAAAATTAATTTATTTATTTAGAACACACTTTCAGCAATGTATATTATGTACTTCAGCACAGTAACATGTCACATCACTGCATTTTTGTAGACAGCTCACAGTACTCAAGGATGGCTTTACTTCAAAACTTACATCAATTCATTAATGGTTGTATGGAGACACCCTGTAGTAAATAAAATCAAATTAACCAGCTTGACAGAAAGTTGTATTCACATACATAATAACGTGTGATTGTCCATTATATCATAAATCAGTAGATCTAACTTTGTTTCCATTTTATTCTGCTCTGAAGTTGGAGAAAGTGAAAATGGCATCTGATTTATTTTATAAGACTTTTTCCAGAAGAAATGAAGTTCAAAAACAACATTAGAGACAGAGCTTGAAAACCCACGACAAGAAAGAAATATTGGCGAGATGAATGGAACCTCATTGAAACGTCAGAGACTACTTCAGCCTGATGATACTGGAGGTTAGACACAGACATGTGTTTATTATTTTGACCTAACTCTATTATGCATTTGCTCATTCATCTTAAATGCTTTGAAGAAGTAATAAATGCATTTGTGGCTGTTCTATACTCTGCAGACAAACTTAAATGCTGCTGTGATTGTTTTGTCTACATAGTTTAAACAGATTAATAATAACAACCCCACTAAGCAACTTTAAAAGTTGTCAGGTTTCATGTTCTGATTGCGTTTGTTTTTGTGGAAACAATCTGTGTACATGAATTTTAAATGACCCAAATAATTCCAGCTATCTTCTCAGGGATATATTTTTTTCATTCATTCAACCAAACAATGTTGTATATGCGTTAAAACAGACACTTTATGACGTAAAATAGAAATATATGTTTCTGTAAATGATTTACAAGTTAAATAAAAATTAAATGCTGATGTTATTATTGTATCACTTCAACACACTGTATGAGCTTCTTCAATATTTTTATTTCCAAAACATTTGGGAAAATTATGTGTAAGATTCTCATCAAATATTCAAATATGTAGCATTAATTTAGGATTGTCTGGGAAGTTAAGACATTTAGAGATGCAATATATTTTTTAGTTGCATCAGCTTGCATATTCATTCTACTATTAGTTAGCAATTCATTATTTTTGTTTTGACAAGTTTCATATTGCACAGAAAAGACCAGAAAAGACCAAGATACTACAAAAAATATAACTCATTACTCAAGAACTCCATTAAGCACCATTACAAATGGTAAGATTTTATTTTGTAAATGTTAGTATTTGATTGATAGCGATTTGTAGCAGTAATTTTTTCTGAATCAAAACAAAATAAAGGCATTCAAAATAAACTTGAAAATTATGTTATCAGTTTCCACTATAACAGGGCATCATAGAGCTGGGAGTGCAAATAAAATATTGCAGGTTTTATCACCTGGAAGGCACAAAATACATAATGGTGTTTCTCAAGGAGCTTCAACAAACACAAATTCATTTTCTCAAGTTAAAGAGAATCTTACTGTTAATCAAAGGGATGATGAGAATGTCTACCCCAAAAATTATTGTTCCATTATTGTATAGTATACATCGAATTATATATCAATTTTCAATTTTCAAACATTGAAATAATCATACTATAGCAAAAAAAAGGTTTTCTAAATGGATATCACTTAAAAACAATTCATTTTTAACTGTGTTCTAACAAAGCATATTTAATATATATATATATATATATATATATATATATATATATATATATATATATTTACTTTTGGTTCTTTTTAAAGTTTGGCCTCTTAGATATTGTCAAACTTGCATGGCTAATAATTTTTTCAAATTGTCTTATTTCACATGCAGAAAACATTTCAACTAATTGTCTTTCTCCAATTTCCTCAACAAGATCATTGAGCAATATTACAAGTGGTACGATTACATATTCAACTCTTCACATTTTATTTTTAAAATTAATGTAATTATAATTTATTTAGGACAATTAATCCAATATTTCATACTTCAGTCTTTTGGCATGTACATTTATTTGAACACCTATGCATGTAAATTTGTAGCGCAGACAAAGACACGTGGAAGTTTGCGTACTTTGTCTTCTGGAAAGTGTACATTACATAGTGGTGTAATTCAAAGACCTACCCAGTTGACATCAAAGCCCATCCTAGAGCGGTCAGATCCATTTGTTTCAACAAATGATAATGATAATGATAATTCAGATTCAAACAAAGGTAAGTTATGTTGTTTTAATTTAAATAAATATTTAGCAGTCATTATATACATTCTTCAATTTTTTTATATTTGTGTTCTCAATGTAGGAGGGGATAGTGCATCTCGCGTTATTTCAAATATAGGTAATTACGTGTAAATTAATTTTTTTGGAAAAGAATATTTATTATTAATTATCAAAGTGTCATGATTTTCAGAAATGGGAACAATTAGCTAAAATATTAAGTTTTTATCGCAGGAGAAGAGGAGGCATCTAATGTCCATTCCAATAGAGGTAATTTTCGATAGCTTTGAAATAAACTGGATGATATCTTTAACAACATATGATAGAAGATATGTAAGATTTTTGTACATGCATGGCAAACTCACACCATAATTTGCAAATTGTGTACTGTTCACATCACTAAAAATTTAAGATGCTTTGCTAAAATTGCAGGTCTTGCAAAGTATAATCGAGAAAATAATTTTTTTTGTACATAAAATAGAATACAAATATGTCGTTTACCTCATAATCTACCGTGTTACTGGATCTGATTTTTTTTTTTTTTTTTTTTGGCTCCTGCAGGGGAAAGTGAAAAATGAAAAAACAAAAAACAAAAAAATTATTAGACTTCACGAATGTAGTCATTACATTTTAAATCAACCGGTAGGCTAGAGTAGAAAAGAAATAAGTCCAAATCTTTAGAATCAAAAATCTGAACGTTGGTAACTAATTATTTTTGCAGAACCTAAAAACATAAGAAAACAATTAAAAATTAAAAATAGAAGCATAGGGCAGAAGGAACACACCGTCGCACATACGGTTCTCGACAAGTCCGGTGTTCCCAAGCTCCGGCCTTTCTTAACGAGTTATGCGAAGATATTGCAGATCTTCGAACTACACATCAAAAAAAATGTAAAAAGAACTATACAAAAATAATTTTCAAGTTTATGTATGTTCGATCTAAAAAAATTGATGTGTAAACAATTTCGAACGACAAAACCAAGAACAAACAAACTGTGGAATAAAGCAGATAAAACTCACCATCGTTCCTACATATCTCGACAAGCATCGTGTTCCAGCTCCGACCGTTCTTAAAGAGTTATGGAAAGACGTTGTAGATCTTGCAAATAAACATGAAAAAAACGTTAAATAAACCTAATCGAGAGTGATTTTCACGTTTGTGTATGTTCGATCTAAAGAAATTGACGTCAAAACAACTTCGCACCGCAAAAAAATTTACCAACCTTGACTGTTACTACCACATCGACGCCTGTGCAGAAAATAGGGTTGAAAATCACAACCCATGGTTTCTTTCTATGATCCGAACATAGAAAGATCATTTAGAGATGGATCGGTCAGAAACGAGACTGGATCTACAACCATGGAGAAGCAATTTTGAGAAGGAGCTTCGGTGTGTGTGAAATTGAATACTACCATGTGAACCGCTCTCTTTCGTCTGTTGAGAGAAGTGACAAGTAAAGAGAGATATCTCAGAATGAGCTTCGGTCTGCGTGAAAATCAATTATGGCCATGTGAACCGCCTCTCTTTTGTCTATTGGGAGAAGTGACAAGTAAAGATGGATATTTTTTGTATGTGTTTGGAAAACATGTTTTTTCCTACACAATTCACTAAATCACTTTTTAAACACACATATTTTCTCTCTCGAATTTTTAACCACAAATTTTACCTAAAAAACACAAAAAAAATATGTTTTTTAAAAAAAAAATATTAACAAACAGAAACTTTTATGTAGAACAAAATAAACACTGTAGACTAGCAAGACCATCGTAGATGATGGACACCTGTTTTATTTTTATTATTATTTTTTTTTTCATGTGATAATAAATTAGGGCCTGTTTGGTTGGAAATTAGATTTTCATCATTACCCAAATTTAAATTACACAATTTTTCATATCACTTTTTAACCATTCATATTTTCTCGCTCCAATTTTTAACCCTTCATCTTAGCTAGAAAACACAGGCCCTATAAATCAACAAATAATTTCAATTCTTTGATTTGACACAAAACCTTCCATTTATTTTCCAATTAAATTTAAAAGAACAGGCCTTAGTATTTTTTTTAACACAATTTTCACGATATTACAATTTAAGAACCAATTTATGAATAATAAAACTTTTCAAATAACTTTTTAACTTTACAAAATTTTCATTCACAATTTTCAACCCCCATGTGTTAGCTACAAATAGTAGATAATGCTCTTTTCGGTAACACTGTATCAGTTTTTTTATGGTTTTTTTACTGTTTAAAAAGTAATATGTGTGATTGAAAAGTGGAAACAGAAAAATTGTATTGGTAAAAAGTGGTTTGAAAAATTGTGTTATTTATATATTGATTTATAAACAGTTATGATTACGTTGGAGAACACACTATAAATAGATTTATAAATGCAATTGTATTAAAGAACTAAGTCAACAATAGTATGCAAAATTAGAATGTGCTGGTAACCCATTTATAAACAGTATCTAAACATTTATGTAAATGTAAGGATATTTTTGTTGATCCAATCCTGTATACAAAAAAAAAGGAGATTTTTTTTGTCTAATTTATTTTATGAATAAAATTTGGAAACGTAATTTATCCTCAACTCCTAAATCATCTACAAATGAATCAATGCACCAAATCGATATATAAATTATTTATGTATCAACAATTTGTCCATTTTTTTAAACCGTTCAAAAAAATTATACATGCAGTTTTGAACAATAAAATGTGTTGACTTTTAAAGAGAGTTGACAATCAAGATGTCGCAACATGACTTTTACTTGAATGACTTTTATTGTGATACCTTATATTTGATATTGTAAATATTGTAGTATAATTAATTTCTAATATTGATAAGCTATATTACTCATAAATAACAAATTCTCATGTGTAATTATTTTTTATATATATTTAATTAGTTTAGGGTAATTTTCCATTTTCTGTATTGATTTTTGGTGACATATTAACTACATTTGTAGAGAAACTATATTTTACAATCCATTTTTGTTTCAACAAAAATATATCGAGCATAAAACTAAATATTTGTATTACGAGTTCGGAAATACTATTTACTCTCGATTAATATTTTTCGAAGAAGAAATTTAAGTAGATTTGATAATTTAATTAAAGTCATGAATCGTAGTGTAAGGAAAAAAGTTACTTTTCATCAAATAACCCTGTCCTAAGATAGCTAATTTGCTAAATCATATCATTTAAAAAATTAGTAGTGGTGATTCTATAGTAATATAAAAAAACATTTAATAACAACCGGGTATAAGGAAATTAACACAACAATTAATTAATTCTCTCCAATATGATGCAAGATGAACACAAATAACCATCTATATTATTTTCCATAACATCGCTGCTTCATAAAGTGTAAACTTCAAAACTAATAGGAATTTTTCAACATATTTGGACACAAAATCTTACAGAAATACGTGTAAATTTATGCAGATTATTGCGATATTGGGGATCCAATCTATAGTTGTGAATATTGTGGAGCTACATTTTGGTGTAATGAGAGAACTGCCAAGCATTATAATGTTGACATCAACAAGCTTCATGCCGAGATTGTTTATGATTTGAAGTCAATGCTTGATGAGCACAATGTGTTAGTAAAATCATTTCGAATTATAAGGGACACCATTCGTGAAAATATGTGGTCAGATCTAAAGTTGAGGCTCATTGGAAGGAGAAAACAAGATGGTAGAAGGTATAATCTTCCATCTGTCTCAGAAGTTGCAGCATTGATAGTTGGAGACTTCGAAACATCTCCAGCCGATAGAGATATAATAGTTCAAACAAAGAATGGGAAACTAAAGCGAATAAATGAATTGAATGCTTCATATCTTGGTCTTCAGTATCCGTTGCTTTTCCCCGTATGGTGAGGATGGATTTCGAGAGGATGTCCCATTGAGATACTCAAATACAATGCCTTCAAATAGACGGAAAAATTTAACAATGAGAGAGTTCTTTTCTTATAGATTGCAAGAAAGGGAATATGAGCCTTCCAAAATTTTACTGGCAAGAAAGTTGTTCCAGCAATTCTTAGTTGATGCATACACAATGGTTGAATCTTTGCGTTTATCGTATATATGTGCTCATCAGAAGGATTTGAGATCCGATATGTATAGAGGATTAACAAAAGCTATTTTAAGAGGGGAAACGAATCCGTCTTCTCAAGGAAAGCGTGTGATCTTGCCCTCATCTTTCACTGGTGGAGCTCGATATATGGTCCAGAATTATCAGGATGCAATGGCAATTTGTAAGTGGGCGGGTTATCCAGACTTATTTATTACATTTACATGCAATCCTAAGTGGCAAGAGATAGTGCGTTTTCTTGAACATAGACTTTTGAAACCAGAGGATCGAGCGGACATACTTTGTAGAATATTCAAGGTCAAGTTGGACCATTTGATAAAAGATCTGAGAGTAAACAAGATTTTTGGAAGGGTTAAAGCAGGTAATTTTATTTATGCCTTTTTTTGTATTTTTTTTACTGTTTATATTAAATAAAATAATTTATATGATTGAATATGAATAATTTTCACACTATCTGACAGTTATATAAACAATCGAGTTCCAAAAACGTGGTTTGCCTCATGCACACATCTTGCTTTTCCTATTCCAAGAAGACAAATATCCATCCGGTGAAGATATTGATAAGATCATTTCAGCTGAAATCCCTGATGAGAATACGGATCCTGACTACTATCATTCAGTGAAAAATTTGATGATGCATGGGCCCTGTGGAAGTTTGAGAAAAAATTCTCCATGTATGTTGGACGGAAAATGCTCTAAACATTTTCCAAAGCGATACACAGATTGCACTATTGTTGATGAAGATGGATATCCAGTTTATCGTAGAAGGGACAACGGTAGAACAATCACTAGAAATGGGATTGAGTTGGATAATAGATATGTAGTGCCACATAATAGATTCTTGCTTCTGAAATATGGTGCTCATATAAATGTCGAATGGTGCAACCAGTCCAGGTCCATAAAGTATCTCTTCAAATATGTGAACAAAGGTCACGATCGTGTTACTGCAACTTTTTATCGCAGTGCTGAAGATAATGATGTGCGCAGTCAGGTTGATGAAATAAACATGTACTACGATTGCCGTTACATCTCACCATGTGAGGCTGCATGGAGAATTTTTGGATTTGATATTCATTACAGAGATCCAGCAGTTGAAAGATTGCCTTTTCATCTACCTAATGAGCAAAACATTATATTCTCAGACTCCGATGCAATAGATGATATCATGAGTAGACCTACTCTGAATTCGACGATGTTTTCAGCTTGGATGGAAGCTAACCATAAATACCCTGAAGTAAGGTCTTTAACATATGCAAAGTTCCCAACTAAATTTGTATGGAAGCAGTCTTTAAGGGAGTGGCATCCGCGAAAGCGTGGATTCTCAATTGGACGTATGTTTTATGTACCCCCTGGGTCCGATGAACAATATTATTTGAGAATTTTTCTTAATATAGTCCAAGGACCAAGAAATTATGAAGAGATAAGACGCATAAACAATGTTCAATATAATTCTTTTAGAGATGCTTGCTACGCCCTTGGTTTATTGGATGATGACAAAGAATATGTTGATGGGATAGTTGAAGCAAGTCACCGGGGATCTGCACACTGTTTAAGAATTCTATTTGCAACGTTGTTATATTCGGGTTCTCTTTCAAGGCCTGAATTTGTATGGGAAGAGTGTTGGCAGTACTTATCAGATGATATTCTCTATAGGCAGCGCAAGATTTTGAAGCACAGCGGTATTACGATCTTCCTTCATTTCCATTGTTAAGTAATAATAAATAGTAATAATAAGTACTAATATTAATATTAATATTATTTGATGATGATGATGATGATGATGATGATGATAATAAATTATCGAAATTCTAATTGTATTGATTTATATGTCTTAACACGCAGAATTGGAACTCAGTGATGATGAATTAAAGGATTATACTCTAGCAGAGATTGAATCAATATTGCGGAGTACTGGAAAAAGTTTACAAGATTTTCCAACTATGCCTTTTCCGTTGGTTGTTGATTTTTCAGTTAGGCAAAATAGGCTTATCCAAGATGAGCTGCGTTACGATAGAGATATGTTGGCAGAAGAACACAGTAGATTTGTATCGAATCTAACAGATGAACAGCGGAATGTCTATGAAACAATAATCCACGCCGCTGATAAGGGCGATGGTGGAGTGTTCTTTCTATATGGGCCAGGAGGTACATGAAAGACATTTGTGTGGAAACCCCTATTTGCAGCAATACGATCGAGGGGACAGATTGTACTAACAGTTGCATCAAGTGGTATAGCATCACTTCTATTACCGGGCGGGAGAACTGCGCATTCCAGATTTTGTATTCCTTTAACTCCCACCGAAGATTCAACCTGTAACATTAAACAAGGTAGTCCACTAGCAGAGCTAATCGTCAAAACTGATCTTATCATTTGGGATGAAGCTCCTATGATGAATAGGTATTGTTTTGAAGCTTTAGATAAAACTATGAGGGATATTTTGAGATTTATCAATCCACTCAGCTTCACACAACCATTCGGAGGTAAAACTGTTGTTTTTGGAGGAGATTTCAGGCAGATATTACCTGTCATTCCAAAGGGTAGCAGGCAAGATATCGTACTTGCAACTATTAACTCATCATACTTATGGCAACATTTTAAAGTTTTGAAATTGACAAAGAACATGAGGTTACAAAGGCCAAACTCAGAAATTCATCTTCAAGAGTTAAAGTCATTCTTAGATTGGATTTCAAATATTGGAGATGGTACAATTGGTGGGCTAAATGATGGGCATGCCTTCATTGAAATACCTGATGATTTATTGATAAAAGGGACAGAAGATTTTGTTCGCTCAATAGTAGAGAGCACGTATCCAAATTTCTCAGAAAGAGCCAACGACTCATCATACTTGCAAGAAAGAGCCATTTTAGCCCCCAACGTTGGATGTTGTTGAAACAGTCAATGAATACATGGTTTCTCTCAATGAAACGGATGTATATACATATCTAAGCTCTGATGCAGCTTCTAAATCAGATTCGAATATTGATCTATTGGACGATCTACACACTCCAGAATTCTTGAATAGTATAAGATGTTAGGGAGTACCTAATCATGAGTTAAAGTTGAAAGTTGGCACTCCTGTTATGTTGTTAAGAAATATTGATCATTCTGCAGGGTTGTGCAATGGAACTAGACTGGTCATAACAAAACTTGGTCATCATGTTTTAGAAGAAAAGGTCATTACAGGAAGTAATGCAGGACACAAAGTGTTTATTCCAAGAATGACTTTAACTCCATCAGATCCAAGACTACCTTTTAGGTTTCAAAGAAGGCAATATCCATTGATTGTGTCTTACGCCATGACTATTAACAAGAGTCAAGGTCAATCACTTTCGCATGTTGGACTGTATTTGAGAAAGCCTGTTTTCAGTCATGGTCATCTTTATGTTGCAGTTTCTAGAGTTACAAACCGTTCAGGGTTGAAGATATTGACTTGCGATCGAGATGGAGTATCATCCAATTCAACTGCAAATGTTGTCTTCAAAGAAGTATTTCAAAATTTAAATTAGACAATCATGTAATACTATTTGCATATATAATGTATATAAAATTTACCTATGTATTTATCTTTTTTGGTAGAATTTATCTAACGTAAAATAATAAATCCGTGCATCGCACGGGTGGATGAACTAGTTTATGGAATATAAACAAACAAATACATTGGACATCATTTTAGGAATTGAATAACAAATATGTTTTTATCAGTTCTACTTTCGATTTCGATTTTGAGAATCGATCTATTTGAAAAGTAAGTTTGGAGAATTTTGGTTAAAACGTAAGATTTTTTTTTTTTAATTTATGGATAAATTAAAAAATATATATATATTAATAGAACGTGTGGAAGAAAATTAGTTTTGAAAAAAAAAATCGAAAATCGATATTGATCAGTTCTCAAAATCGAAAATAGAATTAATAAAAAACATATTTTTTTATTCAATTCCTAAAATAATGTGCATTTTAGAAATTCAGAATAAATTTTATTTTTCAAAACTCGTTTTTAACCACACATTCAATCAATAAAATAATTTACAAATAAATTCAATTTTTTTAACAACTAATTCTTCAAAAAATTACGATTACAAACCATATTATTTGAAATAATTGATCTCAAACAGGAGCTTAATATGTTAGGAACTAAATATGCCAAATGTATAGGGACTTAATATGTTAAGGACTAAATACGCCAAACGTTTGGAGGTTACAAACTAAAAATTTCAAACGTGATCTTAATATGTTAGGGACTATTATCGTAAAAAACTCAAAAGTTAGTGACCATTTGTGCTATTTACACGTTTTTAACGGAAAAAAACTAACGGAATCTAACGGTAGGGACCATTTTCACAACGTTTGGTGATTCTGAGGGTATAAATGCCAAAATCTAAACGTTGGGGACCATTTTCGCAAGAAACCTACAGGTTGGGAACCATTTGTGCTTATTACCCATTTTTAAAACTAACAAACTTTACATTTTTTTAATAAAACTAGTATTTCTCCTGTGCGATGAACGGAAGTTATTCAAAATATTAATTTCGATAAGTATTTGAAAAACTATAATATTTATACATAATTAAAAAAATCTAAAATGTATGAAAAATAATATTATATCACAATATATACATGATTGTTAATTTCAATAATTTTTATGAGCTATCATTAATTTCAAAGAAAGTGCAAATTTAATAATTTATTTAATTCTATATCATGTTTGATGTAATATTATGAGTACAATATTAATTTTATGGAATACATCAATATATTTCTTACGATTTTTGTATTCTCCCCTCGTATTTAAGTTTTCCAATTCTCATTCAAAAATATCAATTAAAATAATTAAAAATGTGTGCTTAACTTACTCCCGCGAATATTTGTATTGACCAATAAAATTATATTTTTTTACCTATAAAATCAAATAGTCAAGAATAATAATTACATAAATCTAGCAATTATCATGATATGACAATATGAAATGTTGGAGTAAAAAAATTATACTAAAAATCGTATACCATATAACTGTTTTTCTTTTAAGCAACTATTAAAATTAAGAAAGATTAAAAAAATATAATTCATTATTAACCATAGTATTCACATTTTTCGCATTTGCCTATAGTATTTAACATTTTCATGAAATTTCTTGCGGAAACGTTCATCACAATAATGGGTTTCATTATTTCAAAATTATAATAGCTTCGTTGATTAATAAAAGAAAATCTATATATTTAAATAATAAATTACTGTCATTTGTTTCTCGTATTTTAACCTTTTTCCCTTAATTCTCATTCAAAAATACCAATCACATAATAATATATAGGATAAATAATTCATAATATTAAAATAAGGACAACAAAGAAATAAAATACATCATACAATAATAACATATTAATTATAATAACAATAAAATCAACATCAGATAGAGGCATAATATACTAAACAACTTTAAAATATCATTTTTATTTTCTTTTGGTGGGGGGTGGAGCAATTCAAAAGAAGGAAAGACAAAGAAGTCCCAAAACGTCAAATATTAATATCTGCCCCTGTTCGGATATTTATCTAAGTTTATAAATTAATTTTTTTTTTCATTTTTCAAGATAAAATGTGTGGTTGAAAAGTGGAGACAGAAAAGATATGTGATTAAAAAATCATTACCGAACAGTAAAAAAAATTGAAATAATGCTGCTGTCAGATGGACAGCCGCATATTATCAAGGCAAAAAAATTCAAATGGGATGTTAGCCAAAGAGAGGAAAGAAAAAAAGTAGTGAAAAAAAAACATACTTTAACCACACACACATTTTCTCTCCACTTTTTAAACATAATTGTCACTTTTATCGATAGTATAGAAGTATAGATTATGACAAAATAAAAGAGAAGAATGAATATTACAAAAAATCAAATTAAAAAAATATACATAGCAAGACAAAAAAAAAAAAATAATAATAATAATAATAATAAGCATGTATTTGGTAAAAGTAAAAAAAAAAAAGAATTATAAACATATTTATAAATTACACAATTTTTAAAACCATTTTTTAAACACGCATTTTCTCTCCAATTATTTTTTTACATCAAAAATATAAATAAATCAGTTTATAAACCAAACAGCATTACCAAATGGAGGCAATAGACAAAAGAAGAATAAGATAAATGAAAAAAAAATTAAAAAATGTTAACCGCTGAAACAAATAATGTGATTTGTAAAATTTTTGTAGATTATGTGTTCAGAAATTTAATACTTGTACGTGTATTAAAAATATTATTATAAAATAAAAGATAAAAATGACATATTACAAAAGACCAAACTAAAAAAATATACATAGTAAGACAAAAAAAGAATAAGCATGTGTTTGGTAAAAGTAAAAAAAAAAAATATTTGTAAACATGTTTATAAATTTCACATTTTTTAAACATATATTTTATCTTCAATTTTCAACGACTATTTTTTACCTTAAAATATTATATAAATCATTTTATAAATCAAACATTGTTTTCAAATGAAGACAAACAGGCAAAAGATTAATAAAATAAATGAAAAAAAATTAAAACTGAAAAATGTGACAGCTGCTTTTCAGCGGCTGACACATTTGTTGCTTGGATTACTATGAAAGCAATCCAAGCTGTAAGCCCTGCAAAGGTTCAAAAAAAGAAAAAAAAAAAATTGTAAAATATGAACAGTAAAAGGGGCTAGCTTCTTGGGCAAGATTTTTCAGTTTTAAAATATATTATAGATAAAAGATAAGAATGACACATTACAAAAGACAAAATTATAAAATATACGTAGTAAGATAAAAAGTAACAGCTTTGTTTGTTAAAAGTTTTGTGTTTAAAAACATGTTTTTTTATGTTTTTTAGGTAAAATGTATGATTTAAAAGTGAATAGTAAAATTTGTGTAGTTAAAAAGTGATTTAAGAAATTGTGTTTTAAAAAACTTGTTTGTAAACATGTTTGCCAAACAGAGGAAGAAAAAAATGAAATAAAAAAATAAGTCAAAAAAATAATTGATTTTAAAAATAGTGTCAGTCGACTGCTAACACCGTTGCTTTCGCTTGGAAATCAACTGTGAAATAGAGACATTATATGTTAAATTACTTTAAAATATCACTTTTCTTTACTATAAGAACAAAATAAAGATTTGTTCAATAACTCTATTTTATCGTGTATAAATAGAATTTTTTATTTATTTTTTGACATGCAAATCAAGTATTTTTTAAATAATGGGTCTCATTATTTTTCAAACTATGATAGATTATTTTAATAATAAAAGACAATTTATATAGTGAATTAATAAATTATTGTCATTTGCTTCTCAAATTTTAACTTCTTTTTTTTGTTCCATCTTCCATTGAAAAACTCCAATCACACAATAATATATAGGATAAATAATTCATAAAATATGATTTGTAATATTAAAGATTACAAATGATAATAGTTAAAACATAATTATAATATTTATAGCTACACATATGGTTTGTAATATATTAAAATACGAACAACAAATAAATAAAATACCTCGTCAAATAATAATATTGAATAACTATAAAATCAACATGAAATAGAGACATAATATACTAAACTATTTTAAAATATAATTTTTCTTTTTTAAAAGAAAAAAATAAAGATCTATTCAATAACTTTATTTTATCGTTTATAAACAGAATTTTTTGTTCATTTTCTTACATGAAAATCACGCATTTTTGAAATAATGGGTCTCATTACTTGCTTCTCGTATTTTAAGTTTTTTCTTTTCCAATTTCCATTAAAAAACACCAATCAAATAATAACACATAAGATAAATAATTCATAAATATTAACATTAAGTAAAAAAGCAAAAATAAATAAATAAATAGACATGCGGCTGTCACAGCCGCATGTTTTCAAAAAAAATTTGAAATTGAATTGGGATGTCAAGGACATTCCATTTTAACGGAAAATAAATAAATAAATTTGGCGAATAAACAGTAAATGGCGACAACTTCTAGAGCAAGACTTTTCCATTATCAAATATATTATAGATAAGATGCTTAATAATTAAAAATAAATATAATATTATATATAATTATATATTATACTAAAATTAATATAATATTAAATCAAAAACTAAAAATTTGACGTAACAACCTCCCTCACCCACCCCACCCAATCCTATCCTACCATACCTGACCCTACCACAATTTTTTTTTTTTTCCTCTCTCGATGTTTTCCGCCCCACCCCCTACCTCACCGCAAAGTGACAAATTGATCTCACCCAGTCACAGACCCCGACCCCACCATACTCAAAAATGATTTTTCTTTTATATTTTCACATCTCACCTCAACAACTCCATTCCACCCAAAAATGATTATTCTTCTATTTTTTCACACTTCACCCCATCCCATCGCACCCTGCCACCCCACCCTACCCCCATCAAAAAATGAATTTTTTTCTATTTTTTCACACTCCACCCCACCCAAACCCACCCAAAAGTGATTTTTCTTCTATTTTTTCACACTTCATCCCAACCGCCCTGCCCCGCCGCACCCCACCACCCACCATACATCATTCAAAAATGATTTTTCTTCTATTTTTTCACACTTCACTCCAACCACCCCATCCTGACCTCGACCCCACCCACCCCACCTCACCCCACCATACCCTACCCCCATCCACCCAAAAACAAGGTTTTTTTCTTCTACTTTTTCTCACCACCGCCCCGACCTCTACCCCACCCACCCCAATCCAACCCAAAAAATTATTTCTTCTACTTTTTTCAGCCCCCACCCGACGTCTACCCCACTCACCCCACCCTAAAGTTACAGACGGTCACGCAATGTCACACGATATCGCAGTTAGGTCACACTGAGTTACAAATACAAATTTAGTTGCAAAACTCCACCCCTCCGAAGTCACAGTTGGTCACACAAGGTCACGATTCGATCAAACGAGGTCACAGTTCGGTCAAACGAGGTCACAATTAGGTCACAGTTAGGTCAAACGAGGTCACAGTTAGATCACACAGGGTCACAGTTCGATCACATAAAGTCACGGTTCGTTCTCACAAATTCAAAATTCGGTCACACAGTCATATTTAACACAATTGTAAGTCACATCACGTCCTCGTCCAATGGTCACACCAAGTCACGGTTGGTCAAAATCACCCATAATTGATCACATATTATTTATTTATTGGTCACAATTACCTAATAATTGGTCACAATCGTCAACAATTGATCACAATTTATTTATTAATTGATCACAACTTACTTGTTTTCTTGATCATATTCCGCACTTATCATAAGTCGCACAAACTCACAATTAGTCAATATTTTGATCAAATTTACCTATAATTAATCAAAATGATCATATAATAGGTACATATTATTTATTTATTGGTCATAATTTACTCGTTTCCTCAATCAGAATTAGTTAATGTTTTTGTCATAATTACCTAATATTTGATCACATTCCGTTTTCTCAGTTTTCTTGGTCACATCCCCCATTTCTCACAAGTCACAATTAGTAAATATTTTGGTCACATTTACCTAATAATTGGTCACGTTCCGTACTTGATCACACAAAGTCACAATTTGAACACACAAGGTCACAGTTAGGTCTCACAAAGTCTCAGTTCGGTCACACAAGGTCACAGTTCGATCACACGATGTCATAGTTCGGTCACATGAGATAACAATTCGATCACATAAAGCCAAGTTCGCTAATACAAAGTCACGACTCAATCATATTTGACACAATTGTAGGACACGTAACGTTCTAATCCAATTGTCACATAAAGTTACAATCAGTCACAATCTCTAATATAATTGGTCACAATCATATATAACTAGTCTAGTGTTATTTATTTTTTGGTTACAACTTACTCGTTTCTTAGTCATGATTAATCAATATTTTTTATCACATTTGACTAATAATTAGTCACAATCATTCATAATTGATCATACATTATTTATTTATTTATTTATTGGTCACACAAAGTCACATTTAGTTAATATTTTGGTTACAATTACTTAATAATTAGTTAAAATTATCGATCATAATACGTCACCCCATCCCCTACACACCCCCAACCTACCTCCCACCTCCACCCCCACCCCTTTCTTCTCCCCCACCCCAAACCCTCGACGTTGATGCTAGAAGAAGCACCTGATCCATGTTGCCAATCGCTGCCGCCACCCCTCCATGCCGATGCCAGAAAAAGCACCCGATTCATATTACTCGTCACTACCGCCGCCGCCGATATTAAGAAGTCACAGAACCCCAAACACTACCGTCGCCGCCACTGAACCATCACCTCCTCACCATTAGCCAATGTTTTGATCGCATTTACCTAATAATTGGTCATAAATATTGAACTTATCCCACCACTCCACAGTCCACCCACACACACCAATCCCCAACCCCAACCTCCACATTTTGATACTAATCAGTTTGCACTACTACCACCGTTCCCCCACTGCCGCCGCCAGTGACCACCACCACCAAACTACAATGACAACCACAACCACCACATCAAAAAACACCGTTGTAAATAGAGCCACCTTCGCCATAATCAATACATCCACCTACCACACTACAAGTCCAGCATCCAGGGCCGTTGTAGGCGTGCACTCGACAATAGTCGGAGTCACGGTGCACAGCAGGTATTGCGCACCACGACTCCTGCTTCATCGATTCACAGCATACGTGGTACGCAGCAGGTCCTGTTGCCGCACGCGATGGCAGTAGGAGCCTGCAACACCGGTGCACAGCATGCGCGGCGTCGCACGCGGTGCGCAGCAACTCCTGCTACCGGTGCACAGCAGGCGCCGCGCACCGGTGGAAGTAGACGCTTGCTGCTACCGCAGGTCAGGTCAGGTTGCCGCCGATGGAGTCAGATCCGAATTTTGAGAAAGATGGGATTTAGAGAACGCGACTTCAGACGGTAGAGAGAGTGAGTAGGTTGGTTTGTTTGTTTGGGTTAGGGTTGGGAGTTTTAACTTTAATTATTATTTATTAATTTAATTATGTATAATTAATTAATTAAATGAATTATCACCTGAAATTTAGAAAAATATTTACCACACGAGATTTTTGAATTGCATCTTTGAAAAACAAGCCTCCATCTAATTCTCCCTTTTTTAAACTTTTACAAAATTTTATAGATTGTGATTGACTACTTTTAGTTAAATTTTGGAGCGAACCCAACACAAGAAAATGGGCTGGGCCTGGGTGAATATAAGCTGGGCCAGTTAGAAGGGAAATTTTTTTGAGGTGTTTATACAAATACCCTTATTTTTGGAACACTTACAAAAATTTTCTTTTAAATTTATTTAAGAAGTAAAAATACTTTGTAAATTTTGAATGTCACTTTTTTTAAAAAAGTGACACTATGTCACTTATTTTTTAAAAAGTCATATACATGTTACTTTCTCAATCAAACGTAAATTAAAACATTAAAATAAATTTATAACTTGTTAATTTTATTCAAAATATTAGAATAATTGCATCAATTTTTTAAAAAAGTGACACAATGCCAAAAAAAAGTGGTGTAATGTCACCTTTTATCAAATTTTTTCATTTTAACTAAAAAGTGATGCTTTGTCACCTTTTAATGAAAAAATAGACAAATTACTACTTTTTTCACCTTGTCTTTCAATTTTTGCAATATTCATCATTGATTAACAAATTATACAAGTCTACAAACACTAGTAGATAAATTACATATTTTTCATACACAAAAACAATTTCACTTTTTTACCTTTTTTATCTAAAAAGTGACATGGTATCTTTTTAGTGAAAAAAGTGACACTTTATCACTTTATCAATTTCCGCAATATCTTATATCCATTGACATTCTCAATAAAGTGGCTTTGTGTCGCTTTTTATTTAAATTAAAAGGTGATACAATGTCACTTTTTATCACGTTTTCTTTTGACTAAAAAAGTGACATTTTTGTCACTTCTTTACTCTTTGCAATATTCATTACACATTCTTCATTCTCATATACAAACACCATCACATTTTCTCTTAACTAAAAAGTTAGTGAAAAAATTGGGTGCTCATGTCCCTCCACTGAAATCGAAAACCTAGAAGAAAACCATCCGAGTTAAAACAATAGGCTATTTCCTTTTTGTAATTCCTGTCTAAAAATTCTAAATCAGACTCAAACCATAAGGGATAATTCCTCACACACAAAATGGTAATTACAATTCTTTTTACTGCAACACATGAACTCCTCCACCCCTGCACAGACCTAATAAAAAAATAATGAAGCCAATTTATAAGGTTTACAGATAGCTATAAATGAATGAAGTGTAGAAATTGAAGGTACAATTAAGGGGCATCCCTTTATATAATATCCTCCCATTTCGAGCCCCCCAAAACTCTAGTTGCTCCAACTAATCAATTTAGTTTGTCATTCAATGTAGATTATTCATTCGCCACGGGATCCTAGCCCCCTACATCACCACTTCACGACGGCTGTCCCTGGTGATTGAAAGCTTCTCCGCCTCATGTTGGGTTTTTCAGTCGTCGAACAACGTCTGGAACAATGTGTGAGAGGGAGGAGGTGAGGAAGAAAGTTTCAGTTGAAAGGGAGGAGAAAGATTGTTGGTCTGGGATGTGGGAGGAATGGAGGAGAGAGAGAGAGAGAGACCTTTCTTTTGTTCTTAAGAAAAGAGAGAGGAGACACAGACCTTGCTAGGAGGATTGGTGCAGAGAGAGAAGAGGGACAAAGCTTGTTGTTTTGGTGGAAGACCGTATTATTACGGTGTTTTGATGTTTTAGTTAGATATGGAAAGTAGTTTTCAAATAAGTTCAATTTTAGGTGTATTTTGTGTAATTTTCCCAATTTTTTTCTTTAGGATTTGCACAGGTTTTCTCTAAAATGGGGGGTGGGTGGGGGGACCTTTGCCCAGTAAGGCCCCCCCTTGGATCTGCCCCTGGTTAAATTAGTTTATTTATGATTTTGATGTGAAAAGTAGTAGTTAAAAATTGGATAGATAAAATATATATGGTTAAAAAGTGATTTGGAAAATTGTGTAATTTATAAATATGTTTATCAAAATCAATTTTTGTAGTTTACCAAACAGAGGTTAATTACTATTTTTATATAAAATCTTAGTTGGATTTATTTTCATAGAAAATTGAAGAAAAAATGATAAAGAAGAGAGTAAAAATAAAAGAGAAAAAATGATAAAGGAGAGAGAAAAATAATGATGCATTTAGTCATAGCTTTAAGATTTCTAAAAATAAATAATTACTCTCTTCGTCCCATTTATACAGGCTTCATTTCATTTCATTTTTCTCTTATCTCAATTATATTGATCTGTTTTTGTATTGGGAAGTATTTATTTTGTCTGTCTACTAATGTACTCCTATTTATTACTTCTAATAATAATAGTTTTGATACTTAAATAAGGGTAATTTGAGAATTTTTTTACAAAAATTACCTTTTTAATAATATTAAATATGTTTTTTTTTAATTTGTGTAAAAAGTCAAATCAGGCTATATAAATGGGACGAAGAGAGTATGAAATAAGGGGAAAAAAAAGAAACAAAATTATAATTTAAAAGAATTTTCTTTTTTCTTTTTTGCGAAAGTCTTTCAAAATCTTTGCTGTTAAGAGAGACGAATTAAGAGATTTTGTGATTGTATTTTTTGTTTAAAAGTTAGTACATGAAGGATTTCCTATAAATCTTTAACAGTCATTGACATTTTAAATAACACGAGATTTTTAAAAAAATTTAAAAGTCCTTATATAAGACACCACCACTTTTATGAACTTTTAAAAAGTCTGTTAAAATCTATATTAAATAACTTAAGACTTTTATGGAGTATTTAAAGTCTACATTGAATATAGCCAAACTTAGAAGTGGCAAAAATTGAAGCCACTTGTCTACTTAGCTCGTGAAAGACGAGCCACAAGCAGCTTGACTCTCCAAAATCACGAGCCAATCACCAAACAGGAAAAATGAGTCGGCTCGACTCGCCCATGCACAAGCAAGCTCGTGGCTCATTGTCACGAGCTATTTTCATGAGCTGGCAGCCGCTCGACTTGCCGGTTCAAGAAAACATTGACCAAAACGATCACATTCTTCTTAATGTGACCGTTTTGGTCACATTATTTTTTTAAAATGACCGTTGGGATTCCAAATAGTCATTTTAACGTCTATTTTTTATTTTTGTTTTTTCGTTTTTCACATATAAAAACAACATTTTTAATTTAAATTTAACACAAATTCTCTACAATTATCAACTATCTACTGTCTTCTATTATAATCAAATCTCAATTTACATATTTCAATTCAATTACTATATATTATTATTATTATTATTGTTGTTGTTGTCGTTGTTGTTGTTGTTGTTGTTGCGACCATGCCTAAATGAGCATAACATGTCACTTATAGGGACCCCACCAAAGACCCAATGGATGCCAGCATTGCATGGAGCCTAAGGCCTCACAGGTTATCGAATAGTCAGGGTGAAATATGATATAGAGCCTACATGACCGAATTGGTTTTTCCGGGCTTTTACAATTCGAGTCGGTGCCTCGAATCGGTGATGGGACCAGCCAATGTGTCAGAAAGATGTGACCCTCCTTGTAGACTGTGGCTTGACAAGACAGCGCCTTTACAAGGGATGTGATAGGTGTCTCTCCCCTATAGAAGGTAGCAATGATTATATCCAAGAAATTGGTTTACTTCTCCAATGTCCAGGGATGTAGCGTGTGTAAAGTATGGCTTGTGTCACCATCTGAAACAATAATTTCGACTATAAATAAAACACGTTGATCTCCAAGTTAGGGGTTAGAAATTCAATACAAAAAGACTTGATAATTAATATCTCACTCCATTTTCTCTCTTTTACATATTTATATTTCCCGCACTCAAATCATATTTACTGGAAATGAGTGCTGACTTAAACATCGGAGTGCAAATGGGAGCCACCTCGGCCCCCTTTACATATTGATTTTTTATCCTAGTACGCAGGAAGTCCACGTGTCCAAGAGGGAGGAGCTGAGACTTGTTGATCCAAGGTCCCACTAAATTTTATGGTCAACAATTATTATTATTATGCACATTTCATATTTATATTCTACAATATAACTATAAACATTTTAATTTTCATACTACAACTACAAGTCTACAAGTTTATTAACACTTCTTCTATTTCTTCACCCTTCAATTCCAACATACAAAAGAATGGATCTCGTCTATTCTTGACCGGGGTATCTATTTATTAAGGAATTGCTCGACGAAAAAATTGGGAGATCAACCCCCACAATCTCACTATCATAATGAATTTGTCAAACTCAATGACGTTCTCATACCAGAAAATAGTGAAGAGGTAGGAGTTTCTCATACAACAATTGATTTGGATGACATTAAAGATGACGTTGAAGTCTTAGATGATGCGCCGGTCGATATTCTCGACACAAGAGGGAAGCGAAAAGGTAAAAAAATTGAAAAGTTTTGGAAACATTTTAGAATGGTCACAACTAGGCTTATAACTAACGGAAACAAAGAATTTAAAGCGGTGTGCAAATATTGTGAACAACAATTGACATGACAAAAGGGTATAGGTATTGCTCATCTCAACCGTCACTATAGAAAATGTGTCACTAAACATGGTTTCTTTTGACGTGAAATGGCTTCATTAACGTAAAATAAACTCAACTTTAATTTAGTGCATCCGGTATTGGTTCAACATCTACACTTGCAATGTGGATGTATTTTGAAGAACAGTGTCACATTGGAATGATTAAATTTGTTGTTGGGTTGAAGTTAACACTAAGCATAGTAGACAACCTACACTTCATTACATTCATCAAAGAATATCTTTAATCGATGTATGTTGGGTGTAGTAATACTATTCGTTCTAACACTATAAAATATTTTATTAAAACTAAGAATAAATTAATAAATGACTTAACCATATGGCGGTGTAATTCTATTTACCAATGATCTTTAGAATGAATTAATACAAAAAGTTATATAGCTGCAACTACACACTACATTAATTCACTTTGGATTATGCATAAAAAATTATTGCTTTTAAAATTATAGAATTTCTCATAATGCCACCAACATATTTAATTCTATATTAAAAATTGTAAGAGAATATAAATGTGAAAGTAAAATTCATTTATTTACATCTAATAATACTAGTGTAAACAAACTCGTTGTAGATAAATTATGAAGAATTCTTAATCTTGAATTTGGTGAATTTTTATTTCATATTTCAAAATTAATTGTTCGAGATGGATTGAAACACATTAAAGGCCAAATTGAAAGAATTATAGATCCATTAGTTTACATAACTATATCACCAAGTAAGAAATGGTATTATGAAGAGTCATGTTTACAATATAGTAACATGCAAAATAAATTATTGCAAAAAATACCTGAATATGATGGAATTAGGTATTAATACTAGTCGTACAACCTCTGCACCATCACATCCTACTACACTTTGAGAAGATGAAGTAGAACTATTAGATCAAATGGAAGAAATTAGAGATACACAATGAACTTGATGAGAATCGAGAAAGTCAAACCTCGATGCATGTGCCCGTGGGACCCATGACGAGATCTGAAGTTGAAGAGGTTCAAGATTCGAGGCTAAATAATGTTAATAAATCAAGAAAAGAAGCCAAGAATCAAGTTGGAGCCAAAATTGAGAAGCTTGGAGTTTCAGCCAAGTTCGGTAGACCGGACTTTATTCAGGTCGACGGATCTTTTGCAGAGGAATTTTTGATTCAGCCTCAGTCGCGTTCGGCTGAGTGACGGTCCACCGAGAGTCCCATTTCGGTCGACCCTGTGATCGACCGAAACACTCTGTTTCACAAAAACGGAGTTTTTCTTGTAAATACCGAAATTGCATCTTTTACCCATTTTGTACATTTTATACACATTTCTTGTCATTTGTAAAGATAACTTGAATGTTCATGTAATGTTCTTGAGAGCTTAGTCTAGAGAGACTCCTTTTGAGGTAAGGTTAAACCTCCTTTGTTCTTGTATTTTTCTTGGAAGTTGATCAACTTTGCTTGAGTATTATTATTTTTGTGTTATTGTTTATTTTCCGCCACCTTGGAATTTGTTTGGTTGATACTCATTGGGCTAGGGTTAGTTTAATCCTCGAATTTTGGGTTAGATTTAAACTTGGGTTAAGGTGTTTATCGCTTTATTTACCACTTTAACTTTCTTGGGTTTTGTATTAAATTGTTGTGGGAATTTTCGGTCAACATACCGAAGGGGTTCGCATCAGAACTTCTTATAGCATGTCCCATATTTTTTATAACACGTTTGAATCTGGATCATTTGGTCCAATTGAAATTGCGGCGCCCCGAGTTCCGTATACCCGGTTCACCACTTCATTTACTGGTCTAAATTTTTCGAATAATATTTTTGCGGAAGAAATAATTGAAAAGTCATTTATGGCAACATTAAATAAACTGTAATGGCCGATAAAATTGAAAACATTTAAGAAACCATTTGAAATAGTAAATCGAACCATTAATTTTGTAAAGAGATTGACAATGTCATAATTTTCGAATAACTGAAGTTCTCAAATTATTCGAGGTTTGGAAAATACGGAAATCTTTAATGTTAAACTTTCATCCATTTAATGTTTATTGCCACCATCATTCATCGCTCACCACCGTCTCCGAAATCTGCAAAAACTGTTAAAAGTAGGGTGAGCATTTCATGGGGGAAATACTCAGTAGACTCATTGCAAATTAATTAATTTATAAGATGATTAAACACATAAATCCCGGCTCTTTATAAAACGGGCATTGATAGGGCTTCTTTATAAAACGGCTCTTGATAGATCTCATATTGTGCATTACAGCACGAGACATATTTTGAAAATCATAGGCTCTTTGAAAACAGCTCTTTGAAAATAGCTCTTTGAAAACAGCTCTTTGAAAATAGCTCTTTGAAAACATCTCTTTGAAAACAACTCTTTGAAAATAGCTCTTTGAAAACATCTCTTTGAAAACAGCTCTTTGAAAATAGCTCTTTGAAAACAGCTCTTTGAAAACCATATACTTATAAAACACATTTTAATTATGCCGAGCATAATTTTCTTTTGAAAGCATAGGGATCCTTTTCATCATAACATAGGATAGGATCGAAATCCTCATAAACATAGGAGACACAAGAATTTTACCGAACTTCGGTGGCAAGAATTCTTATGCAGTAAGTATACCAAGCATAATTTTTGAAATTCATAGGGATCATTTCCATCATAACATAGGATAGGATCGAAATCCTCATAAACATATGAGACAAGAATTTTACCGAACTTAGGTGGCAAATCCTCATAAACATATGGAAACATAGGAATTTTACCGAACTTCGTGGCAAATCCTCATAAACTTATGGAGACACAAGAATTTTACCGAACTTCGTGGCAAGAATTCTTATGTGTAGCGCTACTAAAACTCCGGTCCCCTTAACATATCATAAACTTATCATATGGGACCCATAGCAATCTTGGTAGATTGATTTCATGGCAATGATCCAAAAATATTTTCGTGAAGCATAGGGTATACTTACTTTTCGTAAAAACATAAAGTATATTTTCTTTTCATAAAAACATACTTACTTTTCATAAAAACATAAGGTATATTTACCTTTCATAAAAACATACTTGCTTTTCTTAAAAATTGACTTTCACAAGTCACATGACATTTATATGAAATCATAATTTAAATCAATTAATAAGTGCGAGTCTACCTCAAATCCGACGAGTGCAAAGTTGAGCGGGAATGACTTCAATTTCTTTAAATTCTCCGTACGCTTCTTCTTAGCCAATAAGTCACTTTAGTCTATCGAATATATAGTTCAAAATGATAAATTATAATTTGAGGACTAAAATTGATGTTTTGAAAGTTGAGGGACTAAAATGAATACTTTTGAAAGTTGAGTCGGAAACTCAAAACAATAGGGTTGAAATAGTAGATTTTGAAAATGAAGGCTGAATAAAATCATTTAAAAACTTAAGGGCTGAAATTGATAAGTTTAAAAGCTGAAAGGACTGAAATAAAACCTTTTTAAAACATAGGGACTGATTCGAAAACCTTTGAAACTAAAAGGGACTGAATTGGATTGTTTTAAAACCATAGGGCTGATTCGAAACATTTCAAAACTTGGGGGCTTTAAGTGCAAATTCTGAAAATTGAATATATTATCTATTCTTTACTCCTCTCTCTCATTCTTCGCAAATCAGAGCATTAGAGAGAGACAGGCGAAAGAGGCGAGAGACGGAGTTGCGAGGGTTGCGAAATCCGGTCTTTCACCGGGGATTTTCCGGCGCTACGCCGGCACAAGGTGGCGGTGACAAGGAAAAGGTATTGGTAGTAGGAAGGCACGATTTGGATGTTGATTCGAAGTGAAACCGTAGCTCTAGGTCTCGGAAAATTCGTGGTTTTCCGGCTAGGAAATCAACGATCGAGGTAAGTATTTGGGTATTCTTGGGTTTTGGGTTTTGAGTTTGATTTGGGTTCTGATTTTGATTTGAGTCGAAACCGAGGGCAGATGTTGGCTGCAAATTAGAGATCCAAGTTTGTGGCTTGGACGAAAAATACTTTTCTGTGAATCAAAGTGTGAATTTGGGATTAGCAGTTGGTTTTAGGTGGTGAAGTTGCAGTCGATGAGTGCAGACAGTGGTGGCTGGATTGAAATGTGATGGTTCGGACTGTGAGTTGGAGGTGGTAACTTGGCAGTGATGATACTGATTGCAGTGTAAATGGTTTGTGCAGTAGTTGCTAAGATGGAGATGATAATGGTGATATAGTGGGTTGAATTTGATTTCTGAATGGTGATGAAGATGTATGCTTTCGGCTATTAAGGTGATGAAAATGATGATGTTGGAGAATATTAGATGTAAAGGTGGAATAAAATGTGGGTTGCCATGTGTGTGATGAATGATGAAGATTCTAATGGTATAAAGAGAGAATTGTGGTGGTGTTCAACCGAGATGGTAGTGATGATGAATGGAGAATATAATAAAAGATGGTGGAGAATTGGTAGGAAAAGAGTGATAAAGAAAATGTTTTAAAGTGTGGGTTGGTTTTCATGATGAGTGTACAAAGTGATGAAAATGGAGAAGGAAAATAATTTTAAAAGAAAAAGAAAGAATAAAATAATTAATGGGATACTAGCATAATTAGGCTAATGTTTAATTTAAGATAATTAATTAGATATCTTTAATAATTTGGAATTTAAAATGATTTTGAAAATAATACTTTGAATAAATAATTAAAATAACATATTTTTAGAAATTCGGATTTTAATTTAAAATCGAACAAATTCGATATTTCTTGACTTGGCTAGACGAACACGTCGCGGTGTTAACTTCAAAACAATAGGTGAAATAGTAGCGACACAATTTTCTAAATATTAAAAATAATTATTATTGCGTAAAAATTCTGGGTCGCTACAGAAATACCTGAAGAATTGATACATTATTTTAAACAAGAATTACTTAGGAATGTAGTCGGTAGACCCCGCTGTTTCTTTAAATTTTGATTTACTTGAATTTGGTGACTAAACGAATGAAGATATCCAACTATTTTCGCCATAACAAAAGATCTACTAACACCTCCTGTTAGTACGGTAGTTTCGGAGCTTACTTTTAATGCAGATAAAAGGACTTTGTCAAAAGTAAAAAGCCGACTCAAAGAAGACATGTTTGAAGCGTTGGTGTGCGTCGAATATTGGCAAGACGCCCATTTTTGCATACAAAAAATAAGTAGGCTGGAATTGAATGTAGTAATTTAAAGGATCTTTTTTAGGTTTAAATCTCTTTACTTTATTTTACATAATCATCTTTGATCTAAATACCTTTCTTTAAAAAAAACTAGAAAAATCAATTATGTAACCGGTCCCAAGCCGGAAAAAAGTAAGAAGTTTTTTGTCCATTTTAATTTTTTTTTTAATTAGATTCATGGATGCTTAAGCTTAAGCCTGAACAAGAAGATGTCAATGCGTAAGACGTGAGCAGACCTTATCCTACATTCATTTATGCATTTTAATTTTGTTAATGTAATTGTTTATTTTAATTTGATTTATTAATTATTAATTATGGAAATTTACACACACACATCGAACGCTCTTGAGCCCAACTCGGCTCGGGCCATGAGCCACAAGCTCCTAGCAGAGCTTGGCTCATACAAAACAAGTCGAGCATAAGCTTAGTTCCTTTTGAATGAGCTCGATGAGACAGGGCATCAAGCCCTTTGCCACCTCTATACAAGCTTTTCAAATATTTTAAAATCTAGATTGAATAACCCCTTAAATTTTGGGTTTACTACTTGAAAGAGGGAATCTATGTAATGTTGCAAATATTTTTGCTATGGGACCAATTTGCCTTCAATTATAAGAAAATCTTTTCCTTAGGTACTGTTTTCTTTACTGTTTTGATGTCGTTTTCGATTTTTATTTTCGAAAAAAAAAAAACGCATTCTCTTTATCATTTTTAAAAACGCATTTTGGAAAATAAAAAAAATTTATATGCAAAACCTCGTTTTGGGCGTTTTGAGTGTATTTCAACAAAAAATGTTCAAAACATGAAAAAAGCATTTTGGGATTTTTTTTTTTTTAGAATTATCCTAACTTGGAATTAAGCCTAAAATAAAATTTTATTGAATTCAATATCAACATTACAAAAAAATTAAGTGGGAATTCTTGTTGTTATATTTCAAAAAATGCCTTGATAAATGGACTTGGATTGTTTTGAAAGAACTTGCATTTTATGTATTTTAATAGAACCAGAGATTCCTTAAATTCCGAACCTGACCAAGCTGTGTTAATAACTTAATATATATTCTTAATACTCCTATTAGTGTGTTGTAGGTAACCATGTTTTCAGTATATTGTGAACGGAATTTTGAGTTGAGCCAATAGTTTTCCAGCAAGCAAATTGATTAAAAATAGTTTAAGTAATATTCTGTAAAATTTCAAACATAATGTATTTTTCAGCTTTTCATTTTCAAAAACAGTTTTCAAAAATGACAAACCAAACGGGTTTTCAGCAAATTTGAAAACAAAAATAAAAACATAAAACATAAAACATTTTCGAAAATGGAAATATAAAATAAAATACAAACAGAACGCCACCTTATCTTTTGCCGGTAAAATATTTTCCATGTAACATGGAAAATCATTTTCGTCGCGTATGATCATTTTTGTTGTTGTTAATTGACTTACTTTTCCCATAAATTAACATTATTATTATTAAGTACAAATATGTGAAATTTTTTTAATTTTTCTTTTTATTAAAATAAGGGAGTTTTGCAAGGATGATACAAAAATGTATATTATCCCAAAAATTTGACAATTTCTTAAAATGTGCTAAAAATAACTAATTATTGGCCATGAAATGTCTATATTGCCCCTAAATTCACTTTTTGACTAACTTTTTAATTTTTTGATGAATCAATAAATGCTTGATGTGATGCACATCACATCACACAAGAAACCAATGGATAAAGGTTTAAGACAACAGATAAAAGTTTTAGACAAAAAAATTAATTCTTAAAAATAAATTAAAAATGCAATAATAATTTATTTTTTTTCATTCGAATACTTATTCATTTATACTAAAGACTTTTTCTTCTAGCTCCATTAACACTTGAAGAAGATAAAATTAGATATTTCAAATTCCATTTTGAAAGGTAGGCATTTTAATTTTGTTATATCATAAGACATGGGACACTAACTATTTTAGAAGTTGTTAAATGATTCATCATTCAAATTTATTAAGTTTTTGAGGAACGTAGATTTGGACTATGATGACAACCAACATATCCTTATAAATGCAGGAAGAACCTCCATTATTGTGATATTCTTCATATCATAAAGTATTCTAGTAGTTGAACACTGATGAACGATATTAATTGTTGATGAAGAATTTGAGAACAACCCTTGCATTTGAACACCAGTCACGCAATGTTAACTATCGTTTTCGACAAGTCATCTATCGAACCCGACAAATTTAAAACATCGAACTCAACAATTGAATTGTCGACTAACCTAGTACATCCCTCACTATTATGAACAAATGTCTGCATAGTATTCTATTTTTCGTTATGAAAGTCTAGCATGTCAAATGCGTGAATTGTTGACATACCTATAGCATATTTTCAAGAATGAGGGGTAATTTGAGATTCATTGTCTTGTACGACAGACACTTCGTGAACTTAGATGACGAATGGAAGTGGCAAGGGAACAAAACTACTTCTATTGTAGTACTTAGCGATATCACAGTGGAAGGACTAATTCAATGGTTGAAACGTATTATTTGAATGTTGTCCACTAACACATTTATCGAGCTGGGAAATAGTAGATTTCATAAATTTCTAGTGATCAACTATCGATTCGACAGATAAAATTTGTAATTCTCGACAATTCTTAATAGCCGCGTATTTACAACATCACTGACCTTGAAAAAATAGATCGGCAGTGTCCACAAATATAGAAAATGATACTTCTACTTTACATAAGCATAAAAATATAAAGGATTTTGAGTAGTGACATTTATTGAACACTACATTCAATTTCCATCAACAACTGACACCTCGCTTGCATTTCCTTGATCAACTTCATCGTCTGAACTAATAACAATTACTTCTTGTGGTGGGTATGCAGGTGCATTATTCGAACTATCAACTTCATCAACATATGAAACCATGTAGTTAAACACTTCTTCAATTATCATCAACATTGGACACGTCGTTAGTGTTTTCTTTTCGAGTATGAGTGATGTACTTTCAAATCTCACTTACACAAAACTAGAGCTTAAATTTCCATGTCTTAAACCACAATCTTGCTAAGTTGATTTTTATATAGAGGTAATGAATTATATGTTGATCAATTAATTTTGACAAATACCTTAAAGCAAAATAAATTGTTTGATTGACAAGATCTTATAGTTAGTAGGAATTACATTTTGAAATTGAAGTTTATTAACGACAATAAGCTGTCCTCGTGAATGATGAAGTGATTTACATTGAGAATAAAATCTCATGTTGGTTGAAAATACAAAAACCTGGGTAAAGCACCGATATATACTACAAAAGAAGCATATATCTAAAAAAAAGTGCATTGTTTCCAGAACATGCAACTACCATGACCAAGATATCCTATTATAGAGTTTGATACCATGTACATAATAGCTAAAATATTGAAAGATTGAATGTTGTTTTTTAACCCCTTGAATTAACTAATGAAATAAAATAAAAATATAAAATAACCAACTAAACTTTCAATCTCTTGTCTGATATGAACAATCATTTCTTCGAACGTTTTCTTCTAGTTCTCGTGAAATGCGTATGTGTATTGTCTGATGGTACTCTAGTAATAGTGGAATGACGTTTTCTCGTTTGTACCGAAATTTTCATTCTCCACTTCCTCTGTGATTGTTGGGGACAAGTCTTTTGGCTCTACGGATGTCCCTCCAGATTGGGGACACATGTATGTACAAAAAAATTGACCATATAATATTAATAACAAAAGAAAAACTTCATGGCAATGACATATATCATTAAGCACCATCAACAACATATCATGAATATAGAGCAAATTGATGTGCATCATATCAATATTTTCCACAACATATATGTACGTAGTTTGGAACATAATTACCTGCATGAATGAAGAATTCATCTACGGAACACAAAATTGAGGTGTTCAATTTCAAAAATGACAAACTATCAACACAACATCAGGAGGACCTTTTGCAATCATGTACAAGTGCTAAACGACTAATGAATAAAGGAAACATGAAGAACTATCGAGAATTTCAGAACTCATCTGTCGAGATTGACATTTTTTCTCGACAGATGTACAAAATTATTGGAAAAGTAATCCCTACAGACTAATGCATGCTTAAGAATTAAAAAAAAACTGACAATTTTTTTTTTTTTTTTTAATTTATTTTTGCCATCCAAAACAAAAATGGGAATGAAACCAAATCCATGAAAGTAGCAATCTAGAAATGAAATACAATACATATCCGAAACCAAAACCAATAAAGTAGAAAATCAATCAACATTCAAATATGTTAAATCTGACCAGTAACACATGAGCTTCAAGTGAATGTCTTGGAGCAATATTGTTGAGAAACCCAAGAAATAAAGCAGTCAAAATCCAAAATAACTCAAAAAAACAATATTCAACTAATACTAAAAAGGGATGAATAGTAATACCATCTTCTCCACCTCGAATGAAGCCTTCAAATCGTGAAAAGAACCACATTACAAGAAATAAATACTTAATCTTGTAGATTTGATGTAGATCATAATGGATCTAAGCCTCTGTTTGGCAACTCATTATAAATACTTATTATAATTTACACAATTTCCCAAATCACTTTTTAACCATACATATTTTCTCTCTCCAATTTTCAACCACAAGATTTTCCTCGAAATCCGAAATAAATGACGGCGGCTCATTATAATGAGCCGCCGAACAGAGGCTAAGCCTTAAATACTACAAAACCAACCAAAACTAGAGGTTTGAGGAGAGAGTATTTTGAGATGTAGGGTTTGGCATTCTAACGTCGATTTTTGTCTATAGATGTTTTGGAATTTTCCTTTCTTTGAAGTCTCATTGGGGGTTGTGGTGATGGTCGTGGATGAGACTTGACTCTATATTTCATCTACTTTTTTGTACAAAATTTCTTATCAAGTCAAATCATGATAAATAGGAATCAAGAGGAATTAAAATATTTTTGAAGGACAAATAAGTCATAAAATGTCATATTTGTGAAAATTATTAAAATATGTCATTTTTGTTTATGCAAAACCAAAATATGTTATGGGGTGCAATTTCCTCTTAAAATAACTAAATTTTGTTTTATTTATCATGAAAACTAATGTCAATCAAACAACAATTCTTGAAAAAATTCACTTTTTTCATTAATTCAATCAAATACTTTCAATTGATATTTTCTAAGAAAATAATTTTCATATAATTCAATTCTTTGGAAAATATTTTTTTTATCACCTATTTTCCATCTTTTCAATCAAACACATCGTTAATGCTTTTGTGAAGTATGAAGCTATAAATTTGTGTGCTTATTTTTGTCGCAATCAATACAATTCTTTTGACAATTTTACCATTTTACTTTTATTTATTGGTGTTTTTTGAAAAAAAAAAATTGAATTTATTTTTCCTCCACACTAATTTAATTTATTTTTTCCTCCACACTAATTTTCAGGCCGCACATTCTTTATATAATTATTTTTTGATTTTTTTAAAAAAAAATTTACTTTAAAAAATCATTCTCCCCCAAATATTTATATTGAATGTTCAATATTTTGTGTGCATTTTTATTTGTGTATTGTGGATGTGGTACATATGTGATATGCCTCCAGCGTATTAGAGCATGGAAACAATTTATACACATATAAAATGGTACATTACACTCTTGACCGCCTTTAGAGTATTAATTAATGTTGTTGTTCTCTAATTATAACTAGAGGGATATTGTAAAACTTTTATAGAAGGGTTGTGGCATTACTATCACGATAGGATAATTGTCACAATTTTATGCACATAGGTTCCCATCCATTTTCACCTGCAATTTTAGAAAATTTATTATTTTTATCAATTTATTTTAATACATGAAATAAGAAAGTTCAATTAATGCATGTAGTAAATGATTTATGAATTTGTGAAAAAAATATATCTATAAAAGGTCAAATTATAGTTTTTTTATTTTATTTTGATAATTATTGCATTATTTTGAAGTCGAAAAATATGAAATATGGTTGTCAAATCCAAAATTTCAACGAGAAGTTTAATACAAGCTAAGAAATGAGAGCAAACTCTATACATATCTTTCGTAAATTCATCTTAAATACTAAATATAAAAGTTTTACATATATTTTTTACTTTTTCCAACATCCAATCTTTTTAATTTAACTCATTTAAATCCTAAAATGATACATATCATTTCTTACCTAAATTCAATTTGACCTAAATGATTAATTTTGAATCTTTTAATTGAGAAAAATAATAGATATAATAGATATTCAATCTTTCGAGATAAATTCAATTAAATCATTTAATTTTCTACAACTTTAAGTTCTGATAAACTCATCGGTTCAATTTGTAAAATAGAAGGTGTTAGCAAACTCATCTATCTATCTATCCTTATATCTATCCATATATAATAATAGGATAACTGTCACAATATTACGCACATAGTTTCCCACGCCATTTTCATCTACTAGTTTCTGAATTTTCATCAATCTTAATCTATATTATATATTAAAGCAGAACAGCCGTCAAAATTTTTCCCGCCCATTTTCAGTTTCTATTTTTGGAAATTTTTTTTTTTTCAATTGAATTTTCGGAATTGGAAAATGAGTTGTTGACAATTAATGAGACATTTAATGTGGAAAAGTGTGTAATGCATTGTAAATAGGCAATTGACTACATGTATTGAATACTAATAATCTCTCTCTCTCTCTCTCTCTCTCTCTCTCTCTCTCTCTCTCTCTCTCTCTCTCTCTATATATATATATATTTCTTGCAATTTTTATGGATCCTACAAGAAATAATTGTTGACATAACATTTATTTATATTCCAATTCATTCACTTCACTCATTAATCCATCCAAATTTGTAATTGTTTTAACACCGATGAATCATTTCATTGTACGTGTTTTTCATTTTTTGAAAATCAAGCTAATTATATTTAGGTAATAATATTCATACAACACATTTTTTTAAATTTACACCATAGTTTAATTGCAAGATAGATCTTCGGTGTTTGTTTAGTTTTGCTTTTATATCCTTAACTTTTTTTAATCGCATTGTTATTTATAACATTCAATTAATTAATAAATTTTATTTCTAATCACAAATTCTATTCAAATATTCTGCTAATTTGCATTGAAATGATGTGCAATATTTTTTTTTAACTTTTGTATTAATTATTTATTTTGATTATTTAAAAATATGAGAGATAAATAAGTGTTTTTCGCTAACAAAACAAATATATTGAATGAAAATTGTCTCAAAAGACAAGATGTGAAAATTAATAAAGAGTTGATGATAAAAAAATTACAAAAAATTTTAATATAACTATTATAATTTGAAGTAGTTTTATTGTTTGTTCTTTTTTGTTTAGTTAAAAATATTAGTGACAGTAAGTTTGTTTGCATTAATATTCATCATTAATTGCTTTATAAAAAAATAAATTTTATAAAGAAATTAACACATTTGGAAAACTACACATTAACTTTGAAAAACAAAAATAGCTTTACTTTTTCGTGCATTAATTAGATTAATATTTTATTAAACTTTAATATTTGTTCTTTTTTGTTTAGTTAAAAATATTAGTGACAAATAAGTTTGTTTACACTTCTTAATAGATTTTTTTTTTAAGAAAACGGTGACTATTCCTTTTTTTTTAATTATTTAAATTAAACTTGCTAAATCAACGTAAGAGGTACTGATGATAATTAATAATTTATTGAAACTAGAACTAATTATTATGTCATCACATTAATAAAATTTGAATGGTATTATGGAAATAATTTTACGTAGTGAAATTAATTACTATGTTATGGATGACGTGTTGACTGTATTTGACCCCTGTTGGAGACCCATTATTTGGAATAATGTTGTTTGAAATAGTAAATTTTTTGGAGATGTGTAGTTAAAAATTGGAGAATATTTTTGAACTTATGTGTAGATTATTTTATTGGTATAATGTGTGGATGAAAATAAGTTTTTAAAAAATGAGATTTAAAAATAATAGGTACCAAATAGGGGCTTGATGATGCGTTTAGTGTAATGGGAAATAAAATTGAAATTATTAGGGATGTTCATTTTAATACTTAACAACGCTACTCCAAACAATGTGCAATTATCTGTTATTTTCGATAAAAAAATAATATCAATTTTTTTTGAACAACTTCAAAAAAAAAAATTTTAATTTTTTTTTTTGTGAAAAAATGTGGAAAACTTAATAATCATTTACTACTTAAATATATAAATTGATTTTTATTACTCAAAAAAGCTATTATAATTTGAAGTAGTTTTATTGTTTGTAAAATTTTATTAATTATTTTAATATATTATTTTTTTATGCATTTTGTGTACGGGAGAAATATTATTATTATTATTATAACAGGATAGTTGACCCATGTTTTCCAGCCTAAACTGCTCTCCATTTTTATTTTTTTTGCCTTCCTCACGGTCAAATTGTAACAGCTATTTGTCCGACTTATGATGATGAGGATCAGTGCATTGGTACTGACAAATTGTTTAATCTTTTTTTTTTATCTAACTTTGTTTAATCAATTCTATAATGCATTGATTCATTCATTGGATCATTTTCATATGGATTTCAATGACAAATTATGTAACATTCAAGAATGGAAAAAAAAAAAAAAAACCATTTCCGTTTGAGAAATAGAAATTTTATTTATTTTAATTTTTTTATCATTATTATATTTTGACATTACAAAAAATATCTACAAAAATATTATTTGTAACGTTGAACAACATTAACGCAAGAAATAAAAAAACATTGTTATTTTCAAAAAATAAATTTAATTCACGTGTAATTCTTTTTCATGTATTGATTGATGTTCTGTACAATTAAATTGGAAAGTTTTAATATCCTAAATTTTAAGGATCCTAAATTTTGAAAGAAGTGTTTTGTAATTTACATTGAATTTTGCTATTGAAACTTTTATATTTCTTCATATTCTTTCTCATAAAATATGAATTTAATTGTTTTCGTTGTGTATTTCTCACATTTTCATTAATTAATAATTATATTTTTTTTCCCGTGCAACGCACGGGTGCGAATACTAGTATATATAATAATAGTATAGCCGTCAAAAAAACCCACACATAGTTTCCCGCCATTTTTCCCTGCTATTTTAGGAAACTTTGTAATTTTATTAATTATTTTAATAATTGAATTAGGAAACTTCAATTAATGCAAAATTAATTATAAGTGACATGTAATAAATGACTTATTGATTGTAAAAAATAAAAAATCTATAAAAAGATCAAATTGTATATTATTTTTATTCTTTTGATAATTATTGTAATATTTTTTCGTCAAAAAATATGCAATATAGGTGTCAAATTCATGATCTTAACGAGAAGTTCAATACAAGTTAACAAATGAACAAAATATAAGGTTTTATCAAACTTATTCTATTTAAAAATAAAATATAGTCCATACATTTATTTAACATGCACAAAATATAGTTTTTTGGGTGTGTGGGTAACATGGCCATTTTCAATAGTTGGTGAAAAATAAAATGTCACATTGTATTTGAAACCATTGAATATGAGTAAGTTTGATATAAACTATAGAAATTGTTTTAAATGTGTGATTGAAAGTGAAAGAATGTAGTATAAAAAATAAAATAATTGTCAAATCAATCAATTGAGTGGTTAAAAATTGATTTTCTTTGTTTAGAATGTGTGGTTAAAAAGTAGTATGTGCAATTGTGAAAAATTAGTTTTTAAATAATATGTGATTGTGAATGAACATTAAAAAAAATTATTTTTGAATAATCAATTCTATATGAATAAATAAACTAAGGAAACTAGATAATGAACAATTAACTGTTAAAAAAAATGCAATTCATAACTTTTCTTTTTTTTTTTTTTTTTTTTTTTTTGATATTTTGATTGTATATTGAATATACAATTTATGCATTAAAGTAAGAATTCTTATAGGGAGAAATGAAATTACAAATTATTCACAATTTGTGTATGCAAGTTATTATTATTATTTTTTTATTGTGTTATTTTTATCGGGCATTGTATTTTTACAACTTATTCAATAAATATTATTTATTCCGTGCATCGCACGGGTGCGATTACTATTTTATTTTAATACATGAATTGGGAAAGTTTAATTGATGGATGTAGTAAATGATTTATGGATTTGTGGAAAAAAAATATAGAATTGCGTATAAGTTTATCACGTGTGAGTTTAACAAATTGCAACATTTAATTTAAGTTCTAGCAATGTTTTATTTTTTAAAATGTTTGGTAAATTTTGTTAGTAATGTATTTGCTTTTTTACATGTAATGTAATGTCATGAAATGAAATATTTGTTTAATATATTTAAATATCAATTATTACATTGAGATAGTTAGTACAAATTCTTATAATACTATACGGGAAGTCGATAAATTAATTATGTAAATATCTATTAGATTCTTTATTTCATTTTACGATTTGAAAATTGTAAACATTTCAACTTTTAAAAACCAAAAAACCGTAAGCTAAACTTCAGTCATTAAATCAAAATTGTAAATTACAGAATAAGCCACGTGTCCATATATTACTTTGTTTGAATAGACTACGAAAATTGGAGAATGAACAATTAGATATTAAAAAATATGCAAGTCGCAATTTTATATTTTATTTTTCTGGGTATTTTTCATTGTATATGAATACACAATTTATGTCGGGCATTATTTTTTAATACTTATTCAATAAATAATTGTCAATTACATTTTTCGTACATCGCATGTGTGCGATTACTAGTACATGAAAAAGGAGGTTAAAAATGCAAATGTAAATTTTAAAGTTAAGGAAACATGTTTAAAAATTCTAAAATCAGGTGTAAATTAGTTTACTTTTCTAAAATTAAAATAAATAATAAAAAACTTATTAATCAAATATAAGGTCACACTACTATATAATTGTGTCATAATAACATACAAATTATGGTCACAATCACAAAGATGGTAAAAGGCTGAGACAATTAAAAGAAAAAGTCGTCCATAAAAAAAATGCATGGTATAAGCTTAGTTGACTGAACTGTGGTGTCTGAGGTTGTAGAATTGGGGTCTGCTTTTTTTTTTTTTTATGCATGCATATTTCTAATTCTGACTACCTTGTGTGAAAAGAGCAAAGAATATTTTTAGAACCCACATTGATAAAAACCCGGGATGTGAGAGAAAAGCAGAAAGTGGTGATCATCCATGAGTGTTGAAAGGAATTTTATTAGAAATCATAGATTGGCCACACGGGATTCAGGCTTGAATATGCATAATGAGCCACACAGTGTTGAGTATATCTTTTGCATAAGTATGCGTTTGACGTTGGCTATTCACACACACATTTGAAAATCTGGTATGATATAACTAGAAATTATTTTGCATTGTTGTTCATAACTCTTGCTTAAAGCTTGAACTGATTTGGACTATTGAGGCATTTGGTAAACATGTTGACACAACAAAAACAATTGCATGTGGTTATTTTAATTTGTTAGTTTAGTTTACATTGTTCGAGGACGAACAATAATTCTAGTTTTGGGGGTATTTGATAAGTGTATTTTATACACTTATCTGTATGTCTAAATTAGAAGAAATTATTGTCGTTTTAGAATATATGCTCCTTAACTTGTGTTTATTTATTTACTTTTCAGAAAATATCTCAATCAAAGAAGAATGAAGCAATTAATGGAAAAACGACAATATTGAATGTTAATTGGAGTTTAATTGAAGTATGTGAGAGATATGTGACGTCAATCGGGAAGGTACATGGTGCCAAAGAGAGAAATCAAAGGTTGAAGGACCCAAGTGAAGGAATTGAGAGCTTAAATAGACAAATTGAGAAGAAGATAAAGTTTGGGGACTAAATTGCAATAATTGGAAGTTGAGGATTGAAGGTGCAATTAACAGTCAGGGACCAACTTACACAGCCGAAAAAAGATGGAAGTCGCGATGGTGATATGGTACGAAATTATAACCCGAGAGTTTTAGGGTCAAGCACGTGATCGTTAGGGTGTAAACAACGCGATCGCTCGCTTATTTGGCTGGGCCGACTGTGGGCTTTTTCTCGCAATTTTCAACAGAATTCTCTCTTTCTTGACCTAGGTTTCTGCAAAACCTATATATACAACACATGAGGCACGAGATCTGGACATTTGCCTCTCCATAGAACGAGACACAATTGAGATTTCAACATCAAATTCTTGGAGAATCAAGCATTGCAAAGGGGCGTGAATTGGAGCTACTTGAAAAACTGACAATTTGTGCAATCTTTCCATTCTTCATTGTTATTTTCAACAATGAACATCATTATATTTTATTTTTGCTATTTAAATATGATGTGTAGCTAAATTTGATGTTGGGATGAACGATGTAGCCTAGTTAATTATTTTAATTCCATATTCCTTATTTTAACGTTTTAATGCATGTGTTGATTTATTATTGCGTTTAATGCGTGAATGAACTGGCAACTCTTTCATAATTTTATGTGTTATTTTCATAATTCGAAAGGTGAGTTAATAATATAGATCTAGGTAATAAATCCGGTAATTGAACGAGAGATAAAAATATACTTTTGTTATTATTGCGATCGTGTGTG
This sequence comes from Ligustrum vulgare, assembly GCA_963555705.1. Classification (NCBI taxonomy): domain Eukaryota; kingdom Viridiplantae; phylum Streptophyta; class Magnoliopsida; order Lamiales; family Oleaceae; genus Ligustrum; species Ligustrum vulgare. Next base: position 11,598,222 of record OY743177.1, read on the forward strand.
AATTCTTGAGTGTAATACATCTAAATAAAGAATATTCGGACCCTCTGTAGAGATACAATGTTGACTTATTTAGGTAGGATTGATTTTAACTCGAGAGAGGAATCTCAATTTGAATTAGGAAATTCGATCGAACACATATTTAGAAAATAAAATCTGGAATTGGAATTGATTTAATTGCCTAGGTGAACTCGTGAATCCCAACTATGTTGCAATCGTATTTGAAAACAAAACAATTTCGCAATTTTAATTCTTTTGTTTAATTTCTTAGTTTTAGTTCACAATCACAAATTCTCTTTGTCTGTTCAAATAAAGTGTAGAACTAAAATATTTCGGTACTTAATAAACAGTCCTCGTGAGAACGATCACTCGACTCAAAAGTCACTTTATTACTTAATTGCGATATCGTATACTTGCGATTTTACATAAAAATTATTGTCCCTGAAAATCGTGTTCTGTGCCTTGGGCTGGTTGTTCAACTATGGTCCGGAGAATATTTTAGGCAGGCACGATGTATTGAATACTCATATATGCAACTGGTGGGCTTTTCTGTTTATGCTGATTGTCATTATTTATGGAAAAAGACTAAAGAGTTTGACAGTAAAAATAAAAATAAAAATTGCAGTTGACCAAAATTGAATTGATGGAGTTAACATGATACAAACATTGTACCACACCCAAGAAATTGTTGAACTCTTCTGGTGGGTAAAACTCAGTGCTTATAGAAGCACATAATATATATGGATAAAAAGTTATCCATCCTCATGTTACACTTATTCACTGTCAGATTTAAGTGTTAAAATTAATTTTGATATAGATGAATGTTCATCTAAAATCCACGAACATCATGCTGTAATTATCAAGATCGATACTGAAGCGGAAGCGTACCTGAATTCATTGTTGCGTTTGATTGAACGGGGTTATGGCCTTCCAACTGATTCGTGGTTTTCTCCTTAGGTTTCTTCTCTGTTGACGGGGATGCAGAGAATTATGAAAAGCCACGTTCAATTGGGGACCATGACCTGTATAAATAGTTGTAGGGCAACTATCATGTTTCAATGTTATTAAATTGGCCCCTCATCAATTTAAAACATTGAATCCGTCTCTACACTTTAATCTCACGACACTTAATACCCATTAGTCCCGAATAATCTTTAGTGGATCACTTTATTGACTAAATCCTTAAAATAGCACCACACATTTTATTTTATACATGTTTGGCCCCATATTATTGAATTTATCCAACAATCTCCCACTGGACCATACATGTATCCTTACAAATGTGTACAACCTTATGAGCTCAAAAATGTGCTATCATTATTAAGGGTATTTCCAAACAATCTCGTCCATCAATCATATCAATATAGGATCAAAGCGACTTTCGTTACATTAATCGTAACTAAATCCATCAATGGTCACGTATACCAATACAACCAAATGACATAGATCAATCATGAGAGTGTAGTATGAAAATTACATGTTATGTGATCCAAACATGCCTATTTTCAATTGGTCCGACTTTATTCCTTAGGTGAGATCAATACCAAACATAATGTAACAGAGTAGAATGAACTGAATACTTTATTTCTGTACAGAAAATTATCCAAATACACAAATGTGTCCAAAACCAAAACATAAAGCAACCAAAATACAAACTCCCACTAAATCATGATATCCTCAAGAAATATTACACCCATACGAGCAGTGTACTCGTGAAAGACCTTGGGTGCTAATCCCTTAGTAAGCGGATCCGCAATCATGGAGTTTGTCCCAATATGCTCTATGGAAATCTGTCTACTCTGTACCCTTTCCTTCACAACCAGGAACTTAATGTCAATGTGCTTTGACTTAGTTGAACTCCTGTTGTTATTGGAATATAGCACTGCAGAGTTATTGTCACAATATAACTTTAATGGTCTTTCAATTCCATTCAGAATGCGCAGCCCAGTGACAAAATTTCGCAGCCATATCCCATGATTAGATGCCTCATAACAAGCTACAAATTCTGCTGCCATAGTGGAAGAAGCTACGAGTGTCTGCTTAGCACTCCTCCAGGAAATGGCTCCTCCAGCTAGCAGGTATATGTAGCCTGATGTGGATCTTCTACTATCTTGGCATCCCGCAAAATCAGAATCGGAGTATCCTACGATCTCTAACTTATCCGATCTGCTGTATGTAAGCATGCAATCTCTTGTTCTCTTCAAGTACCTCATAACCCTCTTTGCTGCTTTCCAATGATCCATCCCAGGGTTACTTAAATATCTGCCTAGCATTCCAACAATGAACGCTATGTCTGGACGTGTACAAACTTGAGCATACATCAGACTCCCAACAGCTGATGCATAGGGAATCTTTTGCATTTCCTTAACTTCAAGATTATTTTTCGGGCACTGATTGAGACTAAATTTGTCTCCCTTAGCAACAGGGGTGTCCCCTGGTTTACTATCCTGCATGCCAAACCTTACAAGAACTTTATCGATATAGCTCTTTTGTGATAATCCAAGAATACCCCGAGAGCGGTCCCGGTGTATCTGAATTCCTAATACGAAAGAGGCGTCCCCAAGATCTTTCATCTCAAAATTCCTTGACAGAAAATTCTTGGTTTCGTGCAACATGCCTATATCATTAGTGGCAAGCAGTATGTCATCGACATACAAAACCAGGAAAATATGCTTACTCCCACTGAACTTGTGATACACACAATCATCAACAACATTTATCTCAAAACCAAACGAGATGATCACTTGATGAAATTTGTAGTACCACTGACGGGAAGCTTGCTTGAGTCCATAGATGGATTTCTTTAATTTGCAAACCATATTCTTCGAGTCTCCTGACACGAAGTTTTCTGGTTGCACCATATAAATCGTCTCATCAATGTCTCCATTGAGAAACGCCGTCTTTACATCCATCTGATGTAACTCAAGGTCAAAATGTGCAACAAGTGCCATGACTGTCCTGAAAGAGTCTTTCGTTGAAACCGAAGAGAAAGTCTCTTTGAAGTCAATACCTTCCTTTTGTGTAAAGCCTTTAGCTACAAGACGAGCCTTATATCTTTCCACATTACCTTTCGAATCCCTTTTGGTTTTAAAAATCCATTTACAACCAATGGGTTTCGCACCTTCTGGTAATGGGACAAGATCCCAAACTTTATTGTCTTGCATAGACTTATACTCCTCATTCATGGCATCAATCCACTTTTGAGAGTCAGAACCCTTCATGGCCTGATGAAAATTAATTGGATCATTTTCCATCATTCCATTATTTTCCTCATGTTCTTGGAGAAATACTATATAGTCATCCGAAATAGCATTTTTCCTCTCTCGAGTGGATCGCCTTAATGGTATTGTTTGTTGAGGTTGTTGAGTTTGTATTTCTGGATTTTGGATGGGAGTTTCTTCAACATTATCATGCTGAGTTTCCGGATGTACTTCTTGATCAATGACAGGTATAGAAACCTGCACATTGTCAAAAGTAACAGTAGGAATCGCAATCGATCCTTCCTCAGCTTCTTCCTCAAAGATAATGTCTCTAACCTTATTTCTCCCCCCAAACTCAACATCCTCAAAAAATGTTGCAGTTCCCGTTTCAAAAAATTGACTTAAGCGTGGGATTATAAAATTTGTAGCCCCTTGATCGCTCAGAATAACCAATAAAGTAGCTGCTAACTGTTTTGGAGTCCAATTTATCCTCATGCGGCCTATAAGGCCTTGCCTCAGCTGGACATCCCCAAATGTGGAAATGCTTTAGACTAGGCTTTCTGCCTGTCCAAAGCTCATAAGGTGTTTTAGCAGCAGCTTTAGTTGGTACTCTATTCAGAATATAAGCTGCAGTCTTTAATGCTTCTCCCCAGAGTGATTTTGGCAAAGTAGAATGACTAATCATACTCCTTACCATATCCTTAAGAGTCCTGTTTCGTCTTTCAGCTACACCATTCATGCTAGGAGAACCTGGCATGGTGTACTGTGGGACGATTCCACATTCCTCTAGGAATCTAGCAAATGGTCCTGGACGTTGTTCACCTGAATCGTCATATCTGCCGTAGTACTCACCACCACGATCAGATCTAACGCTTTTAATTTTCTTGTTGAGTTGATTCTCAACTTCAGCTTTGAAAGCTTTGAACATGTCCAGTGACTCAGACTTTTCATGAATAAGATATAGATGCCCATAACGTGAGTAATCGTCTATGAATGATATAAAGTATTGTTGACCATTCCAGGAAGCCGTAGGGAATGGTCCACAAATATCCGTGTGTATCAATTCTAAGACGTCCGAAGTTCTATTAGCACCTAACCTTCTCGTTTTGGTCTGTTTTCCCTTGATACAATCAATACAAACATCAAAGTCCGTAAAGTCGTGGGAATCCAAAATGCCATCTGACACAAGTCGTTCAACTCTAGTTTTTGAGATGTGACCTAAGCGCTTGTGCCATAGTTTTGCCGAATTTTCTTTATTTAATTTTCGCTTAGTACCACGTGATTCCACATACAAGGTTTCATTATATGATGCAATAGTATCAAGCAAATATAGGTTATCGTACGAACATAATGAACCAGTACCAACAATATTTGAATTTAAAGAAAGACTAAACTGACAATTTCCAAAAGAACAATAATATCCTGATTTGTCCAATAAGGAAATAGAAACCAAATTCCGTCTAAATGACGGTACAACAAAAGTGTCTTTCAAATCCAAATAAAAACCAGTTCCCAATAATAACCTAAAAGTTCCTATTGCTTCAACTTCCACCAATTTTCCATCGCCCACAAAGATGAATCTTTCAGCATCACTTGGCTTTCGGCAGAACAGGCAACCCTGCATAGAAACACTTATGTGAGTAGTAGCACCAGAATCTAACCACCAAGTGTTTCTAGGTACTGAAGCTAAATTAACCTCAGAACAGACCAAATTAAGAAATGTACCTTTCTTTGCATGCCAAGCGTTGTATTTGGTACAATCCTTCTTTAAATGTCCAGGTTTCAGGCAAAAGAAACAACCCTCTTTGTCCTTATGTGGCTTCTTTTGATCTGGACCCTTAACAGCTTCATATTCTGTTTTTCTTTTCTTGCCCTTATCCTTAGAGGTACTTGCCAAATTAGCAATTTCAGTTCTATCCTGCTTTAGCCTTTCTGCCTCTTGCACACAATATGAAATGAGCTCATTTAGAGTCCATTTCTCCCTTTGACAGTTGTAACTGACCTTAAACTGACTGAAATGTGCAGGAAGCGATATCAATACTAAATGCACGAGCAAGTCATCAGACAAGTCGAGCTTTAGTGCCTTAAGTTTTGAAGCAGTATGAGACATCTTCATGATGTACTCCCTTATGTTCCCCTTGCCTCTGTACTTCATTGAAATCAAGCTTTGCAGAGGCGTGCTTGTTTCAGCCTTATCGTTTTTAGCAAAACGCTTTTCAAGTTCGGCAAGGAATTGTTTGGCATTAGTTACCTCTTCAGATACTGCGCCCCTAAAGGCTTCCGGAATGCCGCGCTTAATGATCATTAGACTCATGCGATTTGAGCGTTCCCACTTCTCAAAGTTCCTCCTGTCATCAGGCGAACTTGCATCCGTAAGAGAAGCCGGTTGCTCAACCCTGAGAGCAAGGTCAAGATCCATGCAGCCGAGAACAATTAGTGCGTTCTCTTTCCAATCCTTGAAGTTTGACCCATCAAGCATGGGGATTGAGTTAAGATTTGCAGATATTGTGGTAGCAGATGAATTAACTGTATAGAGAAGAAGATGGAAATAGCTTACATTAGTACTTTATTATGCAAATAATAATTTCAAATAATGGTAAGGCCCATCACAAGATACCCTGCACAACATCAATATTTAGTCTTTGGACAGAAATATTAACTTGTGAGTGGTACCTCGATGTAGTAATCAAACACTGACAATAAGACATGTCAACCAATAAACCTTTCTTTGGACCGATTTATTGATCACACGTTAAACCAAATAATCGTCACGCGTTTATTACCACAGGTGCACGTGAAATTCCAGCCAAACATTGACCTTCCTTTGGGCCGATCAATATCCGCATGAACAACACACACACACAAAACCTTCTAATATTCTAAGTTAATTAATTTTCACGTTGCTTTGGCAACATGTTGCTTCCATTAATTCACTTCGAAATATTATATTTCTCAAAAGAGTCCGTCATACCAAAATTTGAACTTGAATTGAATGTTTTGCATATATTTAAGGCTTTAGGATTTGAATTATAAAATTCAATACTTTAGGATTAAGTAATCATTAAGTTGGATGGTTAAATTGCAATTTAATTAAACTTGATTGGCCAATTATGAAATATTTTTAAACTTGAAGGACTAAATTGCAATTTTCCCAAACTTTAGCGGCCAATTAATTAAAATCATAAACTTTAGGGACTGAATCATAAAATTCAGAATTCTTAAAACCCAACTTAAATGATTTCTTAACTTTAGGGACTTAGTTTGTAAATTCAGAAGTTTGGAGGGCTAACTTATAAGATTTTATAAACTTAGGGTTTGAACATTATTTTAAAATAATGAGGGAGGACCAAAGTTGCAATTTACATAAAATATCCAAAAATTGCATAGGAGCCCTTCAGCACTTCAAATTTACGAGTGAGGTCCCTGCCCAAGAATCTGAATATCGCAGCTAGGGTTTTGAAACCCTAGCCGCCGCAGCGTCCTTTCAAGAACGCGGCGCCATCGCTGGCGCCGCCCGTCACCTGCAGCGCCATCACCGGCGCTGCAGCAAGAAACCGGGTCGCGCGAACCAGCACTAACCCATCGCGCGCGGCGACGCTGCGTCCCGCCGCGCGCAGTGCGGAGCTGCCCCTTTTCCGATCTTCATCCTCAACAACAACCACAATTCATATATAACAACCCTCAAATTCGAAATCAACCAAACCAAATCCGAAAATCAATTTTGTAAACCCAGATTTTTCGCACACATGAATTCATACAGAGAGAAGAAACGAAAAAAAAAAAAATTGAATCTCGCATTGTGTATGTATATTTTCCAAATTATTGAAATCAGTTTCGCCGAGTGTATGTATAATTTCGAGCTTGCTGAATTCATTGTATTTCGAAATCAGAGGCTTATTTTCAGTGAATTGCTTTTGAAACAAATTTGCTGAATTGGGTTTCACATATGCACAGACGCAATATACATATATTCATACAAAATTGATCTGGTAATTCAACACGATGTTGGCTCTGATACCACTTGTTAAAATTAATTTTGATATAGATGAATGTTCATCTAAAATCCACGAACATCATGCTGTAATTATCAAGATCGATACTGAAGCGGAAGCGTACCTGAATTCATTGTTGCGTTTGATTGAACGGGGTTATGGCCTTCCAACTGATTCGTGGTTTTCTCCTTAGGTTTCTTCTCTGTTGACGGGGATGCAGAGAATTATGAAAAGCCACGTTCAATTGGGGACCATGACCTGTATAAATAGTTGTAGGACAACTATCATGTTTCAATGTTATTAAATTGGCCCATCATCAATTTAAAACATTGAATCCGTCTCTACACTTTAATCTCACGACACTTAATACCCATTAGTCCCGAATAATCTTTAGTGGATCACTTTATTGACTAAATCCTTAAAATAGCACCACACATTTTATTTTATACATGTTTGGCCCCATATTATTGAATTTATCCAACATTAAGTAGACTCTGCATAAACTTCCTCCTCTCAATTAATTATATCAGGATATACAATTTCTTTATCTTTGAATATGCTTAAGAGATTCATTTATTTCTCTAAATTCAGTTCGCTAACGTTGCAAATTATTTACTAGGTTCAAGTGACTGAAAGTAGTAATGCAATTTGACATTTATCCTTTAGTAAATTTTTTTGGTTTATAAATTGGTTTATTTATGATTTTAAGTTAAAAAGTAATGGTTAAAAATTGAAGAGAGAATGTATGTGGTTAAAAAGTGATTTGAAAAATTGTGTAACTTATAAACTGGTTTATAAACCATTTTTGCAAGTTTACCAAACACAGCCTCTGTTCGGAAAAGTAGTTTTTTTTTTTGGTTTATAAATTCAACAATTTTCAATACAACTTTTTAACTACATATATTTTCTCTCTCCAATTTTTAACCCTCAAAATCCCTCGAGATCAGTGCCCAACAGTAAATAAACTAGTTTTTTTGCCCAAATTCCGCCGTCGAACAGTGGCTAACATAGATAATGTCTTCTTGTACCTTTGAAAGTGATGCACTATAAAATTATGTTCCAATTAGTTGTGCTTTTGTACATGTTCATCATAACTATACTAAGTTACTCAGTATAACAGTATTATTAAATCTATGTTTATTATAATTATTTCGTGTGCAAGTTACACATTTATGTATCAAAGCATCCTATGCGTTAAACTCCAAAATTCAATTATGAACATTACATTTAGGTCTTCTGTGTGATGCTCCCGTGTTTAAGGGGTACTGGTATTTCAGTCTCTTCACCCTATGCATGTTTTTTACGTTCGAGTCTATTATGGTAAAATTAAAGTAGTTTGAAGATCCTATTTCAACTTAGACTTTTAAAAGTGGACAGGCAGATTTTGATAGTGTGTAGTTGTGGAAAGTATAAACTACAGGACTTTACCATCTTTAATTTAAAAATATGAAATTCGACTGATCGGCAACTTGGATGTTAATACATGTTTTTATGGAATAACGCTAATAAATTTGATTATAAAACGGTTCACGTACAACGTACGAGACCTCCCACTAGTTATATTAGTAATAAGAGTCTAAGACTCTGTATATTAAAAATTTTGTATTTAAAATTATATATTTTTTTATGTCTTCATAGTAAGATGTATGATTAAAAATAGTTTATAAATCACACAATTTTTTAAATCACTTTTTAAACACACATATTTTTTCTTTTCAATTTTTAATTATTACATTTTATATCAAAATCATAAACAAATCAAATTATAAACCAAATTGTGTTGCCAATCGAAGGCGTTACAAAATGCGCATTTTGAATACGGGCCGGGCTCAATTGACAGCGACACAAGTAATAATGGGAAGTACAGGGATTGGATGCGTTGAGGAGAGAGCAGTCAAATTTGGGGTTAATTATGGTACGTTCAACTGTTTATCCACGTGAACTAACCCCACCACCTTCTCGTGTTAATCCGAGCATGACGAAATCAAGTTAGGGTGCGTTTGATATATGTCAATTTCATGAAAAAATTATATTTTTCATGTGATTTTCCAACTTTACGTTGTTTGACTGCTTAAGTTATCCATAGAATTCATTTTTTCACTTGCCTCGAAATTCGATATTTTCCTTATTTTGAATAAATTCATTTTTCAAGGGAGGAGAATGTTTTATTTTTCATGAAAAATTTTATATCATTTTCGTTACGTTTGATCATTTTTTTTCTAAAAATTAACATTATTATTATCAAGTACAAATGTGTGAAAAAATTAAAAAAAAATATTTTTTATTAAAATTGATTTATTTTACTTTATTTTTCATGAAAAATAATGTCAATCAAACAACAAAAATTGAAAAAGTTTCCTACTTTTTCCATCTAGAAAATTAAACCAATCAAACACATTAAACTTTCAATTCTCAAGAATTCAATTACCTGAAATTTATTTTCTTTCTACCAAAATTTCACCTTCGCTATCAAACGCAACATTAATACTTCACCTTCATGAAACCAAATAATTGTCAATCTCAAAAAAAACTCTCAAGTCGAAAAATTTAACCTGTCTTATGATTTTAGTAGATCTGTATTAACAATCGTTCAAAGTCCGATCGCCGAGACCCATTGACTTGTTGTTTATAAACAATTTTTTTTTTATATTTTCGATGTAATTAAAAAATAATTTAAAAAAATATGCATGATTAAAGAGTGATTCAGGAAAATGTATATTTATAAATTTGTCCCTGGTAGGCAAACTTGTTTAAAAATAAGTTTTTACAACACAATTTCTCAAATCACTTTTTAGTAACACATATTTTCTTTTTTCATTCTTCAACCACATATTTTACCTCGAAAATATAAATAAACATGTTTTTAAACAAAAATATATATATTTAACAAACAAATTATAAATTAAACTTACCAAACACATGCTAAACCACTTATTTAAGATTATCACCCCACTGACTAATGACTCCCCCTTGCGGATATACTTACATCTATCTTCACTGAAGCATACTTTGGACGCTGCTCCAACATTGAATATGCTGTTACATCTCATCCTTATTTTCATCTCCTTCCCAGTCCTTATTTTCTTCACTAATTTCATCTACAAAATCATATGGGTCCCTTTCAAAATCCAAAACCACTTCAAAAGGCAAGGGATCTGTGGCCCTACCTACCGTCCGATATTCGGAAACACGGCTGAGATCCGACGGCTTTTTATCGCCAAAGCAGAGTCAAGCCCCATCTCTCCAATCACACACGATATAGTTCACAGGGTGATCCCACATTACTACAACTGGTCAACGCTCTATGGGAAGACTTTCCTTTTCTGGTTTGGGTCCAAGCCCAGATTGGCTATAGCGGATCCGGATCTGATCAAAGAGATTTTTATTAATTCTCATGGGCATTTTGGTAAAATTAACTTCAATCCTTCTTCTAAGATACTTTTTGGTGATGGGCTTGTTGAGCTGGATGGTGAGAAATGGGCCGTCCATAGGAAGATCACTAACCAGGCCTTTAACATGGAAAGGGTCAAGGTAGGTAGTCTACGTAATTGTTACTCCCTCCCCTCCCCTAAGATGGACTTGCTATTCTTTTCAATCATACCATATAGAATATCAGCGAAACAGAAATGATATGTTCTCAAAGTGGAACACATTCCATTCTCACAAGCCCCTCTATTCTATTGGTGGATGGACAGTGAGCCCACCTCACCAACCACTCAAATTGCTTGTGGGAACGGAATCCGTTCCCACATCATTCCAGATAAGTGAAAATGGAAGAATTTTAATTGTCTTTCAAACGTTGTTGTACAAGGTATCAAGAAAATGAAGAGATATATCTAGACTACAACTTTTCTGAATACAATGAAGAGATAGACCTAATCTAATTCAAGTGATACACCTAATATAGCATTCAAAGTTTAAAAAATAGCAAACATAAGAATACTACTAGGTGCAGAATGAAGATAATGTCCGTTAAGTGATAGGCTTCAAGTCAGGGCTCTTGATATTATCTTCAATGTTAATAGCTTTCACGTCCATCTTGGCGTCACTTGTATTCTGGAACATACTGTTAGGGTGTAAAGGTTACATTTTCAGAATTACCAAGTCGACATAAAAAATGGATATAGTGAATGCATGAGATATAGGTGAGGGAGGATTTGACTAGCGTTTACACTATATATACCTTGAGTGCAGAATGAACAGAGGAAGGAAACTGGGCCGAAACCCGACCTCAAGAATTTATTATTTAAGGGATAATTGCACTCTATACTATTTACATCCATCAATGGAATTTTACGTACATTAAAATTTTAATTGATTTTTACTTTCTTTTCTTTTTTCTATTCAACCCATAAAATATTCTCATTAACACCGCGTCACCACTTCTCTTTTCCTCCGGTGAGGCTCTAGCAACCTACTCAGGATGAGTGTGTTGTTAGATGACGTCATCATTGAGCTATCAATTCTATATAATGTGTTTGATGAAATATCTAGCCGAAAATGAATTATCATAAAATGAAAGTTTTAAAGTGTGATACTAAAAGTATACCTTGTAAGTATCATAAAAATTACGAAAATATCAAGTTGCGATACCAAAAATTAGAAAAATATCGTAAGTATCATGTTGTGATACTTTAAAAGTATCATAAGCATCATAATCATACTAAGATACTTGATTTGAATACGTAAATTTCAGAATAATTTTCTTTTTAAGTATTAATTAGTGATACAGTTAAAGGACGTAAGTTTCAATTATGATACCAAAAGTTGGGTATTTGTGCAAATGCCCCAATATATCAGCCCAATCCAATTATCATAATCTATGTCATGCGCATGTCACAAAATTTATACACATAACAACTTGTGTACTTTATCAAAATAGTTGAATCCACTGGCTCGATGGCTTTGATGTCATGTAACCCCCAATCTCACGCACGTCCTTGAGTTAGTGAAACGTCGGGTTCTTCCATATATAGATGAACATTGATATCTAATCTAAAAATCGACATGTTTGCATGACCAACATAGATAACATTGCTCATGGAAAATGTTGGAGAATTCAAATCATTAATTAATAGCAGAAGCTACCGTAAATTATCGCTTTGCTTTTAAGCTCTTACCAAAAAGACTCGTTAATTTTCACAGGGTTGGATACCAGAAATAGTAGCTAGTACAAAAAAGATGATACACAGATGGGATCAAGAAACAGCTAAAACAAGTGAATTTGAGGTGGATGTGCATAAAGAATTTCATGAGCTCTCTGCAGACATCATATCCCGAACTGCTTTTGGTAGCAGTTTTGAGGAAGGGAGACTTATTTTTGAATTACAAGAACAGCAAGCCACCCTTTTTTTGCAGGCACTGCGAAGTGTATACCTCCCTGGATTCAGGTTGCTATCATGTAAATTGCAATGTATCGTTGCGTTAATTTGAATGTCCAGCTTCAGTAGTAATAGATGAATTTCTAAATATTGAAGTGGATGCAGGTTTTTGCCTACCAAGAAAAATAGAATGAGGTGGAACACAGAGAAGGAAATTCGGAAGTCAATAAGAAAAATGATCGGGAATAACAGCAAAATTAGAGAAAATCCGCAGGCTCTGCTTACATTATTAATGTCCCCGTACAAGTCAGAGGATGGTAAAGAGGAAAGACTTAATGCAGATGAAATCATAGATGAATGCAAAACATTCTACTTTGCAGGAAAGGAAACAACTGCAAATCTATTGAGTTGGGCACTTCTCCTTTTAGCAAATCATCAAGAATGGCAGAGTAAGGCACGGAATGAAGTTCACAGCACCTGCAGAGACGGGGCATTCCCAACCGCAGAAAATTTGTCCGACTTCAAACTTGTAAGTTCTCAGCCCTGTGTTTGTTTTAGAATTTAGACTTTGCTGAGTTGATGAAGGATTTTGTTTTTTTAATGGCAGGTTGGCATGATAATCAATGAGACTCTTCGACTCTACCCTATAACAATAGCGTCGATGAGACAAACGTCGAAGAATGTTAAGCTGGGAAGCATCGATGTTCCTGCTGATACGCAGTTCTATTTGGCCATGACTGCTGTACATCACGACCATAAGATTTGGGGAGACGATGCAAATGAATTTAAACCTCTGAGATTTGCTGAACCTCGAAAGCATTTAGCATCATTTTTCCCGTTCGGTTTAGGCTCCAGAATATGTGTTGGTCAAACCTTAGCTATTGTGGAGGCTAAGATTGTTCTAGCCATGATCATCCAACACTATTCTTTCGTAATTTCCCCATCTTATGTTCATGCACCAATGCAGACTCTGACCCTGCAACCACAGTATGGTGTACAAATTCTCTTTAGCAGGATTTAACAAATTTGATAAACTGGTAATTGTGTTATGCTAATCTAGTTCGTTGAAAATTTGTCTTAACTTGTTGTATTGATTATTTCGCCCTTGGAGCTCTGGATTTGCCGTGCTGATGTTTTTCTTTCAATCATTTGATTCATTTCGATGTAGGCATTCGAAACATATACTCTGTATTATTTGATCAGCTTTATGATAATTCCCCATTTGTAGTTCTTTGAAAAGTCGTTATACTGTTTGGCCCCCATTTTTTTCTTAGGAATAATGTGGTTTTAAATAGTATTTTTGGGAGAATGTAGGGTTAAAATATGTTTGAAAGTAAAAAATGATAGGTTTGACTAAGATAAATGGTTGAGATTAAGTGTTGAATAAATTTGGTTTTCATAAAATGAGGGCTAAACGGGGGCTAAATATTGTTGTTGTTGTATTTATTTGTTTATTTTATTTTATTTTTTTAATGGTTGGATTTGTGATTAGTCTTTGTGTCAAGATTTTTCAATTAAAAAAATTGATTAAAATCCAAATCGAAGTGAATAATTAATTTATCAACATTTATCAAATTTATTAAATCCCTATTTGATGTTGATTTTAAAGAATTTTTTTGAAGATTTTTTTTTTTTTTTTTAATATTGATTTTAGAAGAATGTGTGGTTAAAGAGTATAGAATCCTTTATGAATTTATGTGTAATGTTATATTATTAATAAATGTGTGTGGTTGAAAAGAAGTAACTTGTGCATTAATATTAGAATGCATTTTTATTAATTTAATTTTAGACTAATAGTAAAAACGTACTTTACACGTAATATTTATATGTTTAATGCTACACGTAATATTTTTGAAGTTTTTTTATTATTGTTTTTTAATGTAGTTGATGTAATTGATATTGTTAAAGGAAAATTGTAAATTGACTGCAATTTTTAATAAATTAATATTTTATTGAAATTTTTCATCGAATTATAAAAAAAAAAAAATTTATGTCAGCATAATAAAGAAATCACGTGTCACATATTAATAAATAATTTAATATAATTATATATTAGGCAAATCAAATATTGCTTTATAAATTTTGTATGACAAGTAATAAAAAATATGAGAAAACTATGTATACACAAATCGAATTGATTTAAGAGCATTTTTTTATAATAAAAATAATAATATTATGTAAGATTAGTAAAAAATTTCAGGTTTGATTTTTTTTTTTTTTCAAAAAGAGTTTTGAGATTATTTATTTTCGAGCTAATTACACCCACTCGTATGTTTATATTTAGAATCTTTAAAATCAGTTAATTTTATACTATTTTGCTAAATCGGGTATAATCCATAGTCCCGGACCATGGACTTTCTCTCTCTTGGAAATGAGACTCAAGTTACAGTAGTGCACCTTCTCTGAATCTTTGCGGCTTCAATCTCTGGGGAATTATTTGGATCTTGTAAGCTGAAGACTGTGTTGATCTAGTAGAAGCGGTGGATGGTGGTGTTGAAATTGGTAATTTTGGGGTTAATAGCACAAAACGTCCCAACGTTTGACATGTATTGTGCAAAACGTCCCAACGTTTTGATTTTTGACGCTAAACACCCCAACCTTTACAATTTTTGGTAGAAGACATCCTTTCTGTCAATTTTAACCCAATTTCACAAATTGAACAGTAAATGTCAAGGGCATTTTCGTCCAAAAAAAAGCAGCTCATTCATACTTGGGTAATTGGCACAAAACGTCCCTACGTTTGACACTTATTGTGGAAAAACGTCCCTACGTTTACTTTTTTGGCGAATAACGTCCATACCTTTATTTTTTTGGCGAATAACGTCCCTACCTTTAAATTTTCTTGTTCATTCGTCCCCAAATTTTACTTTTCTTTCAATTTAGTCATTCCATATTTTATTTAAAGGTAATTGTCTTCAAACGTGTATAACTTTTGATCTACAACTCTGAATTGCACTCCGTTTTTTGCGTTGAACTCCAAATTCAACCATCTTTCTTATGATGTATCATGTGCTCATTTATTAAACATTTCGTTTTGACTTTTGTATAGTAGATACTTATTTTGTTATGGCATAATTGATTGACGTAAATTGATTTCTGTAAATTTTATTAAAACAGTGAAATTTTAATTTTAGTGTGTGTTTGGCGGCCAGCGAAATTTATAAATTGGATTTATTTGACTTTGTAATCTTTTTAAGGTAAAATATTTGGTTAAAAATTGGTATGTTTAGCCCCTGTTTGAGCCATGTTATAATCTCTAATAACTTTCTGAACAACACACATTCTCTCTCTTCAAATCACTTTTTAAAAATTGGAGAAAGAAATTGTGTGTTGTTCAGAAAGTTATTAGAGATTATAACATGGCTCAAACAGGGGCTAAACATACCAATTTTTAACCAAATATTTTACCTTAAAAAGATTACAAAGTCAAATAAATCCAATTTATAAATTCCGCTGGCCGCCGAACACACACTAAAATTAAAATTTCACTGTTTCAATAAAATTTACAGAAATCAATTTACGTCAATCAATTATGCCATAACAAAATAAGTATCTACTATTCAAAAGTCAAAACGAAATGTTTAATAAATGAGCACATGATACATCATAAGAAAGATGATTGAATTTGGAGTTCAACGCAAAAAACGGAGTGCAATTCGGAGTTGTAGATCAAAAGTTATACACGTTTGAAGACAATTACCTTTAAATAAAATACGGAATGACTAAATTGAAAGAAAAATAAAATTTGGGGACTAATGAACAAGAAAATTTAAAGGTAGGGACGTTATTCGCCAAAAAAATAAAGGTAGGGACGTTATTCGCCAAAAAAATAAACATAGGGACGTTTTTCCACAATAAGTGTCAAACGTAGGGACGTTTTGTACCAATTACCCAAGTATGAATGGGCTGCTTTTTTTTTGGACGAAAATGCCCTTGACATTTACTGTTCAATTTGTGAAATTGGGTTAAAATTGACAGAAATGATGTCTTCTACCAAAAATTGTAAAGGTTGGGATGTTTAGCGTCAAAAATCAAAACGTTGGGACGTTTTGCACAATACATGTCAAACGTTGGGATGTTTTGTGCTATTAACCCGTAATTTTGCAAGCTATAGGCGACAACGATGTTGTTGGTATCGATCGGAGCTTAGTCTGACTAGCGGCTTTACTGCATCTATTCTCTTCATTTCCCCTCTGTCATTGGTGCAGGACAGCAGGAGGCTACTGCGCAGGTGCACGGTTGGTGGTGTGTATGTGTTGTGATGGCGACAATGCTTTGAATGCGGTTGTGGTATTTGGTTGGTGGTGATTTTGGCGACAGTGATGTGATTTCTAGTGTCGTTGGTGTGGTGGTGGTGGTTTTGGTGTCGATCGGAGTAGTGGTCGTGCCTAGCAACTTCTCTGTTTTTCTTGGTGATGGTGGTGGTGGAGAACCGGTGGTGGAAGTAGAGGTAGTAGTGATATTGAGAGTGTAAAATTACAATTGTAATTAGTTACAATTGTATTTTCTACGGTGGTCCGTCGACGACGGTTGTGGCGGTGACTGATTATAAATTACATTAATGTAATTAATTACAAATTACGAACTATACTAATTCTTTACTAATTCATAAGTTACAGTTGTAATTAATTACAAAATTAAAATAAGTTACAATTGTATTTTTTACAGTGGTTGTGACGGTGGTCAATTACAAATTAAGTGGTGGTGGTGGTGATGTCAATTAATTGTAATTGTAGTTAAATTTACAATTGTAACTAATTACAAATTGAAATAAAGTTACAATTGTAATTAATTACAGAATCTAATTCCGATTTTAAAAAAATACCTGATTTTAAAAATTATTTTGATACCTGTGTAATTAGTTACAAAATGTCCGATTACAAAAAATTTCAAACATAAATGTGTGTAATTGTGTACTTGACACTTTATTTTCTGGGTCGATCCTATAGTGAGTCCAAATAGTCAACCAACTCAGTCAAGAAAGCCCCAAAAAATTCTGAAGCCCAAAATTTTTGTTTTGATGTAAAAAATAAAATTAAATCTGACAGTGCTAGACCAATACCATTTAAAGTGATTTTTGTTTGTGCTGCCTCACATCTTCCTTAAACTTGCTAACCTTTCACTTAAGTATGTTTATATGTTTCCAGTTTGCTCGAACTTTTGGTAACATATATTGGTATGTTGTTTACCTATGTATTTGGGTTTGCTTTCAGCACCTACAATGCGCATGCTATGGTTGCTTTAGTAGAGGTTGCTGGTCGCAGTCGAGTAAGCAATAGTTGCATAGCTAGCTCTTTCATATTTTTGTTAACGTATTGGGAATAATTGAAGCATCTTCGACTTATGTGATTGCATTGCACCTTTGTCGAGTTATATCAACTTTTTCTAGCATTTAATTTTAGGATTTTATTGTACATGCATACGTGATTATTATTTTAAACATTTTAATCTTGATTTATGAGATAGTTAAGATATTTTATTTTTAACATTTTTATGTTAATCACTAAAAAATAGTGATATAATAATATATCATGTCTCCTAAATACTAGTCCAAGGCCCAAAGTAAATTTTCATTGGGAAAATTACATAGACACAAGTCTTTCAAAGTTGCAATTCAAATGGCCGGTGTAAAACATTTTTTTTAGATGCTAATTAGCATTTAATTAAATTAACAAATACATAATTAATTAATTTAATTCAAAACTATTTGTTCAGATTCGCCCACATTTATCTACCTTCAACCTTATCCCCATTCACCAGTTGAACAGACCATCCAACCAGACGATCTCTTCTCACCAGATGATCTCTCTCCACCATCCCTCACAAGTGACGGTGACCTCTGTCTTCCCCACCTTGAACTAGCAGTAGCGCGACCTATGCGGCTGCTCCTCCAGCTCTAAGGCTTAGGCAGCCACACCTCCAGATCTCAATCTTTGTTGTTTTGTTTGTGTTGTACAAGATTTGCTGCAACCACTGGAGATTGCCACAAGTGGTAAGCATGTTGGGGGGGGGGGGGGTGAAGGGGCAGTAGTATGTGGAAGATATCGGTGAAGGGAAAGGCGAATTAGTCGGGTTGTTGCTGTTTTGATGGAAGATGTAGCGAAGAGCGATGACAACGATGAGGTTGGTATTCAATAGCCACGGTGGAGAATTGCGGTGGAAACAATGGTTTTCGACCTCACGACGGTGGAAGTTGCAGTGACAATCATATGTGGCACATTTGAGAAAAGTGGGTTCAGAGTAGCTGGCACTCGAGAACACAAAAACTCCAAGCAGCCATCCACGACGTGAACACCCATGCTAGTCGCATAGTTTGGGAGGAGAGGCGGGATGAGGCCGATCTATTCCTCTCCTTCGATCTAGGGTTGTACAACGAAACCGTCAAACCGATATCAAATCGAAATTTCGAAACCGTTGGTTCGGACCCACGCGAACCCGTCAACATTTCGATTTTGACCCAAACCGAACCGCTTTCAAATGGTTTGGTTTAGGTTTCATTTTTCAAAACTCGTTTCAAACCGCCAACCCACTAAAAAATTACAATTAAAATTTAATTTTTTAATTGCAAAAATACAAAAAAAATTATTGCTTTTATTTTCAATTTTATACTTTTATTTTCAATTTATATGAAGGGGCACCTTGCTTTTCCTTTATTGTTAAGAAAGACATTTTGCTAGTGCTAACAACTAAGTACTACCGGTGATTTTCTTACTTTATTTGTTTTTTATCCTATAATTTTTTTGGGGGGAGTATTCATAAACTTGCTCATTATTTATTTTTTCTTGGTTATAATATTTGTCTTCTGTTAATTTAGCAAATCATGACTTGAGTATTTATGGTTATCTAAGCAAAATTAGTTGTACTTGAGATCTTTTATCATCAACCGTAATTCATCAAACTCTAAATTCCTAAAGCATCATTCTTTCATCATGTAGTTCAATAGTCTTGCTTGGAATAAAGTATATTTGAGTTTAAGTTGTTTTGTTGTGAAATAATAGGAAAATCTAACTTGAGAATGGATTGTGTTATCTATTAAGTTTTTTTGATATTATTGTGATAATTTGTTTGTGATCGTGCCTTTGTATCTATTTTAGAGGTTGTTTACCCATATATTTTAATTTTGTTAGTCTTATAACATCTATTCATAATGTCGTTGGGTTATTTGCAATTAATTTTGATGTCTTAATTCAAAATTCTATTTCAATAGTTATTTTAACTCGATTTACATATATTAGTTTAGTTTCGTTTGCAAATCGCGGTTTAAAACCGCACCAAACCGCAAAAAATGGTTTGGTTTGGTTTAGGAAATGAAATGGTTTGGTTTGGGTTGGAAAAATCTCAAACCGCTTTAAACGGTTTGGTTTGAAAAATTATCAAAAATCGCCCAAACCAAATCGTTTACACCCCTACTTCGATCTATTGGTTTGTCTTAAGTGAAGACGCGCTGTGTTTGTGGTTGTGGCGATGTCACCGACGATAATGGCATGACAGTGATACTGCTTGGAACGGGTTAATTTTGGAACTTGGAAGGGGGTTGGGCGGGGCGGGGCGGGGCGGGGCGGGGGATGGAGTGGGTGGGTGATTTGAATAGTGTGTGACCAATTATTTGGTAATCTATATCTATATCTTTATCTTTATCTTTATCTTTATATATATAAAAGTAGAAGTGAGGAGAGAGAGTCATTTTGGAGGGAAATTTGCATTTAATGATTCTATCTCCTCAATTCTACTTATATATATATATATAAAAATAAATAAATAAAAGATAAAGACTTTTGTAGGAAAATTTATTATTTATTACATATTTAATAAGAGTTATAATAAATATATTATGTATAAATGTATTACATTGGAAATGAAAAAATTAGATTAATATATTTGAACATAAATAAATGTGATATCTATTTAATTGTGTTATGTAGGAAATGAAAAGATTGTATTAATATATTTGAACATAAATAAATGTCATATCTATATAAATGTGTTATATTGAAAATGAAAATTTTGGATTAATATATTTGAAAATAAATAAATACATGCTATATAAATTTGCTAACATAGAAATTAAAATTTTGAATTAATATATATTGAAAATAAATGAATAAAATAGATATAGAAAATATAAAGATTTTGTAGGAAAATTTATTATTTATTACATATTTAGTAAGAGTTGTAGTAAATGTAATATTTGTAAATGTGTTACATTGGAAATGAAAAAAATTAGATTAATATATTTAAATATAAATAATGTGATATCTATGTAAATGTGTTATGTAGGAAATGAACATAAATAAATGTGATATCTATTTAAATGTGTTATATAGAAAATGAAAAAATTGTATTAATATATTTGAATATAAATAAATGTCATATCTATGTAAATGTGTTATATTGAAAATGAAAAATTTTGGATTAATATATTTGAAAATAAATAAATAAATACGTGCTATATAAATTTGTTAAGTTAAAAATGAAAATTTG
Organism: Ligustrum vulgare; assembly: GCA_963555705.1. Taxonomy (NCBI): domain Eukaryota; kingdom Viridiplantae; phylum Streptophyta; class Magnoliopsida; order Lamiales; family Oleaceae; genus Ligustrum; species Ligustrum vulgare. The sequence continues at coordinate 11,619,213 of OY743177.1, forward strand.
ATTTAATATATTTTGAAAATAAATAATTAAAATCATTGAAATTTTACTTCCTAATATGTCAATAAATGAGTAGGTTCTTCAATAAGTATATTACAAAAATAATTAATTATTTGCTATCAACCTTTTACAGTTAATGATAAGTTGGTAGAAAATTTAATCCTTTCATCATTTTGAATAAAAATTGGTATGTTTAAAAAATAAGGAAAAATAAAATATATGTAAGCAACATATTAAAAAATAAAGTTAATTAAAACTTATAACATATTAAAAGAAAAATAGGTGATAAGGTGGGCAAATTTTCAGAAAAAAACGTAAATAAAAGTCAAAAGAAATTTAATATAAAAAATTTAAATAAATGTCAAACTTTGAATGGTGCAGTACACTGTGTGTGCACCATTTTTTATTTTGATTAGTTTTGTTTTTTCTTTTTTTAAATTTTAAACTCAATGACATGTGTTATGGAGGAAATGAATAAATTGGATTAATGTATTTTAAAATAAATAAATATATGCTATATAAATTTGTTAAGTTAGAAATTTAAAAATTGAATTAATATATTTTGAAAATAAATAAATAAAATCATTGAAATTTTACTTCCTAATATGTCAATAAATGAGTAGGATCTTCAATACGCATGTTACAAAAATAATTAATTATTTTCTATCAACTTTTTAACCACACATATTTTTCTCTCCAATTTTCAGCCTTTATTTTTTACCTCAAAATCATTTATACAGGTTTATAAATCAAACAATATTACCAAACGGAGGCTTAATCTTTACATCATTTTGACAAAAACTGACATGTTTAAAAAATAAGGAAAAATAAAATATATTAATTAATATATTGAATTTCAAATAAAATATATGTGAGTAACACATTAAAAAATATAGTTAATAAAAAATTATAACATATTAAAAAGGAAATAGGTGATGAGGTGGAAAAATTTTAAGAGAAAAATGTAATTAAAAATCAAAAGAATTTTATATAAAAAATTTATAAGTGTCGAATTTTGAGTGGTGCGGTATACTTAGTATACATGTAACATTTTTTTTATTTTGATTAGTTTTGTCTTTTTTAAAGTTTCAAATTCAATAATATTTTGTATTGAAATTTTATTTGATTTATGTTTTTTTTTATTTGATATGATTATATAATCAAGATATTTTCAAAATTATGATATAAAAATTATATATTTCGTGCATCGCACGGGTAGACAACTAGATTAATATATTTGAACATAATTAATGTGATATTTATGTAAATGTGTTATGTAGGAAATGAAAAAATTGAGTTAATATATTTTAACATAATAAATATAATATCTATGTAAATATGTTATTTTATTTATGAAATCAAAAAATTGTATTAATATATTTGAACATAAATAAATGTCATATCTATGTAAATATGTTAAATTGAAATTGAAAATTTCGGATTAATATATTTGAAAATAAAAAATCCATGCAATATAAATTTGTTAAGTTAAAAATGAAGATTTTGAATAAATATATTTTGAAAATAAATAAATAAAATCATTGAAATTTTACTTCCTAATATGTCAATAAATGAGTAGGTTCTTCAATAAGCATATCACAAAAATTATTACCAAATGGAGGCTTAATTATTTCATTATTTTGATAAAAAATGACATGTTTAAAAAATAAGGAAAAATAAAATATATTTAAGTAACACATTAAAAAATATAGTTAATAATAAATTATAACTTATTAAAAGGGAAATAGATGATGAAGTGGGCAAATTTTCAGAGAAAAATGTAAAAAAAAGTTTTAAAAAAAAATTATATAAAAAATTTAAATGAATGTCAAATTTTGAGTGGCGCGGTATACTAAATGTACATGTAACATTTTTTTATTTTGAATAATTTTATCTTTTTTAAAGTTTCAAATTCAATAACATTTTGTATTGAAATTTCATTTAAATTATGTTTTTTATTTGATATGATTGAATCAAAATGTTTTTAAAATTATGATTTTAAAATTATATATTCCGTGCATCGCACGGGTAGACAACTAGTAATATATAAAAGTAGCTGAGTCAACTTCACTGTTTCCCTCCAAAACTCTTGTGCTTTGTGCAGATTTTATTTATTTATTTATTTATTTTTCCAATTTTTGGGGACTTCAATATTTATCATGTTCACACTACTCATATCTCTCATCCAATAATCAATTTCAAAACCCACTTCAAAAATAATTGGGGCTTCAATATTTATTTATTATTTTTAAAATCGCTGACGTCTACTTACATTCTTAATATTTATTGTGTTTATATGGTTTCTATTTCCCGCCGTCCAATTACACTGGAAAACCAGTTTTTTTTTTTTTCCTTTTTCGCTTTTTCAGAATTTGTTTCATTTTTTTTCCCGTTTTTCAAAATCAGTTTATTCATTTTTGTTTTCTATATCCTTTTCTTTTTTCCATTTTCCGATATATAACCTCTTTTATTTCTGTTATATATAATTCTTATGAAGATATACACAATAATAAAAGATTCAATTAAAGGGTCATTTTTTAAAAAAAATGTGTACTGTTTAACATGACACCTCCACTCCACCTTCTATTTATCACGTTTTATGATTCAAATTTTTTGGTACGGTGGTAATGCTTATTAGTTATTAATATTACAAACCAGTTGAAAATAAAAAATCTTAAATTATTTTTTGAAAAAGTAAAAATGATTGGCACTACTCTTTTCTTCAAGACCTGTGATATTTTGAGTCATTGAACATAGATTTGGGTTTCTGACAAAAAAGAAAAAATATTAAAACAATAATATTGTAAAGAAAGCTTCGAAAACAATATAGACTGCAAAATTATTTTGGACTAATAAGAGGATTTGTTAATATTCTATTTATATTATGTTCTACATTTTTCTGTTGGGGTTGCAATGTGTTAACTAATGTTGGGCTATTTAGAATCGCTTTGGGTTGGATAGATATGTTAATGGTTTCGACCGTTAAGGGAAGAAAAAACATATTATTCAAGGGTCAGTATATATATTTGATGAAATTGTATATCACATTGTATAAAAAATAATAAAAACAAGAAACTAGAATTATTATTTTTTTTTTAAATTTGCTTTTACCGAGAAGTTGTTTTTTATTTTTTATGATATAAGAACGATAATTTGTTTGGTTTTACTTATTTATATTTGGCTTTTTCTGTCAAAATATCTCTTTTCGTAAAAAAAAATGTGTTCTTCTAACGTTTTCAATCTTACAAATAAATATTTGTGTTCAGTTATACAAATCCAAAGTAAAATTTTCAGTTAAAAATTTTGTCAAAATTTTATTACTAGATAATACTCTCTAAGTCCTACAAAGATAGTCCACTATTTCTTTTTTGTCCATCTCAGAATGATAGTCTATTTTATTTTTTTAAGAGTGAAATTAATATTTTATATTCCTTTTTGTCCTTAATTTGTGTGAAAATGAGTAGAAGACTATCTTTATGGGACTGATGGAGTACTAAATTATAAATCACATCATACGTATAGTTTTTTTTATAAATAATCTTATTTTTAGTTATTTAGTACATCTAAAAATTGGAGCTCTTTTTTATAGCGTATTATTAAATATTTTTATAGATAATTACATTTAATACGTAATTAATTTCTTATAATAATTGTGATATTTTATTGGTCTTAATTTTATGGATAAATATTTGGTTCAATCATACAGATCCAATGTCAAATTCTAAATTAAAATTATATTTAAAATTTATATACATTCTTATTTTTATAAATCACGTAGTATTAAAATTTTTATAACTAAATCCTATTTTTAAGTTATTTATTACATATACATATTAAAGTTATTTCCTATATTGCATTATTTATCAAAATTATTTCAATGACAATAACATTTAATTCTTAATTAATTTTTTATTCCAAAAAGTCTCATATCACATTTTTTTTTAACATTAAGGGTTAACAAATTTATCTATATTGTTTGAAATGATATAGTTATTAATGATTTTTATCCTAACTGTTAATTTTAAAATTTCAAAAAGTAATTAACCATACTAAGATATTCTTTGCTATATTTTAATTCAAATTTTATGATATATTTTCACAATAATATATAGATTGTCTCTCAATTTACTTAACTAAAAATTGAGATGATCGATACTAAATTATAATTTCAATCAGAAAATAATTATGTTGTATAAATATTGAAAATCTAAAATATCATAAATTTGATGCAATATCTTTGTTAACCTCGCAATTTTTTTTTTAAATTATTATTATACATGTTGTTTTTCATTATCAATGATCAAAATATTGAATTTTATCTTTTATATGCATGATCTCTATTATTAACTTTTTCATCTATTGTTTGAATGTTCAGAGTACATGAATATTGGAGATCCTACATTTAAGTGTTCATTTTGCAATGTGAGTTTTTGGTTCGAGGAGATAGTGAATAATCGTTACAAAACTTGACGATCATATTCTATAAAGTCAAATTTTATCTGACAGTAATGCAGGACACAAGTTCTTTATTCTAAGGATATCGTTGAGCCATTCGAATTTTAGGATACTTATTAGATTTAAAAAAAAAAACAATTTTCATTGATGGTGTCACATGCCATGACTATCAATAAGAGTCAAGCAAATTCATTTTCGAATGTATGACTTCTCCCTAAAAGGTTGATATTTATACATGAAACTAATAAATGATGAACTTATATCTTATTTGTGAATGTTATTTATTTTGTTTAAGGATTCATTTAATTTCGAATAAGATTATTTTTATTTAGACGTTTATTCCCGTGCGTCGCACGGGATGATTCACTAGTTGTGATTAAAGATATTGACTAATTGTGACTTTGAATAGCCATTTCAAAAAAAAAAAAAAAAACTGTGACTTTGAATAGTGATTATGACCAATTATTAGGTAATTGTGACAAAAATGTCGACTTAATGTCACATTGTACAACTTTTGACGAGTATGAAATATGACCAATTATTAGATAATCGTGACAAAAAAATATAACTGTACTTTGTGTGGTGAACTATGACTTTTTGTGACTAATTGTAACTTCGAGGGCGGTGTGGGGTGAATTTCATAACTAAATTTGTAATTGTGACCGAATTATGACTTTGTGTAAACAACTGTGACTTTGCTGGTGGGGGTGTGATTGGGGTAAATTTACGATTAAATTTGTAATTGTGATAAAATTTTGACTTTGTGCGACTAACGGTTACTTATTCTAAGTATTGTTTAAGTTTTTTGATTTAATAATATATTAATTTTGATTTAATATATAAGTGATATTTATTTTTATATTATATTTATTAATTACTAATTAATGCCTGATTTTTTTAGAATTTTTTAAAAAAAAATTCTAATAAAAAACTTAGGTCTATTAGGCATAAAAAGTAAGCATCTGTTCTCTTTGCTGTTTTGAGGTCGTTTTCTGTTTTTATTTTCGAAAACGCTAAAAACACGTTCTCTTTACCATTTTCGAAAACGCATTTTGGAAAACAAAAAAAAAATTGTACACAAAACGCCCAAAACCTCGTTTTGGGCGTTTTGTGTGTATTTCAACAAAAAATGTCCAAAACGCGGAAAACGCGTTTTGAGATTTTTTTTTTTTTTTTTTTTTATCTTAACTTAGAACTAAGCTTAATATAAAGTTTTTTTATTTTTTATTTTTTTATTACTTTTTTAGAATTATCATAACTTGGAACTAAACTTAAATAAATTTTTTTATTTTTTAGAATTATCCTAACTTGGAACTAAGCCTAAATAATTTTTTTTTTTTTTTTTTTTTTTTTTTTGAGAATTATCCTAACTTGGAACTAAGTTTAAATAAAGTTTTATTAAATTCAATATCAACATTAATAAAAAATTAAGTGAGAATTTTTGTTATTATATTTCAAAAAATGCACTGATAAATGGACTCTGGTGGTTTTGAAAGAACTTGCGTTTTCTGAATTTTAATAGAAGTAGAGCTTTTTCAAATCCCGAACCTGACAAAACTGTGTTAATATTGACTCTTAATGCTCACATTAGTGTGTTGCATGTAACCATGTTTTCAGTGTATTGTGAAAGAAAATTTAAGTTTGAATTAGTAGTATTCTGCAAGCAAATTAATTAAAAATAATTGAAGTAGTATTCTGTAAAATTTCAAATAGAACGTGTTTTTCAGCTTTTCATTTTCAAAAACAATTTTCAGAAATGACAAACCAAACGTGTTTTCAGCAAATTTGAAAACAAAAATGAAAACAGGAAACACAAAATATTTTCGAAAATGAAAATACAAAATAAAATACAAACAGAACGCCACCTAATAGTTTTAGTTGTATAGTTATGTACTTTTGCTTTCTTCTTCTTTTGAATGTCAAAATGGGACCATTTCAACTCATTTATGACTATCCTTATATTAAATTAGGAATGTAAAATCATCAATTTTAGTGTTCTAGGCTTAAAAAAATAAATATTGAGGGCACCTTGCCCCCATATTTTCTTTCCTTCTCCATACGAGGCCTAATTCATAAAGCTCGCCTCGAGCCTTGAAAATAATATGACCAACACTGTTTACTTTATATTCTTAACTAGAATACAGTGAAAAAAACTTAATCTTCTTTTCGCATGAATTAATTAATGATTCTATTAATAATTTAAGGATTTTATTGATAATAGAGAAAAATATTTAAAAGTATTATAGACTAATATTATTATTAACTAATAACAGTTGTATTTAATGAAAATAAATTGAATGGTAATGGTAATGTACAAATTAAATTTGTTATTGACAAAAGACAAAGAATACACATGTATTATAGATTAGTATTAATAACTAATAATAATATTTAATGAAATAAATTAAATGTTAAGAATAATATAGATCGAAAACATACAAATTTTAGGATAAAATGGGAAATTAAAATTTTTTTCATTCGTCCTCATTTTTAATATACTTACATTGCTTATTAAATTAATTAAAAATATAATAATATGAAAATGATAATATGAAATCATATTACAATATTGTAAAATATTCGATAATAAATTAGAACTATAATAATATGAAATTATATTATAATATTATAAATTGTTAGATAATAAATTAATATAATGAATGGTTTAATGTTATTAAATAAGAGGGTAAGTGTATATTGAGTATATAGCTAAATATAAAAAAAGTAACATATATATTCAAAGTTACCCTTTCATCCTCCTTTTTATATATTGTAGATGTAGATGTAGATGAGATTTTAAATTATTACTCCCTCCGTCTATGAAGACATGCTTATATTTCTTATTTGTCTATCCCATATTATAGTCTACTTACCATGTTAAATGTGCACTTAATTTTATCATTTCTTAATATGTTATTATTTAGTGTGTTATATTTTCAATGAGAAAATTATTGATCAGGGAATATCTACATCAATATTGATCTATTGCCCGCATCGAGCAATAATTATGTTGTCCAACGCTGACGTGGGGCTGCCACGTCAGGATAGCAGAAGAAAAAATCAAATGGGGACTAATTTCTGGTACCCAAAGCGTATTTCCAAGTTCCCCCACCTATTGTTGGCAATGGGGTAGATCGGGCCTCGATCCGCCTCGCAAAATTTTCAATCTATTCGGATCCGCCCCACGATCCGTCATTTTTTGGGGTTGGGTCGGGGGTGGATCGAGTTGGGATTTTGGCGAATCGGCCACCCGATCCGCGAACAATTTTTTTTATATAATTTAAACTTGTTATAAATTCATTACCTAATTTCATTACATCACATGATGCAAACCACGTAGCAATTGTAGCTACGCAACCCACAAAATATTGAATCGACCCAAGAACGCCAGAAACCACGATTTATGGATCCAATTAAAATTAATTGAACCAAGCAACCAATACAATCACAATGATATATTGACCTCTTGATCACAAGCAATATTAATTCTCACCGAGATTTGAACAAACAAGAATAACTCGCAAGTTCGAATTTTATTCAATGAAGAATAAGGTTGTGAAAGCAAATTAGCCTCTCAATTGTATTATCAAAGTTGTCTGTTGAATAATGAAAATTACATCCCTATAAATAGGGTCAAAACTATGTTTAAGAGTTCTAATTAAACAAGGAAACAACTACCTAAAAATAAGGAAATAAATAAAACCCTAAAATTCACGCGTATACGATTTTACGGCCGTGACTAATTTCCTTACGGCCGTAACCTTGTTTCTGTTTAACAGTTACGGCCGTGAGATAAATATTTACGGCCGTAATTTATATTTTCTGAAAATCTTGTTTTTGATCCGAGGCTGCGTTACGGCCGTGACAAATCTTCGTTACTGCCGTAAGTCCAATTTTCTTCAAAATCACAGTTTTCAACGGTAGGTTGGTTACGGCCGTGAGCTCCCATATGTTACGGCCGTAATTCTTGAAATTTCACAATTTTCTTCGACGGCTTGAATGAGGTTGATCCACTCGTCGTCTCGACTAGCTTCCAACATGGAAATTGTTCATTTCCCTATGTCGAATGTTGTTGCGTCGTCCGTGACTTGACTTCTCCTTTGAGCTCCTATCCCGGATCACATCATTCTCCCCTTCTTCAAGATGATTCGTCCCGAATCATAGCTTGGTTCATGGTGTTTCAGCGCACCACCTGGATCAAAATGAAAATTCTTGCCTCCATTACATAGGATCAACCAGTAGTATTCTAATACTTGAATTGGATGGAAGAGTCGAAATATGAACTTCCTTGGCCATATGTGGAGTGGTTCAAATCTCCAAGTATATTCAACCTGCAAGAAAGATTTAGCAAAATAGGGTGGGGAATGTTAGTTTCACCAAGTACAAGATAGGGATCCTTGTACTCATGGTATATCATCTCCAAATCCTCTTCCCTAATAACGAGGTCTTTCTCTTCACCTCCTTCCTTTGTTGCAACTTTTTGCTCAATCTCTTCTATTTCTTTTCTCTCAAGCTCATCCACCTCTTCTAACTCCACATTTTCAAGCTCAACTACCTCTTTTAAGTTTTTAGTTTCAACTTCTTCTACATTTTTAGTCTCAACTACCTCTTCCACATTTTTATTTTCAACCACACCTTCATCATCAGTCACCTCTTCCACAATTTTATTTTCTTGTTCATTCACCTCTTTATTACCCAATTCCACATCTCCTACCTTAAATTTTGGAATTTGATCAACCATTTCTAGTTTCAGCTTCCCCTTCTTCTTCTCAACATCCCTATCTCGAGGTTCCTCTTGCAATCCCACTACAACTTTCCTCTCACTCTCTTTTTTTACCTTCCTCGAATCGTCTAGTGCTTCCTCGAGTGTTAACCCATGCAGTGTGAATGTTTTTCCTCTCGTAAGAATCCTGTATATGTGCATACTCTTATAATAAATTGCTTCCCTCATACGACTCCATGATTTTCCCAATAAAATATGACAAGACCTTAAAGGCACTACATCACAAAATACGTCATCAATATATTTTCCACGGGTGATAGTCACTAGGACTTGCTTGGTTACATGGAACTCTCCAAATTCCCTCATCCACGTCACACAATAAGGTCTACTGTGCGGTATTAGAGATAATCCCAATTTTTCAACCATGGTGATATTAGCAAAATTAGTGAAGCACTCTCTATCAATTGTCAAACTGCACACCTTTTGTCCCACATAACATCTAGTTTGGAACAACGAATCCGGATCATAATCCATCCCTTATATGGCAATTCAAGAAAATTCAAGAATAGATGATCTAGACACCAACTAGCAAGAAGGAATTTATTTTCTTGCTCGAAAAATAAACGGAAGAAAGAAATTTAGAGAATGTCAGGAATTAAAGAAATCCCAAGAAAGTGATTCTTGAACTTTGAATAGAAAGGAAAGAATATCAAGAATTTTAATTTGACTTGGAAGGCAAGGATTTATCAAGAATTTAAGAAAATTCAAGAAAGTGGTTCTTGAATGGAAATATATATATATATATATATATATTTTGAATTTTGGGTGAATTTTCAGAATAAATAAAAAATAAAAAAAATAATATATATATTTTTTTTTATAAATCCAAAAATTTGATAACGAACACGACAAAACAAACGGAACTTAATTCGGATAAGAATTAAGCAAAACAAACACTTTTGAAAATTTTTTTGGAACAATTTTCTGGATTAAAGACTCAACAAACTCAAGAACAAGAAGAATGCAAAAAACTGAAAAACAAAACACTCAACAAGATATGGATGATTTTTATGGAACTCGATGATAATCATAAAAATCAAACTGGATAGAAAACTCAAGAAAACAAAATAAATATATAACCTTGATTTTTGGAGCCTAAGCTCTGATACCAAATGATGCAAACCACGTAGCAATTGTAGCTACGCAACCAACAAAATATTGAATCGACCCAAGAACGCCAAGAAATCACGATTTATGAATCCAATTAAAATTAATTGAACCAAGCAACCAATACAATCACAAGGATATATTGACCTCTTGATCACAAGCAATATTAATTCTTACCGAGATTTGAACAAACAAGAATAACTCGCAAGTTCGAATTTTATTCAATGAAGAATAAGGTTGTGAAAGCAAATTAGCCTCTCAATTGTATTATCAAAGTTGTCTGTTGAATAATGAAAATTACATCCCTATAAATAGGGTCAAAACTATGTTTAAGAGTTCTAATTAAACAAGGAAACAACTACCTAAAAATAAGGAAATAAATAAAACCCTAAAATTCACGCGTATACGATTTTACGGCCGTGACTAATTTCCTTACGGCCGTAACCTTGTTTCTGTTTAACAGTTACGGCCGTGAGATAAATATTTACGGTCGTAATTTATATTTTCTGAAAATCTTGTTTTTGATCCGAGGCTGCGTTACGGCCGTGACAAATCTGCGTTACGGCCGTAAGTCCAATTTTCTTCAAAATCACAGTTTTCAACGGTAGGTTGGTTACGGCCGTGAGCTCCCATATGTTACGGCCGTAATTCTTGAAATTTCACAATTTTCTTCGACGGCTTGAATGAGGTTGATTCACTCGTCGTCTCGACTAGCTTCCAACATGGAAATTGTTCATTTCCCTATGTCGAATGTTGTTGCGTCGTCCGTGACTTGACTTCTCCTTTGAGCTCCTATCCCGGATCACATCATCACATCCAATATTACCTAATATTTACTATATTTAATGTATTAATGACTTGTATTTTTTCCCTATATTTTCCTATAAATAGGCCTATATTCATTGTAATGAATTACACCAAATTCTTGATCAAGAAAAGAATTCTCCTCCTTCTCTCTAGCTCTCAATCTCTCTCTCTCTATTTCTAGTTTAGAATTTTGATAGTTTCACAACACGTTATTAGCACGAGCCTCTAATAATAAAAAATGATTATGCTCTACAGTTGCATCTACGGATGATCCTCTGTATCAGAAACTTTGTTATTACCAATAAAATCTAATTCTATAAATACGTTCCGTTTACTGGAGTTCACGTTCTAAGACTAATCACTTTAAATCTATTATCCGTTTTACAAGAGAATAAGGTATGTTGTTTGGTCATTTGATAATATTCTAATAATATTATTATCCGTGTTTAATTTAATTATTCAATATTTTGTTTGATCTATTCAGTAGATAATTGCTAATGTTTAAATGATATTTATTTCTTGAAGAAATACAATGATACATTAAGTTAATATTCCTGAAAAATATTACTTGATTTCGAAGAATACAAATTTATAATATTAAATACGTTATAGTTCTCCAGAAGAAATAATTCAATAAATTGTTATTACTGAATAATGACAACTATTCTAGAAGAATATTTATTGATACTGAAGATATAATAATAAACTTCATCAATATTTTCAAGAATACTGTGCTCTCGAAGAAGCACATGTTTTAAAGAAATATCAAACTTGTATACACAAATTATCCCTGAAGGAAAGCATAAAATTAATGTCCTGTTGACATGAATATTAATAACTGAAAATCTTTGATTGATTTCTATATGATTTAATAACTGCATTTTTTTTCATCATATAGTTATGTCTAATATCACAAAGCTTGAGTTCGTTGCACTAGACATATCAGGCAAGAATTACCTGTCCTGGACGCTTGATGCAGAAATTCACCTGGTCTCAAAGGGATTGGGAGACACGTTAAAAGAAGAAAATAAAACATCCCAACAAGATCGTGCAAAAGCACTTATCTTCCTTCGCCACCACCTCCACGATGGATTAAAAATTGAGTATCTCACAATAAAAGATCCATATATTCTTTGGGAAGATTTAAAGGAAAGATTTGATCACCAGAGGACTATAGTCCTCCCTAAAGCCCGTTATGAGTGGATACACCTCCGCTTACAGGATTTCAAAACAGTAAGTGAATACAACTCTGAGTTATTCAGAATATGCTCAAAATTAACTCTTTGTGGAGAAAAATTTACTGATAATGATATGTTGGAAAAAACTTTCTCCACTTTCCATGCATCAAATGTGATCCTGCAGCAGCAATATCGAGAGCGTGGATTTAAAAAATATTCTGAACTCATATCTTGCTTGCTAGTTGCTCAACAAAATAATGAGTTGCTAATGAAAAATCATGAATTACGCCCAACTGGTTCTACAGCATTGCCTGAAGCAAATGCTATTGTACTGCCTAAAGCAAAAGTAACATTAAACCATGGACGCGGACACGGACGTGGACGTGGACGTGGACGAGGACGTGGATATAATAATAAACCATATTATCAGCAACAGAACAACAACTCTAGAAAGCACAAAGCAAAAGATAATACATCCAAAAAGGAAAATGAAGACAGTTTTATAGGTGTGGAATGAAAGGACATTGGTCCCGTACTTGTCGTACGGCAAAGCACCTTGTAGAACTATACCAAAAATCAATCAAAGGAAAAGAAAAGGTGGAAACAAAATTTGCTGATTTTGATGATCCAGTTAATATGACTCATTTGGACGTCTCAGATTTTTTTGGTTATCAAAGTGGCAATATTGATCACTTAATCGGTGTCGATATAATGGAAGAAGATTAAGTTTGATCTACTTTAAGATTGCATGTTTTGTGTGTGTTTTAAAATAAAAGAAAGTTTGGTTTGAATTTGAAATTTGAGTGATGTTGTTTTAAGTTGATAAAAGTTTGGTCTGTAATAAGTTTGTTTACTGGAAAGATATAACATTTGTGTTATTTCAGTTTATTTTTATTCACTCTTAAAACATCTATTTGATTATGTTTGAGATACAGGATGAATCATCAAGATATTTGTTTACCTGATAGTGCAAGTTCGCATACCATTCTTCAAGACAAAAAGTATTTTTTTGACTTAACACTTGCAAATAATCATATTCACACAATATCCGGTGAATCATATATCATTGAAGGCTCCGGAAGAGCTAGTATTATTTTATCAAATAATACAAGATTTTATATTGATGAAGCACTATATTCTAGCAAATCTCGAAGAAATTTGCTTAGTTTTAAAGATATCCGCAGAAATGGATACCACATTGAAACCATGGAAGAAAATAATACCGAATATCTTTGTATTACTTCTTTTATATCTGGTAAAAGGCAGATAAAAGAAAAACTTCCATCACTCCCATCTGGGATATATTATGCAGTTATGAAAATGATTGAATCAAACGCTATTATGAACCAGAAGTTCATTGACCCAAAAAGTTTTATACTTTGGCATGATAGACTTGGACATCCTGGAACTATAATGATGCGGCGAATTATTACTAACTCACATGGACATCCTTTAAAGAATCAGAAGATTCTTTCGCATGATAAATATCCATGTGTTGCTTGTTCACAAGGCAAGTTAGTCATCAGACCTTCATCTATTAAGGTTAATATTGAATCTCCTATTTTCATGGAAAGAATTCATGGAGATATATGTGGGTCGATTCACCCACCATGTGGACCATTTCGTTATTTCATGATTTTGATTGATGCATCAACTCGATGGTCTCATGTATGTTTGCTTTCAACAAGGAATGCAGCTTTTGCTGGACTGCTTGCTCAAATAATAAAATTACGAGCTCAATTCTCAGAATACTCAATTAAGGCGATTCGCCTTGACAATGCTGGTGAATTCAGATCTCAAGCCTTTGATGATTATTGTATGTCAATTGGAATTGATATTGAACATTCAGTTGCTCATGTCCATACACAAAATGGATTAGCAGAATCATTTATCAAACGACTGCAACTCATTGCAAGGTCGTTATTAATGAAAACAAAACTTCCCACTACTGCTTAGGGGTGTCAAACGGACTGGACAGTTCGAGAGTTCGTGAGTTCGGCTCGGCCCGTTAAAAAAACGGATTTGGACTTGGACCGGACTAAAAATTTGAGTGTTGGACAGTTCGGGTTCGGCTCGCGAAGTTCGTGGACTAGTCCAACGGACTATCAAAATGGACCGAAAACGGGCCGATCACGGACCGGCCCGTGTTCGGCCCGTCAGGCCCGTGCTCACGGGCCGAAAAGGGCCGGCCCGTGAGGCCCTCAACGGTCACAAGACCGTTCAATGGTCTTGTGACCGTTTAATTTTTTTTTATTTTTTTTCTTCTATAAATACTAGATTTTTATTTCATTTTTTTCACAATCTCAACTCAACTCTCTCAACTTTCAAGTCTCATTCTCTCAAGTCTCAAATTCTAGTGGCTAGTGCTATAATATTTCACATACAAATATACAATATTGTCTCAAATTCCATTCCACATATCATTTTCATCTCCAATTTTTCAATTCTATTATTTCTAATGGCACACTCACAATCTCATTGTTATTCTTCTAGCCAATTTGTTGATGAATTTGCACCTCTCAATGATATTCCAATTCCCGACAATTTGGCAGAATTTGAAAATGAGATCGAAGATATAGATACAAGAATTCCTATTGATTTGAATGACATAATTGATGAAGATGTCACTGCTACATATGGATCTGGCTCCGCTAGCACGACGGCAGTCTCCAGCAGAAATCCAAAGAGGACGAAAAAATCGCAGTGCTGGAATTTTTTCGATGTGATTGAAACATCGGAAAAAGATGCTGAAAACAAACCGATATCCAAAGCAAAATGTAGAAATTGCGAGGGACTTTTCTCTTGGAAGAAGGGTGGGGGCACATCACACCTCAATAGACACTGCAAAGGATGTCGAAAACCTGGCACGGTTGAAGCAAACCAATCAACTCTACAGTTTGCTCAATCAAGTTCGAGCCTAACCAATTGGGTCTTCAACCAAGATCTAGCACGTCGAGAAGGGATGGTCATGTTCGTATCGAGTGGTGAGTTCCCACTTTCAATTGTAGAAAGTTCACAATTCACGGAATTCATTCAGAAGTATCTCCAACCCAGGTACAAACCCGTTTCTAGAAATACTTTACGAGCTGATTGCATAGCTAAATATTTACAAAGAAAACAAAGTTTTATAGATGATTTAAATAAATGGAATGGTAACTTGTCATTTACTTCGGACCTGTGGACTGGCAATAATCATAGAGGTTACGTAGCTGTTACTTGTCATTACATTGATGATTCTTGGGTAATACACAAAAGAATTATGGCATTTAAAGTTATAGATTACCCACATAACGCAACAAATATTTTCAATATACTACTTGCAATTCTTAGAGAATTTAACTGTGATAGTAGAGTTCGTGGTTTTACACTAGATAATGCTTCTGTTAATAAAGCGGTGATTGATAGATTAGCAGCCCTCATAAATCCTGAGTTTGGTGGAGTCTTGTTTCATGTTCGTTGTGTTTGTCACATTTTTAATTTAATAGTTCAAGATGGTCTTAAGTTTATAGAAAATCAATTGAAAAAAATTAGGTGTGCTTGCAATTTCATTATGATAGCACCTTCCAGAAAACAAGTTTTTGATGCACTGTGTGTAGAAAATGGTATGAACCCACGATCATTTATTACTGATGTAGGACATAGATGGAACTCAACTTATTTAATGATTGAACATTGTGAAGGTTACGAGAATTTAATATGTGCATATTACAACGGTCGGCACTCAAACGGCTCAACTTTTGATTTTGGGACTAATGATTGGGAACTTGCAATTCATGTTAAAAAAATTTTGAAACCATTTTACGATGCTACAAACGAATTGTCCGGTGTTTATTATCCTACTAGTCCTTTAGTTTTGAAGCATTTTTATTGTATTGCTAATAACTTTAATAAGTACAAGACATTTCCTATTTTTTTTGATATCATTAAAGCAATGGAGACTAAGTTTAGAAAGTATTGGGAAGATTTACCAGCTTTGTTTCCATTAGCAACGGTTATGGACCCTAGAATAAATTTAGAGGGAACTAAACACACAATAAAGGCTATATCAAATAAATTAACTTTTGAAACCCCTTTAACATGCACAGATTTAGAAAAATGTTTATGTGAAATGTACGAGATCAATGCCCAAAGGTCGGGTAAAAATGTTAGAAGAACTGCTCCCACCCCTAATGTGATACAAAATCAAGACAGTGATTTACTTTCCTACCTTATGACTATGAAGGGAACTTCTAGTACACTTCCTAGTGGTTCTAGTTCTTCTAGTACATATAGTTCAGATGAAATTCCAGGAGAGTTAACTAGGTATTTCTCACATGACCTTCTTAGTATGTTAGACGATGACGAAAGAAATAATTTTGACATTCTTAAGTGGTGGAGACAAAATGAGCGTCAATACCCGGTTGTTTCTATGATTGCACGAGATCTCCTAGCACCTCCGGTATCAACTGTAGCATCGGAGGCTGTTTTTAGTGCAGGTGGTAGAGTGTTATCTGAATATAGGTCAAGGCTTAAAGAAGACATACTGGAGGCCTTAATGTGTTTAAATGATTGGCAGTTTGCGGAGAAAAGGAAACAAGATAGGATATGTGAAATTCTTGCCGAAGAATTCGGAGAACAATCGTATTGGTGAGTAAATTTTTTCTTTTTCTGTATTTTCAATTGTTTCATTTGTTTCTTTCAAATAAAAAAATTGTACACGTAACATTTTGTTCGTGTACAATTTTAACTCCGCCTACAATAATTTAAATGTAGCCGGTCCCAAGCCCGGATTAAAGGAGGAGGGTTTTTTAATGTTCAATTATTTATCCGTAACCGTTAGGAGAAAAGAAAAAAAAAAGGGCCGACGAGCCGGCCCACGGACCGGCCCGTGGTCAGACGGGCCACGGGCCGGACTTGGGCCGCCTCCGTGGGGGGACGAGCCGGCTCGGCCCGGCTCGTCTCCCCACGGGCCGGCCCGTTTCCGGTCCGTGGACCCATATTGGACCACGTTCAAACGGGCCGAGCCGGCTCGGCTCGGCCCGTTTGACACCCCTACTACTGCTTGGGGTCATGCTATCTTACATGCTGCATCATTGGTTCGAATAAGGCCAACTTCTTGTCATCAATATTCACCTTTACAACTTGCATTTGGCCAAGAACCTAATATTTCTCATCTGCGAGTATTTGGATGTGCTATCCAAGTACCAATCTCGCCACCACAACGTACTAAAATGGGTCCCCAACGAAGACTTGGGATTTATGTAGGTTTTGATTCACCTTCCATTATCAGGTATCTTGAACCCCTAACAGGTGATTTATTTACTACACGCTTTGCAGATTGTCATTTTGATGAAATGACTTTTCCAACTTTGGGAGTAGCAAAGCTACCTCCTGATGAACAACGTAAAATTTTGTGGAATGAAAAAACATTGTCTCATTTTGATCCCCGTAATAATCAATGTGAACAAGAAGTTGAAAAGATAATTCACCTACAAAAGGTTGCAAATCAATTACCTGATGCATTTGTTGATACAAGAAAAGTGATAAAGTCATACATTCCAACAGAGAATACTCCAGCAAAAATTGATGTCCCTGTAGGACAACCTATTATAGCAAATGAATCTCAAAAACGCCAGAAGCGTGGCTGGCTAGTTGGTGCAAAAGATTTGGTACCTAGAAAGAGAAAGGTACAAGATAAAAACCAACTGAAAGAGATTTATCAATCAAATGTTAATAATGAAATTCCTGAAGAATTACAAGTGTCCGAAAATAATGAAATTTCAATGAACTATTTGTTATCTCATAAATTATGGGAACGGGATGATATTATCGTAGATGATATTTTTGCCTATAATGTAGCACTTGAAATTATGAAAAATGAGGATCCAGAACCACAATCCATAAAAGATTGTCAAAATAGAAATGATTGGCCAAAATGGAAAGATGCCATGAAGGCGAAATTGGATTCTTTTGAGAAACGCAAAGTGTTTGGACCTATAATTCGAACACCTGAAAATGCAATCCCTGTATGATACAAGTGGGTCTTTATAAGGAAGAGAAATGAAAATAACGAAGTTACTAGATATAAATCCCGACTCGTAGCCCAAGGTTTCTCCCAAAGACTTGGAATAGATTATGAGGACATATTCTCCCGTAATGGACACCATAACATTTAGATTTTTAATCAGTTTGGCTGTGTCACAAGAGCTAGATATGCGACTTATGGATGTAGTAACTGCTTATCTATATGGATCGCTTGATAGCGATATATATATGAAAATCCCTGAAGGATTTACAGTGCCTGAAGCAAATGATTCATCATCTAAAACCATGTTTTCAATCAAATTACAAAGATCATTGTACGGATTAAAACAATCCGGAAGAATGTGGTATAATCGCCTTAGCGTATATTTGTTGAAAGAGGGCTACAAAAATGATGATATCTGCCCATGTATTTTCATAAAGAAAACAAATATTGGATTTGCAATTATAGCAGTTTATGTTGATGATTTAAATCTTATAGGAACTCCAGAAGAGCTTCATAAAACTGCTGAATATTTACAAAAGGAATTTGAAATGAAAGACTTGGGGAAAAACTAAATTTTGTCTTGGTTTGCAAATTGAACATTTTCCAGAAGGATTATTTGTTCATCAATCTTCTTATACGGAAAAAGTATTAGAACGATTTTCTATGGGTAAAGCTTATCCACTGACATCTCCTATGGTCGTTCGATCACTTGATGTAAACAAAGATCCATTTCGTCCACTTGAAAATGGAGAGAAAATTCTTGGTCCTGAAGTACCATACCTTAGTGCAATAGGAGCATTATCGTATCTTGCAAATTGCACTCGACCAGATATAGCTTTTTCTGTAAATCTTCTTGCAAGATATAGTTCTGCCCCAACTCAAAGATATTGGAATGGTGTTAAATACATTCTTAGATACCTAAAAGGTACTGTTGACATGGGATTATTTTATTCACAAAAATCCGGATCGTCTTTAGTGGGATATGCCGACGCAGGTTTCCTATCTGATCCACATAAAGCTAGATCACAAACATGATATGTGTTTACATGAGGGGGAACAACTATATCTTGGAGATCTGTAAAGCAAACTTTGACAGCAACATCTTCAAATCATTCTGAAATAATTGCAATTCATGAAGCAAGTCAAGAATGTGTATGGCTGAGAAATATGACACATCATATCCAATCATCATGCGGATTAACTTCAACAAAAGAAAGTCCAACAATATTGTATGAAGATAATGCAGCCTGTATTGCGCAACTTAAAGGAGGCTACATAAAAGGAGACCGAACAAAACATATTTCTCCAAAATTCTTCTACACACATGATCTTCAGAAAAGTGGTGACATCGATGTTCAACAAATTCGCTCAAGTAATAATGTAGCGGACTTATTTACAAAAGCATTACCGACGTCAACATTCAAGAAATTGGTATATAATATTGGAATGCGTCAGATCAAATATCTTCGGTGATCAATATCAAAGGAAGCAGCTGTACTCTTTTTCCTTCGCCTAGGTTTTGTCCCACTGAGTTTTCCTGACAAGGTTTTAACGAGGCAGCATATTTATACTATGAAGTATCTTGATTCACGTGACCAACATCAAGGAGGAGCGACTGTACTCTTTTTCCTTCGTCCAGGTTTTGTCCTACTAGGTTTTCCTGACAAGGTTTTAACGAGGCAGCAGTTGTACTCTTTTTCCTTAGTTCAGATTTTGTCCCATTGGGTTTTACTGACAAGGTTTTAACGAGGCAGACATGAAGCACTTCAGCACTTCATAATTCGAAGGCAACACTTCATAACTTCAAGTTTCCAGTACATGATTTGTA
Source organism: Ligustrum vulgare (assembly GCA_963555705.1). Lineage (NCBI taxonomy): Eukaryota > Viridiplantae > Streptophyta > Magnoliopsida > Lamiales > Oleaceae > Ligustrum > Ligustrum vulgare. The sequence continues at coordinate 11,639,375 of OY743177.1, forward strand.
CTACTTATCATTGATGTCATTTTGGATATTAGACTCAATGATTAATGATAGCCAACATCAGGGGGAGCAGCTGTACTCTTTTTCCTTCGCTCAAGTTTTATCCCATCGGGTTTTCTTAACAAGGTTTTAACGAGACAGACAATTGAGCTATTGAGTAATAAGTCATTAAAGGGGGAGTGTTATAAAATCATTACCTAATTTCATTACATCACATCCAATATTACCTAATATTTACTATATTTAATGTATTAATGACTTGTATGTTTTCCCTATATTTTCCTATAAATAGGCCTATATTCATTGTAATGAATTACACCAAATTCTTGATCAAGAAAAGAATTATCCTCCTTCTCTCTAGCTCTCAATCTCTCTCTCTCTATTTCTAGTTTAGAATTTTGATAGTTTCACAACAAAACTAAAATTTTTAAAAAATTAAAAATATATTTTTTTTAATTTTTATTTTTTTAATTAAATGGGGTAAGTCGGCCCTGATCCGTTGACCCACCCCGATTTGCCTCTGTCGATCCGTAGATTGACATTTTTCGGATCGGGTTGGCGGATCAGAAACCATTTTTCAACCACGTATTTTATCTCGAAAATAAAAATATTTTTGTTTATAAACAAAAACAAAGCTTTTGAAAGGAGGTTTTAATTTATTAAATAGTTGATAATATATATATATATATATATATATATATATATATATATATATTAAAAAATATGATTTATTATATAAAGGAAATAAATATTATCTACACGGATTTTTATTTTCATTATTTTTTCCCCAAAATTGTATGTACATTTTGGAGAGAAAATGATATTTAATGATTTTTTTTTCTTACTTCTACTTTTATATATGTACTGGTATTTACCCCGTGCGATACACATAAGTTGTTTTCCGTATTATTTATCTTGATAAGTATTCTTAAAAGTTGATGAAATGAATGGTTGAAAGTTATAGGACCTACAAAATATGTGACTAAAATTAATGGTTGACTTTCAATTGAATTATAATCAAAAATTTTAGAGTTATCAAACATGAGAAATATAACCAATCCAAATTATTAAAAACCTATATGGACAGTAAATACTAATTTATGTATTTAAATAATAAGATGTCAATTTATATATTTAAATGATAAATGATTGTAAGTTTCAATAATTTTTATGAGTTATTGTTAATTTCATTGAAAATGCAAATTTACATGATTTTTGCTTTTGCCTCTTGTATTTAATAATTTTTTTTCCAACTTTCATTAAAAAAATTATCAAAATAATTATAAATATGTGTTTATTCTCAACCAAGCAAACATTTATAAATATTTAATCAATAAAATTATACTTTTATATATTAAATCAAGAAGTTAAAATAATAATTACAAAAAATCTTCAATTATCATGATATAACAATCGAACAACGTGGGAGATTTAGAAATTATATCGAAAACCTTATACTATATAATCTTTACAACGATTAAAAATATTAGCTTCCATTCGATAACTTTGTCTATAAATTTATTTACAGACAACACATTTTCAACCACTTTTTAACTATATACTTTTTAAAACCATTTTTCAACAATATATTTTATCTCGAAAATATCAATATTTTTGTTTATAAATAAAAACAAAGTCTTTGAACGGAGATTTTAATTTATTAAATAGTGAATAATAATAAATATAATATATTTTAGAGAACATGACTTATTATTTAAAGGATAATAAATATTATTTACATGATTTTTTATTTTAGTTATTATTTTTTTTTCTTTCAAAAATTGCAAGTGTATTTTGGAGGATAAATAGCATTTAAATATAAATATAAATATAAACATATATAATATATCCACACACGTTGGAGAGGGACAAAAAAGTCTTGGCATAAACAGATTTTGTGGAAGGGCAGCAGGTGTTTCCATTCTGTAGTTGGTCAAAGCATTTTTCCTATTAGGGTTTGCTTGTGCAGCCAATTATCCAATCCCAGGTCACTCTCTCGCGCGAACTTTCTGGAGGGAGGAATTGGAGGAGCTCCTGGTTCTTACCCAACAAACACGTGAAACATTCATCAATTCTGTTCAACGAGTGTTTGCAGCTGTATTTTTTGGTGGACATTGGGGATTTCTGAATTCACTAATAAAGGTCCGGTTTCTAATCCCTTTGCTATTGGTTCATAAAGGCGATTTACTATTAAACGTGATAATTTGTGTTTGTTTGAGTATTTATGATAGTGGACGTGTTTATATATTTTTTCTTATTTCGACAATATTTTGTTGGTTGTGGAGCTGATTATTAGGTTTAACCTGCGCTTGGTCTCTAAGATGTGAACTGAGTTGAATATATTATTTGAACCCCCTTGTTTTAGTGGTGCACACACTAAAACGGCTACAAACGATATATCTGCCAAGGAATTAATAAGACAACTATACCTAAATGAGTGTTTCCGAGGCTCTGTTTGGCGGCCATCAAAAATCAAGGAATTTGATTTATAATGTGATTTATTTGCATTTTCTAGATAAGATGTGTGGTTGAAAATTGAAAAGAGAAAATGTGTGGGGGGTTTAAAAAGTGATATGAGAAATTGTGCCCATTAATTTTTTGTTTTAAATCACTTACCGAACGGACCCCAAGTTATATTTGCATAAATCTTCATCAATCTCAAGGAGTTCTCATAAGGATTGAGTGATTGTTTATAAACTTTATAATTCCACTTGCTTTTATTTTATCATTAAATATTTGTACGGACATGTATACTAAAATATTTGCATATATGATTACAAATAAAAATGTAACATTTGATTTTTTCTTTTAACTTTTTACTTACGGATTTGATCTTTTAGGTCCAACTAGTTTTACACTCGTGTGATGTATGGACATAGTCTATTGTCGAAGTATAATATATTGACACATAACAATAGGAAAAAATCAATGAAATGTAATAACAACAAATTCCAATTTAAATAATAATATTTTTTAAGGATAACACATTTTCTTTGAATTCAAAATAAGCGTCCGGACATACACTTGAGAATCTTCTTTTGTACGTAGTAGTTGATGCTACATGACAATTTGACTTGTTTTTTTGTGAGTATTGTCAAGTTCAACATAGCCAACCTACAATCAAAGTGAATGCCAATTATCATATTTCCTCTTATTTAGTAAAACTAGTATTTCACCCGTGCGATGCATGAAAGTTATTATTCGCAATATCGATTTCAATAAGTATTTGTAAAATTTTAGTGCTTATAAATAATCAACACATGTATAAATACATAAAGAAGAATTCTCTATTACAATAATTATTAGAATTTAAAAAATAACATAAGTAATTCAAATTATTAAAAGATTCTTTGAATAGTAAACGTCAATTTATATATTTAAATAATAAAGTATTATTGATTTCAATAATTTTTTTGAATTATTAATAACTTTATTGAAAATGTAAATTTAGTAGTTTTTTAATGGTATATCATATTTAATATAATATCATGTGCACTAATATTGATGCATGTGAAAGGTATTAGCATATTTCTCATAAATTCTACATTTGCCTCTAATATTTAACGTACTTTTTAATTTTCATTCAAAAACATCAATCACAATAATTAAAAAAGAAATAGTCAAAATATTTGAATTTAACCAATAAAACTTTATTTACAAAAAAAGTAGTCAAAATAATAATTTTGAAAATCTATCGGTTATCATGATATGACAATAGAGTAAAGTTGGAGATTAAGAAATTATACCGAAAATTATACCTTATAATCTTTAAATTTTTTATTAAAATTAAGAATGATTAAAAAATATTAAACATTCTATTAATATTATTAACTAAAAAAATCAAAGCATTAACTCTTCAATATTAACATTCGTTCAATGACTTTTTCTATAAATTATTTATAAGCAGCACATTTTTTCAACCCACTTTTTAACCACATATTTTTTCAAAACTATTTTTCAACCACATATTTTACCTCGAAACAAAAATATAGTTGCTGAACAGAGGCTTAATTTATTAAAATATTTAATAATATATATAATATATATTTTAGAAAATATGATTTGTAATATTAAAGATAACAAATGATTTGACCATTAATAATTAAAACACAATTTAATTATTGATGGCTACACATAGGATTTATAATATTAAGAACAACAAATAAATAAAAAATCAATAATTAAATAATAATTTTAATACTGATAACTAAAAATATTGATTGAAGTTATTCAATATTAACATTAATAATAAAAATAATAATAATTATAACCAAAATATAGAAATAACAATAACATCATATTAATTATTTACTATAATACTAAAACATAAAGAATATTTTAAGAATTAAATTCTGCCAAATTATCTTACTTTTATATATCATATATATTTCCACCAGTGCGATGAACTGAAATTGCTATCCGCAATATAGATAAGCATTCATAAAATTTAATGATTATACATAATCAACACAAATACAAAAGATACAAAAATAATTTTTTATTACAACAATTATTAAAATTTAAAAACAACATAAATAATCCAAATTATTGAAAACTTCATTGAATAATAAAAGCAAATTTTGTAGTTTTTTAATTGTATATCTTGTTAGATATAATATTATGAGTACAAATATTGATGCATGTTCAAGATATAAATATATTTATTATAATTTCTACATTTGCCTTACATATTTAACTTTTTCTCAATTTTCGTTCGAAAATCACAATAAACTATAAATATGTGATTAATCTTAACTCATCAAATATACGATAATTGAACAACATTGAAGATTAAAAAATTATTATATCATATAATCTTTGCACAATTATTAAAATTAAAAATTATTAATCATTGTTTTGTATTTACCATAAAATAATATTAGTGTGTGTATATATATATAAAGCAATAAATGCATTCACACTAATCCACTTTGCATTCACACTAATCCACTATTTTCCCTTTATATATAGTATAGAACCCGCGTCTGAATGCAAGTTGAATCCGGTATTCCAGCCAGGCAAATGCCCATAAACATTACCTCTCCAAGCCCGCAAGCTCATATGAGAAAACAGTATATCAGAATCTCACAAGTGAAAGAAAACAGAAACCACAACGAGACCAATCTTATTCGACTTAAACAACCCTTCAGCTAAATTGTGCAAAGTCTGCATATTGTCCACCTTATCATCCGAATCAAGCTTACTCGTAAGTGAATGACCTTGTCACAACAAATAAATTATTTTGCCTTTTAAAGAAGCGCTTTAATTATTTATTGTACTTTTTTTCTCACGCTATAAAGAACTAATTAAGCAAGAATGGTTTATAATCGCAAGTATAATCTACAATTTCTTCATGTGATATATGCTTAACAAAAACTAAAACGAAGGGATTATCAATCACAAATAATTGTGAGCAGAAAAATCATAATTCGAAACAAAGTAAAAACTAATTAAAAAAAATGAACAATTGGCATTCGAGAAAAATACTTTTCTCCCGGTTTAGGTTTTTCCTTTAGCCCATATGAAATACATTAGTATAACTAACATACCTTGTCATGAATACCTCTAGAGGTTCTGTGTGTTGCTTCACCCCTTGTTTGTCAACTTGTTTGCTCTCTTCACTGCTTACAGACCCCATTGATGATAATGTTAATGGTGAAGACATCAGGGAGCAGGCCCCTTTGCCTCATCTCCCTCTCTAACTCCAATGCTTAATTTATTTTTCCAGAATTACAAAAACCAAAAACTAAAGAATTATAAGCAAAGTTGTTAGGGACAAGTCCTTTCCTTGTCATGTTCAAAAATTGCATCATGTGCATCTTCAACAAAGCCAGCTTTACAAAGCCCATCTATGAAGGCAGAAAAAGCAACAATATCAGGAGCCATTCCAATTGTTTCCATCTCTTCCCACACAAACTGAGCTACCACCATGTCCCATTTCTTAAAGTATCCACCTAGAACAACAGTGAAAGCCACTGTATTGATAAGGTAACCCTTCTTGATCATCGTAATCATGAGATTCATAGCTTCTTGGAGCCTCCCTATTTTAGACAAACCTGTGAGCAGTGAAGGACATGTGGTTGCTGAAGGAGTTGGACCAAATTTTATCATTATGTTATAAACTTCAAAAAAATTGTCATCTAACCTTCTTCACTGTAAGCAGTAATAATGGAGTTAAATGCAACTGCACTAAGAGGTATCCCTTTCTCAAGCATATTTTCTAATAATTCCAAAGCTTCCTCTAATCTTCCAGACCAACATAACCCCAGCATAGATATATCAGAGAGCAAACAATCTGAAATCAACTGACTAAAGATAAATCCCTCAAGATTTTGTTACCATCCTCTTTCGTTCCATACTTGTAATGCCCGGCAACTAAAATATGAATTGTAGAATAACCCAGTTGTGAATGCGACTGGTATCAACTGTAATCATATAGTAATCTGTTTTTCCGGTTTTGGGGTGTGGTGTGTACAGCATTCAGTAAGAATACAACACAAAATAAATTTGAGTATAAACATTAACATTTTGGTTTTTCTCTCATAGTTCTTATGGACATGAAATTGGACCTCAAAGTTTCACTAGTCTTTTCTATCCTTCTTCCTTTCTGGAAAATAAAAAGATGGAAGGAATAAAAATTAAGCACAATCAGCTTATAGTAAAAGCTTCCATGTGAAAAAGGTAAATGGTTCAAAAAGCAATCTAGGGCTAATCGAGCTCATAAACTTACAGCATCCTTCTCAATTAAAGACTCCTCAGCTTCAATTTCTTCAACAGTTGCACATCTCAATCTACTGCCTCTGATTATTTATCAAGGGAAAACGAAAAACAAAGCAAAGCCCACATAATTAACCCTAAAACATGAGTAATTCATTAAGCCAGCCATAACTGCATGAATGTTTCGAAACAAAATAAATACTGCAGATCTAAATCCGTTTCACGCATTTCATTACCTTAATAGCAACTCAAGACCATAATTAAAGTTAATTAGATCCTAGTTCATAACATATATCAAATACACAAAATTAAATAAATGGAACATAGATCAAAAGAAAATCAAATTTCAGAATTTTGGGCCAAAAATATACCTTGGCATCTCCATCGTTTACCAATTCAGAGCCCCCTGCATAGAATTTTCTAAAAATGATGTTTGAAATTTCAAAAAAGGTGGTTGAAAATGAAAGCGCTCTTCAGAATAAGATATACATACATACATTGAGAGAGAGAGAGAGAACCTGAAAAGCAAAGAGTGTGTGTGTGTGTGTGTGCGCTGATGAGAGAGAACTTGAAGAGCAAAAGTGTGCTGAGAGAGAACTTGAAGAGCAAAAGTGTGCTGAGAGAGAACTTGAAGAGCAAAAGTGTGCTGAGAGAAAACTTGAGGAGCAAAACCGGCACTGGAGGTGGAAATAGCAAACATTCATAATCATCGAACTAATAATCGCACCACACTTTCAAATAAACAATTGCCCACTAATTTTAAAACCTACTCAATTAATAACTTTCACAAATAACTACCAGAAAAATAAAAATAAAAATATAAATATAAACTCAGAATTCTGTTGAAAAATTAAAGATTCAATCAAAATTGACAGAACCTCAGTTTCTTTTATTAATATATAGAATAGATTATAACAACTATGTTAAAAAAAAAAAAAAAAAGACATTCTCCTCATGTAAATGCTGATGGAAGGTTCATACAGTGGTAACCCTCATAAATTAGATCTTAGTAAAATTGATATATCGACAGACCACATTTTTCCTAGTCAATTAATTCTTGGTGTAGGGTTCTAGGGCTATATGAATTCTAACCATATTTCCTGTTTCTGGTTCTAGGGCTATACACCATTTCTACTGTACTTTCATTTCTTCTGTTTACTTGAGTCGTCGTACAAGTTCGATTACACCATAGCTGTAAATTGATAGAAGGATGCAATGAAAGATGGACTCTCCTTGTTATTTAACTTCTGAGAATAGAAACTGAAAGTAGTAGCAATTATATGCGGATCAGATAAATCCTTGGTGTCTAATGTATATTTTAATTACTCGAAATTCAATTATTAATCAATGCATCTCTACTGCCATCTTTTCTTGTACATTTTCCTCGTTATATTTGCTATTCATGCTTTGATATGCCAGGATTCTTCATTCGTGTAATCCTTTTGGAGAGGAAGGGTGATCCTGATTATATCTCATAAATAGATGCACTGGGAGTTATGAGATTATCTTTATTTCGTGGTACCTGTGGTTGTATCCTCTGTAAGAAACGGGTGGTAGAATTGTTTCCCTTGAGAGGTGAAAATGCCCTCTAATTATTTATCTAGATTTGGAGCATCTTTCTGGCAAGGAGTCCAGAGATCAATCAACTTGAAAGAAAGTGGAATCCAAGATCCCATAGAGGTTTTGATTGGCCAAGGGAAATTGTTGCTTGGCTACTCAAAGTCATTCCATTCTGTTCCGTGTGGAACTTTTTCTGACCTGCATGTATTTCTACGGCCTGGCACTGTTGCTGCTGCTCAGGCAAATTTGCATATAGTCAATCGAAGAAAGAATATTTCAGTTGTTGGTGCATTTTCTCGTGCAATTTCCATACCTTCTGTATCAGGGCCTTCATTTCAAGTTTGTGGGTATCACGTTGATCGTCTACTATCAGATCCCTGTCAGATTACTTTTGGCATCAACTATCAAAAGGTTCTTATGGCTGTTTGTGGATCTAGATCAGCTCCTGCTGATTGCTCTATTAGTAATTTGACTTCTAGATCAGTACAACCTGGTGTGGCAGCATATCGTTCTTTCACTTCTTACAGCAGAAGAAGCTTCGATAATTGTAGAAAAGCTAGCATGAGCTTGAAAAATAAAGAACAACCCAACAATTTCTTGCTGTATGGATATTTCATATATAATGTTGCAAAGAGAAAGGGCAATTCCAAGTCATACCCAGGATTCGTGTTTGATGGTTTGCATATTTCATCATCGGCATGTTCCTCTACTGACACTGCTTCTGATATGTCGTTTGATAGCTCCACACAGGAGGGACAGCGTTCAAGTTCTGCAGATTCTTCTGATCTGTACGTTCCTTTTAGTTTATGCAATTCTTTCACTGACTCACACACTCTTAAAGTTCAGAGCCCATCTTTCCTTCTGTAAATGTTAAGAGTTTGTTGCAAACTAGATGTATGATCGTAGTTGCAACCTCATTTATTTGATGAATGTTTCAAATTGACAGTAATTGTCACTTTAGGAAACTGTGAACGAAAAACTGCATTTAGCAAGTTTTATTTGCTCATATCATTGACAACATATTCAGATTTGATGTGGTATCTCGTTGATGAGGACATAATATTTTGCTAAAACAAACACGTGTTTTGTATTTTTGGATTGTTTTGCCTGAATATGCAAATGGTTTGTTTATATTTTTATATAATCATAATTTTTTTCCATTTCATACTAGCAAGTAATTATTGAGTAAGCTCCAAAAGTTTCTTGGATATTTGTTCGGAATTATTCAGTCTTTCACTGCTAAGACATTCTCCCAGAAAAAAGAAAGACCAAATTTGCCACTAGAAGTTCCAATATGTAAATCATGTAAGGTGCTGTGGAAAAAAGTTTTCTTTTTTGTCCATGATTAGTTTATAAATGAAGTACGTCGATATGTTAAGCAACTCTGATTTTGTAGGAATTTTTGTGTTGGTTATTCTACTTGTTGATTGCAGGAAGATTCCAATAGACAGAACTCTAAAGCTAAATTCGGCATCATGTTATCTGCCCCATCCTGACAAAGAAGAAACTGGTGGAGAGGATGCTCATTTTATCTGCTTGGATGAACAAGCCATTGGTGTCGCTGATGGCGTTGGGGGATGGGCTGATCTTGGAGTTGATGCAGGCCAGTATGCTCGTGAGCTCATGTCTAATTCAGTCAATGCAATTCAAGAAGAACCAAAGGGTTCAATTGATCCAGCCAGAGTCCTAGAGAAAGCTCACACAAGCACGAAAGCAAAGGGTTCGTCAACAGCTTGTATAATTGCTCTCACAGATCAGGTGGTCCTGTATTCTACTTATATTACAAGAATATGATAAAATAAGTACTTTCTATCAACATCATTGGCTAACCATGACAAGAGGCTCAAGGGCATCTCCAGACTCCAAGAGTCTACCCCAAATTGGGGTAGGCTCAAATTTTTCTCTATCAGCTTGACCCCAAATTTGAGGTCAAGTGAATAGTACCCCAATTTTGTTATAATTTCTTAATGTTTTTACCTCGATTATAAATTGTTAATTAATGACTTTAATTTAAATTAATAACTAATGCGTAGAATGGACCAAATAAAAATAGTTATTTTTCTCGGGAAAATAAACTCGATGTTAAACAACAAAATACACCCAGTGGCCACAAATTCCCTAAATTAAATGATGTGATCAATAATGCACTAAACTTAATTTTCAGAATTAGTATATTCCTCCCACAAATGCTCAATTTCGAAGTGCATAATTAGCGTCACTATTTCTGATTTGTCTGTGCCGAGCAAGAAATTAAGTAATTATAGAATTATAAAATTTGAAATGAAATAATAATAATTATAATATTTACAATTATGATTATTACTATAATGACAAATTATTGGACTAATTATGAATTTTTAGCATTTAAATTAAATATGAAAATGGCAAAATGGTAAATAAAAAAGGTCAACCCCAAATTTGGGGTATAGTTTGGGGGTATTGTTGAAGGAGATTTTACCCCAAATTTGGGGTCCTCTTGGAGATGACCTAAGGGTCAAAAACTTGAGATCTGAGGTTATGGTTTATTTAGTCAATTAAATTGTTCAACTCTGTGAATTTTACCTCTAGACATTTGAATTTCCAGCATGGAATATACGCAACTTTCCAGTCACATTTACATAGAAATGCTTGGCATTCCGTAGTTGACTGGTCTGTTTCCTCTGTAGGGTCTCCATGCCGTAAATTTAGGAGACAGTGGGTTTATGGTGATCAGAGATGGATGTACAGTTTTCAGATCCCCTGTTCAGCAGCACGATTTCAATTTCACTTATCAGCTGGAGAGTGGAAATGCTGGAGATTTGCCTAGCTCTGGAGAGGTAGGTGGAGCCTGTTTCTTTTATACGTTCTTTCTGCTAATGGTTCTCTTGATTGTTGACCAGTGCATAAGTAATGCAAGCATTTTGCAGAAAATATACTTTGTACTTTTTTGGGTTTCATATAAGCTCGTGAGGGAGTATTTTTTGAAAATCACTTTTCCCACTCATTTTCAATAACACATTTTTCAAAAAAATCATTTTTCATGCTTCCCCATAACTTTTCCTTTTTACTTGCACATTCTCAAAAATCTCTCCCGCACAAGGGCTAAGTTGCTGAAATTATAACATGATAAAGACGAGTGGTGGATAAGTGAGTAGCAGGGGTGGATAAGTGAGTAGCAGTTGTGGGTCTTACGAAATGTGGGGTTAAAAATTAGCCATGTTCTCTTTACTGTTTTGAGGTCGTTTTCTGTTTTTATTTTTGAAAACATTAAAAACGCGTTCTCTTTACCATTTTCGAAAACGCATTTTGGAAAATAAAAAAAAAATTTGTACACAAAACGCAAAACGCCCAAAACTCCGTTTTGGACGTTTTAAGTGTATTTCTACAAAAAATGTTCAAAACGCGGAAATGCTTTTTGGGGTTTTTTTTTTTATTTTTTTTTATTTTTAAATTATCCTAACTTGGAAGTAAATTTAAATTTTTTTTTTTTTTTTTGGAGAATTATCTTAGCTTGGAACTAAGCCTAAATAAAGTTTTTTTTTTTTTTTTAGAATTATCCTAACTTGGAATTAAGCCTAAAATAAACTTTTATTGAATTCAATATCAACATTACAAAAAAATTAAGTGGAATTCTTGTTATATTTCAAAAAATGACTTGATAAATGGATTCTGGTGATTTTGAAAAAACTTGTATTTTTTTGGATTTTAATATAATCAGAGCTTCCTCAAATCCCGAACCTGACCAAGCTGTGTTAATATAGACTCTTAGTGCTCACATTAGTGTGTTGCAGGTAATCATGTTTTTAGTGTATTGTGAAAGGAAATTTGAGTTTGAGTCAGTAGTATTCTGCAAGCAAATTAATTTAAAATAGTTTAAGTAGTATTCTGCAAAATTTCAAATAGAACATGTTTTCCAGCTTTTCATTTTCAAAAACAGTTTTCAGAAATGACAAAACAAACGCATTTTCAGCAAATTTGAAAACATAAATAAAAACAAGAAACATAAAACATTTTCGAAAAATGAAAATACAAAATAAAATACAAACAGAACGCCACCTAAAGTTTTGCTTTGGCCTTTAAATTTCAAGCTCTTGTAAACATGCAAAATTGTATTTCATAATGTTAATTGCATAGGAACTTTTTGAGAATGCTGGCTAAGGTGAAATGATGAAAAAATCTTGTATTTCATACCAAGTTTAAAGTTTAAACTGTATAATTGATCTACAATTTCAACATGCTGTTCTTTTTGTTCAGTTATCTTAGTTTGTCGATGTAGTTAACATTTGAATTTCATTATGATCAACTGCTGTACCGTAGCTTAAAATGTACTGGGGATAGTTTTGAGAATCCTATAACGGGGTGCTAAACGTATGGTATGTTACATAAATCCTTCCAGTGAGTCTCAAGTGAAGCATTATTTGACAGATTTTTGTCAACTTACACTGAGGCATGCTCTTGTGTCTAACACCGGACACCTATACCCAAGTCAGCACAGCATAGGACGCATGCATTTCATTTTTTTATATTGGCTAAATTCATGTGCTCTCTAATAGTAATTTCTTAATTGTGGAAATCTGGCCTTATACTACATTCACAGCACCTTTTCCCTTAAAATGGAATTTTGATTGTTGCTTTCAAGAAATACCTATTTTTTCTGCCACCCTTGTATAAAATTGCAGTCTTTACAAGTTTTAGTTAGGGATATTATTGTCTTTGGTTATTGGTATGAGCAATATTTTAACTTCAGGGGAAGAAGGCTGATGAATGCTTTGCATTAGTTTGTTATTGTTTTAACAATTTGGTTTACTCTGCATCTTGGAAATGAAGCCATTTGGAATTGAATGGCTCAATGCGTGGTGCAGGTGTTTACAATTCCTGTTGCCCCAGGAGATGTTATAGTTGCTGGTACAGATGGACTTTTTGACAACTTGTATAACAATGATATTACTTCAGTGGTGGTTCACACTGTGAGAGCTGGTTTAGGGCCTCAAGTAACGGCACAAAAGATTGCAGCATTAGCTCGGCAACGTGCGCTGGACAAAAGCAGGCAGACACCTTTCTCTGCTGCAGCCCAAGAAGCTGGGTTCCGTTATTATGGTGGAAAACTTGACGACATCACTGTAGTTGTTTCTTACATTGCCAGTGAACACAATGTATGATCTCTCTCTCTCTCTCTCTCTGCATGTGTGTGTGTGTGTGAACGCGGGGGCGCGCGCGAGGGGTGCAAGATTTTCTGTTTGTGCCTGCAGTTAGGCGACAATGTGACTGTGCATAAAGCTTGGATCTTGCATTATATTGTTGGAAGATCCCTATATCTCATGTCAAATTTGGAAAACTACTTTATCTTTCAGAGTGAGATCTATTTATTCAATGTGAAATATACTCAATGTTTTTGGCTTTAGATGTATGTAAGCTGGAAACAATTCATCTATAGTATCACAAGAGTAAATGTAAGAAAACCAGCTTAAAATAGGCCCGATTTCTAAATGATTGTCACAGTTTCATTTATAAATTTAGTTATTCCTGCATTTGGTGTTTCAAAATAAAAAAAATAAAATGCGAAGGTAACTTCCAACTGACTCACTTGAGATTTGCACCATTGGTGAAAACAAGCAATCCACTTACCAGCGCTCATGTTGTGCACAGAATGAATGCGGATATCAAGTTACACCTGTGTGTGAATACAGCACGCTAAGTGGGCCTCCACAAGCTTTAGAGATTATGCATCATTTGATATTGTTGGGTGCCTATTTCTATATTTCAGATGTTCTGGTTTTAGTCTGTCATAATGTCTTGATGCATTTTTCATGGATATATTGGGTTAGTTGTTCTGAACTGAGCCTTAAGAAGAAGTCCGACTTGATAAGTGCGTGCATTTGATAGTTTTTTATGTGTCAAGATTTTGTTTATACCATTCCACCTCCCCTTCTTCTCTCTTTCCCTCTCACTGCACACCATCGATGCTCACAATTTGGAAAAATGAAAGAGAGGAAAAAAAAGGATTGAAGAGATGGAGATCTTGGTAAACTCATGTAGGAGAAAAGCCTTAATGACTGGTGGTCTTGATGTATTTCTTGTTTGTGTGGCTGGAATCTTGTTGCATCTCTGAGCCCCTTGCACATTGTATTCTTACATGCATGCAGTAGAGTGACGATTGAGTTGCAGGTTATTCCTAACATACTTTACCAGTTGTGTTTTGCATATATTGCCTTAGAAATTGGATTGTGATGCTCGTGCAGGAAAGCCCTTCAACCAGCAGCTCTAGTTAGTGTCTGTTTGTACCTGCTCGTTGGTGTCAATTTCCAGCAAATGGTATCTTTTGGGACAATGCTAATGTTTCACATACCGCAGTTTATCAATATAATTGGCAAGCTGTTTGTTTTTGTTTTAATGAAATCCATTGTTGTATATACTAGTTTAGGACAGTCGGTGCTTCCCGTTAAATCTTCTGTTAAGAGTTGATCCACGTTTTTGTCTGTTGTTTTAGAATGTTATGCTTGTGGATTTCACTCGTCCCGGATTTGGTCTTCCCATTTGTCCATGGCTTGTGTTTTTCTTGGTTGGGCTTTTATTAATATCTTAGTCTCTATTTGGTAAAATTTGTTTATGAACGATCACATGTCAATATCTCATTGGACGATTATTTTTTGAATTGTCAATTTCGTTTGGTCAAAATTTCTTGTCTATCGTTTTTGACTTTTTAAAAAAATTGATCAATGAAATGTTGTTACGCCGCTATTTATAAATAATCGTTTATAAACGGATTATCAAACAAAGCCTTGAAGAGCAGATTGCTATAATTACTTGCCAAATGAAGATGCTAATTTTGTGCATAATATTTTATGTTACTGTGAGCTCATGTTAATACCAGTTCTCGGGTATGTGCAATTAGTTTTCAAGAACAGAAGAATAAAGGTACCATATTTTCTCAGATGTCAAGGGTAAGATTGCTACAGAAGTATCAAGCTTAGACTTTCATTAATAATTTAGTCATTAAAATGCTAGCAACGTGTTTGGCAAGGAGGATAGATGTAACTGTAGAGTATTAATTAAGAATAAAGTGATAAGATTTTGTATTATACTGTTTAGTCTGTGCAAAAGAGCTTGATGAATGGGGAGATTTTAAATTTCTATGCACATTAAAAGGTAAATTTAAAGAGGAGGTTGTGTTCGTAGTGTGTACGCTCTATTTTCTTACTTCATTAATTGCAAGTTATTGTGACTAATCTAATCCCTTTGTAAATGGTTTATAAATTGATTTATAAATTACATAATTTTTTCCTCTTCAGTTTTCAAACATACATTTTATCTAAAAAACATAAATAAACTAAATTTATAAACCATTACATATAAATCACAAGAAAAAATATATATATAAAAAGTTGACGAGAAAATAATTATGTCCTTTTTGGCATATTAAACTTTTTAATTTCAAAAGTAATTGTTGACTTTTTAAAATTTATTACCTTTTTATAACAAAATAACCTGTCAACGGCTTGGAAATTGATTATACATGGATTTTTTTTTTTTTTGGCCCTGAAATAATTGTGAGATTGAAAAGTAATTTAAAAAAATGTGTTTAAAAAGTGATATTGAAAATTATAATTTTATAAATATTGTTTATAACAATCTTATCGGACGGAGGCTAAATTTGTTCAAAGCAACAGTAATAAGCTATTTTTCATATTGGATTTATACTATTTAAAATAGTCTAATTGATATCGCCCATTTAGAAAAACTAACGTTTAAAATAGAATGTCAGCCAAAAAAACCTTCATTATTCCTAATTAATTAATTATTACTAATAATGCATTATAGTCAAAGGCATTAGGTAAAGTAAAACACAGTTGCTCATTGCTGTCGTGCAATAGCACTCCTTCCCTAAGTTGACTAGACTTGTTCCAGCCCAACTGAAACGTCGGTACATAGAATCCCACCATTGTTCTTGTTTTCGGCGAAACACCGTAACAGACCTCCCGCTCTACTTATACTAATACTTATATCATCTATGTATATATACTCTTAAAAGACTCAAACTACGAGTGTGCCACTCTCAAGAACAAAGATTAAGAGGCCGTTTTTTTGTATTTCGATTTTGAGTTTTGGGTTTTGAAATTTGTTTTGAGTTTCCTGTTTTATTTTCTATTTTGGTTGTTTGTTTTGGGATTGCTAAAAACACGTTCTCTTTGTGATTTTGAAAAATTGTTTTCAAAAATAAAAAACTGAAAAATGCGTTTACTTTGTAATTTTCTGATATGTTTATTTTCTGATATTTTATATGTACAAAAATAGTTGATTTGTTGAATTACATTAATTTTAATGTCAATTCTCTACTCAACAAACATTTTGTTAATTTAGCAACTAATAAAACTTCAAATCTAAACTAATTAATATATATTAGTCCATATATTGGAAAGTAGTTCAATTGTAACAACATTGATCCACTGTCAATGGGCAAAATAGCACAGTTCGTCGCTTATGAAAAAATGTTAATTCAAAATACAAAATATTTTAATGCAATGAAGTGCGTCTCCTATAATACTCATTCAACATCTGCGTAGCTATCTCATTTCTGACTTGTGTCATTTGACCTGTTTGACTAGCATCAAATTGTATAGCATCTTGATCTTCGCTGGACCCTGACACTTCTGAGAATATCATGTTCTCTACAAAATACTCGGTGAAGGGGGATTAAAATAATACACCTCATGTGTCGCAGTGGCCATATTGCTCTAGCTTCCTTTACACGGTCTTGGATTTGAATCTGACCCCTTCTCTTATACTCCCTATCCTACTCTAAGATCCCCTTTGTACTCTAATTAAATTAAAAAAAAAAATGTAAAAGTTATAAGATAAAAAATACTTTTAATGCATTGAAATTCAGAAAAATAAAAACTTAAATAACTATTATTATGATACTAAAGTATTTTATAAAAAACAAAAAGAGTAGACGAGAAAATGGACACTTTTTATGATGGCATTGCTAAAACAGAGCAAGAATTTTGTATTCTTTAAATTTTGCTCATCAAAGCATAATCAAATTGTCTGAAAATCAAAACTACTTGACGCAATAATTCTCTAAATCGGTTTTTATTAATCAACCATTGTACATACAAGGAAACATTACAATTCTACAATTTCTTTTACAAAAAATATTCAATGATAACACATGACAACATTTATTGATGCTATTAGTTTCTTGTACTGCACTTCCATTTTAGTAAACAGAAGCAGTAAAGTACAAAAAATGCAACATGGATTCATGTCTTGAACTTATGGGATATTCTCTCGACCCCTTCTTGAATTTTTGATTTTGTTTTGAGTTTTCTATTTTCGATATTTGTTTTGAGATTACTGAAAACATTCTCTTTTTGCGATATTGAATAACTGTTTTCCAAAATAGAAAACACGAAAGTGCGTTTACTTTGAAATTTTGAGAATAATTATTTTGTGATATTTTATATGTAAAAATTAGTTCGTTTGTTGAATCACAATAATTTTTAATTTCAATAAATCAAACGGTGCTATTTTCAAGTAATATTTTGTTACTCTAGCAATATTTCATTTCATACATTTTGTTAAAAAGTAATAATAAACAAAAAATAAATGTGTAACTATAGATCTAGAATCAAATTGAGTATTGAGAATTGTCAAATAATTAATTATCAATTATTGTCCATGTAAATTTTTTCACACGTAACATGCCTTGACACAATAGTTAAAAAGTTTGAAATTCAAGTTCTTACAAATTTATTAAAAATTTTGTAATGTGCATTTAAAAAAAATAAAAAATAAATAAAATCACTTATGTTGTAACATATTTGATGAATTGGAACACAGGACCTTAGGTAACTTGTAACATACACGGTCAATTGAGCTGTAGCTACTATTGTGAAAATTGGCGTTTTCCTGTTTTGAATATTTCGGTTTGGTTTACATTGAAAACGATCAAAATGATTTTTGGCCCTTTTTTTCGTAAATTTTTTTCTTATGTTTTGGATTTTCCTTTTGAAAAATAGATAACTAAACATATCAATTATTGTCCATGTAATTTTTTTCACACGTAACATGCCTTGACACAATAGTTACGAAGTTTGAAATTCAAATTCTTACAAATCTATTAAAAATTTTGTAATGTGCATGTAAAAAAAAAAATAAATAAATAAAATCACTTATGTTGTAACATATTTGACGAATTGGAACACATGACCTCAAGTAACTTGTAACTTACACGGTCAATTGAGCTGTAGCTGCTATTGTGAAAATTGGCGTTTTGCTGTTTTGAATATTTCGGTTGGTTTACATTGAAAAGGATCAAAATGATTTTTGGCCCTTTTTCTTTTTTGTAAATGTTTTCATATTTTTGTTTTGAAAAATAGATAACTAAACACGTTTTCAATATTTTAAAAAATCAAGATTAAAAACTGACTTGTAAACAACAAAAAGAATGGGCCTAATTCTTTCTTTTTCATTTTCTAGGTTTCAATTTTGTATCAGTTACTTCAGAGTTAAATGTTTGAATGGTCACTATACTTTGAACTTTGTCACGTCTTACCCACCACCCTTTATGAATTGTCTTGCTGGCCACTGAACTTCGATCCCTTGCACTCCATCACCCACCGGGATGACTCCGTTTGTTTTCTAACATACCTGATCGTTAAATCCATCAATTTCATCAATAAAAAATCCCATGTGGCTGGCTGGCTGCTACCTCATCCAAACAAGCCCATTTTTAGTAAAAACGAAACGTGGTTTACCTTACAAAAAAACCAACTGAAAGAGAAATGAATGTGAAATCCAATTACCCCAAAATCAACTCCCAAACCCTAAGGTAATCCAACCGATTTTGCCCCATAAATTGTAATCTGATTCGAAAGTTCAAAATCTCATCTCAGCTGATTGAAGAAGTGATTACGAAACCCATCGATTCTGCCCCAGAAATTGTATTCAAATTCGCAGCTTCGTCAAAAACTAAATTCGACCCATTGATTCAGCCTCAGAAATTATAATCGAGGCTTGTTTGGGCGTTGAATTTCTTGTTTGGATCAGTTGGTGATCACTTTGGATTTTCCATTGGAGAAATTGTGGAATTTGTTTGTGTAAAGGGCCTTGCAACTGCTTCGTTCATGCCGAATCCTATGGTGGCTGGTCAAGGGCCATTGCAACAACTTTGTTCCGGACTAGCTGCTACATTGATTGAACAGTCGGTTCACCCTCATGTGTGAACTAAGGAAGTCAACTTCGTTGAACCCGATGACAAAGCATAAGACATGAACGAGGAGGGTTGTTTGAATTCGCAGGAAACAAGGACATGAAATATGCGACGTATGAAAGAGGCAACATGATTATGTTGATGGCAACCTGATTGGAAGTGAAGCAACACGGGATTATTAAGTTAACTGTTTATTTTCAGTAGTTATTTTAGCTACTTTCTTTTGATCTCCATCAGTTGCACGAACATTTTGTAGAACACGGTCATTAAAGTCTTTAAGGATGTCATTTACTCCTACAGATTATGAGATTTGTATTTTATTCTTGAATATTGGATGACTTCAACTTGTTTCCTAGCCATTTGATGATGCTCTGACTTTAATTTCAAATCATCCTCCTCCTCTGTGGTTTCCAATGGATGTTTTAGATGGAGTTTTGTGTGTAATTTCTTCACACAATACTATAAATTGATACTTATTTCAAATATTTTATGTCCATTGTTATAATTCTTAGCAACTGCTAAAGCTGCCATTTGTATTAGGTTGTAGGAGCAAAGGGCTCCTTGTTTGTATTAGGTTCTAGGAACAAGCTTCCTGATTTAGTTGGTGGGGGTAGAGCCATCCTATCCCATCCCATAGTTCCAGCAAAAGTAGCAGAGATGTTTGTATTCATCTGTAAATGCTTAAGTTATGCCTACAATGCAATAATCAATTTGGAAAACTGTGTTTCCAAGTAATGTAAAAATAGGGGATTCTACTAGTTTCAGTTGCTTCTATCAACTGTAATGTCTACTGCCCTTCTATTCCCCAATTGAATATTAAAATTTTATCATTCATCAGCTTAAGCAAGTGCTTGAAATGCAGAAAAATATCACCCTCTTTGGCCTAAAAAAAAACATTTAACTCAGGAGTTGCACAATACAAGAGAGTTTTATAGTTCCAGTTGTGTTCACTTGGAGCATACCAAAAATGTATCCAGCAACATGCCAAAAGCAAAATGAATGCAAATAAGGATAAAAGTCCATCCACACATTCACTAAACATAATTGCAATGTTCATTGAATTCGGGGAAATCAAACAAAAAGTACGATTTATATTAACGAAATAAAATTTACACAAATAAATCTACAATTTCTCCAATGGAAGGTTGCGTTCTCTTTGTGTTTCAGTTTTCTGTTTTCATTTTTGAAAATATTTTCTGTGACTTTTTTTGAAATTGTTGAAAACACGTTTGGTTTGTTATTTCTGAAAATTGTTTACGAAAATGAAAAACTGGAAAACACGTTATGTTTAAAACATTTTCTGTGTAATGGAGGGACCGAAACTCCACGTTTATGTCCAAGGTTTGATTTCGCACAAACGAAAATTCGAGATAGCTCCTTAGGGTTTGGGAGTTGATTGTGGGGAAATTGGATTTCACATTCATTTCTCTTTCAGTTAGTTTTTTTTTGTAAGGAAAACCGTGGTTCATTTTACCAAAATGGAAGAGGTGGGCTTGTTTGGATGAGTTGGCAGCCACATAGGATGTTTATTGATGGAGTTGATGGATTTAACGGCCAGGTAGATTAGGAAACAAACGGAGTCATCCCGGTGGGTGATGGAGTGAAAGAGATCAAAGTTCAGTGGCCAACAAGACAATTATAAAGGACGATTACTTCCTTAACGAATAAAATAAGATGAAAATATGGAGTTTAAATTGAAGATTTTTTTTTTCAAGGTTGGTTGTTGTTTACTGAATGCTATTTTGACTTTCATCGAGGGAATACTAAGTATAAGAACAATGGTTGTGGGCCGGAGGGAGAAGAACAGCCAGTCAACGGTAAGAGGATCTTGGATCGCCATCGCAATTGTGATCGGAGTTGTTGCCGGATGCATTTTCGCCTTCTTCTTCCCCAATGGATTCCTCTCCTCAAATCCGCCTCGCCCTCTTCCCAAACTCAGTCTCGAGGTACCCATTCTCTCTATTGGTAGAATCTTTTTTTTTTTTTTTTTTAAATTCTATATAACTATTTCTTCATGATTCTGCCCATGCTTAACTAGTTAAAAACTAATTCTGCTTATGCATCTTTTACAGAAGTTCTTCTTGCGGAATTTTAAAATTAGTAACGAGCTGCAATTTGTGGGTTTCATTTATTTTGGCTTTTAGTTCTGTGATTTATGTAAATTGAGGGTGCAGTTGACTGAATTTTTTATTCTGTGTTAATTTAAGCTTTTCATTTGTTCCATGATTATGTTTCTTAGGTTTCAGCTGTAAGAGCAGCTTCAAAGATTTGATTCTGATCTAATTCTCATTTTCTTGCAAAACTTTGACTTTGATCTTGCAAAACTGTAATTATATTATACATATCAGCCCCTCAAGAAACAAACAAGAAAGAGTAGGAAGATGTATTTGTGTGTTTTAACAAATATGTAGTAAAATAGGGGAATAATTGTCTGTGTATACTGTATAGCTTCAGTTGATGAATGACTTTTTCGTCAATGCATTTATTTCATTGTCAAATTCTTTTAGATATATACTTACTTTATTGTTGTTTTGGTACTTAGGAGGATTCGTCCTCTTGTGAATCTCCGGAAAAAATAAACATGTTGAAAACAAACATCATGAGGGTGTCGGAAAAGAATGCGGAGCTGAAAAAGCAAGTAAGAGAGCTGAATGATAAGTTAAGGTTAGCCGAGCAGGGAAAGGATCATGCACGGGAGCAATTTATGGTGTTGAGTAAACCACATAAAGCCGGGCCTTTTGGTACAGTTAAGGGTTTAAGAACTAATCCAACCGTTCTTCCTGATGAAAGCGCGAACCCCAGACTTGCAAAGATCTTAGCTGAGGTTGCTGTTGGAAAAGAGCTCATAGTTGCTCTTGCCAATTCAAATGTGAAAGCCATGCTTGAGGTCTGGTTCACCAGCATTAAGAAAGTAGGTATTCCTAACTATCTCGTAGTTGCGTTAGATGATGCAATTGTGGATTTTTGTAAGTCAAATGATGTCCCTGTGTACAAGAGGGACCCAGATCAAGTTATTGATTCCATTGGAAAGAATGGAGGTAATCATGTTGTCTCCGGACTGAAATTCCGAATCTTGAGGGAGTTTCTGGAGCTGGGATACAGTGTTCTCCTTTCGGATGTTGATATAGTGTACTTGCAGAATCCATTTGATCATTTGTATCGGGACTCAGACGTAGAGTCCATGACAAATGGTCATAACAATATGACAGCTTATGGCTATAATGATGTTTTTGATGAACCTGCTATGGGTTGGGCTCGATACGCCCACACGATGAGGATATGGGTGTATAATTCTGGTTTCTTTTATATTAGGCCTACTATTCCTTCAATTGAGCTTTTGGATCGGGCTGCTGACAGGATGGCTCGCCAGGCAAACGTCTGGGACCAAGCAGTCTTCAATGAAGAGCTCTACTACCCATCGCGTCCAGGTTACGCAGGGCTGCATGCTGCCAAAAGAACTATGGATTTCTACCTCTTCATGAACAGTAAGGTCCTTTTCAAGACTGTAAGAAAAGATGCTAATTTGAAAAAACTGAAGCCGGTTATTGTTCATGTAAATTACCACCCTGATAAACTTTCAAGAATGCTAGCAGTAATAGAATTCTATGTTAATGGCAAGCAAGATGCTCTAGATTCATTCCCAGATGGTTCAGCATAGCAGTGAAAATGTGAAGATCTCGTTGATGGAAATTTTCAGGGTAAAGTTTTTCTTGTTTGTTTTCGTTGTATAAGGGTGATCTTGACAGATTAGATTTACTTACACCTTTTCATGCAATGCTTCACTTTGATGCAACATTTCGAATTTGACTGTTGTCCGTGACTATAAAGGAACTTATCTTGTGCTGTAAGTTCAAACGTTCTCACACATATGATGGCTACTATGCTTCCTTGTGTTAGATTTGGCCTCTTGTTTTTTTACTGTGCAATTGTTCCTCCTCCTTTTCTTCATTGCTGTTGTTTACTGTGTGCACTGCAAAGTGTCCATCTCTGCTAAGAGCATCTTCATTTCAATGCAACAATGTCTACAATGTAAATGTGACAAAAAAACTTATCTAACGCAACAATGTTTATTGTACAAATGTGGCAAATTATTATTGGTGTGAGCGTGCTTGTATAGATACAATGATGCACGAACTTAACAATTGACAACGAACAATACTAAGAGGAGGAATGACAAAAAAAGGATTTCAAGGAGACGAGAAAATTATTTTCTTTCATATATTCGAGGGTAATTAAAGTCCTCTTTATATAGAGCCAAAAAACTAAAATCAATTAGCCCGCTAGGTCTAGGTAAAATTTTTACAACAATTTTTCAAATTCAATCTCAACCATTCATCCTCAGTCAAACATACAATTGTTAACTTTTCAAACTAATCTAAACTACACATCCATAAAAAAAAAAAAAATCAAAATTTTTCCATACACCAAACATGTATCTAACAAACTAGAATTTCATCGAATTATTAAAATTAATGTAATCTAAACATAAACAAAATTAATTTGAATTGAACTCATTTTAAAATCATACCTAAATTCTCTCTCTTCATAATGAAAACTTTGAATCAGACATGCAATCACTACTAAAATGTGCATTAAGCAAGCTTCCACAAATATGCATCCGGATATTTTTTCAATTCTTCAGCAAATCATTCAGTGTGAGAGTATTATCATACTGCATCTACAGATCCTACACCCAAGTCCCAACAGCAGCTCCCCTTAAACACAATATTGCCCAAAGCAAAAAACAGGTGATTACATATTTACAAGAGCATAACTTCATCAAATACTCAAGAGTTAATATTACAATATGGAATGTAATTCATCCATGATTCTGCACAAAACTGTGCCTTTTCTATGTCGTATTATCTCAGGACGATTGAACTCCTCTAAGGAAGGAAAGAGTGAAAAAGTAATATTCTAAATTCACATGGATTGTGTGTAATCAAAAATTGGAATAGAGGATGAAATTCTTTTAGAGAATTCTCTGCTGCGTATTCTCTATATTTTCTTATCCCCCAAAAAATGAATTACAGTGCAGTATATATATACAATGAAGAGCCAATGAAATGGTGACAGCTCACCAAACAAACTAACAAAATAAAGTATATGCACGTGAAGAAAGAAAATGAAACAAAACAAAATAAAATATTATTTCTAGATCCCTTCCTCAAACTGGCAATTGGTGAAGGTCAGCCAATCCTAGCTTGGAAACTAAGTTTTGGAACTGAGGGGCAGCCAATGCTTTGGTGAAAATGTCTACAACCTGTTGAGAGGAAGGAACATGTTGGGGCAGTACGAATCCTTCCTTGAATTTATTTCTTACAATATGACAATCGATCTCTAAGTGTTTGGTACGTTCATGGAAAACGGGGTTAGCACAGATATGTAATGCTGATTTATTGTCACACCATAATGGGATAGGCACAGATAAAGAAATTCCAAAGTCTTCAAGTATATAACTGATCCACGTAATTTCACACACGGTAGTTGCTACACTTCTGTATTCAGCCTCAGTCGTGGATCGAGAAACCGTGGTTTGTTTCTTAGTTTTTCACGAGATCAGTGCGTCCCCAAGATAGACACAATAGCCGGTAAGAGACCTTCTAGTATCGCTGCATGAAGCCCAGTCCGCATTCGAGTATGTTGTTAAGCCAAGATTCTGTTGAACTGGAAAGTAGAGGCCTAGAGATGGGCATCCTTTCAAATATCTCAACAAATGAATTGCATTGTCCCAATGAATTTGACAAGGATTTTGTACAAATTGACTTAACTGTTGTATGCCATACGTGATGTCTGGTCTGGTCAAGTTTAAATATATAAGTCTGCCTATCAGTCTTCTGTATTCCCGAATCTGGTAAAGGAGGACTTGAGTTTTGTGAAAGTTTTGTGCCTTTTTTAATCGGAACTGAAACTGATCGTGCCCCAGTGAGTCCAACATCTTTGATAATGTCCAAAATGTATTTTCTCTGGTTAACATATGTTCCTTTTTCACCCCTTGCGATCTCAAGCCCCAGAAAGTATTTTGCAGTGCCAATATCCTTGATAGTGAATTGAGAATGCAGATATTTCTTGACTGATAAAATGTCAGATTCACGAGTCCCAGTGATCAAGACGTCATCCACATAAATAAGAAGAAATAAGCTGTGATTTCCCGAGTGTTTAAGGAACAAACAATGATCATGGTTGGACTGAACAAAACCAT
Organism: Ligustrum vulgare; assembly: GCA_963555705.1. Lineage (NCBI taxonomy): Eukaryota > Viridiplantae > Streptophyta > Magnoliopsida > Lamiales > Oleaceae > Ligustrum > Ligustrum vulgare. Next base: position 11,665,042 of record OY743177.1, read on the forward strand.
ATTCTGTGAGCTTAAGACTGAGTTTTGTATTCCACTGTCTTGAGGCCTGTTTCAACCTATATAAGCTTCTTCTTAGCTTGCAAACTTTATTTGGAGTGGCTGTGACATATCCCGGAGGCGGCTCCATGTAAACCTCTTCATCAAGGTATCCATGCAAGAAAGCATTGTTGATATCTAGTTGATGGAGAGGCCAAGACCTGGCTGATGCTATTGCAATAAATATCCTGACTGTGATAAGTTTTGCAACGGGGAAGAAACAATCAAAGAAATCAATCCCTTCTAACTGGTTGTAGCCCTTGGCTACTAATCTCGCCTTGAACCTATCCACACTTCCATCCGGTTTGAGTTTAACCTTGCACAGCTATTTACACCCTATAGCTTTCTTTCCCTCAGGCAAATTAGTGAGTTCCCATGTATTGTTTATTTCCAGAGCTCCCAATTCCTCCTTCATGGCATGCACCCATTTTTCATCTTTACAAGCTTGATGATAAGAACTTGGTTCTTGGAACTTTGACACATTAGCTAGATATGTCACATGTGTGATGTAAGTTTGGTGAAATTGTGTAAGGATATGTAGGGGGTGTGAACTGTGATAAAGATTTAGTTTGGTCAGGAAAAGACTGGTGTTTGACAGTTGTGATAATTGAATTTCCAGCAGTGTTAGTAATGTAATCCCTCATCCATACAGGCTTGGTCTTAGGTCTGGTGCTCTGTCTAATGTTTAGGGGTTCAGATGATGTGTTTTTTGGAGATTCAGCAAAGGGATCTTGCAAGGTTGGAATGGCATTATCTTCAGTGGAGGAAGATTCAGCAGCATTTTCACCAGATGGTGTGTCAATGGTTATGTTTTGTGGAGGTTGATGATTTTGATTATCATCAGGAGAAACAGAGGGTATTGCAATAGGATCATCATCATTGCATTCAGGGTAAGGAATAACAGGGGAGGTGTTATCGGTGATAGGAATTACATCAGATTTGAAAGGAAAGTAACTTTCATAGAAGGCAATGTCTCTCGAAATTTGAACTTGTTTAGTGGATAGATTGTAGACTTTGTAAGCCTTTTGACCAGGACTATACCCTATAAATACACACTTATAACCCCTGGCTTCAAATTTGTCTTTGTGTGGTCTTGTATTTTTGCTATGTAACAAAGGCAACCAAATGTTTTAAGGGAAGTTAGATCTGGTTTGGTGTTGTAAAGTATCTCAAATGGTGTCTTCCAATTCAACACAGAGCTGGGGATTCTATTTATGATGTATGTGGCCATTAGTAAGGAATATGACCAGAAATATCGAGGTAGGTTTGCTTGAAACATGAGTGATCTGACCATTTGGAGTATATGTCTGTGCTTTCTTTCTATAACTCCATTTTGTTGTGGAGTGTAGATGCATGATTTTTGGTGTAGACATCCTAAGGATTTGAGCAAGGTTTGACATTCATTTCCAGTAAATTCACTTCCATTGTCAGTTCTAATGGCTTTGATTTCCTTTTTTAATTGAATTTTGATCATTTTGAAGAATTCCTCTAAAGTCTTAACAGTCTGTGATTTGTAGACAAGCAAAAAGGTCCATGTGGCTCTACTATAATTGTCCACAATGGTGAGCATAAAAGGTGTTCCAGTCAAGGTATGCTGTCTACAAGGACCCCATATGTCGATGTGTAATAATTCAAAGGTTGTTTTTGAATGAATTTGAGAGTTTTGAAATAGAAGTCTGTTTTGTTTGGCTTTGTGACAGATATCACACCGTTTCATGTTCTTAATGACAGAGGCATTACAAAGTCTTTTAAGGAAACCAAGATGTTTTAAGCATTGTAATGAAGCATGACCAAGTTTAATATGTCAATCAACAAGAGAAAAGGAAAATGCCTTATCAACAAAAGGATTTTTATTCCCAGAATTCAGTTTCTCAGAAGTAAGGAGATTACAAATATTCATTCTCCTATTACAATTTTCAACTCTACTATTCAGAAAACTATGGTCATCAAGTGTGTATAACTTTCCATTTAATTTTCCAACCGCTAGTGTCCTATCACCCTTCAGGTCCCGCAACAAGCAATGTGTAGGATAGAATATAAATTTGATTTGAGCAGTTTGACAGAGTTTGGGAACAGACAGCAAATTGATCTTAAATGTGGGTACATGAAGAACATCTATTAAAGTAATTTTGTGGTTAATGGCAATGGTTCCAACGTGTTTGACTGTTTTGAAGAAGCCATCAGGTAGAAGAACAGAAGTGGGCTGAGTGACTTGCTTTAGGTTGGTCATTTGTGATGAATTTGTGCATATGTGATTACTAGCCCCAGTGCCAATAATCCAAGTCCCACATTTCAGATCATCATGAAAAGTAAAGGCAAAATGTTGAGTATTCATACCTGAGTAGTCCCTGAGATGTGCAAAATTCACTTGATCCTCACTATCACCAAGTTTCCTTCCTTTCAGCATTTTCATCAACTCTTGCTGAACAATAGCAGTAATATCAGAAGAGGATGATGTTTCCTTTTGATTCATAGCAGCAAAACCATCTTCAAGGTTAAGAGGTGAGTTGTCCATTTTCATTGCATTGTTTGCAGGAGGATTTCTCCAGCTCAGATCCTTTGGTCTATGATCTTTATTGTACCAGTCTGGAAACCCAATAAGTTTGAAACATCCTTCCTTTAAATGCCCACTCATACCGCAGTATTCACAATGCATTGATTCCTTATCATTGTTCCCATACCTTCTATAAGTTCCCCTTCCTCCTGTATTGTTTCCTCTACCAAAAGTGGATTTTCCTATCCAATTTCCTCGCCCAGAACCACTTCTAACACGTCCATCATTCCTAGTGTTAATTCCCCTGACTATCATTGCAGTGTTATCATTAGTTTCAGGATATAGCAAATGTACCTCTTTGTTTTTCCACCCTTAGAACCATGGAATAGGCTCTGTTCACCGAGGGTAAAGGATCCATCACGAGAACTTGATTTCTAACATTATCATACGTATCATTAAGGCCCATCAAAAACTGCATGAGTTTGTTGAAAGAGGCTGAATCTGATATTTCCTTCGCAGCTGCACAGGTACAGATTGGTGATGGCATAAGGCAGGCGATTTCACCCCACAATTTTTTAAGATTGGTGAAATACTTCTCCACTATCATCGATCCTTGGGTCATGCTGCTTATCTGTCTCTGCAACTGGTAAAGCAACGGCCCATTACATTCACCATACCTCTCACCTAATTCATCCAACAGATCTTTGGCCGATGCTGTGTAGATGAATGCCTCCACTATTTCCTTCGAGATTGAATTTAAGATCCAAGATCTGACCATACAATCTACCCTATTCCATTGATCAAAACTCGAGGATTCACTATCCGGTCTCTCACATTTTCCATTTATGAACCCCAATTTTAATTTTGCACCTAACGCAATTTTAATGGACTTGCTCCAGCTGAGGTAGTTCTTACCCGTCAGTGGTGAAGTTACTAGGATCATTCCTGGATGATCTGAGCTCTGTAAATCCAATGGGTCTTCGTTGGAATACTCCTTAGATGCTGCTCCTTGTCCGACAGTCGGAGGAATTGTCTGATTGTCCTCTTGATCATGGTCGTCTGCCATCTTCAGCAAAATTGTTTAGCACCTCAGAATATCTTGGGTGCGAGATGTTTTATGTCTCTAATACCATAATCAAAAACTGGAATAGAGGATGCAATTCTTTCAGAGAATTCTCTGCTGCGTATTCTCTATATTTTCTTATCCCCCAAAAATGAATTACAATGCATTATATATATATACAATGAAGAGCCAATGAAATGGTGACAGCTCACCAAACAAACTAACAGAAATAAAGTATATGCACGTGAAGAAAGAAAATGAAACAAAATAAAATAAAATATTATTTCTAAAGTGTGTATATAAGCCAAAACCAAATGCAAAATCAGAGCAAAACACACACTTTCAAACTGGTGGTGCCGATAAGCCATCCACTTTCATCATATAAGAATATTTGGATGGTGCAATTGCACCAGCCTTTGAGCAAAGATCCACTATAGCGGGAGCATGGCCGTAATAGCCCCTCCCTTCGTCAACCAACACTGGAGGATCTTGAGGCCGTCGATGCCAAACTATTTTTGGAGGAACCAAATCGTCCACCTCGGCCTTCTTCCAGAAATGGTTCCCACGCCAGCTCTCGTATTTGAACACCCCACAAAGGCGAGCTTTGTGTCCAGATGGCCCTACATGTACCTCTGTACAGTGTTTGCAAACCTTCGCTGGATAAACCAACAACAACTTCCTTACACCAGATCTAAACGTTTCCCACGCATTCAAAGTTCCTCTTGCAAACAATCTTAGATCATCATCTGACAATGAATTGGTGATACCTTTTTCAACATCTGGAGTTGAATAAATACTTTGATCGCCAGGATCAGCCCCTGCCTGCAAGCATAGCTCCATAACTGCCGGAATACGATCATAATCAAATCTCTTATTGTGTTCAATTTCATTCTGAAACATGTTCTGCAAATGAAATGTTTCTACAGGAACTAGTATGTGTTTCACGCTTCCTTCAACCCATTTATGGACCTGATTTTTTGCTTGATGCCGGGAACCACCACAAGTTCGAATCAAATGACCACTCTCACCAATATAAACTTCTGGGCAGTATCTGCCAAAAGAAATAAATGAATGAATAACTAGAGTAATTCTTTTTCACAATTACTTTTCTTGCTGCTTAATACGTAGATATATATATATTTCATGGTCATAATTGCTAAAAGTAGTTTCTTGTATTACATAATTTTTAGCAAATAACTAATCTATGCCAGCTAATATGATAATATTTTGTTGCTACAGAAGAAAAAAATAGTTGAAGCTCTAGAAAGAAATGGGTAAAACTGTAAAAGATATGGGACTACTGGAAGGCCAAGGAAAAATATACCGAGAGAGATTCCTAAATAACTTAAACCTTTATGTAGAAGAATATTAAGCTTCAACTAGAGTGTATCATAACACGTAAAACGTTGATTGTAAGAACAAATAGTAGTTATTTGGTACATCTTTGTTGCTTCAATGGCAAGTTTAACTTCCTCCCCTTTTTGGTTTAGATAGGTGAAATTTACAGAAGATTCTTTTGAAAGAAATTAAGTCTTATAGGACCAATTACAGTTGCTTTATACATCTTTTTACTGATCCATTCCTAACAAGTATTTTATGTTGGTATCGTTCATATTCTTTGCAGAAATTCTACAAGATCTATCAATATATATATGCTTGTATCATTGTATGCTCGTTAAAACTCAAAGGCATGTAGTTTATATAGGGGCAAATGTATTGTTATTAAGTTTATAGGTTGTGATCAATGAGATGAGATCACTCTACTACCGTTCTCGAAGATGATGGTACAATTATAACTCCCATAAAAAGAAGCAGCGCAAACCACAAAGACGCAAACCATCCTCCTCACCTCATGTTAATCTGTAACCCCACCCCCGCCCCCTCACCCTACCCCCAACAAAACAAATAGCAATTTGAAAATCAGATGCCAAATTATACAACATAAGCTGGTTGACTAATTTGACATTCATTTTTTTTATTTTTTATTTTGGGGGTGGGGTGTTGAAGTATATATAGGCAAATAATTTTTTTCTTTCCACATGGGTCAATGGGTGATGCTACAATATCAAAACGAAATACGAGTGAAATTTATTTAATAACTCATAAAAACCAGAATGACCATAAACGTTCACGTAATGGGTTCAAAAAACTGGTTAAACAAATTCAGTAAGCCAAGATTTTACCTTTAATTTAATCAGGAGTCTGGACTCAATTACTTAACCAATAACTTCATGAATTTGCACAACATAAATTAAAATGCACAAATGAACATACAATATGAATACACAAAGAGGGTAAATGGTGAAATTACTGGCACGCCCATACGGGAATACGCTGCATGAGGGTTGATACGCCATGGTAGAGAATTTTTTGGGCCCGGAGGACCTCATTGGTTACAGGGCTCAAGCGTTTGATGGGATATTCCTTGGCCCGTTCCTCAATCCTCTTTAAGATCATTGGCCTAAGCTTCTTCAATGGTTTCAATTTCGCACTGTAAAATCTGTAATGACCAAGAATTTCTTCAAAAATCATTGTATTTAGCTGCCATAGCCTATTATTTCTCGTACCCATATCGGAAATGTTCTTCCAGTGCTACATATATATACCCCTCTGACGGGGTAAATACAAGATTTTATGCTGGCCGAGCTGAATTTTAAAAATTGTAGGGGGAGACCATTCCGGTAGTTTGACTCGACAAATCTCTCAGTGTCATAGGCATCGACAAAATACACCACAGTGTCGTCCTATCATAATATAAGTAGCATATCATACAAGGTAACGGCAAGAATCACAACTTTTGCTAAATTGACTATATGTCATGATTAAAATTCAGGTTCACTGCAAATATCACATCTTTTACTATACTGACTTTTAAACGACATAAAATGAAATAATTCCATAGCATACAAGTTTATTCACTTATTTGTGGAATAGTCATATATAGACAATAAGATATCAATTCCAAAACCCCAACGCAACAAATTTAAGCAATCTTCTAGTTCAGAAATAATCGAGAAAAACATAAAAGACATAATCAAGATTCCAGGTCCATAACAATAGTCATGGCGATTGATTTCAAATATGTATATTAAGCTCAAGTAAACAACACCATTATGTAGAATACATATCTCATGAACAATTCCATAATGTAAAAAGTCCCCCAAAATTATTCAAGTTAGCCATTGTAAATAGAGTTTTGTTTGTTTGCCATCATTTCACTTAAATACAGATATATTACCTTGGCATAAAAGTCCTTTCAGACTCTTCGAGCAATCTGTTGGCCTCCTAAATCAAAGTTTTGAATTTTATTTGCCCAATACTCAATTCCTGAGGTTGGATACTGTGATGGTTGATGCTGCACCAATCCCTGCATCCAAAAATACAAGTCATCATACAAATCAGCCATCAGATTCTTGAATAGCACAGTCAAAAATCAAACCAAATATCCGTTTGTAGTAAAAAAAAAGCACAAATACGAATGCACGCATACACAAAAGTGGATGTGGTGGTGCAAGTGGATGTGGTAGTGGTTGTTGCATCTTTCAGGTACTAGTTACACGGTGGTTATTTTGTAACAATGGTGGTGAGCTCATAGTGATGATGGTGGTGGTCTCACGGAGGTGACGTTGGTGGTGATTGTAGGTAGTAGCAGTGAGTTGTTCGGTGATGTTGGTTGTGGTGTTGTAGTCATGTGCTGTGTGGTGGTGGTCAGCGGTGGTGGATTGTGATTTTTATGGTGCAGGTGGTGTTTTCCTGCAGGTGGTGGCCAGGTAACTGGCAGTTGTTGGTTGGGGTAGGGTAGGGTAGGGCTTGGGTGTGGGTGTGGTGCGGGATCAAGGTGGGTGTGCTGTTGGGAGGGGGGCGAGTAACTTGTTTGTGACTAACTAAAGGTGATTGTGACTGATTAATAAATAAGTTGTGACCAATTAACTTGAAATTTGCGATCAAGATAAAGTTGTGACCTACAAAATTCGAGATTTGTGACCTATAAATAAGTTGTGACTTAAGAAATTTGTAAATTGTGACCGAAAAATAATTTGTGACCACAAAATGTAAAGATTGTGACTCATAAAATCAAGACTTGTGACCGAGTAAAAATTGTGACCTACAAAATTCGAGATTTGTGACCGAAAAATTAGTTGTGACTTACGAGATTTGTAAATTGTGATCGAAAAATAAGTTGTGATCTAAATTTTCAGAATTTGTGACCTACAAAGATATTGTGACTTATAAAATTTGTAACTTGTGACCGATAAGAGAGTTGTGATCGATTATTTTGATAATTTGTGATCGAGAAATAAGTCGTAACCTATAAATATTTAATTTGTGACCAAAAAATAAGCCGTGACCAAATATTTTTGACCGAAAAATTAGTTGTGAACCATATTTGTGACTGAGAAATAAATCATGACCTTAATATTTGTGATTTATGACCGATTAATTTGTGACCGAGAATAAGTCGTGATCTATAAGTTTATTATTTGTGACCGAAAATTAAGTTGTGACCAAACAATTTTATAATTTGTGACCGAGAAATTTCATAATTTGTGAACTATAAAATTTGTAATTTGTGTCTGTGACCATAAATTGTGTAATTGTGACCTCAACCTATTTAATTACTTATTTATTACTTATTTTTTAATTAAAAACCTGATTTTTATATTAAAATCACGAGTTTCTTAAATTTTAAATTACATCTTTTAAGGATATGTATTTAGCCCATTCGTAAATTCCTACCTTTACGCCTAAAATTTCACATTTTCAGACTTCATAGAGTAGAAATCTGCCTCTGGGCAGTGAGCCCTGATTTGATTTTTCACCAAATAAGCCACTAAATCATCCCTAATCCTGCAACTCTGTAAGTGCCACTGAATGAATCTTCATCTTATATCCCTCATTTGGAACTTGAAAGCTTCAAGCATTGGTGAGGTTTTTTTTCGGGACCCACGGATTTTGTGAGATTGGAAGCTTCAATCTTTGAGGTAAAGTGTATCGTGATCTTGCCTTTCCTTGAGTGCCATGTTGGAGAAAAACTTACGCCTTTACAGTTTGTGAATTTCTGATTTTGGAAATCTGAATATCTCAGCAGAATCTTTTGTTTTCATTTTCCAAAATTATAAATTAATTAAGAAAAAAAAACAAGGACCCCATACAGTAATGAGCTAGTGTCCAATGGACTTGACTTGTTTTAGGTTGGTTGTGATACTCTCTTGTAATGCCCAAGATAGACAGTAGCAACGGGCCTTGAATTGATGGTTGTACTTTATTCTACATTCGAATTGTTTTTCTTGGCTAACTTGTAGTAATCTTAGCATTTGTATAGGCTAAATGAATCCTATTGTTCTGCTCTTATAATTCACAACTATGATAATTCCTTTGTATTGTAGTGTTGTTTATGGATTGATTGAACTTGTTCTTATGGCATGATTTCTCGCTTTGGTTTTGGATCTTTCTCTTTGTTTTGTTCAAGGGTTCAATTTCGATTAGTACAAAACTCAGGTCATAATTCAATTTGAATATTTTTAAATTATAAACCTATCCCTAACACACTGATCCCCATCCTAAACATTTCCTAATTCATTCACAGACATATGATTCTCCCAAAACCTAATTCAAACTTCCCCCACTTCTCCTCATCCCTCACCCCTCCTCAACAGCGACACCACCTCCACTCCTATAAGCGGTAACGACATTGGTAATTAGCAGCGATGGAACAAGAGGCGGCGATACTGGCAAGCGACGACGGCACAGGTAAGTAGCGACGGACTGCACATCTTACTTTTGACTGAGTTGGTGGTGATGTGTGTTGCGAGAGTGGTGCGTTGGTTTGGTTTTTGTGCTGGTTGTGTTTCTGTCAAGATCGAGGTGGTGGTGGTGTTTTGCTACTACTTGTTATGCGATGGTGGTGCCTTTGTTGCAATGGTGTGTTGCAGATCTGGTTGCGTGGTGGTGGTGCTGGTGTTGAGGTGGTGGTGTCGATGTTGTAGGTGGATTTCTGGTTGTAATAGGTAGTGAATTCACAAATTCACCATAGGCAACAAATCCACCACAAATTCACTACAAATCCACCACAAATTCACTACAAATCCACCACAAATTCGACGGCCTCAAGATCCTCCAGTGTTGGTTGACGAAGGGAGGGGCTATTACGGCCATGCTCCCGCTATAGTGGATCTTTGCTCAAAGGCTGGTGCAATTGCACCATCCAAATATTCTTATATGATGAAAGTGGATGGCTTATCGGCACCACCAGTTTGAAAGTGTGTGTTTTGCTCTGATTTTGCATTTGGTTTTGGCTTATATACACACTTTAGAAATAATATTTTATTTTATTTTGTTTCATTTTCTTTCTTCACGTGCATATACTTTATTTCTGTTAGTTTGTTTGGTGAGCTGTCACCATTTCATTGGCTCTTCATTGTATATATATATAATGCATTGTAATTCATTTTTGGGGGATAAGAAAATATAGAGAATACGCAGCAGAGAATTCTCTGAAAGAATTGCATCCTCTATTCCAGTTTTTGATTATGGTATTAGAGACATAAAACATCTCGCACCCAAGATATTCTGAGGTGCTAAACAATTTTGCTGAAGATGGCAGACGACCATGATCAAGAGGACAATCAGATAATTCCTCCGACTGTCGGACAAGGAGCAGCATCTAAGGAGTATTCCAACGAAGACCCATTGGATTTACAGAGCTCAGATCATCCAGGAATGATCCTAGTAACTTCACCACTGACGGGTAAGAACTACCTCAGCTGGAGCAAGTCCATTAAAATTGCGTTAGGTGCAAAATTAAAATTGGGGTTCATAAATGGAAAATGTGAGAGACCGGATAGTGAATCCTCGAGTTTTGATCAATGGAATAGGGTAGATTGTATGGTCAGATCTTGGATCTTAAATTCAATCTCGAAGGAAATAGTGGAGGCATTCATCTACACAACATCGGCCAAAGATCTGTTGGATGAATTAGGTGAGAGGTATGGTGAATGTAATGGGCCGTTGCTTTACCAGTTGCAGAGACAGATAAGCAGCATGACCCAAGGATCGATGACAGTGGAGAAGTATTTCACCAATCTTAAAAAATTGTGGGGTGAAATCGCCTGCCTTATGCCATCACCAATCTGTACCTGTGCAGCTGCGAAGGAAATATCAGATTCAGCCTCTTTCAACAAACTCATGCAGTTTTTGATGGGCCTTAATGATACGTATGATAATGTTAGAAATCAAGTTCTCGTGATGGATCCTTTACCCTCGGTGAACAGAGCCTATTCCATGGTTCTAAGGGTGGAAAAACAAAGAGGTACATTTGCTATATCCTGAAACTAATGATAACACTGCAATGATAGTCAGGGGAATTAACACTAGGAATGATGGACGTGTTAGAAGTGGTTCTGGGCGAGGAAATTGGATAGGAAAATCCACTTTTGGTAGAGGAAACAATACAGGAGGAAGGGGAACTTATAGAAGGTATGGGAACAATGATAAGGAATCAATGCATTGTGAATACTGCGGTATGAGTGGGCATTTAAAGGAAGGATGTTTCAAACTTATTGGGTTTCCAGACTGGTACAATAAAGATCATAGACCAAAGGATCTGAGCTGGAGAAATCCTCCTGCAAACAATGCAATGAAAATGGACAACTCACCTCTTAACCTTGAAGATGGTTTTGCTGCTATGAATCAAAAGGAAACATCATCCTCTTCTGATATTACTGCTATTGTTCAGCAAGAGTTGATGAAAATGCTGAAAGGAAGGAAACTTGGTGATAGTGAGGATCAAGTGAATTTTGCACATCTCAGGGACTACTCAGGTATGAATACTCAACATTTTGCCTTTACTTTTCATGATGATCTGAAATGTGGGACTTGGATTATTGGCACTGGGGCTAGTAATCACATATGCACAAATTCATCACAAATGACCAACCTAAAGCAAGTCACTCAGCCCACTTCTGTTCTTCTACCTGATGGCTTCTTCAAAACAGTCAAACACGTTGGAACCATTGCCATTAACCACAAAATTACTTTAATAGATGTTCTTCATGTACCCACATTTAAGATCAATTTGCTGTCTGTTCCCAAACTCTGTCAAACTGCTCAAATCAAATTTATATTCTATCCTACACATTGCTTGTTGCGGGACCTGAAGGGTGATAGGACACTAGCGGTTGGAAAATTAAATGGAAAGTTATACACACTTGATGACCATAGTTTTCTGAATAGTAGAGTTGAAAATTGTAATAGGAGAATGAATATTTGTAATCTCCTTACTTCTGAGAAACTGAATTCTGGGAATAAAAATCCTTTTGTTGATAAGGCATTTTCCTTTTCTCTTGTTGATTGACATATTAAACTTGGTCATGCTTCATTACAATGCTTAAAACATCTTGGTTTCCTTAAAAGACTTTGTAATGCCTCTGTCATTAAGAACATGAAACGGTGTGATATCTGTCACAAAGCCAAACAAAACAGACTTCTATTTCAAAACTCTCAAATTCATTCAAAAACAACCTTTGAATTATTACACATCGACATATGGGGTCCTTGTAGACAGCATACCTTGACTGGAACACCTTTTATGCTCACCATTGTGGACAATTATAGTAGAGCCACATGGACCTTTTTGCTTGTCTACAAATCACAGACTGTTAAGACTTTAGAGGAATTCTTCAAAATGATCAAAATTCAATTAAAAAAGGAAATCAAAGCCATTAGAACTGACAATGGAAGTGAATTTACTGGAAATGAATGTCAAACCTTGCTCAAATCCTTAGGATGTCTACACCAAAAATCATGCATCTACACTCCACAACAAAATGGAGTTATAGAAAGAAAGCACAGACATATACTCCAAATGGTCAGATCACTCATGTTTCAAGCAAACCTACCTCGATATTTCTGGTCATATTCCTTACTAATGGCCACATACATCATAAATAGAATCCCCAGCTCTGTGTTGAATTGGAAGACACCATTTGAGATACTTTACAACACCAAACCAGATCTAACTTCCCTTAAAACATTTGGTTGCCTTTGTTACATAGCAAAAATACAAGACCACACAAAGACAAATTTGAAGCCAGGGGTTATAAGTGTGTATTTATAGGGTATAGTCCTGGTCAAAAGGCTTACAAAGTCTACAATCTATCCACTAAACAAGTTCAAATTTCGAGAGACATTGCCTTCTATGAAAGTTACTTTCCTTTCAAATCTGATGTAATTCCTATCACCGATAACACCTCCCCTGTTATTCCTTACCCTGAATGCAATGATGATGATCCTATTGCAATACCCTCTGTTTCTCCTGATGATAATCAAAATCATCAACCTCCACAAAACATAACCATTGACACACCATCTGGTGAAAATGCTGCTGAATCTTCCTCCACTGAAGATAATGCCATTCCAACCTTGCAAGATCCCTTTGCTGAATCTCCAAAAAACACATCATCTGAACCCCTAAACATTAGACAGAGCACCAGACCTAAGACCAAGCCTGTATGGATGAGGGATTACATTACTAACACTGCTGGAAATTCAATTATCACAACTGTCAAACACCAGTCTTTTCCTGACCAAACTAAATCTTTATCACAGTTCACACCCCCTACATATCCTTACACAATTTCACCAAACTTACATCACACATGTGACATATCTAGCTAATGTGTCAAAGTTCCAAGAACCAAGTTCTTATCATCAAGCTTGTAAAGATGAAAAATGGGTGCATGCCATGAAGGAGGAATTGGGAGCTCTGGAAACAAACAATACATGGGAACTCACTAATTTGCCTGAGGGAAAGAAAGCTATAGGGTGTAAATAGCTGTGCAAGGTTAAACTCAAACCGGATGGAAGTGTGGATAGGTTCAAGGCGAGATTAGTAGCCAAGGGCTACAACCAGTTAGAAGGGATTGATTTCTTTGATTGTTTCTTCCCCGTTGCAAAACTTATCACAGTCAGGATATTTATTGCAATAGCATCAGCCAGGTCTTGGCCTCTCCATCAACTAGATATCAACAATGCTTTCTTGCATGGATACCTTGATGAAGAGGTTTACATGGAGCCGCCTCCGGGATATGTCACAGCCACTCCAAATAAAGTTTGCAAGCTAAGAAGAAGCTTATATAGGTTGAAACAGGCCTCAAGACAGTGGAATACAAAACTCAGTCTTAAGCTCACAGAATATGGTTTTGTTCAGTCCAACCATGATCATTGTTTGTTCCTTAAACACTCGGGAAATCACAGCTTATTTCTTCTTATTTATGTGGATGACGTCTTGATCACTGGGACTCGTGAATCTGACATTTTATCAGTCAAGAAATATCTGCATTCTCAATTCACTATCAAGGATATTGGCACTGCAAAATACTTTCTGGGGCTTGAGATCGCAAGGGGTGAAAAAGGAACATATGTTAACCAGAGAAAATACATTTTGGACATTATCAAAGATGTTGGACTCACTGGGGCACGATCAGTTTCAGTTCCGATTAAAAAAGGCACAAAACTTTCACAAAACTCAAGTCCTCCTTTACCAGATTCGGGAATACAGAAGACTGATAGGCAGACTTATATATTTAAACTTGACCAGACCAGACATCACGTATGGCATACAACAGTTAAGTCAATTTGTACAAAATCCTTGTCAAATTCATTGGGACAATGCAATTCATTTGTTGAGATATTTGAAAGGATGCCCATCTCTAGGCCTCTACTTTCCAGTTCAACAGAATCTTGGCTTAACAACATACTCGAATGCGGACTGGGCTTCATGCAGCGATACTAGAAGGTCTCTTACCGGCTATTGTGTCTATCTTGGGGACGCACTGATCTCGTGAAAAACTAAGAAACAAACCACGGTTTCTCGATCCACGACTGAGGCTGAATACAGAAGTGTAGCAACTACCGTGTGTGAAATTACGTGGATCAGTTATATACTTGAAGACTTTGGAATTTCTTTATCTGTGCCTATCCCATTATGGTGTGACAATAAATCAGCATTACATATCTGTGCTAACCCCATTTTCCATGAACGTACCAAACACTTAGAGATCGATTGTCATATTGTAAGAAATAAATTCAAGGAAGGATTCGTACTGCCCCAACATGTTCCTTCCTCTCAACAGGTTGTAGACATTTTCACCAAAGCATTGGCTGCCCCTCAGTTCCACAACTTAGTTTCCAAGCTAGGATTGGCTGACCTTCACCAATTGCCAGTTTGAGGAAGGGATCTAGAAATAATATTTTATTTTGTTTTGTTTCATTTTCTTTCTTCACGTGCATATACTTTATTTTGTTAGTTTGTTTGGTGAGCTGTCACCATTTCATTGGCTCTTCATTGTATATATATACTGCACTGTAATTCATTTTTTGGGGGATAAGAAAATATAGAGAATACGCAGCAGAGAATTCTCTAAAAGAATTTCATCCTCTATTCCAATTTTTGATTACACACAATCCATGTGAATTTAGAATATTACTTTTTCACTCTTTCCTTCCTTAGAGGAGTTCAATCGTCCTGAGATAATACGACATAGAAAAGGCACAGTTTTGTGCAGAATCATGGATGAATTACATTCCATATTGTAATATTAACTCTTGAGTATTTGATGAAGTTATGCTCTTGTAAATATGTAATCACCTGTTTGTTGCTTTGGGCAATATTGTGTTTAAGGGGAGCTGCTGTTGGGACTTGGGTGTAGGATCTGTAGATGCAGTATGATAATACTCTCACACTGAATGATTTGCTGAAGAATTGAAAAAATATCCGGATGCATATTTGTGGAAGCTTGCTTAATGCACATTTTAGTAGTGATTGCATGTCTGATTCAAAGTTTTCATTATGAAGAGAGAGAATTTAGGTATGATTTTAAAATGAGTTCAATTCAAATTAATTTTGTTTATGTTTAGATTACATTAATTTTAATAATTCGATGAAATTCTAGTTTGTTAGATACATGTTTGGTGTATGGAAAAATTTTGATTTTTTTTTTTTTTTATGGATGTGTAGTTTAGATTAGTTTGAAAAGTTAACAATTGTATGTTTGACTGAGGATGAATGGTTGAGATTGAATTTGAAAAATTGTTGTAAAAATTTTACCTAGACCTAGCGGGCTAATTGATTTTAGTTTTTTGGCTCTATATAAAGAGGACTTTAATTACCCTCGAATATATGAAAGAAAATAATTTTCTCGTCTCCTTGAAATCCTTTTTTTGTCATTCCTCCTCTTAGTATTGTTCGTTGTCAATTGTTAAGTTCGTGCATCATTGTATCTATACAAGCACGCTCACACCAATAATAATTTGCCACATTTGTACAATAAACATTGTTGCGTTAGATAAGTTTTTTTGTCACATTTACATTGTAGACATTGTTGCATTGAAATAAAGATGCTCTTAGCAGAGATGGACACTTTGCAGTGCACACAGTAAACAACAGCAATGAAGAAAAGGAGGAGGAACAATTGCACAGTAAAAAAACAAGAGGCCAAATCTAACACAAGGAAGCATAGTAGCCATCATATGTGTGAGAACGTTTGAACTTACAGCACAAGATAAGTTCCTTTATAGTCACGGACAACAGTCAAATTCGAAATGTTGCATCAAAGTGAAGCATTGCATGAAAAGGTGTAAGTAAATCTAATCTGTCAAGATCACCCTTATACAACGAAAACAAACAAGAAAAACTTTACCCTGAAAATTTCCATCAACGAGATCTTCACATTTTCACTGCTATGCTGAACCATCTGGGAATGAATCTAGAGCATCTTGCTTGCCATTAACATAGAATTCTATTACTGCTAGCATTCTTGAAAGTTTATCAGGGTGGTAATTTACATGAACAATAACCGGCTTCAGTTTTTTCAAATTAGCATCTTTTCTTACAGTCTTGAAAAGGACCTTACTGTTCATGAAGAGGTAGAAATCCATAGTTCTTTTGGCAGCATGCAGCCCTGCGTAACCTGGACGCGATGGGTAGTAGAGCTCTTCATTGAAGACTGCTTGGTCCCAGACGTTTGCCTGGCGAGCCATCCTGTCAGCAGCCCGATCCAAAAGCTCAATTGAAGGAATAGTAGGCCTAATATAAAAGAAACCAGAATTATACACCCATATCCTCATCGTGTGGGCGTATCGAGCCCAACCCATAGCAGGTTCATCAAAAACATCATTATAGCCATAAGCTGTCATATTGTTATGACCATCTGTCATGGACTCTACGTCTGAGTCCCGATACAAATGATCAAATGGATTCTGCAAGTACACTATATCAACATCCGAAAGGAGAACACTGTATCCCAGCTGCAGAAACTCCCTCAAGATTCGGAATTTCAGTCCGGAGACAACATGATTACCTCCATTCTTTCCAATGGAATCAATAACTTGATCTGGGTCCCTCTTGTACACAGGGACATCATTTGACTTACAAAAATCCACAATTGCATCATCTAATGCAACTACGAGATAGTTAGGAATACCTACTTTCTTAATGCTGGTGAACCAGACCTCAAGCATGGCTTTCACATTTGAATTGGCAAGAGCAACTATGAGCTCTTTTCCAACAGCAACCTCAGCTAAGATCTTTGCAAGTCTGGGGTTCACGCTTTCATCAGGAAGAACAGTTGGATTAGTTCTTAAACCCTTAACTGTACCAAAAGGCCCGGCTTTATGTGGTTTACTCAACACCATAAATTGCTCCCGTGCATGATCCTTTCCCTGCTCGGCTAACCTTAACTTATCATCCAGCTCTCTTACTTGCTTTTTCAGCTCCGCATTCTTTTCTGACACCCTCATGATGTTTGTTTTCAACATGTTTATTTTTTCCGGAGATTCACAAGAGGACGAATCCTCCTAAGTACCAAAACAACAATAAAGTATGTATATATCTAAATGAATTTGACAATGAAATAAATGCATTGACGAAAAAGTCATTCATCAACTGAAGCTATACATTATACACAGACAATTATTCCCCTATTTTACTACATGTTTGTTAAAACACACAAATAGATCTTCCTACTCTTTCTTGTTTGTTTCTTGAGGGGCTGATATGTATAATATAATTACAGTTTTGCAAGAAAATGAGAGTAAGATCAAAGTCAAAGTTTTGCAAGAAAATGAGAATTAGATCAGAATCAAATCTTTGAAGCTGCTCTTACAGCTGAAACCTAAGAAACATAATCATGGAACAAATGAAAAGCTTAAATTAACACAGAATAAAAAATTCAGTCAACTGCACCCTCAATTTACATAAATCACAGAACTAAAAGCCAAAATAAATGAAACCACAAATTGCAGCTCGTTACTAATTTTAAAATTCCGCAAGAAGAACTTCTGTAAAAGATGCATAAGCAGAATTAGTTTTTAACTAGTTAAGCATGGGCAGAATCATGAAGAAATAGTTAGATAGGATTTAAAAAAAAAAAAAAAAAGATTCTACCAATAGAGAGAATGGGTACCTCGAGACTGAATTTGGGAAGACGGCGAGGCGGATTTGAGGATAGGAATCCATTGGGGAAGAAGAAGGCGAAAATGCATCCGGCAACAACTCCGATCACAATTGCGATGGCGATCCAAGATCCTCTTACCGTTGACTGGCTGTTCTTCTCCCTCCGGCCCACAACCATTGTTCTTATACTTAGTATTCCCTCGATGAAAGTCAAAATAGCATTCAGTAAACAACGATCAACCTTGGAAAAAAAAGTTTTAAACATAACGTGTTTTAAACCTAACGTGTTTTCCAGTTTTTCATTTTCGTAAACAATTTTCAGAAATAACAAACCAAACGTGTTTTCAACAATTTCAAAAAAAGTCACAGAAAATATTTTCAAAAATGAAAACAGAAAACTGAAATACAAAGAGAACGCAACCTTCCATTGGAGAAATTGTAGATTTATTTGTGTAAATTTTATTTCGTTAATATAAATCGTACTTTTTGTTTGATTTCCCCGAATTCAATGAACATTGCAATTATGTTTAGTGAATGTGTGGATGGACTTTTATCCTTATTTGCATTCATTTTGCTTTTGGCATGTTGCTGGATACATTTTTGGTATGCTCCAAGTGAACACAACTGGAACTATAAAACTCTCTTGTATTGTGCAACTCCTGAGTTAAATGTTTTTTTTTTAGGCCAAAGAGGGTGATATTTTTCTGCATTTCAAGCACTTGCTTAAGCTGATGAATGATAAAATTTTAATATTCAATTGGGGAATAGAAGGGCAGTAGACATTACAGTTGATAGAAGCAACTGAAACTAGTAGAATCCCCTATTTTTACATTACTTGGAAACACAGTTTTCCAAATTGATTATTGCATTGTAGGCATAACTTAAGCATTTACAGATGAATACAAACATCTCTGCTACTTTTGCTGGAACTATGGGATGGGATAGGATGGCTCTACCCCCACCAACTAAATCAGGAAGCTTGTTCCTAGAACCTAATACAAACAAGGAGCCCTTTGCTCCTACAACCTAATACAAATGGCAGCTTTAGCAGTTGCTAAGAATTATAACAATGGACATAAAATATTTGAAATAAGTATCAATTTATAGTATTGTGTGAAGAAATTACACACAAAACTCCATCTAAAACATCCATTGGAAACCACAGAGGAGGAGGATGATTTGAAATTAAAGTCAGAGCATCATCAAATGGCTAGGAAACAAGTTGAAGTCATCCAATATTCAAGAATAAAATACAAATCTCATAATCTGTAGGAGTAAATGACATCCTTAAAGACTTTAATGACCGTGTTCTACAAAATGTTCGTGCAACTGATGGAGATCAAAAGAAAGTAGCTAAAATAACTACTGAAAATAAACAGTTAACTTAATAATCCCGTGTTGCTTCACTTCCAATCAGGTTGCCATCAACATAATCATGTTGCCTCTTTCATACGTCGCATATTTCATGTCCTTGTTTCCTGCGAATTCAAACAACCCTCCTCGTTCATGTCTTATGCTTTGTCATTGGGTTCAACGAGGTTGACTTCCTTAGTTCACACATGAGGGTGAACCGACTGTTCAATCAATGTAGCAGCTAGTCCGGAACAAAGTTGTTGCAATGGCCCTTGACCAGCCACCATAGGATTCGGCATGAACGAAGCAGTTGCAAGGCCCTTTACACAAACAAATTCCACAATTTCTCCAATGGAAAATCCAAAGTGATCACCAACTGATCCAAACAAGAAATTCAACGCCCAAACAAGCCTCGATTATAATTTCTGAGGCTGAATCAATGGGTCGAATTTAGTTTTTGACGAAGCTGCGAATTTGAATACAATTTCTGGGGCAGAATCGATGGGTTTCGCAATCACTTCTTCAATCAGCTGAGATGAGATTTTGAACCTTCGAATCAGATTACAATTTATGGGGCAAAATCGGTTGGATTAACTTAGGGTTTGGGAGTTGATTTTGGGGAAATTGGATTTCACATTCATTTCTCTTTCAGTTGGTTTTTTTGTAAGGTAAACCACGTTTCGTTTTTACTAAAATGGGCTTGTTTGGATGAGGTAGCAGCCACATAGGATTTTTTTTTGATGAAATTGATGTATTTAACGGTCAGGTATATTAGAAAACAAACGGAGTCATCCCAGTGGATGATGGAGTGCAAGGGATCGAAGTTCAGTGGCCAGCAAGACAATTCATAAAGGATGGTGGGTAAGACGTGACAAAGTTCAAAGTACAGTGACCATTCAAACATTTAACTCGGAAGTAACTGATAGAAAATTGAAACCTAGAAATGAAAAAGAAAGAATTAGGCCCATTCTTTTTGTTGTTTACAACAAGTCAGTTTTTAATCTTGAGTTTTTAAAATATTGAAAACATATTTAGTTATCTATTTTTCAAAACAAAAATCCATAACATAGGAAAAAATTTACAAAAAAGAAAAGGGCCAAAAATCATTTTGATCGTTTTCAATGTAAACCAACCGAAATATTCAAAACAGCAAAACGCCAATTTTCACAATAGCAGCTACAGCTCAATTGACCGTGTATGTTACAAGTTACCTGAGGTCCTGTGTTCCAATTCGTCAAATATGTTACAACGCAAGTGATTTTATTTTATTATTATTTTTTTTTAAATGCACATTACAAAATTTTTAATAAATTTGTAAGAACTTGAATTTCAAACTTTTTAACTGTTGTGTCAAGGCATGTTACGTGTGAAAAAAATTACATGGACAATAATTGATATGTTTAGTTATCTATTTTTCAAAACGAAAATCCAAAACATAGGAAAAACATTTACAAAAAAAAAGGGCCAAAAATCATTTTGATCGTTTTCAATGTAAACCAACCGAACTATTCAAAACAGCAAAATGCCAATTTTCACAATAGCAGCTACAGCTCAATTGACCGTGTATGTTACAAGTTACCTGTGTTCCAATTCGTCAAATATGTTACAACGTAAGTGATTTTATTTTTTTATTTTTTTTTTAAATGCACATTACAAAATTTTTAATAAATTTGTAAGAACTTGAATTTCAAACTTTTTAACTATTGTGTCAAGGCATGTTACGTGTAAAAAAAATTACATGGATAATAATTGATAATTAATTATTTGACAATTCTCAATACTCAGTTTGATTCTAGATCTATAGTTACACATTTATTTTTTGTTTATTAGTACTTTTTTACAAAATGTATGAAATGAAATATTGCTAGAGTAACAAAATATTACTTGAAAATAGCACTGTTTGATATATTGAAATTAAAAATTATTGTGATTCAACAAACGAACTAATTTTTACATATAAAATATCACAAAATAATGATTCTCAAAATTTCAAAGTAAATGCATTTTTGTATTTTCTATTTTGGAAAACAGTTATTCAAAATCACAAAAAGTGAATGTTTTCAGTAATCTCAAAACAAATATCAAAAATAGAAAACTCAAAACAAAATAAAAAATTCAAGAAGGGGTCGAGAGAATATCCCATAAGTTCAAGACATGAATCCATGTTGCATTTTTTGTACTTTACTGCTTCTGTTTACTAAAATGGAAGTGCGGTAGAAGAAACTGATTGCATCAATAAATGTTGTCATATGTTATCATTGAATAATTTTTTGTAAAAGAAATTATAGAATTGTAATATTTCCTTGTACGTACAATGGTTGATTAATAAAAACTGATTTAAAGAATTAATGCGTCAAGTAGTTTTGATTTTCAGACAATTTGATTCTGCTTTGATGATCAAAATTTAAAGAATACAAAAATCTTGCTCTGTTTTAGCAATGCCATCATAAAAAGTGACATTTTTGGTCCCTTTCCCCGTCTACTATCTTTTTGTTTTTTATAAAATACTTTAGTATCATAATAATAGTTATTTAAGTTTTTATTTTTCTGAATTTCAATGCATTAAAAGTATTTTTTATCTTATAACTTTTACATTTTTTTTTTTTAATTTAATTAGAGTACAAAGGAGATCATAGGGTAGGAGAGGGAGTATAAGGAAAGGGGTCGGATTCGAATCCAAGACCTTTGAAGCTAGAGCAATATGGCTACTGTGACACATGAGGTGTATTATTTTAATTCCCCTTCGTCGAGTATTCAGTAGAGGATATGATATTCCCAGAAGTTACAGGGTCCAGCGAAGATCAAGATGCTATACAATTTGATGCTAGCCAAACAGGTCAAATGGCACAAGTCAGAGATGAGATAGCTACACAGATGTAGAATGAGTATTCCAGGAAACGCACTTCATTGCATTAAAATATTTTGTATTTTGAATTAACATTTTTTTATAAGCGACGAACTATGCTTATTTTGCCCATAGACAGTGGATCAATGTTATTACAATTGAACTACTTTCCAATTTATGAACTAATATATATTAATCAGTTTAGATTTCAAGTTTTATTAGTTGCTAGATTAACAAAATATTTGTTGAGTAGAGAATTGACTGATTTATGACAGTAAAATTAATATAATTCAACAAATCAACTATTTTTGTACATATAAAATATCACAAAAAAAAATATCAAAAAATTACAAAGTAAACGCATTTTTCAGTTTTCTATTTTTGAAAATAATTTTCGAAAATGACAAAAAGAACGTGTTTTTAACAATTCCAAAATAAACAACCAAAACAGGAAACAAAACAGGAAACTCAAAACAAATTTCAAAACTCAAAACTTAAAATCGAAATACAAACAGAACGCTCCTTAATCTTTCTTCATGGGAGTGGCACACTCGTAGTTTGAGTCTTTGAGAGTACACAGATGATATAAGTACTAGTATAAGCAGAGCGGGAGGTCTGTTACGGTGTTTCGCTGAAGACAGGAACAATGATGGGATTCTATGTACCAACGTTTCAGTTGGGCAGGAACAAGTCTAGTCAACTTAGGAAATGAGTGCTACTGCACGACAGCAATAAGCAACTGTGTTTTACCAAATGCCTTCAATTATAATGCATTATTAGTAATAGTTAATTAATTAATTAGGAATAATGAAGGTTTTTTTGGCTGACATTCTATTTTAAACATTAGTTTTTCTAAATGGGCGATATCAATTAGACTATTTTAAATAGTATAAATCCAATATGAAAAATAGCTAATTACTGTCGCTTTGAACAAATTTAGCCTCCGTTTGATAAGATTGTTATAAACAATATTTATAAAATTACAATTTTTAATATCACTTTTTAATCACATTTTTTGAAATCACTTTTCAATCTCACAATTATTTCTGGAAAAAAAAATCCACGTATAATCAATTTCCAAGCCGTTGACAAGTTATTTTGTTATAAAAAGGTTATAAATTTTAAGAAGTCAAAAATTACTTTTGAGATTAAAAAGTTTAACATGCCAAAAAGGACATTAGTATTTTCTCATCAACTTTATGTCAACATATAATATATATATATATTTTTTTTCTTGTGATTTATATGTAATGGTTTATAAATTTAGTTTATTTATGATTTTTAGGTAAAACGTATGATTGAAAACTGGAGAGGGAAAAATTATATAATTTATAAATCGATTTATAAACCGTTTACAAATGGGTTAGATTAGCCACAATAACATGCAATTAATGAAATAAGAAAATAGAGCGCACACTACGAACACAACCTCCTCTTTAAATTTACCTTTTATAATGTGCATAGAAATTTAAAATCTCCCCATTCATCAAGCTCTTTTGCACAGACTAAACAGTATAATACAAAATCTTATCACTTTATTCTTAATTAATACTCTACAGTTACATCTATCCTCCTTGCCAAACACGTTGCTAGCATTTTAATGACTAAATTATTAATGAAAGTCTAAGCTTGATACTTCTGTAGCAATCTTACCCTTGACATCTGAGAAAATATGGTACCTTTATTCTTCTGTTCTTGAAAACTAATTGCACATACCCGAGAACTGGTATTAACATGAGCTCACAGTAACATAAAATATTATGCACAAAATTAGCATCTTCATTTGGCAAGTAATTATAGCAATCTGCTCTTCAAGGCTTTGTTTGGTAATCCGTTTATAAACGATTATTTATAACATTTTATTGGTCAATTTTTTTGAAAAGTCAAAAACGATAGACAAGAAATTTTGACCAAACGAAATTGACAATTCAAAAAATAATCGTCCAATGAGATAGACGTGGTCATTTATAAACAAATTTTACCAAATAGAGACTACGGTTTTAATAAAAGCCCGACCAAGAAAAACACAAGCCATGGACAAATGGGAAGACCAAATCCGGGACGAGTGAAATCCACAAGCATAACATTCTAAAACAACAGACAAAAACGTGGATTAACTCTTAACAGAAGATTTAACGGGAAGCACCGACTGTCCTAAACTAGTATATACAACAATGGATTTCATTAAAACAAACAGCTTGCCAATTATATTGCTAAACTGCGGTATGTGAAACATTAGCATTGTCCCAAAAGATACCATTTGCTGGAAATTGACACCAACGAGCAGGTACAAACAGACACTAACTAGAGCTGCTGGTTGAAGGGCTTTCCTGCACGAGCATCACAATCCAATTTCTAAGGCAATATATGCAAAACACAACTGGTAAAGTATGTTAGGAATAACCTGCAACTCAATCGTCACTCTACTGCATGCATGTAAGAATACAATGTGCAAGGGGCTCAGAGATGCAACAAGATTCCAGCCACACAAACAAGAAATACATCAAGACCACCAGTCATTAAGGCTTTTCTCTTACATGAGTTTACCAAGATCTCCATCTCTTCAATCCTTTTTTTTCCTCTCTTTCATTTTTCCAAATTATGAGCATCGATGGTGTGCAGTGAGAGGGAAAGGGAGAAGAAGGGGAGGTGGAATGGTATAAACAAAATCTTGACACATAAAAAACTATCAAATGCACGCACTTATCAAGTCGGACTTCTTCTTAAGGCTCAGTTCAGAACAACTAACCCAATATATCCATGAAAAATGCAGCAAGACATTATGATCTGAGCTCTGTAAATCCAATGGGTCTTCATTGGAATACTCCTTAGATGCTGCTCCTTGTCCGACAGTCGGAGGAATTGTCTGATTGTCCTCTTGATCATGGTCGTCTGCCATCTTCAGCAAAATTGTTTAGCACCTCAGAATATCTTGGGTGCGAGATGTTTTATGTCTCTAATACCATAATCAAAAACTGGAATAGAGGATGCAATTCTTTCAGAGAATTCTCTGCTGCGTATTCTCTATATTTTCTTATCCCCCAAAAATGAATTACAATGCATTATATATATACAATGAAGAGCCAATGAAATGGTGACAGCTCACCAAACAAACAAACATAAATAAAGTATATGCACGTGAAGAAAGAAAATGAAACAAAATAAAATAAAATATTATTTCTAAAGTGTGTATATAAGCCAAATCCAAATGCAAAATCAGAGCAAAACATACACTTTCAAACTGGTGGTGCCGATAAGCCATCCACTTTCATCATATAAGAATATTTGGATGGTGCAATTGCACCAGCCTTTGAGCAAAGATCCACTATAGCGGGAGCATGGCCGTAATAGCCCCTCCCTTCGTCAACCAACACTGGAGGATCTTGAGGCCGTCGATGCCAAACTATTTTTGGAGGAACCAAATCGTCCACCTCGGCCTTCTTCCAGAAATGGTTCCCACGCCAGCTCTCGTATTTGAACACCCCACAAAGGCGAGCTTTGTGTCCAGATGGCCCTACATGTACCTCTGTACAGTGTTTGCAAACCTTCGCTGGATAAACCAACAACAACTTCCTTACACCAGATCTAAACGTTTCCCACGCATTCAAAGTTCCTCTTGCAAACAATCTTAGATCATCATCTGACAATGAATTGGTGATACCTTTTTCAACATCTGGAGTTGAATAAATACTTTGATCGCCAGGATCAGCCCCTGCCTGCAAGCATAGCTCCATAACTGCCGGAATACGATCATAATCAAATCTCTTATTGTGTTCAATTTCATTCTGAAACATGTTCTGCAAATGAAATGTTTCTACAGGAACTAGTATGTGTTTCACGCTTCCTTCAACCCATTTATGGACCTGATTTTTTGCTTGATGCCGGGAACCACCACAAGTTCGAATCAAATGACCACTCTCACCAATATAAACTTCTGGGCAGTATCTGCCAAAAGAAATAAATGAATGAATAACTAGAGTAATTCTTTTTCACAATGACTTTTCTTGCTGCTTAATACGTAGATATATATATTTCATGGTCATAATTGCTAAAAGTAGTTTCTTGTATTACATATTTTTTAGCAAATAACTAATCTATGCCAGCTAATATGATAATATTTTGTTGCAACAGAAGAAAAAAATAGTTGAAGCTCTAGAAAGAAATGGGTAAAACTGTAAAAGATATGGGACTACTGGAAGGCCAAGGAAAAATATACCGAGAGAGATTCCTAAATAACTTAAACCTTTATGTAGAAGAATATTAAGCTTCAACTAGAGTGTATCATAACACGTAAAACGTTGATTGTAAGAACAAATAGTAGTTATTTGGTACATCTTTGTTGCTTCAATGGCAAGTTTAACTTCCTCCCCTTTTTGGTTTAGATAGGTGAAATTTACAGAAGATTCTTTTGAAAGAAATTAAGTCTTATAGGACCAATTACAGTTGCTTTATACATCTTTTTACTGATCCATTCCTAACAAGTATTTTATGTTGGTATCGTTCATATTCTTTGCAGAAATTCTACAAGATCTATCAATATATATGCTTGTATCATTGTATGCTCGTTAAAACTCAAAGGCATGTAGTTTATATAGGGGCAAATGTATTGTTATTAAGTTTATAGGTTGTGATCAATGAGATGAGATCACTCTACTACCGTTCTCGAAGATGATGGTACAATTATAACTCCCATAAAAAGAAGCAGCGCAAACCACAAAGACGCAAACCATCCTCCTCACCTCATGTTAATCTGTAACCCCACCCTCACCCCCTCACCCTACCCCCAACAAAATAAATAGCAATTTGAAAATCAGATGCCAAATTATACAACATAAGCTGGTTGACTAATTTGACATTCATTTTTTTATTTTTTATTTTGGGGGTGGGGTGTTGAAGTATATATAGGCAAATAATTTTTTTCTTTCCACATGGGTCCATGGGTGATGCTACAATATCAAAACGAAATACGAGTGAAATTTATTTAATAACTCATAAAAACCAGAATGACCATAAACGTTCACGTAATGGGTTCAAAAAACTGGTTAAACAAATTCAGTAAGCCAAGATTTTACCTTTAATTTAATCAGGAGTCTGGACTCAATTACTTAACCAATAACTTCATGAATTTGCACAACATAAATTAAAATGCACAAATGAACATACAATATGAATACACAAAGAGGGTAAATGGTGAAATTACTGGCACGCCCATACGGGAATACGCTGCATGAGGGTTGATACGCCATGGTAGAGAATTTTTTGGGCCCGGAGGACCTCATTGGCTACAGGGCTCAAGCGTTTGATGGGATATTCCTTGGCCCGTTCCTCAATCCTCTTTAAGATCATTGGCCTAAGCTTCTTCAAATCCACAGCTGGTTTCAATTTCGCACTGTAAAATCTGTAATGACCAAGAATTTCTTCAAAAATCATTGTATTTAGCTGCCATAGCCTATTATTTCTCGTACCCATATCGGAAATGTTCTTCCAGTGCTACATATATATACCCCTCTGACGGGGTAAATACAAGATTTTATGCTGGCCGAGCTGAATTTTAAAAATTGTAGGGGGAGACCATTCCGGTAGTTTGACTCGACAAATCTCTCAGTGTCATAGGCATCGACAAAATACACCACAGTGTCGTCCTATCATAATATAAGTAGCATATCATACAAGGTAACGGCAAGAATCACAACTTTTGCTAAATTGACTATATGTCATGATTAAAATTCAGGTTCACTGCAAATATCACATCTTTTACTATACTGACTTTTAAACGACATAAAATGAAATAATTCCATAGCATACAAGTTTATTCACTTATTTGTGGAATAGTCATATATAGACAATAAGATATCAATTCCAAAACCCCAACGCAACAAATTTAAGCAATCTTCTAGTTCAGAAATAATCGAGAAAAACATAAAAGACATAATCAAGATTCCAGGTCCATAACAATAGTCATGGCGATTGATTTCAAATATGTATATTAAGCTCAAGTAAACAACACCATTATGTAGAATACATATCTCATGAACAATTCCATAATGTAAAAAGTCCCCCAAAATTATTCAAGTTAGCCATTGTAAATAGAGTTTTGTTTGTTTGCCATCATTTCACTTAAATACAGATATATTACCTTGGCATAAAAGTCCTTTCAGACTCTTCGAGCAATCTGATGGCCTCCTAAATCAAAGTTTTGAATTTTATTTGCCCAATACTCAATTCCTGAGGTTGGATACTGTGATGGTTGATGCTGCACCAATCCCTGCATCCAAAAATACAAGTCATCATACAAATCAGCCATCAGATTCTTGAATAGCACAGTCAAAAATCAAACCAAATATCCGTTTGTAGTAAAAAAAAGCACAAATACGAATGCACGCATACACAAAAGTGGATGTGGTGGTGCAAGTGGATGTGGTAGTGGTTGTTGCATCTTTCAGGTACTAGTTACACGGTGGTTATTTTGTAACAATGGTGGTGAGCTCATAGTGATGATGGTGGTGGTCTCACGGAGGTGACGTTGGTGGTGATTGTAGGTAGTAGCAGTGAGTTGTTCGGTGATGTTGGTTGTGGTGTTGTAGTCATGTGCTGTGTGGTGGATTGTGATTTTTATGGTGCAGGTGGTGTTTTCCTGCAGGTGGTGGCCAGGTAACTGGCAGTTGTTGGTTGGGGTAGGGTAGGGTAGGGTAGGGCTTGGGTGTGGGTGTGGTGCGGGATCAAGGTGGGTGTGCTGTTGGGAGGGGGGCGAGTAACTTGTTTGTGACTAACTATAGGTGATTGTGACTGATTAATAGATAAGTTGTGACCAATTAACTTGAAATTTGCGATCAAGATAAAGTTGTGACCTACAAAATTCGAGATTTGTGACCTATAAATAAGTTGTGACTTAAGAAATTTGTAAATTGTGATCGAAAAATAATTTGTGACCACAAAATGTAAAGATTGTGACTCATAAAATCAAGACTTGTGACCGAGTAAAAATTGTGACCTACAAAATTCGAGATTTGTGACCGAAAAATTAGTTGTGACTTACGAGATTTGTAAATTGTGATCGAAAAATAAGTTGTGATCTAAATTTTCAGAATTTGTGACCTACAAAGATATTGTGACTTATAAAATTTGTAACTTGTGACCGATAAGAGAGTTGTGACCGATTATTTTGATAATTTGTGATCGAGAAATAAGTCGTAACCTATAAATATTTAATTTGTGACCAAAAAATAAGCCGTGGCCAAATATTTTTGACCGAAAAATTAGTTGTGAACCATATTTGTGACTGACAAATAAATCATGACCTTAATATTTGTGATTTATGACCGATTAATTTGTGACCGAGAATAAGTCGTGATCTATAAGTTTATTATTTGTGACCGAAAATTAAGTTGTGACCAAACAATTTTATAATTTGTGACCGAGAAATTTCATAATTTGTGAACTATAAAATTTGTGATTTGTGTCTGTGACCATAAATTGTGTAATTGTGACCTCAACCTATTTAATTACTTATTTATTACTTATTTTTTAATTAAAAACCTGATTTTTATATTAAAATCACGAGTTTCTTAAATTTTAAATTACATCTTTTAAGGATATGTATTTAGCCCATTCGTAAATTCCTACCTTTACGCCTAAAATTTCACATTTTCAGACTTCATAGAGTAGAAATCTGCCTCTGGGCAGTGAGCCCTGATTTGATTTTTCACCAAATAAGCCACTAAATCATCCCTAATCCTGCAACTCTGTAAGTGCCACTGAATGAATCTTCATCTTATATCCCTCATTTGGAACTTGAAAGCTTCAAGCATTGGTGAGGTTTTTTTTCGGGACCCACGGATTTTGTGAGATTGGAAGCTTCAATCTTTGAGGTAAAGTGTATCGTGATCTTGCCTTTCCTTGAGTGCCATGTTGGAGAAAAACTTACGCCTTTACAGTTTGTGAATTTCTGATTTTGGAAATCTGAATATCTCAGCAGAATCTTTTGTTTTCATTTTCCAAAATTATAAATTAATTAAGAAAAAAAAAACAAGGACCCCATACAGTAATGAGCTAGTGTCCAATGGACTTGACTTGTTTTAGGTTGGTTGTGATACTCTCTTGTAATGCCCAAGATAGACAGTAGCAACGGGCCTTGAATTGATGGTTGTACTTTATTCTACATTCGAATTGTTTTTCTTGGCTAACTTGTAGTAATCTTAGCATTTGTATAGGCTAAATGAATCCTATTGTTCTGCTCTTATAATTCACAACTATGATAATTCCTTTGTATTGTAGTGTTGTTTATGGATTGATTGAACTTGTTCTTATGGCATGATTTCTCGCTTTGGTTTTGGATCTTTCTCTTTGTTTTGTTCAAGGGTTCAATTTCGATTAGTACAAAACTCAGGTCATAATTCAATTTGAATATTTTTAAATTATAAACCTATCCCTAACACACTGATCCCCATCCTAAACATTTCCTAATTCATTCACAGACATATGATTCTCCCAAAACCTAATTCAAACTTCCCCCACTTCTCCTCATCCCTCACCCCTCCTCACCAGCGACACCACCTCCACTCCTATAAGCGGTAACGACATTGGTAATTAGCAGCGATGGAACAAGAGGCGGCGATACTGGCAAGCGACGACGGCACAGGTAAGTAGCGACGGACTGCACATCTTACTTTTGACTGAGTTGGTGGTGATGTGTGTTGCGAGAGTGGTGCGTTGGTTTGGTTTTTGTGCTGGTTGTGTTTCTGTCAAGATCGAGGTGGTGGTGGTGTTTTGCTACTACTTGTTATGCGATGGTGGTGCCTTTGTTGCAATGGTGTGTTGCAGATCTGGTTGCGTGGTGGTGGTGCTGGTGTTGAGGTGGTGGTATCGATGTTGTAGGTGGATTTCTGGTTGTAATAGGTAGTGAATTCACCACAGGCAACAAATCCACCAGAAATCCACCTACAACATCGACACCATCAACTCAACACCAGCACCACCACCACGCAACCAGATCTGCAACACACCATTGTGGTGGATTTCTGGTGGATTTGTTGCCTGTGGTGGATTTGTTGCCTATGGTGAGTTGTTGTAAAGCTGTGGCAGAAATCTTTGAGAAAAAACAAGCACCCCATATATAAATTAATTAAGAAAAAAAATTAATTAAGAAAAAAAAACAAGCACCCCATATATATAAATATATTTTATTTTATATATATAAAAAATATATATATATTATATATATATATATTTTATTTTATATATATATATAAAATATATATATATTTTATATATATAAAATAAAATATATAAAGGTTATATATATATAATAAAATATAATATTTTACGTGTTATGATACACTGTAGAAGAATATTAAGCTTCAACTAGAGTGTATCATAACACGTAAAATATTATATTTTATTTTATATATATAACCTTTATATATTTTATTTTATATATATAAAATATTTTATATATATATATTTTATATATATATATATAAAATAAAATATATATATTATATATATATATATATATATAAATAAATAAAAATATATATATATAAAATATATATATATTTTATTTTATATATATATTATATATATAAAATATTTTATATATATGGGGTGCTTGTTTTTTTAATCAAAGTATCAAACTGGACTTGGAACTTGGAAGTGGGTAATTTACCATTACCAGGCAACCGGTAGGCACCAGCCACCAGTAATCAGGGGCGGTGGGCGGTGCTGGTGGAGGCTGGAGCTAGCGCGCGGCGCGTAGTAGCCAGAAGAGAAGCGCTTCGCAGCGCAGGAGTCAGGAGAAGACGATGGTCGGACGGTGAGCGGGCCAGCAACTATGGTTTGTAGAATTCTAGGGGAGTTTTTCTCAGGTTTCGACTAGAGAGCTGAGCGAGAGCGACAGAAAATGGATTGAGGACGAGATGTGGTAGCTGGGTCAGATTTTGTTATTGGCTATTCAGTTTTGGGCCATTCAGTTTTGGGCCGGGCTAAGTCATATTTTGGGCCGAGCTAATTGGTAGTTTTTTTTAGGGAAGAATACATAACTAAGGTTTTTAAAATACACATTTTCAAAATTAAGAAATTTAAGGTTTTATTTCAAAAATCAGGTCATATTTAATTATGTATTTTATTATTTATGGTCACAATTTTTCAGTCACAGCTTATTATGATCACAATTTTTTAGGTCACAAATCACAAATCAGGTCATAAATTTAGGTCACAGTCACAATTTTTTAGGTCACAATTTATTTCTCGGTCACAAATTTCGAATTTCGTAGGTCACGATTTTTTTCGATCGCAAATCTCGAGTCAATTGGTCACAACTTAACAAATTATGAGTCACAATTTCTTTATTAGTCACAAATCACAAATTTCATTGGTCATAATTTATAAACTTTTTAGATCACGACTTGTTTCTCGATCATAAATCACAATATTATAGGTCACAACTTTTTTCGGTCACAAATCTCAAAAGAAATTAGTCACAACTTAAACATTTGTGAGTCACAATTATAAATTTAATCACAATCACGTATTATTTATTGGTCACAATTACTCAAATATTTGGTCACAAATACTTAAAAAATTGGTAAAAATTGGTCACAGTCACAATTTATTTCTCGATCACAAATTTCGAATTTCGTAAATCACGATTTTTTTGATCACAAATCTTGAGTCAATTGATCACAATCACTTAAATATTTGGTCACAAACACTCAAATAATTAGTCACAAAATGGTCTTATCCAAATCAAGCCCCCCCAACCCCGACCCCCAACCCCCCCCCCCATACCATCTCCACTCAACCACCGCCACCACCGCTAGCCAACACCTGCACGGCTGCACCACCATCACAATCCACCACCACAAAAATCACCTAACCACTACGCCACCTCCAACTACCAGCCAACACTACCACCACTGACGAAAGCCAGCCAACACCTGTACCACCACCCTACCCCCATCGCACCGCCGCTCAAACAGTATCGCAACTACCATAAAACCACCACAAACATGAAAATCACCATTAAACCACCATAAACTCACTACAACCACCAAAAATCACCATCACCACAACTGTCATAAAGTCACCACAACACAAGCGCGCACATAAAAAAGAAAAGAAAAAAACACATCCACCACAACCACCCAGATCTGCGCGCACACACACCACAAATCACCGCTCCACCACCTCCGTACACTGATTTGTTGCAGGAAGCCCCGTGAAGACTTCGACAATGCCGCTGTCGTGCGATCGTGTCTGTACAGGCACCACTCAATCACGACCTTGTTTGTGCAGTGCAGGCACCGCCGTGATTGGGTGGAAAATAGAGAGAAGAGAGAGGTGGTGGTCTCTTGCGACGGTAGCACCCAGCAGCGTCGTGCAACAAGAAGAATGCTACTCGTCGGAAGGATTCTATCGCTAGCAGGATTGTTTGGGTTGATGGGTTGGGGAGAGAGAGGGAGTGATAAACCGCGATGGGTTGGGTCAGGGGGTTTTAAAATAAGAAATAACCTGGTTTTTGAACATATATTTTGAGATTTTGGTTTTTGAAATTAATAGTTCCAAAATAGGGTAGGGTGTAATTTCCTCTTTTTTTATTATTGGATCTCAGCTATATCAGTACCGGGCTACAGCCCAGTACTACCCTAGAGTGGATCCGCCCGTGACTACCACCATACATCGCTGTCAGAACCACTCCCGCCATACATCGTGAGATATATAGTCGCACCCGCCAAAAACACAATACACTGCCCCCGCCCCATCCCACCCCACCCCCGCCCACAAGAAACCACACACTGCTACTACCACAGCACACAGTCACAAAACACCACAATCTGAAACAACATAACATCAACATCAATGCCAACCAGAAACCACGACACCGCCGCTAGAAACCACACCACATGTCACCTGCACCCTACCACTAACTCAACCACCACCTCACCAAGCACCACCACATCACCACGCCCATTATACCACCACCACAGACCAAAAACCAAAGGCCACGACAACACAAACTAAAACAGGTGGAGATAGATTTCACCGAGGGACTGACATCAGAAGCAGTCACTTTTTCGGCAAGCACTTGACTGAGACATCATAATCGACTCAAAGTCACCAAAGGGACTCCACAAAATTATCACAGAGTCACCCTGCACGGCCCGATTCTCCCTGACCGATCAACTTAGGATCGCGAGAGACAGAGAGAGTTAAGGTCGATGGGAGGGATGGGTGATTGATATTATGATTAATTAATAATATTAAAATACAATTATAAGTTGAATTGGGAATAAAAAAGTTTCAAATCTTGTTTTCATATTATGAAGTTGAATATTTTTGGGGTTATATTAACTGCAAATCTTTAAAGTTCACTTTTTTAAAATTAACAAACTTAGAAATTTATTAAAATCAGGTGATATTAATAAAAAAAATAGATAATTAAATATATATTATTAATAAAACATGTAATTAAATATATATTTATTAATTAAATAAGTTAAAGTCACACTAACATAAAATCTATGGTAACAGTCACAAATTACAAATTTTACATTTCACAAAATACTTCGCAGTAAAAAATTATCAAATTTATCGATCATGATTTATTTTTCAGTCACAAATTTTCAAATAAACCCGATCATGACTTATTTCTCAGTTACAAACAGTGTTCTAAAAAGCGTAAAGCGTGACGAAGCAGCGAGATCGAGCATCAAGCTTAAGCGCATCTAGGTGCGAAAAAGCGCAGCAATACTCGAGTGAAGCACGGGTAAAGCGCAAAACGTGACGAAGAGGCGATGTCAAGCTTCAAGCCTAAGCAAACTTAAGCGTAAGTATAAGCAAACTTTTTAGAAATTTATAGATTGCATGTAAATAACCAAATCTTTAACACATCATCTACCAATCAACAGTATTATCACTTACCATCATAATTTATAATATTCTCCAATATAAGTGATCATTTCTCACTAATAATCAATAAGTTCCTAAGAATAATTAAAATTCTTTCCAATAATGCCATAACATTTGTCTTCACTCATCTTTTCAAAATATGACTTGACATTTCCCAATATACGCATCAAGTCATCACATAACTTCATGTATACCTTGATATCCCAGAAGATCAATTCTTAATTCCTCAACATAACAATTTCAAATCATAGTTTCCAATATCAATATCTCACTTCCTTCAATACATTAATTGGCTCAAATGACCACCCATTAGTCATACTTATAAATATATGACACAAATCAAAATCCCAAAATTTCTTAGTTACAAGACCAAACAACATTATAAATTTCTCTCAAGATAGAGGAATAAATCATTTACTCAAACACAATATCCATTCCTTAAGTCCCAATAATGAAGAATCAAATCTTTAAATCTCAAATTTCATAATTTTTCTCATAGAAGTCTCAATAACATCATATCACTCATACTCTCAACATCTCATCACAACTTCATAAAACTGATTTTGTCATGTCTAAAATCAATTATGCAAAGTCTCATAAAACCATCTTTCTTCTTCATGTATAGCTCCTGAGCACCCCATGGCAAAAAGCTAGGTCGAACAAAACATTTGTCCATGAGATTCTATAGTTGCACTTTGAGCTCTTTTAAGTTACGAAGGAGCCATCCGATATTATACCTTGGATACTAGAGTTGCGTACTTAATCGATGACGAATTCAATTTCTCTTTTAGGCGGTAAATCACCGAGATTTTCTGAGAACATCTTTAGTCATTCTCGAATAACGGAAATTTGTTCGAGAGAAGTATTCACCTTAGGCACTTCAATTATTGCAACCAGGTAGGCTTAATAACTCTTATTCATCAATTGACGAGCCTTTACCACTGATAATATCGAAATAGAAAGTTTCACCTTTACTTCAACAAAGCGAAAAGGGTTTCATTTGAAAATATAAATACCACCTTAACGTAGCCAGTGATTGAAACCTTATGTCGTAATAATCATTCCATTCCTAGTATGACATCAAGTTTGTGGGTATTCAGTGTTATGAGATCTATCATCTACTCCTTCCCATTCACCATGATTGGGAAATTTCTCAACACATAACTTTAGTCCAACAATTCTTCAAATGGTGTTGACAATATAAATTTGGTCTCCAGTTACTGAAATGGGTAAATCAATTTTCCTATAACTGTTGGACTATCAAATGAGTGGGTAGTCCCGAGATCAAATACGATCAGTGCTTAATACTAAGTTCGATGACTTCTCAACTTCTCGTTTGGACATTGTATACTCTCATGCCGATATACCATTCATTTCCATTTCTTATTTCACAAAAAGATCTAATAAACGGCACCCAAATTTTTAATAACCATTACTTTCTCACTTCCTCATTTACATAACCAAGATATACTCGTCATATTCACTGACAACATTCTTAACCTTTCACTTTCCGACATTACACATTAGCATGCAATAATTTACAATAATTGGAACATCAAATAACATTTCATAATTTAAACAAAATTTAACTTACCAGATGATCGAGGAAGATGCACTTGAGGAGTGACTCAGTACCCGAACCATTTTCAAATAAATTTTAAAAGTCTACAGAATCGCTTTTAAAACTCTTAGCTCTGATACCAAAAATGTAACACCCCAAGTTCAAGAATATTAAAACCTAGGCATGTTAACTTTCATTCACATTAAATGCGGAAATAATCGTTTAAAACATTTAAACTTCTCATTTTCTATTATAAAATTTTAGTAAAATTTTCGGCATAGTCTCCTCTGTAAATTGGACATAGCCAACCTGTAGAGGGACATCAAAAAAACATTTTAAACTACACATCTCAACTCATTCAATCCCAAACATTCAACATTCAACTACAATTCTACATCAAACTCCCACGTCACCACACTATTTCAAATTCAATCCCCAAACTCCTCAACACAACATTTTATATCAATAAGCTACAATCAAGTGAAATAAGTGGTAATAGAACCAATATTAAAATGCCATAACTCATTTAAACTAATTTCAACCGAAACAATTATCAAAATAAGTGAATTAAGAAATAATTACTTAGAACTTAAATAAATTCTAATTTAACTTTATTTTCAAAAGGTTTGAAGCGGGTATAGCCTGAGTCAGCTGACGAGTGCTCTCCTCGAATCACCTAACTTTCATCACCTGAAATGTTGGGGAGGGATTGGGGTGAGCTAAAGCTCAGTAAGTAAACTTTATGCATGAATGCATGCTTATGACATGAATGCTTTAAAAATTTCATATATGTATCCCCTTTTTGTTTACTTTCCAGAACATTCAAACTTTCACTTAACATTTCAAAACTTTCACTTCATTTCCATCGTGAGCTCACTTGATGTAACTTCTAGTCAATCAGATAACAGTGGGCAATTCTTATTTGGAACCAGATTAACATGCACATTTCCACCGCAAAGCGGTTCATTCACTTCATTCCACCGCAAAGCGGCTCATTCACTTCATTCCACCGCAAAGCGGTTCATTACATTCATTCCACCGCAAAGCGGCTCATTACATTCGGGTACGCCGGTCCCCCGCGCCCCATTTCCCACTCGCATCTTTCATGACATAGAAGTACACCCATTCTTTCAAAAACTTGAGATACATAATTTTTGACAAAAATTGCACTTTGCCACATTTCTTTCATTAAAACATTTGACTTTTCCATTTCGATGCCGATGCCGATGCCGATGCCAATGCATGCTTAATGATGCAATGACATGATAATGTGCATGCTTGAACATTTCCTTAAATACACATACTTGCATTTCGCAAATCAAATACATCAACATTAAGTAATTAACACGAAATCACTTACGCACATTAATTTCACATTAACTTTCTACTTTGATGAAATAGGGGGAAGTTTACTTACCTGACATCCTTAGTATTTACCGTCATCTGGATTTGCAAGTGGAGGAGCCTCGACTGCCCGTGTCATCAATGTACCAAAAGTCCTAATTATTCACATTCATCAATAAATATGACTCTCAGTTCACAAACACATTCGTTATTCATTTTAATACTCAATCAAACATTAACTGAAATTAAAACTTCAATTTAACTCACATGTGATCTTAAGTCATGACTAATGCATATAATATTATATTCAAAACGAGGGATCCAATTACATACACTTACGAGTTCTTTATCATTCATTTATTCAAATTTAAGTTGAAATATTTAGCTTAACTTAAACTTTACAAAATTTCTCGATTAAAAAATCCCGTTATTAAGAATTTGAAGATACTCAAATATGATCGTCAATTTAACTCTAGAATCAAACAAAATGATCAAATAACAACTCTAACCATTCTTGAAATTTTCCCCAATCAGAAAGTTACAAATTTTCGCTCATAATTAGGTACTAACAGATCTTAAATTCATACGTTATCCAACTTTACCCAAATTCTAATTATCAAATTCGAAATTAGACTATAATCCAAATTTGAAAATATACAAAATATACATATATATAATCCTCCACAACTCTGAATTTACAATTATAAATCCAAATCACAGATAAATCTAAAAATCTGAAAATTTATTCAAACAACTTAAGAAGTCTGAAATTTACACTTAAGGATGATATTTATACCAATACATACATATATAAACATTATCAAATCTCCAATTGAACATTTAAAATTCGGAATCTAACTAGATTTAAATCTGAAAATATGAAAAAAATCTTCACATATATACACACTCAACATATATACATACATATGCATCTATATACACGTTTGTGCGTTCGAGTGTGTGTAATAGAGTGCGTGAAGTGCGTGAAATCCGTGTGCGTGAGTTTGTGTGTGCGTGTTCCTGTGCGGCGTGTACGCGTTGTCGGGGGAAAGGAACGAGGGAAGGGGGAGGGTTACCGGGGTGGTGGCGTGGCGGTGCTGTCGCTGGTTCGTGTCGCCGGGCGTGAGGCGAGAGTGAGCGAGAGGTAGAGACCGAGAGAGCTGAGCTCACGGA
Organism: Ligustrum vulgare; assembly: GCA_963555705.1. NCBI lineage: Eukaryota > Viridiplantae > Streptophyta > Magnoliopsida > Lamiales > Oleaceae > Ligustrum > Ligustrum vulgare. Next base: position 11,704,269 of record OY743177.1, read on the forward strand.
GGCGAGAAGAGAGAGACCGAGGCGAGCGAGGGTGAGAGAGGCGTGAGTGATGAGAGATGAGGGAATAGATTAGGTTTTGAACTTTTAGGAGTTTGCAATTTAGTCCCTCGCTTCTCTCCATGTGCATAGTTAAGTCCATAAGTTCTAATTTACTCTCCAATCGACGCCAACTATCCCTCAACTTTCAATTTAACAAAAAAATAAATAAATTAGAAAGTAACAAGCTTAAACAGTAAGACAATTAATCATATAAATTGCAAGTAACCAATTTATAATTTTCTAATTGACACATTGAGCGAGACGGCGTCCAAGTCCTTCCACTGCAAAATAATTAAAATTATAGATAATAATAATTATCAATTTTATAATTTATAATCACATTAACATAAATTTTGAGCGAAATTTAAAATTGCACGTAAAATGGAAAAGCGGTCTTACAGTTAGAGCCTAATTTTTCCATATAATTAATAGTGCAATTGATCCACTACAATGCACTGATATGGGAAATAAAGAATGTTGAGAAAAATGCGTTGTTTGAACATGTATCCCAAATGGGTGATATTTTACAACGTCGAAAAAAAATGATTGTCAATTTGATTGGACAATTTTCTCAACATTAGGGGGAAATAGCTTAAAATCAAACAAATGCATCATATTATGTTATATATATCATCGCGATTGATAATACGAATCAGAAGTTCGATTGAAAAAATGAAGGAAACGTTCAAAGATAACATAATTACAAGATGCATAAGAGATTAATAAAATCTCATACTCTATCTTACATTGATATGTAGCACGCCTGAAGCGTAGCGTTATTTATAAAGATCCCCAAATAAATAAAAATAGAGCAAATAATTATAATGGTCTTATTAAGGAGGCATATACTCGTGAGAGAGTATTTATTGACATAATTAATTGTAAATCTCCAGAAGAGGTTCAAGTACTTGAAGTATTAAAAAATTGAGATCTCTATAGTTATGTCTTGTGGGGAAAGAAGTCAAATTGAGATGATAATTGTGTCGACACACTTTTTAAAGCACTTATGCAAAAGCAAATTGCGAAGCTAGCCGCATCATAATTTGAATGATAGCGAGAATAATAAAAGAAAATATGTTAAAGAAAATCGACATAAAAATAGTTGGCAAAAGTATTCATTCAGGCTAAATTAAACTTACTACAAAACCTGAAGTTTTGGGACCTAAAGTCTAAACGCATAAAAGTGTAAAGCCAGTAAAATACCTATAGGTATAGTCGTAATACACGACTTGTTGCGCAACGAATGTTTCAAATATCTGGCATAAATACAATATTTTATTTGCCTGAAAATGCATAATAAGTGCCTATAAATATATGATTATTAGAAATGTATATGATGAAAAATGATTTACTCTGATTACTAGCTTGCGCTCTTTGATGTACCAATGAGTGATATCAAAATGTATGATCATTAACTCGGTACGTTGGGAGTATTCTTTGAAGTACTAATGAGTGAGATTAAAAAGGGTAATCAATACCTCGGTACTTTGGGATTGCGGTGAAATAATTAGAGAAAATCTATTTGAAATATAGGAATCGTTACCTATCTAAAGTTTCACGACTTAAATTTGGTGGTAGCAATTTGACAATTGCAATGTGAAACATATATTATGCCTGAAGCATACAATATAATCCTCTAAGGATTAAAAATATTTGAAATATATAGTTCAAGTTTTTAAGAAACTTGTTTGATCAAAGTATACATATACTTTGCGATCTGAATATTTAATATGCCTTGAAAAGATTCAATTTGCAATTGAATGTGATTGTCGTACAAAATTATATTTGAAAATTCAGGCAAATTGATTTTCAAGATACAAATTAATGGTTAATTATTCACCTGAAGTGAATAAGTTAATTGTTCATTGAAGTGAATAAGTCACTTCCAGATCTGAGAACTGCATTAAATACATTGATAAATATTGATTATAGAACATGGCTCGATGTAGCATGTTTAAATGATTGCAAATATTTTATAGTTCTTCAAGTTCAAATAAATAATTGAATTTATATTCGAAGAACAAATAATACAAGATATACATCATTTATATATGCTTGGTAAACATATTCGATATTGCACCGATTTACAGTTGAAATAATTAAATGCAATATCAATATAATTGTAACGTTCCCATGAGGGGGAGCTAATATACGCTACACTCTTTTTTCCCTTAGTAGAGGTTTTGTCCCACGAGGCAAGGTTTTTAATGAGGTAGCTGTTATCAATGTCTATTGATATACTCTCTTATACGAGACTCCCGAATAGATCAAGATATGAATGATTCAATAGAGATTGAATCAGGGGGAGTAACTATATAGATGATTCAATACATATTGAATTAGGAGGAGTAGTTGTACTCTTTTTCCTTTATTCAGGTTTTTTCCACTGGATTTTTTTGACAAGGTTTTAACGAGACATCATCAAAATACTCCAAAATTTCAACAAATCTACTCAAGTGACAATGAAGCTGATTTATCTACAAAAGCACCATCAACATCTACATTCAAGAAACCAGTTCACAAGATTGGGAATACATCAACTCGATGATTTATAACGATCAACACTAGGGGGAGTAGCTGTACTCTTTTTCCTTAGCCAATGTTTTGTCACATTGGGTTTTCCTGACGAGATTTTAACGAGGCAGCATTCTTCTTAATACTCCAAGAACAACTGTACTATTTTTCCTCCGTTTGATATTTTTGTCCCATTGTGTTTTTATCAAACAAGGTTTTAATGAGGCAGATATTTTGTAATATCATATGTCATTCAAGGGGAAGTGTTGTAAATATTATATTGTATTAATGAATGACAGTTGTACCCCTAAAACCCTAGTTATAATTACTTTGTATATCCCTTTCTTCCCCTATATATATAGGGCTCTGGTTCATAATAGAATAGACAAGTTTATTGGTGTCTCTACTTTTCTCTCTTTTTCTCTCTTGTTTATAACAATATTAAAATTTTAGCAATTATTATTTTACATGTATCATCAATTGCATTAACATCCGTGCTATAATATTAATAACATCAAAATGTTATTTTTCTATTTTAATATTATTCTTTTAATAATTATCGTATTATTTTCAAATTGAAAAATAAGTAATATGAGTGTCAAATTAAAGATCACAGTGAGAAATTTAATGCAAGTTAACAAGTGAGAGCAAATTGTAAATATATTGTACGTAAACTCATATAAAAAATTAAAGGTAGTTTTATTTTATATTTTATATTTTTCCTCAATATCTAATTCATTTTAAATTATATCATTTAAATTCTATAATATTATCTATAATTAGTTAACTAAATTCATTTTAGTCATAGATGATTAATTTCTATTATAATTTTTTCTTATCAAATTAAAATAAATAATAACGATACGAATTTTTAAGGCAAATCCAATTAAATTGAGTTAATTTTACAAACTTAAGATTTCTTCAATTCATTCATCATTTTCACATTATTTTTATTTATTTACTGATTTTGTTCATTTTTTTATTTTTCATTATAAATTTAAATAACTAAAACATGCAAAAATATATTACATATTTTAACAATTAGTTCATATATTTTTTATTAAACAATTGATCGATCAGTAATTTTTATTAAAATGATAATGTAACAATATGAATAAAGAAATTGTGAGTATGAATAAAGAAGAATCAATTAATGTAACAATATTTATTAAAATTAATGATTTTTTTTTTAGAAAAACATTTGAAATTGATAATTAATGCTTAAAAAATCAAATTATACCAAAAAAAAATCTATCCTACACCTCTTTTTGGGAAGAATATGATGAAGAACAATATATGAAAAGAAAAACGTCAATCTTAAGGAGAATATGTAAGTGGAGTTTTGCACATGTATTGTATGAGCCTAATTTTGTAGTTCAAATTTTTTTTTTTTAAAAAGAAAATTACATTTATTGAACGTAATTTCAGAAATGAAGTTGATATGTTCGCGGTACAATCTCTAAAATACTTAATTCATGGTCTGTTTCCCGTAAAGAGATAAAACAATTCAACGATTTACAATTTTATTAAAATATTAAAAAATAATTATATGTCGTAAAAAATGATGAACATCATTTCTTAATTTTATTAACATATATGGACAAAAAACTCACTATATATATATTTTATTCAATTAAATGCATCGCATTTAAAAATTAAAAATTATTAATCATGCGAACGATTTCTTGAGTTGAATGTCACGTTCGTGCACCTCAAATCTTGAGGTTGATTTTCACTTTCGTGTACCGTTAATGATGCTTAATTTGTTACATTTATTTATATATAGAACCGCATATATTTAATTTGTTACAATTACTTTATTTTATGTATATTATAATATTTTGAGGGTTAATATTTCTATTTGCGTTAGTCAAAAACATTTGGACGAAATTTTTTTATTTATTCTATACAATATATATTTTAAAAATTGCATTATTTGATTTAAATTTGAGCAATTGTTTAAATATGTTTTGTCTATAGCAACTTTGGTATATCACATTGGTGTGAGCAACTACAAACTGTACAAACAATGTATTATTTAAAGAGGTTTTCCAGAATTGTTGAGAATTATAATTTATTTCTATTTTGAGTATTCGTTAACAGTCTGTATCATTAATCAAAGTAAATTATGTGTTCAATTTTTTTCCTATTTTGTAATAATATTTACAGTAAAATAATTTCATATTGTTCTTCCGTGCAATGCACGGGTGTGATACTAGTTAGAAACTAAAAACTGGAAAGACCTAAATTCAGATAAAACTATAAAATAGATGACAAGAGGCCAAACTTGACGACGCAAGAACCCAAGCGATACAGAAGTAAGAACTGAAATTGTCAAACACCAAAAGGATTATCTAATTCCTTGATAAGTTATAGGGTAGTACGCCACAAAACATTTATTCGAGCGGCCTATTTCTGGGCATGGATCGCTTGAGTGGTATTCGAGCGGGACTCGAGCTGTAAGGTTCTAAAAATCACGCTCGAACGGAAAGCGAGCGTTTCTACTACTAATTTTTCTTCTTGCTCCAATGATTACTTACTTCGCCCTAACTACCCAACTTTGACCTTTTTAGTCTACTTTGACTCCTATTACGACTACATTATTTTTGTCCACGAAATTATCAATATTAAAATTAAACCTAACGCGGAAGAACCACACGATCAAGTGGTTATACAGCTCGCGATCGTGTGGTAGTTCTCTACAGTATGCTGCTTGACTAACCTAGGATCGAGCAATCGCGTCCTTCTTTGTACCACACGGTTTCGTGGTTGATGTCTCGGTTCCTTCTTCTTCCCTTTGAATAGTACTGATTCAATTTGATTCTCGACTCGAACCCAACATGAAACTTGCTCATTTTTCCATTGAGATTTTTGCTACATCCATGATAACTTGTTCTGTCCTTTGATTTCCTACATTGGATCACATCATCGCCCTTTTCTTGAAAATGATTCGACCTAGAATCAGCATCTGGTCCAACCTTCATGTATCTTTCTACTTCTGTTGACTCGATGAACATGTTTATGCTTCATGCTTTCGTTCAACTTTATGGGTTGTCCATTCTTGCTATTCAATTTACCCCCAGCTTTAAGTTTGGAATTCGATTTGGGTACCTGTAAAACATAATTAAGAAAACTAGAGGATGATTTGTTAGTTTGGTTAGTGCAAGGAATGGATCCTTGGACATCAATCGTTGTGCAAAGAAACTCATTTTTGTAGTGAACTGTCTTTTTTTCCCCCTGCACTCATTCTCTTATTTTCTAAGGTCATGATCTCAACTCTCTTATTTTTTCCCTCAAACACACCTTTCAATTTCAATTAATCTTCATGAACTTGCATTGATGACAATGGAACAAGGGTAAAATTCCTCTCACCTTTCACCAAACTATATTGATTCTTAAACACATCATGTGTCACTCTCCTATCATGTTGGCATGACCTCCTTAATAATATATGCTCAACATGTATAGGCACCACATCATACACAACCTAGTCATTGTACCCACCAGTAGACAAATTCATCCTAACTTGTTTGTTCACCTAAATCTCCTCATACTTAGTCAACCACTGCAACTTATAAGGGTTATGATGTTTCATTATAGACATTCCCAATTTTTCCACTAAGGTAATACTAGCCACGTTAGTGCAACTTCCCCCCTAATAACCATACTATAAAATTTATTATTCACTAAGCACCTAGTATGAAAAATATTATCCCTTGTCCATCCACCTTTTCCCACAGAAATTCTAGTGCTAAGAACACGCCTATTATCAAGAGCTTCACCTACTGCAGCATATGTTAATTCGCTATCACTAGCATCCTCCAACTTAGGCATCCCTTCAAATTCATCTTTAGACACAACTTTCCTATTACGCATAATCATTACCCTTTTATTTGGACATTGAGAAGCAATGTGATCCGAACATAAACATTTAAAACATTTTATATTTCAATCCTTACTTGGTTCCTCCCTCCCTTTTGGGACATGATCTTCATTAAATTCCCGTTTTGGTTGTGAGATAGGATAAGAAATACGGTGATTGCCTTGCTGCCCCCTTTAGCTTCAATTTCCTTTCAACCTTCATGGCTATATATGTGCACCATGTCCTCCAACTCCACATAGTGTTAGAGCTCAATTATATTGGCTATATCTCTATTCAACCCACTTTGAAACCTAGCCATTGTATCTTTCCTGTCCTCTACAACATTGGCCCTAATCATAGCGATCTCCATATATTTATGGTAATCCTCTACATTTCTATAACCCCAAATAAGTCCATGTAACCTTTGGTAAATATCCCTATAATAGTGGTTTGGGATATACTTCTTTCTCATTATTGGCTTCAACTCACCCTAAGTTTTAACAGGCCTCTCAAAGTTCCTCCTCTTACCCATTACTAATTGATCCCACCAAATTATGGTATAATTAGTCAACTCTATCACGCTAACTTCACTTTTTCTCCTTCAAATAGTTGTGATAATCAAACATTAATTACAACTTCTTCTCCCAATCTAGATACACCTCAAGATCACTCATCCCTTGAAAAGATGGTATTGTCATCTTGATATTCCCAAGGTTCCCATCAACTTCATCCCTATCCCTATGATGTCTTCTATGACCCCTTTCACACCTATCTCCTCTATCCCTTCTTCTTCCCACACTAGCCATGGAAGACTGATCGTTTTCTCCCTCACTTCCTATTCCCTTATCATCAAACTCATATCCATACCTAAGATTATTTTCTCTCCGATTCTCCATCCTAACTCTAGGGCCTGTTTGAGATTCTCTGCGTTATTGAGCAATGTTTCCATCATACCTATCCATTCTAGTCATCACCTTTTCAAATTGCTCTTGCATGGCTTCCATCATATTAAACTGTTTAGGTTGATGCCTATTTCCTCCCACCGATGACACTGATGATTCTCTCTTGTCATCTTTTGTTGTCACCTACTGATGAAGATGATGATTCCTTCCAGTTAGACATGGTTAGTTATCCAAAAAAAGAAATAAAGTTTCCTCACGTGTGTTTACGCTCGTGTATCACTCTACTTGGTTTTTTTCCAATAATTTACTCACCACTCTTTTCTTTTACCACTCTTTATCCCCTTTTCATGTTCCCCAAGGAACTTGTAAAGGACCCGAGAATTAAGACAATAAAAGATGTTTGCTAAAATCGTGTATAACAAGCGCACGAATCGCGTTCAAGTAGTAAATTGAACTTTATGAGTTCAGGTTGTCGATCCCATGAGGAATGTATACTCAATTACACACTCTAGTTAATTTAATTTTAACAACAAAGTCACACAATAATTTTTTGGAAGTCTTTTTTTGTGAAAATAAAATATAAACAAACTAACTTTAAATTCTAACAACAATAAGGAAAATGGAATACTAAAAAGTTGGGATTCATGATTTCACTTAAACAACATTTAATTAATTTGTATTTTGTAAATAAAATTAACTACTTAAGATAGATAAATGTAAGACAATATACATAACTCAAAGTACACAATATTAAAAGACAATAATCATAAATGCAAATGTTTGAAAGTAAATAACTCAAAATAAATAAACAAACTTAAAAAAACTAAATGAAGTTAAGTAACACCAATCAACCAATCAAAATACTTTTTAGCCCATAATAAAATAACAATATTTAACAACTAACAAAATCATTTTAACAACAAACTAATTTAAAAGATTAATAATGAAACTTCAACAATAATAATAAGCTTGAAATTAAAAAAAGTAAGTAAAAACACAATAATTTAAAAACTTAAATGCATTAAAAGAAACAAAGTAGAGAGCAAAATACAAAGAAAAATACCAAGAAAAAATTAAAAGGGGCAAGACTTACATAACCCTCATTGAAAATCTTGCTTAGGTATTTATATATGCTCCAAAAATCACTTTAAAAGACCTAAAAAATGCTTGGATCTGTGAAATTCAGCATTCTAGGCCGAACCAGGTCGACCGGATTGACCCGGACAGGCCCAGATTTTTTTTTTTCATTTTTTTTAACACCGCACGATCGCGCAGTAATACAGCCGACGGTTCAAGTCTGTTCTGAGCTGCGGTTCGCGTTCGCGGCTCAGTTCAGACCACGCGTTCGCGAGGTCCAACTGAGGTGCGGTTTTCCAGTCAAATCCTTTTCTTTATTGCAATCCAGTCCTTCATCTTTCGATGCCGGTCAATTTAGTCCCCAAAATTTTGCAATTTCTTTCAAGAAGGTCATTCAAAAATTTCAGCATAATTTGAACTTCTTTTGTGATTTTTTGCCTCAAACTTGGATATTAACCTATTTAAAGTTTAAACACAAAATATGCATGAATTAGTAGATATTTGCTCAAGATATTCCAAAATATACTAATTTAAAGGTATAAAAAGTGTATAAAAATGCACTTAACAAAAGACACGAAGAAGAATGAAATTGAGAAATTCTCGGAATTATTTTCGAATTTTCTATAATTTTTCGAAAAAAAATTATTAACTCTAAAATCTGATTACGAATACAACAAAACAAACGAAAATTAATTTGGATGAAAATTGAGTAAAAATAACACCTTTTAGTTTTTTTGGAGTATTTTTTGGATCTTAAACTCAAAAATTATGAAGAACACGAAATAAAAATCAAGAAAACAAGAAATAAAACAAGAACATGAATTTAGGTCCGAACTCTGATAACCAACTGGTGCAATTCCTTGTGGGAAAAGCGATGACATACGAGATTAAAAATTGAAAATTGGAAAGATCTAAATTCATATAAAACAATAAAATAGACGATATGACTCCAACCAAAACCTCACGACGCAAGAACACAAGCGACGAGGAAGAAAGAACTGAAATTGTCGAACGCTACAATGATTGCCTAATTCCTTAATAAGATCAAGGGTAGAAGGTCATAGAGATTATGAATCTTTGATAAGTTATTGATGTTCTATGAAGAACAATTAAAAAAGGGAATTATTAACTTTAAATAGTAAATAACTCAATTTCATTCAATAATATCAAAATCTGATTGTTACAATGAATGAAGTAGTTAATATAAGCTAGAAACAGAATAAAAACTGATTGGCCACATAAATAGAGTTCTGAGAGGAATAAAAATACTAAAAATGAGATTAATTCAAAAATTCGCCAAAATCTTGTTCCTGTAGAACCACGCGATCGTGTGGTTATACAGCTCGTGATCGCGTGCTAGTTCGTTGTAATACACTGCTTAACGAACCAAGGGTCGCGTGATCGCGTCCTTCTTTGTACCACACGGTCGCATGGTTGATGTCTTAGCTCTTTCTTCACCCTTTGAATTGTATTGATTCAATTTGATTTTGAACTCGAGCCCAACACAAAACTTGCTCCTTTTTCTATTTAAGTTTTTGCTGCATCCACAATAACTTGTTCTCTCCTTTGATTTCATATCTTGGATTACATCATACAGGTCACAATTTTCAAATTAATTCATCGCCACTTTAAAATTTGTGAGTCACAACTACAAATTTAGTCACTATCTCAAATTTTATAGGTCAAACTTATTTTATGATCACAAATTTCAAGTTAATTGGTCACAACTTTTGATGCGAACCCCCCCCCCCTTGGTACTTGACAAAAAATTCCTACAACAATTTGATTCATTCCAAGACAGCTAAAATTAGTAAAGAGCAATCTTGACCCAAATTTAAATCTAAGCAAAATTTAAAGGTTAAGAAAAACCTAGTTCAATGGATAGAAAATTAAACAAATTTCAAGATTGATAATAAATCTTAACCCAAACTCATTCTCCCCAAAATTTCAAGGAAAGCGATTCTTAACCCCATGGAGATGAATAAGTAAATTTCAAGATTTCTTCCAACAATATAAGAATAATTAAACTTTACATGAAGTTGAGTACATTACCTCAAAGAGGCTTGATGAACGGAGGAATTTCACCTTACAAATATCTTCTCACGAGGAGCAATGAACAACCAAGTTAATTTCAGGGTTTTGAGGAATGTGGGTATTTATAGTACAAAAATATTGAAGAAAATAAGAACCGAAAACAAAATAAAGACTCACGAAATCTAGGTCCAGTTGAATTGCGCCGCCCATTTTCCACTTCTGTTATTTTAGCTGAGAAAGTGCGACCACGCCTCATTTCAACTACGCGGCCACACGATTGGATTTTCAGTACCATGTGATTTGACTCTAAATTGATTCTTGGCTCCTTTCTCAACTTAATCTCTTCGTTTAATCTTAAATCTTGAACTTCCTTGGTCCTGGATCTCGTCATGGGTCCCACTAGCACGTGAATCGAGTTTTAACTATCTTGGATCTCATCAACTTAACAAAATGTAAGTTATGATTACATATTTAATTGTAATATCAAATTTTTAGGGTTCATATTATTTATCGATCACAATTTATCTATTTTATTTGTCATATTTATTTATAATTGATCATAAATAAAATACAAGTCACTGTCACCCCTAATCCCACTCTTCTACAACTACAACTACAACCACCTACATCTACACCTAGACTTAAACCTAAACCTACATCATCGCCACCACAACCGCCACCGCCACCCCTGCTGCCAACGCAACCATAGCACACGACCACCCCACCACCATAACCACTATCGCACAGCACAACACACACCCCACAACACCACGTGAACACCACAATACCCAACACTTAAGCTACGCCATCACCATTCGTGCACAAAGGAGACTGATAGGAACTTGCAGTCACATACTAACTGAACAGATCTGATGCGTACTGGCACTGCCTCCTAGTCTTATAGCGCCTGGTGCAGGAAGTGCATAAGATGCTAAACGGTGCTTGTCGCCTTCATCTCAACATCTTCGCGAGTGGTAGTAGTGGTGCTTCGATAGGGGAACTTGGGGTGGGAAAAATAGATGTTGCCTTGCAAACGGTGCATTAGATGCTAACACGCACTACCATCTCTGCGTAGTAGCTTCGCGGCAAGTGTCGTCGCTACTGCCTGTAGTAGCGGCACTTCGATGGTGGTGTATGGAGGAATTGAGGTGAGGTGAGGTGAGGTGGGAAAAAGATGAACAGTAGAGAAAGTGAAATTAGGGGATTAGTGTTTGAAGTGGGTGGGTTGGGTTAGGTTATGTGGATTAAATTTATTTGAATTTAATAATAATAATAATAATAATAATAATAATTATTATTATTATTATTATTATTATTATTATTATTATTAAATAATTGAATTAACACCTTATTTATGAATTACAAAGTTATACATATTTTTAATTTGAATATTTAGAATGTAGGGTGGGGGTAACTTTCCTTTCCTCTTTTTTTTTTTTTTTTTTTTAAATACTTGGGCCATTTGCAATACTTGGGCCATTTGCTATATAATTGGAGTGTGCTATGCCACAGTACAACCATATAGTAGATATGTCCTTGGAAGCCACTACCACTTGTTGATATCAGTGAATCGATCATATCAAAAAACTTTACTCAGCTTACATCCAGACAAACTGCAATAGATATGATTCATAAAAATATACTGTGGAAAAATTTGTTGACATTCTGCGGTTAAGTTGATATGTGATTCATTTTGTGTAAGATCTACTGCCATTTTTTCATAAAGGGAGAAAAGATTTCGATGGAGCAAAATTCAAAACTCAATCCCGCAGATAGACCATTGTTGAGCGATCTAACTAAATATAGAAGATTGATGGGGATGTTGATATATTCAACCCTCACGAGACTTGATATAATGTTCTCAATTTGCGCCTAGAGTCAGGTCATGCATGAGCATAGGAAGCCACATTGGGATGCTGCTCCACGGATTCTCAGATACATCAAAAGTACACCATGTTAGGGTCTATTGTTTTCTTCTACAAACAATCTCACTCTTAGAGCATTTTGTGATTCGAATTGCTCACGTTACAATATTACAAGAATATCAATCACTAGTTATTGTGTCTTTCTTGGGGATTCTTCATCTCATGAAAGTCAAAGAAGCAGACAAGTGTCTCAATATCATCTGCAGAGGTAGATTATTGAGCTATGACAAATACATGCTTGGAGTTAAATTGACTACAATACATTCTATAGGACTTGAGAGTTGCACAGTCTTCTCCCACATCCCTATTATGTGATAATCGGACAACATTATAGATCCCAGTTAAGCTCGTATTTCATGAGCGCACAAATCACATCAAGATAGATTGTCACATTGTTTGGGAAAAGTTGCAGCCGGGCTTAGTTAATTCCTCATATGTACCCACTCTTCTCCAGTTAGCGGATGCGTTCACCAAATACATGGAAAATGTTCAATTTCAATCACTACGAAGTAAATTAGGAATTCACAACGCTCACTCTCTAGCTTGAGGGGGATTGTTAAAATACACGCCGGGATCCTCCAAGCGATCATAGGTTCAAGATCATCATGTTACCTTGTGATAATGATGCTAAAGGTTTTTTAATCTGGTAGATAGCAGGTGCGTTCTTTTAGGAAAATTAATCTTTGAAGTCCTCCCATACTCGATAGGCTGTCTAGGCATTAATAATTTCCTTTACCAAATCATGTTCCACATAATGTACAAGTTATAATAGGATCATGCATATTGATCCCATGAAGCAAACGCAATAAGCTCTTCTTTCTTTGAAGAAGATTTGATGGAGCCACTTATGAACTCTACCTTATTCTTGGCAGTAAGGACATGTATCATGGATTTTCTCCATGATTAATAATTGGCTCCATCCAGTTTTACTGGAACAAGCATTAATCCAAGATGATCTAAATGATTAACAAAATATGGACTTGATGATTTCATACTCGTTGTTGATGAAGTTGCTAGAATTTGGTTAGATTTGATGGTTTGATCTTCTTGCTCTAATACTATGTTAAAAGTTTGAAGATGATATTGAAAACTAAGAAGATGAAGAAATTGAGAAAATTCTTATGTATTTGATTCAATGCAGACAGAAATACATATATATACAATGGAAATCAATAAAAACCTTAAATCACGCCTGATCTAATATTTACACAATGATTCTTGAAACTAAAGTATGAAAGAAAATATTACAATACACAAGGAAACGATCAAAATAGGGAAAAGGGTAAAAATCATGATTTTTGTCATTTTTGGCTTGGGTGATCTCTTAAGCAAAACTTGGTCGATCGCTTGGGTAAAGTGAAACCAGCTCTTCTCGCCCACAATTGGTCCAGGTGATTGCCCACCCTTTTGTACTGAGCGGTTGCATGGAGGAAATCCTAGCGTGCAAAATAATTTGTTGGTTTTGACTTGAATTTTTGTCTGCTTTGTATTATTGTTTGGAAACAAACTGATCAAAAGAATAATAATGCACACAGAGTTTTGTTGACAAGTAGACTGAAGGATACTCATGCACCAACCACTACATGTGACACAAATGACAACCCATGTCTATAATAACAGCAAATCAAAATAATAATTAGCTTCCAAAAGGGACAAGTCTATATCAACCCTACATGTCTTTTGCGACATCAACTCTCTGTTGGAGAATAAAATGCGACGCTTTAATGATTTAAGATTTTAGATGAAACGAGAGATGATATCAAGGCAATAACTCCTTAATTCAATTGTCATTTTATAAAAATTGTGCACTTGTTAACGACAGAACCATAATTTTCACGTAGAGGACGAAAAATTGTTGGGGATGGAAGCTGGCGAAGGCCGGGGTTGAAATCAGGAACGATTTTCGCCATTTGATTCCATTCCATGATCATTCTTTCATTACCAAGTGGAGTTCCTTCGGTTGATGACACACCAATGTGGCCTTATGGAAGGCGAGGTGTACATACAGTACAGACTATCTAAGAGCATTTCTAATGGAACATTGTCTAGATACAATGTCTTACTATTTTTTTGACAAATGACAAAAATTGCTTATGTAGCATAATTAATGCTAGACGTTGAACAATGAACATTGTTACATTAGAGAAGTTTTTTAATGTTAATGTCAATATTTTTATCACATATACATAACAGATATTGTCCATTGAAGATGCTCTAAAAAGTCTATAGAATGCTACTAGAATCGGCCTCAAATAATCTGGCCGACTAGTAGAAATTTTATTTGAGACAGAGAAACTACTGAACTCAATGACTTTATTTTCACAATTTTCGGTTAAGGTCAATTTTGTAGAAGTTCTCAAATTTAATCAATTATCAATTCCTAGGTTTCGTCACAAACTTAATTGGTAACTTCAAATGCTCGATTTTTTTTTTTTAATTAAAAAAAAATAAATTAGAATGGGATGTCAAAGTCATACAATTATACAAGAACTGCAGCCAGCTTGTCAGGGGGTCAGGCACGAAAAATAATTGAATTTGATGGTCACAAGCATTTATTTAACATAAAATGGCAATAAAATAAAATAGGGATGAGGATGAAAGCTTCATTCTTCAAATAAAAGTTAATCCAATCATGAGAATTTTGCAAAATTTCTACAAATATGTTTGATATGAAATAGTTAACATAACTATAATAAGTAGAGTAGGTTAGAATAAATTATAGTTGGACTGTAAAATTAATTAATGAAATGCATCTATAAATTAAGCCAAATCCTCAGATAGTTCAACTGTGGATAAATTCCCAGTAGCCTACAATGAAGATGCTAATTCTTGCTCACGCTGAGGAAGAACACAACTGACTATCTACAGGTAATGCTTGAAAAGGACACTTCCAAACAATATGAAGGGTACAGAAAAAACATAATAAAGGATTAAAAGAACTAAACTGAAAAAACCAATCCATTTAAAAGAAAGAAATTGGTTCACTCCAACTTAGAGCAATGGCCAAATTCTTTTACCGCGAGCGATCTTACATTTGATAGGATAGCAATGCCAGTGCTTTTGCATAGAGCAACGCCGACTGCCATTAGATAATCTTAATTTTGTCAACATTTTGGCTTACTTTCATAGATCGCTTACATCCGAGTGTTTCCACTTCCGAGCGTAAGCTCAAGATCATCCATTCCCACCTCATGAATCCTCTCGCCTTCCCATGGCTTCACAGCCACATCCTCGAAGTCGAATTCTATACCTTTCCCCTTCTCCGACATCACTAAATCTCCGGGAGGAACACGGTTTGCAGTGGGTTTCACGAGATTAAATGTTGGAGAAGTTGGAACCATGTTGGCACAGACTTGGAAGTTCATCCATTGGCATGAATCGACAGTTGAGGCGTCTGACTCATCGCATTCAGGTATAGTGGCTGGCGTGAAACGCTGAGCACGAGTAGGACTTGCCGGGGCAGAAGCTGCATAGAAAGGGATATTCAAGGCAGACATGGATTCTTTGGCAAGAGACTCCAAAGTGAAAGTTTGCTTAGGGAGCCTAGTCGGTGAAGAAAGAGGGGGCGTTACAGGGGCACTGTTTGATATTCGAAGGGGAGGGAGAGACGAGTTGAGGAGGAATGCAAATGGGTGTAATGACGCATTAGCGTCTTGCCGGGATGGACTTGGGAATGAAGATGATGACGGACTAGGTTGATACGATGGAATCGGACTTGCAAAATACGAAGACGGTGGACTCGGGTTTCGGGATGAACTAGGAGTAATGTTGGTTGAAGTTCCACCCATTTCCATTGGAGGTGGCTTGTATCCCTGTATGATAAGCAAAAGTGCAAAACTAAACCTCTGTTACATTAGAGAGAAATTATCTAACTTATTAGCCTTTGTTTGGCAAACTGTTGTTTATAAACAGCTACGTATCAACATTTCATTGATCTTTTATTTTTATTTTTATTTTGTCAAAAATGGTGAGCGGGAATTTTCGACTAGCCAAAATTGTTGAATTTTCAAGACACGTGACTGTTTATAAACAATATTTTATTACCAAACAAAGGATTAAAAAGACACAAACAAAAGGAAATGTTCACACATGATCTCGTTCATTAGTTGAACTGATCTAAATCCAAATCTCAGGAACAAGAAACAATTGGGTTTCACATTTCAGAAATTCTAAAACTAGAAAACACATACTGTTCTAAACCATTGCCTGATAAAGGAAATAATTCTTGAACTAAGCCCCAAAAATTAACTACTTCAATTCAAAAAGGATGATTATTGTAAAAGAAATTTACAGTAAATAGAGAACTGAATAAAAAATAAGAACAAAAAATGTGCTTAAAAAATCACAAACAAAAGGAAATGTTCACACATGATCTCGTTCTAGTTGAACTCTAAACCAAATCTCAGGAACAAGAAACATATTCAGAAATTCATAAAACTAGAAAACACATGCTGTTCCAAACCATTGCCTGAATATAGGAAATAATTCTTGAATAAAGCCCCAAAAATTAACTACTTCAATTCAAACAGGAAGATTAAACTTGTAAAAGAAATTTACAGTAAATAGACAACTGAATCGTAAATAAGAACAAAAAATGAGCTTAAAAAATAATTGAAAGGAAAAAAAAAATTGTTTTCATTTCATCAATTCAAACTCTGAAAAATTGAAGGAAAATCAAACCCTCTTAAATAGAAAACAAAAAAATGGCAATCTTAATCCAAATAAGGAAAACCCACATCCCAAATCTGTAGATCTAGACAAATCAAAGGATAATCGATTAGGAAAACCATGTAATGAAAGAAAAAGTAAAAAAATTAAAATTAAAATTAAAAAAGAAAGGGAAAAACAGAAAAGTTCACCTTGCGATAAGTGGTGCCATCAGGCTCCACGATCCAACCAGCTTCGACACACAGAGCTTTCAAGACTTCATTGTTATCACAGTGTTTTGGCAGATTGTAATTCCCTTGTGCCCTTAACCCTGTATAAATCTTGGCTGCTATAGCTCTCCTCCTCCTCTCTCTCCTCCTGTTATTCTCCCTTTCTCTCCAGGACGGTTTCCTCCTCCCTGCACCACCGCCGCCGCCGCCGCCGCCGCCGCCATCACCTCCTATACCAGCTGCTGAAGAAGATCCTGATGATCCTCCAGCTTCCCACATCATTTTCTTGGCTCTCTCTTCCTGAAACACACACCCAAAAAAAAAAAAAAAAATTTGGAGTGGGGTGGTAATAGTATGGAACTGCTTTACTCACGAGGAATAAGCTTCTCCCTGGCTTTTACAGGTGTGGAAGAATCTGTGTGTTCTGGGATATTAATGTGCATGTATTTTGACACAAAGTTCTTGTAGAGCTACTTTACAGTGTAAAGCAAGCAATATACTCGGACTTGCCCGGATATAGCTCAATTGGCAAAAAATTAAAGTGATCGAAGGTCGAGGGATTCGAATTCTGATAAATGCTTACTTGTGATCTGAGAACATCTTCAATGTACGAGAATGAATTTGTTCACCCTCATAAAAGAGGGTTATGGTGATCCTCTTTTTGTGAGGATTGAAATACATATATCAAGTTTTTTCAATGTATCTTATAATATACATTGAGGGCTTTGATATGAGTATAATCTTGCTATACAATTTTTCTTATTTTAAAAGTTACTTATTTTTAGTGATAAACTACTTAATTATCTACAAAATAAGTAACTTGATAAATAAATAAAATTATAAATCAAGATTATACTCATATCGAAACTCTCGATGAAAAGAATGATATAGACAAAAAAAATTCAAATTATCAATTTTATACACGTATATTTTACCTGCACAAAAAGATGGTCACCGTAACCCTCTTTTGTGAGGGTGAACAAATTCACACTCTCAATGTACTTCATGAATTGGGGTTGACGTGACAATAAAATAGACAAACTTCTGAACGTGAATAAATAGACAGAAAAGTTTAAAATTTAGAGCTTGTTTGAAAATGGTAAAACTTTTACCATAATTTTTCAAACTCAATCTCAACCATCCATTTTTAGTCAAGCACATCATTTTTTACTTTTCAAACATTTTTAAACTACACATTCATCAAAAAACAAAAAAAATTACAAAAAAAAAAAAAAAATCACATTACCAAACAGGTTCTTACTCTCCGATGATTCCTTCTACATTTAAACAATTTTGATTGTGTGATATTTTTTTAAATTTAATTACTCATTTTCAAAATAATTTTAAGTTTTCCGTTATTATAAAATATAAATGTTATTTTCTTAAACTAATATTTTTATATAACTTTATTTAGTCATAATTTTTTGTTGATAAATTAAATTTATTGAAAATGCATATAGTGTTTAAATTATTAATCTTAAAAACAATGTTTATGAATCAGACTTTTTAGGTTAAAAAATAAAGTTTATTCCAATTTTTTGGACGTCCCAATTTTAAAAGCAAACTCTCAAGTTCTGAACTCCCCGATTTTTTATTTTATTTCATTTCAAGAACTTTCACATGTAACTTTATTTTATTATATAGTTAGAATAATTTTAATAAAAATCAAACTCCCATTTTTGAACTCCGAGATTAACGTCTTTTATTATAATTAAAATAATTATAAAATTAAATAAATTGTTGAGTCATCAAGTCCCACAAAACGTTTACATCTAGATGAAGTATCACATATTGTCTATTTTTATTCAAGCCACATCAGCTTAGCATTGTAATTCATGAAATGTATGGGAGAAGCATTATTAACCAATTCCGTCTATTTGTTGACGTGTAACGTCTTTTCTCCCAATCAATGGAGTGCATTGGAGATGTTCTGAGAATTCTATTTGATAAGCTTTAGATTCCGACTAATTGAGACACATCTCTCGATTTACTTCATTTACAAGAAAGGGCGAATCTAAGATTTTTGTTTAGAGTAGCGGAGGCGGACCCTTTCTCCCCCAATTTTTTTTTTTATTTGAACGAATAAGTCAAAGCTTCTGGCGTGGGGCAGCAGAGGCTGTGTAATCACGATTTTGAATCTCAACTTTCACGTTTGGAACTTGTGATGAAAATTGAGTGTAAATTACAAATTAAGTTAGATTAAAATTGGACCAATTATTTGGTCCATTTCAATTGTTCTTTTACATTAAATGAATTTCAAAGTTTAAAAGACAAATGGAAAAAATCAGTGCAGGCAAAATATGTCCATTTCAAAAAAAAAAAAAATTAATAATTAAATGGGCTGATCCAAAGTCAGTACAAGCATTGGGTTTGCCACCGTTCACAAGGCTCTAGAGGTAAGGAAGTGGGATCGTTAGGATTGCGATTCAATTTTTTTTATTTTTTTGGCAATATTCTCGGACTTCCTGTTTGAGTGATTTTGAGTGGGCCCACCTGATCTTTTTGACCCTTTTGATTCGGAAAATCGTAAGCGACTTGAGATCGGAAAAAAGTGAGGGTGTTGTTCAGTTGATAAAGTGAATAGTTATAGTTAGCATGGGTCGAGGTGGGGTATTTTTCATTCCATGGAGTATTGAATGTTACATACTTTGGGAGTTACTAAAAAAAGACTCCAAGTATGGAGGTGCGCTGGGTACCAAGGGCGGACCTAAGAATTTAGTTGAATAGGGATGAAATAGCGATAATATTCAAAATAGTCGTACTCCTTTTATAGTGGCTCTTTATGACTTCTCATTTGACGATGAATCATTAGAATATTAATCAGAATTAAGTTGTAACACTTCAAAAATTTATGACGTCCCTATTTACTCATGACAACGTAATAAAAGTATTTTTTGAACTTTTTAAATTTTTACAGAATCAAAAGAAAAAAAACGAAAATATTATTAAAATGAAAAATTACGAAAAACGTGTTTAAAAGCCTATTTTTAGAAGACTCGTTTGATCACTTTCGACATTCGTTGATTGTGATATATGCATGAATAAGTTCTCGAAATGAACTTCGAGAATATGAAATTCGTTTTTAAGTTCGATCAACGGATGGCTTTCGACGTATTTTTAAAGTTGGAACTTTACCGAACGATAAAGAAAAAAAGTTTCGAGTGGCTTACTTTGACAAGCCATAACTTCTTCCTCAGTTAACCATTTCAAGCATGGCTAATTGTATGTGAAATTTCACCGTTAGTACTTCGAAATGAAACTAAAAAATCAAGATTTTGACCTCATTTACTATCTCAAATTCAAGCTCAAACCTGACAACTCAAAAATGAATTTTTTGAACAAGCAGGCAGGAGGCAAACAAAATGAAAGAAATTCCAGTGGGTGCGGTACGAAAGCGGTATTTGAAGAAAATAATGGTAGAAAGAAAACAGAACTGCTAGAAAATTAGTCGATGCTCCTGTAAAATCTCACAAATATTTTTGCAAAGGAAAGATATTTTAACATTTATAAATAAAGTTATTTAATATCAATCATATTTTTGTGAATATTAATTTCTCATTTAAAAAATGAACAAACAAAAATTGATCAGTATATTTTCTAAAATGAATCTAGCTTTAAACATTTGATGCCAACTTTTTTTGAATTTTTTACTTTTATGATTTTTGATAATATTAGTTTAATTATTCAACTTGTATAAAGTTAAATAGTATAAAAAAAATATACAAAAAAGAGAGGAAGTGCTACTATGTCCATCGTACATTCGTACTTGATAGTATAAAGTTTATTTGTGTTTATTTGGTAACTATGTCCATCGTACATTCGTACTTGATAAAAAAAAAAATCATATTTAATAATTCTATAATTTTTATAAAGTTATTTTTCAACGTAAAATGAAGAAGTACAAGTATAAGAAAAGGAAAATATATAATTCAAATTCAAATATAATAATATAACAATTTTAAATGGTACATATGGGTAATGGGGTGCATATCTACTTTTATGGGAAATATGTTACATAAACTAAACCTCAAGGGAGGTTCCTACAAATTTTGAATAATATTTTTTTAGGAATTTTTAGTTAAATGGGTTTGGTATGTAATAAGTTTAGTAAAATAGACCCCTCTGTTGAAATGTCAAAATTACTCTTAATGAAAAGTACTGTTTAATTTGCAAGATATATCCCCGAACTTAGTCAGGTTGATTTAATTCAGTGCTTCTGGTTATATTTATATTTTTTAATCTTTTAAGTTCTTCTAAAAATGTTCTATATTGTAGTAATTTTTCAAAAGTTTTAAGATGATCTTTTTTAGTTATATATCCTAACGTTATTCCTTTTGATACTTCATCTTCTATATCTTCGTATTTTTCTATAATTTTATAAATCGTATTTATATTTTTTGCTGTTTCAATAGAATTAAATTTTATTCTATTTAGGATAGCATAGTCAATATCTTCGTATATCTCTTTTAGTTTAGATTGTCCAACATAATGTATATTTTTAGATTTTTCAACAATAGTTGATAAAAATGAAATTTCTTTATTTTCTAAATATAGTTTATGATCACAGTTATTAGATGTTGATATTTGTGAAGTATTTATAGATTATTGGGTTGGTAAATTATTATACAAAATTTTCTGGTATAAGTTCATACTTTGATCTAGTAAAATACAATAATCTGTAATATATTGTTCGTATTTTTCTAAAAGTTTATTATATTCTTCAGAAGATATATTTTCATTTTCCATTTGATATTTAATATCTTCCATTTTATCTTTCAATTTTTCTAAAAGATTATCTAGTCCTTTTATTGTATATCCTGGCATTTAGGTTTGGATTGTATTTGTTACTATTTTATTTTCTAAGTCTATTTTAAGTTGTAATATATCAGAGTAATCTATAATGTATTGATCATGATTTTCTAAAAGTATATAATATTGTTCAAATTATTCATCCATATCTATTAATTGAGATATAATGTTATCAATTTTTTCCATTATCCTATCTAACAAATTGTCTAATCCTTCAATAGTATATCCAGGCATTATAAACACAAAGATAAATAATTTATAAAATTTCAAGTAATTTTTCAAACTCTATCAGTGTTTGGGAATTGATAATATCTATGTTTAGTTCAAATGATATGTTATATTTTGAAATACTTTTCTTTCTCTTTTATAATTTATCAATTATATCTTGAATATCTTGTATCATTATAGATCTTACAGTACCTTTAACAAAGTTTTCTATCAAATTTTCTTTAAAATTTTTTAATATCTCTTGTGATGCGTAGAGTTGCTCTTGGTATCCTATTTTATCAATTTCATTTTCATATTCAATATCTTTTTTACTTTTGATATGCTTTTGAACTTTATATGGACCTCTTTTAGTTCTGAGTTTTTTCATGATATAATTATTATTATTCATGATATTAAGATTTTCAAAAACTGGTAAAGAAAGATTCATCTCTTCCATCACTGTCATAATCTATTACAGGGTCATAATCATTATCACTACTAAACACATATCCTAAATATAATTCATTATTTATTTCAATATTATCACTATCAAGCCAAAAATAAATAATTGATTTTGTAATTTCTAATCCTAATATTTTTTTTAATGTCGGAAAGATAACTAACAAACATGGCATATACACATGATATAACTTTTTTATTTCATTATTAGGTCTAGTAAACTGTTTATGCATGAATAAAGGTTCAATTATGCTATGGTATTCATCATTATAAGGACTGTTTTGATAATTAAACTTAATAATCCTGAATTATGTCATGTTAAAAACTCTTATTCCTCCAATTCAGTAAAGATAGATATATTAAGAATACTAACATCTTTTACAGTTCTCAATACCTTTGTATTTTCTTTCTATTGTTAATGACCTTCAGGCTTATAGGTTTCTGCTCCACACCCTTCAATGGCTTCCTGCCTTCACGGGTTATTAGCTAAACCTGGATGCCTTCACTGTATAACTTTTTAAATGGAAAATGTTTTAGGACAGAGTGTAGGGAGTTTTCTTAATAATATATCTTCTTTTTGGAAATAGGATTTAGAAGACAAGAATTTAGAAACTCATCATAATTTGATAAGTGGATTCGGATTTTATTGATAATATGAAGATTGAAACAGGATTGGTATGAGAATTTTTTCAAAACAAAAAATTTCTTTACTTTCTCACAAACTAAGTGCTCAAGTTGGTTCTGTCTTTCAATTAGCCCGAAGGCCTCTATTTATAATATTACATTAGACACAATTACATCACTGCTTACATCATCGGCCTAACAATTTCACAGCTTTTTTCCATCTAAGGACACACTTGTCCCTCTATTACATCACATGACCCTTACATTATAGAGACACTTATCCTTCTTTTTTTTTATTTATTTTTTGTCTTGACATGGCCCCTACATTATTCTTCATTGTTGCATTAAAGTAGATCTATTAAACAACTTCCACTTGTCCATCAATTCTGTTGGCATGTAAAGCAGATTCATCAAGTGGCTTCCACCTGTCCATCAATTCCTTTGGCATGTGGGGGCAATTCCTGGCTATGCACGCTTCTTGCAAAGTGGCAAAACTTCCATAGATTTGATGAGTGTCAAATTTGTTGATGTATTCTTGCAAGATTGTTGACTTTTCTTTTCCTCCATTAGTGAGTAGGGTCCATCCATTATACTGGCATATGCATTTGAATTTTTTCTCATACAGGTTTTTGGCAATGTTGTAGAGAACTTTAATTCCCAACACTCTTCGGGATCTAAACCATGATCTAGTAATGTTTGGTACTGGCTTGGTATTTTTTCCAACTTCAATTTGAAAATTTCGAGCAACATACCCAATCGTGATAATATGCTCAGCAGGATAATATATCCTTCCATCAATTTCAGGACTGATCGAATAAAATTTTAAATATATGGGTCTTCCTTGAGCAAACTTTGAAATTTCTCATTTTAGTAAATCATCAAAATTTTCGATTTCTTTCAGATCTTTTCCTGGATAGATAAGATCCAAAAATCCATAATCAGCTGCCATTTTTGTCATGACGAGATCTCCTCCCTGAGTAACGATCAATCGTGGGTATACATGGTCTCCAGACGAAATGTAATAACAATCACATTCTTGAAGTTCATATATAACTTCGACAGTAGTTTTATATTCATTTTCTTCTGGCAAAAAAGGGAAATCATCTTCCTCTTCAGTACGAATTTTGACTACCTTTGTATGTTCATCTTTGGCATTGATTGTGATTTTTCGAGGACTGGCTTCATTTATAACAACTTTTTTGGAACTTGGTTCATCTCTTTTAATCGTTGGTCCACCACTGCTTCCAGAAAATGTACCTGTTTGTATTTTTGATATAACTTGTTTGGTAATTAACGATTCAAACTGAGATTCAATCTCAATTATGTTATCACTCAATTCTTTGGTACAATTGTGATGAAATGTTGAGATTTTCATCAATTGCTTGAAACTTCCTTGGAGAGTTTCTGCAAGTTGTTCAATTACAAGCTTTATATCTTCAGCTTCCTCCGTGAGGAAGTCCATTCGCTTTTTGGTGTCTATCAATGATTTTTTGTTATTATCCATCTGCAAATTCAATATTCCTGCTTAAAAAGTCCGCAAGATAATTATTGACACCTTTAATATGAACTATATCAAAATTATAAAATGTCAGCTTATTTTTTACTAAACCTGCAACTTGAGAATTATCAATTTCAACAATGAATTTCTTAGATAATAAAAACAATGAAAACTTCTTTATTCCTCTGATGATTGCAAATAATTCTTTCTCATGAATAGTATAATTTATTTCTGCCTAGTTAAACGTTCCACTTGAGTATCTCCAAATTTCATTAAGATCTGTTTTTAATATTGCTGCCTAATACTTATTCGAGGCATCAGTATTAACTATCAGATTATCATTTTCATCTGGTAATCTCAATTTTGGTAAATTTTTACATTCTTCTTTTAATGATTTGACAATTTCTGTGTGTTCATCACTCCATCCTTTGGTATTTGTCTTTCTGAGTAAAATTTGAATTTTATGTTTCTTTTTTGATAGATTTTCAATAAATCCTTCTACATAATTTAAACATCCTAAAAATTTTTGTATTTGTTCTTTTGATTCTAATTTGTCTGGAAAACTTTCTATCTTCTTAGATATATGGGTTTGTAATTTTATTCCTCTTTTATCTATTGATAATCCAAGAAAATTAATTTCTTATTTTTCTATTATAACTTTATTTTTTGAAAGAACAATTCCTTCTTTTTTGTATTCATTTATAAATTTCATTAAATGGTTTCTATGTTCTTCTCTATTATTAGAACATATTAATATATCATCAACATAAACAATTAAAAATTCATTAAATTTTCTAAATATGTTATCCATTCTTCTTTGATATATTTTTGGTGCATTTTTTAAACCAAATGGCATAACCATCCATTCATACTTACCTTGGGGTGTACTAAATGCTGTATATTTAATACTATCTTCTTCCATTTTTACTTGCCAAAATCCTGACTTGCAATCAAATTTAGAATAATATTGTTTTCCTTTTGCAAGATTTATTAGTACCTCTTTATTTGGTAAAAAGTATCCATCAAATTTAGTGTATTTGTTTAATTCTTTATAATTTATTACCATTCTAGTTTTTCCTCTTTTTTGTTCAGAATGTTTCATGACCATGAAAGCTGGACTACTATGGGGTCCATTACTAGGTCTGATTATTTTTTGGTTGAGTAATTTTTTATTTGAGTTTTAAATTCTTGTGTATCTTGTATGGTATCATTGGTCTAACTCTTATAATAACATTTTCTGTTAATTCTATTTTAGCTTTTGGATGATGTGGCTTCCAAAATAATAATGGATTCTCTCCACAAATTTTTACTAGTTGATCAATGATTTTTTCCATGTTTGTTTGTATGTTTGTTTGTTTGTTTTTAAGACTTTTTTATACATTAATCTTTTATTTTTTATTTCATTTTGTGTAATTGGTTTTTTCTCCCATTTATCACCACGCTATGTTGGCTGAACTCTGTAAGGTCTAAATTCTCTTAATATTTTTAGTAAATGTCCGCAAGATGTTTGTAACATTATCATATAATTATTTTTTAGTAAATGTCCGCAAGGTGTTTCTAATTTGTTATAACTATATATCTTGTTTACGACTATTTGCTTACTTCCTAGTATTATTTCGATTTTATCAGAACTATTAATTATTTGGGTACTTTCTCCTATAACTCCTATTATTTTTATTCTCCCATCAGTATTCCATAATTTTATTAAGAAATTCTTAAATATTGTTATATCACTTCCCGTGTCTATTAATGCACATGTTGTTATATTTGTTTCGACAATAGTAACTTGAATATAAACAGCTAATGGAAAACTTATTTGGTTATTCATTTATTCAGCTTTTCTGCATAGTATAGTTTGACCATTATGAGTTATATATAATTCTTCACGTTTTATACTATAATCTTCTAGTCCATCTAGAAAGCTCATTCCTAATAATACATGGGGATTTACCATACTATTATCTACATGACATGGTACTAAGAGATTTATTCCTCCTATTTTTATTGGTACTTTTACTTCAAGTTCAGTCATATGTACTTGTCCATCAAAATTTATATATCTATATGGATCAATTTTATGAGATATTAGTCTTTTATTTCTATTTGAAGCTATATGGCATTCACTAGCTCCTGTGTCAATTAATATATTGGATCCTTTTATATGTTCTATTCCATTGAAATATTCACCTTCGATTTTCATATTTTCAGCATTTCTA
Source organism: Ligustrum vulgare (assembly GCA_963555705.1). Classification (NCBI taxonomy): domain Eukaryota; kingdom Viridiplantae; phylum Streptophyta; class Magnoliopsida; order Lamiales; family Oleaceae; genus Ligustrum; species Ligustrum vulgare. The sequence continues at coordinate 11,731,312 of OY743177.1, forward strand.
TTAAGTTTTATTTTCCTTGTATTACTAGTTTCTCCTAATTGTTTTCTATTGGTTAAAGTTGTTGATCTTCTAATTAACCTGCCATCTTCAAATGTTATGTTATTATTAGGATATTCTTCTTATCTTAACTCTATAATTTCTGGTTTATTTTTTGTTATAGTATTACTAGTTTCTCCTAATTGTTTTCTATTGGGTAAAGTTGTTGATCTTCTAATTAACCTGCCATCTTCAAATGTTATGTTATTATTAAGGTATTCTTCTTCTCTTAACTCTATAATTTTTGGTTTATTTTTTGTTATAGTAAGTTCATAATTTCTTGAAACTAAACTTATTGTTTTATCTGGTTCCATAACTTTACCAAAATCTTTGCATTCTTTATGAATTTCAATATATGGTTTTTTAGAATAAATATTTTCATAATTATAATTAGTAAACGTGTATAATGCTCTGTATTCTATAGTCATAATTTAATCTCCTGATTCCTTTATGTCATCCTTATGTAATTTGAAATGTAGTCCTAAAACTTCATTAAAATCTCTATCTTTTAACGATATACAATATTTTGGATAACATGTAAATATTAGTTTCTTATATGCTAGATTTCCTTCCACTGTTCCTAAATGACTGTCTTTTAAATTTATTATTCTTCCATCATGTAAACTTACAGTTAAAGGTGAATCTAATCATTCTCTAAACAATTATTTATTGATCTTTGTTTTCTATTAATTTTTGTTAATAATTTTGTAATCGTATTTTTTGTTAAAATGTTTAATTTGTGTGTTCCTTGGGTAGTTCTAACATCTATTGCACTTTCAATTTTATGGTATTCATTTATTGTTACTTTTTCTCTTTTCCATATTCTATCTAATATTTCCCATTTTCCTATTTTCAAATCTAAAGATAATTTTTGTATTTTCCTGAACTTATTATTATCGAAAGTTACATTTAATCCATAACATTCTATTCTTTTATATTCTTGTTTATCTATGTTCTTATTTGTTTCTACTTCTTCTATTTCTTTATTCTGATTCTGATTCTGATTCATTACTTTCTGAATCTGTTTCACTTATATAGACTTCTTGATCATAGTATTCTTCAATATCTGATATTTCACTTAATTCACTTTCTATTTCTAGATATTCTTTTTGTATTATTTTAACTTTCTTTTTGTTACAGTCAGGGCTTATATGTCTCATTTCTCCACAATTCCAATATTTGCATTGGCTTTTATCTTTCTTATAAGTTTTATTTTTCTGTTTTTTATTTGTATTATATCTTCTTTTGTAATATCTTCTCTTAGGTTTTATATATCTTTTCCTGAAATTCCTGAATTTTTTAAACTTTCTATTTTTATATTTTCTTCTTTCAAAGTTACATTCCCATTGGACAGGTTTTTCCATATCTTCACAACATATTCTAGTTAATTTTCTCGATTTCTTTAATAATTGTCTTTGTTGACATATATATGATAATCTTTCAAATAGGAATTTTATCCTTGATCCTAATGTTCTAGGTGTTCCAGAGTTATCTCTAATAAATTTTTCAGATTTTATTTTAAAGTATATTCCCATGAACCTGGTAATTTATTGTAATACATATCTCTATATACTTCTTGGTTTTCATTACTATAAAATTGGACATAATAGTATTCTTTAAATTCACAAGTATATTCTTTAATTTTACACATATCACATATTGTTAAATTTATTAATCTTACTCTTGCATTATCTTTTTCTCTTATTGATTCTGCTTCAGAATTATTTATCTAATTTTTTCCTAAAAATTCATCCGCAATATAATCTACTAATTTTTCTATTCCCTTTCTATCTGATTTTATTAGTTCTGTCTGTACATTTCTTCTCATTAATGCTTTTGTATCATTACTTATTCATTTTCACCAATTTCTAACATGTCCTTCAAAAGATGCTTTTAAAAAATTTATCATTCTATCAGTATTTTCTCATGTATCATCTTTATTGTATAAAAAGAATAGTATCATTGAATCTGCCCAAGTTAATAAGGCTTTTTAGTATCTATTTTACAATCCAAATCTAATTTTGTTCATCTATGATTAATAGGTTCATCATAATTATTATTTGGTTCAAATTTATCTTTATATTTATTTCCTCTAGGTGGTTGTCTATCTCTAATTCTATCATAATATTGTCGGTGTGGTTTATTATATAAGGGTGTGTAACTTTCATCTGGATATGGTAATTCTTGTTTGGAAGTTCCTATTGGAGATGTGTTAGGTGCTCCTCCTGTATTCACTAAAACTTGGTATTCATTCAAATCTATCTTTATATTTTTTCATAAATTTATTTTTATTTTTTGTCATATAATATTTATCTTTTCGATCTGCCATATGGCTCTGATACCAATTGACGGGGTGCTACTATGAGCGAACAAAAATCGTATAAACAAAAATCAACTAAAAGTGTATAAACAAAATTATCTAAGGACTTAAATGGGGTTTTTCTATACTTGAATGACTTATATTGAAAATTCATGTATGAGTGTATTTATGATGGTTTGAATGGTCAAAGATCATTTTCCAAATATTATGATTTCAAAGTCTATTTTGCAAACTATTATGGTTGTTGAATCCATTTATGGTTATTTCCCAATTTTTTATAATAAAAGTAGCTAAGTTGGAGAAACATTTTTGGACGATTTTGTCCACTTTATATTTCATAATTACCACATGCCATTCAATTAATATTTTAAATGTGGTTAGTATTCATCATATTAAAAGTCACGTGCATCCCAGACCCCAACCATCAATATTCTGACTATTCTCATTCTATCGTATTTCATTTCCCTTCCCGGTAAATCTCTCCGCTCATATTCTCTGTTTCGAATGGGTTATTGGCATGAGATCACTTCACCATTTTTTTATTTTTTTATTTTTGGGTAATGCAAGGAGGTGTTGTATTGATTGCAATCCTGGTTAGCAATTTTAGTAAACCCATTGGCAAGAGAAAGGAAGATTACATTTAGAAAAATTGTTAATATTTTCCATTTCTCAACTGTAGAAGTTTTCAATTTAACAATTTCATTTTGTATTAATGATTCTTTTAGTTAATAGATATAGAAAATGAACAGACCCATATTTGCATATGTTTATAGCTGCATAATCTATCCTTATCAAGCCCTTTTTGCCGTATTATTTATAGATCACTTCATTGTTGATTAATTTTCTCGAAGGGAAAATTGAGCTTCTTGAAAGCAAGCAGGTAAATATTTGAATCTGAGTATATATCTAATCTATTCTCTATTTTATGCATTGAAAGTAGTGACAAGTGTTGATAAATGATCTACAGGATAAGACTAATTCGATTTTATGTTATCTCTATCAGGTAGGTGAAAATATTAAAGGTGGACTGAATGATTAAAAAAAAAAAAAAAAAGGAGTTCAGAAATCCCTTTACAATCTTTCTCTATTGATTCTCTAACTCATATCATTCACATTTAAAAGTTACTATGAAAGAAGTACAATAGTTTTCCTCGAGAATTGAATGAGTTTAGTCTCTTGTTTTGTGCTTCATGCTAAATGAAATATTATGCTTATTTATCGATGTGTATGTTGGATTTCATGTGTAAGAAACTTACAATTTGTTCATTTGAACCTTAGGTGGTCTAAAATGGTTTATTTGATTTTTGTTTTCTGTCGTTGATAGTTTTAAGTGAACGATATATTGTACTTGCATAGACATAATTGATAGCAGGGTTCTAGTGTAGATATATGGGGCTTTACTTGGTGTTTTGTATTGTATGCACAATTTGTTGCCTTTTTTTGGAAGATCAATTAGTAGATGGTTCAATTTGCACCACAAAAGGGATTGAACTTAAGGAAAATTTTGCGTGTTAATGAAGAAATCGAGGAACCATTAGGCCGACTTAATAAGTGGGCTACAACGGTTACTGGGGTGTCTTATATCTTTCCCACAACGAAACACTCTCATCTCTCTTTCGAAGTAAATGATATATTGTACTTGCATAGGCATAACTGATGACAAAGTTCTAAAGTAAATACATGGGGGCTTTACTTCCTGTTTTGTATTGTGCACGCAATTTGTTGCTTTTTTTGGTAGAGCAATCAACAAATGGTTCACTCTACACCAAGAAAGGGATTGAGGTCAAGGAAAAAATTGTGTGTTAATGAAGAAAGTGAGGACCATTAGGCCTACTTAATAAGAGAGTTGCAATGGTTATTGGGGGTATCTTTCATCTTTCCCATGACGAAACACTCTCATCTCTCTTTTGAAAATTAGTGTGGTCTCCTTATTCAATCACTTCATCCGCTGAACATCTACGTCTAAAATATTTATATGTTTTTCTATTGCATTTCATACTGCTTTTCTACACATTATTCGTTCATGAGGAAATATGATTTTCAATGTAAGTATTATTTTAGGCTCATCTCATAATTGTATATTTATGTCTATGAATTTAACTAAATTATTAATATTCATACTTAATGATTCAAACAAATAATATAACATGTTATTTTTTATTATAAAACCTACTATATTGTGTAAGAGCATTTTCAATAGACTCTTTATACTTAAAGAGCATATTCTACTTAATAGAGAACATCTTTAAATTTAATGTGTAAATTTTTTTATAAGCCTGCATTTGATAGCGAGTGTGAAATTTAGATGGAAAGAAAATGAATTTCAAAGAATTGAATACCATGGAATTGAATTACTGGGAATTGAATGTTTTATCTGTTTGATTGGTCTAATTTTCTGGGTTGAAAAAGTGGGAAATTTTTCAACTTTTGTTGTTTGATTGACATTATTTTTCATGACAAATAAAACAAAATTTAGCTATTTTATTCAAAAAAAAATATATTTTTTAATTTTTAAATACATTTGTACTTAATAATAATAATGTTAATTTTTGGCAAAAAAAAAATAAATCAATTAACAATAACAAAAATGATCAAACGTGAAAAAAATGATTCAATATTTTCCCTAGAAAATTAATTCTAGTACATGGATGGGAAAACCAATTCCTCAAATATGAGGAAAATCAGAGCATGAAGGCATGTGACAGAAAATCAATTACCTAGAAAATGATTGCAATCAATCACCTTGAAAATGGAAAAGTTGATAGAAAATTGCATTTTCTAGGGAAAGAGAATGGTATCGAACGGACCCTAAGTTCCAGTAAACTCTTTATTTTTGGTTCTTTATTTTTCTTTTTCATAAAAATATTTATTGTTTATTTTTATTTTTAGTTATATTTATTTTTTAAAAATGAATGACCAATGATATCAAATATGTAATAAAGAAAGTTAATCTAAAAACATTGAAAATTAAAACTTTTTAATACATTTAATAATAGAGAGTGAATTTGACTCTTCAAAATTGAAGAATCAAACTCACAATCTAAATTAAAATGTTAAAATGACTTTTCAAAACACACATCAAATTTAAAGAGCCTACTGAACGATCTAACTATCAAGTTTTGAATATAAAATAAAAAAATTATTGATCGATACACGACGTGTACGCCACCAGTCAAGGAAAGTTCACGTAAAGACGTAAAGTGGGGCAGATTTGGACCAAAGTTGTCTCCTCGGGTGTTTAACTGGTCAACCACCGAATCGGACGCTGCCACCCACACTAGTTGGGTCCCAATCTGCTGCAGTGTATTCCACTTCATTTCTTTTTTCTTTTATTATTTTCATTGTGCAATTCCGCGTGTTCTTTTTGATGAATTCACTCTTAGACTGCGTTTGATAACCAAGAATTTGTCATGAAAAATTTAAATAATTTTCAACTTTCTTACTTTCCCTTGTTTGATAGTCAAGAATTTGCCATAAAGTTTTTTTCCTACTTCTCCTTCGCACGCCCATTCACCTTGGATTTGAGGAAAATATTTGCTAAGAAATTATTTTCCCTTAAACAAGACAAATAATTTTCATTGCTTTTTAATACTTTTATTGTTGTTAATTGACTTTTTTTTTTTGAAAAATTAACATTATTATTATCAAGTACAAATGTGTTAAAAATTTACTTTTTAAAAATTAAAATAACTAAATTTTACTTTATTTGTCCTGAAAAATAATGTCAAGCAAACAACAAAACTTGAAAAATTTCTCATTTTTTCCACCTAGAAAATTAAACTAATCAAACACTTCAAATTGATATTTTTCACGAAAATAAATATCAGACAATTCAAATCTTTGGAAAATATTCACCCATTTTCCTCTTTCGCAAATAAACGGACGAATGGTGACCTAGCATCAGAGCCATAAACCAACAATAATAATGCACAGGTAACCAATGTATTCTTGTAAAGGTTCAATGTGCCAATCTTACAAATAAAATAGTAAAAAAAGCAAACACAAAGTTACAATAGCATACAAACAGAATGTATCCTCATGGATTCCTATGAAATTTGTAACTGAGTTTAAAATGTACTGCATAAAGAGCAAACATATGCCTCCAATTTACATACTATATGCAGCGAGAGAAGAAAGTTTGTCCCACATAGCCACCAGCCATTGCCCTTCTCACGTTCGATTCAAACATTTTTGGGTTATCTCTCAACACGGCAGCTGCATCGGGATTGAGAGGATCCTCGTGATTTGGTTCCTGTGTATACAGATGCTCTAGTCAGTGATATTGACAAGCCACTGATTTACATTTCCTTACCACCCGAAGTAAAATAAAAAAAATTACCGTGAAAAGGTGATACAAGCCATAAATAATCGTGTTTATGTTCAGAACAGGCTTCCAGTCTTCTCGTAGAATGTTAAGACAGACATTTCCTTCCATGTCAATGTTTGGATGGTACACCTACGAGCAATCGAGCATGATTAATTTAATCACTGGAGCTTCACAACATAAGTCAATAAATAGATTTAAGATCCTGGGTGCTTCTACCTTTGTCTTGCATTTCACCTTTGGTGCTTCATGAGGATAGATGGGAGAAATTTGGAAAGTAAAAATAAAGGTACCACCCCTGAAAATGTGCAACTATTCAATGCACATGGTGTGAAGTAATGAAAACATGATAGACTATTATGACCTACGGTTGACCGGTAAGTTTAATTATGTCATTAAAAGCTCCAAATTACAACAAACATTTCCGGGAAAGATATACTTACAGATAATATCCATCATCAGGCTGGAGGGTAACTTCGAAGTTCATAAGATCGTCCTTACCAGAAGGGAACGATATGCTACATGTTTTGGGTAGATTTAGTTCGCTTATATCTACAACACCAAATAAGAGGAAGAAAAGAAGATGTTATTTCTCAACTGGAAATGTGAAGAGAAGTGTAACGGAAGAAAGTGGCAAGGGGTTATAGGGGATGGCCCTGTGGGGGAGGAAGCTTAAGGTCACTTTTTACACAGTGCCAAATAGGAGCAAATTAAGGACCTAACAGGCAACAGCATGAAAGAACATTCTCTCCAGGGGGATGTACTTTCTTGGGTAGAAAAGAGAAGTGCTAAAATCCCATTTAAATTAATTTGCAAATGCTGAAAAAACTCTCCATAATAACACATTTGCATAGGAAATGCCTAAAAAGGTTATTATATACAAGAACAAAATTAGTCTATACATGAACAAAAATTATTTCATATAATACTATCGAAAAATATATGATTGGGACCACATAGAAAGTTCTATAACAAAAAATTACTAATGAATTTGAAACATGGAAACTACTTTCTCATTGCTTGGTAGATAGAATTATTTAGATCACCTTTTTCTTTTGTTATGTCGTCATATAAGTTTTTGCAATGAATATCTTAGAAAAGTAGAGAATTACAGAATTTTATTTTTTTCCCAGGTCATGGACATATTTTATATGTTTCGATCATGTGATTTTTTGCATCAACGAGCATGCAACGGACTAAAGTAATAAACATTTTTTAATAGATTTTAGAGGAAAGGAAGAATTTTCTCGAGGAATGGAGACTGGTTTAGAAGATTTTGCAAGAACCCCAAAAGCAAAGGTGTCTTCTGACAAATGCCACAGTTTATTTAACTCTGGCACGGGGGCACCTATGAAATTCAAGACCTTTTCTTTTTCCATCAAGCTATTAAACTAATGGAGTTTTTTCCGGAGATATTTTAAATATTTGTGCACCAAGAACCAGTGCACGTTTATTTTCTCAAGAAAATGTAACCCTTAAAGTTCTCTCTCTATCTATTTCTTATAGCATCTCTAATGATTTATGGATATTTTGATCTCTGTGACACTTAAGCAGTCATTGAATAATTATCCCACCCAAATTAATAAAATAGACAGTGAGATTTAAAGCTTATCTCCAATGGTCATTGTTTATAATTTTTTGTGAATACATGTGTATTCAATATTTTATGTAGCAAGTTATCTATATATGAATATAGTACCAGATAATGTCCCTACTTCGTCAATGCCACATAGGCATGCAAACTAACTTTTGAAGATTAAATTTTCATATCATTATTTGTTTTTTCTATGTGACAATATATTTTTTCCCAATTGATAGACCATTAGAGATGCTCTTATATGGCCAAGTTAGTTTGTAATTAGAAATACAATTAGGTTAAATCTCACCTTTACTAAGAATGTAAAGATATGTATAAAAGTTCTCCACTCTGGCCGAATTTGCATGTTGTACAGTTGTTGAAGTTAGAGTTATTAACAAACTCTAAATCAATTAGCATGGGATAAGGATACATATAAATTCATCCACCGCCTACACTACATGGCCTAAATTAGTTAGAGATAAACTCTAATTTTCAAATAGTGAAGAGCATGGCAACTGTTGTACCCAAGCTGATGTTCCATATGGCAATAAGTGTCCCTCCTACATTACCAGGCACGAGTCAAATGGCAATCTGGAAGGTGAAAATTGAAATTCAACATGTGTTCGACTCTTTTCAACTAGAGTCTTCTACTTAACCAAGCCTCATCATCAAGGTCCATACAAGGCCAAGAAGGCATGAGCTAGGAAAAGGTAGTGTGCAGACACCCCATAAGGAGCAGATGCCCTACCAGAACAGCTAAGTCAATCTATAGACAATCAGTTAGTCCAAAAAGACAACACAATTCCTGTGCACCCTTAATCAAGTCCAGAAATTGAGCAAGCTGGCAGTACAGTATAAAAAAATTCCATAATGCACACAGGGAATATTTTGATCTGACGTTAGCTTGTCCAGAAAACCAGTTCAGTGACATGTTTACTTGAGAACCAACGAATAAACAGTTTCAAGCATTCTAGAGAGTGAAAGGTTTCTAGCCAAGAAAACCTGTTTAGGACATTTATCCCTTCCTACTTTGCTATAAATACTCCCAAGGCCATCCACTCCATGTAAGACAATGTTGAGACACTAAACACCCTACAAAAATTTTCCAAATCACTCTCCTTAAGTAAAATACCAAAGTTTACTCGAGCATTGAATGTAATCGTCGATTCATTCCTCACTTCATCAAAACTGGAACGGGCAGGCAAACTCACAAGTCATTTGTTATGGAGAATTTAAGCAGCTTTCAAATCTCAATGATAAGTGACTTCAACTATGAGCACTATATCAGTGGTCAAGCAGAGGTTTTGGCAGAATGAAAGTCCGTACAGACAGGAAGAGATGAAATAGAGTAACTTGGCTGTTGACTACATCAACACTTGAATGGAATTTTTTTGAGTGCCTTTAAGTTCTTTCTATTTATTTTCCATTTTATGCCTTTAAGGGATTGGAAGTTTCACATTAACGTAGCATAAAAGCAGCAACGAGTGATGAAAGTTTCACTCACTATCCCATGTTGAAACGTATGAGATCACCATGAGGTTATTGGTTACGCAAATAGTAATGAAGAATACACACACAATCCCATGTTGAAACGTATCAGATCATCATGAGTTTATTGGCCAAATTCTCCTTCTCTTATTTCTTTAATACAATTTCCGGTGGCATTTCTCATTCAAAAATATATTAATTTTATTTATATGTTTATTCTGCAACATTAGTCAACAGATTAAACTCTTCATTCGTACAGCATTTCAAACCTTCTGTTTTATGACTGAAAGCTCTATCTGCAAGGAAAATAAAAGAACTGCAAAAACAAAATTGGAAACGAGTGATAGACGTGTTCACTGCAAGAAAGGAAAGTCCAAACATTCCCATCATCAATGATAAAAATACCTTTATGAAGACGCAACTCCCCAGCACTTTGCTTCTTGGCTGGAGGCTTCCCATTGGCATTTTCAGCAAGTTCTCTCTGCTTTTCCTTCACTTTAAACAACTTAATCATGGTCCCTACATGTTTACTAATTGAAATGAGTAAAATAATTAGAAGAGTCCTGGAAAAAAAATGTCTACAGCCATCTTCCTTAAGAGAGAAACATAATACATAAAGCACTTAGACAGCAAAAGGATTACTGTATAGAATTGCAGAGAAAGAACTAAACATTTGCCATTCAATTAGGACTAGCTCACAATAAATTTAACCAGCATCATTTCCAAGTATAAGATTTCTATCCTGCAGAGGAGGTATCACAATTTTCTGATTGGTAAAGATATATGTCACTCGCATAGACAATTAGAAAACTGAATCTATCATATAAATACTTAAAAGGTGAATACTGGCTGGATCAACCCTTGAAGTAACAGCACAGAAGAATGCGAATACCATTTACCAAACAAAAAATGATAAATTCATATGCTCACTAGAGAATGCTCTTAAATCTCCTTGATTTCTTTATTTTTCTAGCAGTAATACCGCAGTGGACAGAGTACAGAAATGTATGGATGCGATTAACATCATTACTGACACACGGGCATTACATTTCTTGCAAGAGTGAACAAAGTCAACAAACCATATAATGATGAACTAAGGTTTGTCTGATCCCTTTATTTTTTTAACTTCTTCTTTGATTCTCTTACTTTATCCTTATAGGCATTCTTTATCGTAAGCCTCCATTTGTAAAATTTATTAATTGACCGGCCTTCATTTTCAACCACACATTCCAATAGACCCACAAATACTATAAACTTATCCACCACTCATTTCTACCTATTTATAAAATAAACCATTTATAAATTCTTTCCAAACGGAGGCCAGAATCCATTAAGTTTCAGGAGGTCTTTTATTAAAGAAATCTTTTACAACATATGAGTCACTGGTAGAAAATACGATAGGTTAAGTGGCATAGAATGGGACAACAAATTGGAAGTCATGAAAGATTACTTCATTCTCGAATGCAATCACTTCTAACTCCAAGTTTGAGTAACTAATTTTATGCTATGGAATGCAAAATTAAATGTTTTTAAAAAAAAATTGACATTTACACAGTAACTAAAGCTTGATAAATGAAGCATGTAGTATGGAAGATAGAAAGGAACAACAAATAACCAAGAAAGAAATGCCATTGCATGAAAGTTCACAGCAATTAAAGGTTTATGGAGTAAACCTAAATATAAATAAGCAGTCTAAGCAAGAACTTGACCATAATCAAATTGAGGTTAGCAGAAGTTGAATAATGATATTCATTAATTTTTTTTTTCATGCTCATTTTTATCCTTCAACATTGTATATATTGAAGGAGTGTAGAGTTCCTTAAGTTTACATTTATGAACAAGAACCAAAAAAATTCTAAATTTCAACTCAGGTTCCAATCAGAGTAACAATAAAAAGTTCTGCTTACCAATTACTTTAGTTATCGCATTTTAATTGCATCAAAGCTAAAACTGCAGCAATTTTTTTACTTGATAGGTATTCGTGATATAAAAGGAATTCAATATCAAGCACATGAGAATAGAGATATGAAAACAAAAATGATATAAATAAAGAACCAGCTCGAAATAGAATAAATATCCACCAAAAATTGAACAGTCGAAAACCCTGAATGATTACAGTCTACAGAAAACCAAAAAAATACAGGGATTTAAGTAGTAGCTAGAAAAAATTAAGCTAATGATAAAACCATCTGATGAAAAAATCAACAGCATACACATACGGAGATGAATCTAGGTACAAACACAGTACGCATACATCAGAAATACATATTTAAATCTTTAACTGCTAGATTAAAGACACCTCAGATAAGCTAAGGCTGTGTTTTGGAGAGAGAAGTGTGATGGAGAAACTGAGAATCTGAATTCTAAAAGCAAGAGTAATGAAATTTAATCCCCTGTTTGAACCGGATTAAAATCTATTCAAACTATTTCCACGGGCTATTGTAAAAATTTACTTCATCCACACTACTTTAAGGCTGCATTTCGCCATATGAAAAATATGATTTTCAGTATTTTTCTTGTTTTGGTTGAATTCGTTTTACAAGGAGGATGAGGTTTTATTTTTCATTAAAAATCTTATACCATTTTTGTTTTGTTTGATCCTTTTTGTAATTGTTAATTAATTTTTTTCCAAAACTTAACATTATTATTACTAAGTACAAATTTGTTAAAAAATCAAAAAAAAATATATATTATAATAGCTAAATTTTACTTTATTTTTCATAAAAAATAATGTCAATCAAACAACAAAAGTTGAAAAAATCTCCAATTTTTCTACCTAAAAAATTAAATCAATCAAGCACATTAAGTTTTCAATTCCCAAGAATTTAATTCCCTAAAATTCAATTCCCCGAAATTCATTTTATTTCCACCCAAATTTCACCATCGTTATCAAACGTAGCCTAAAAGTATGGAGAGAGAAGAATTTTTGACATCACGATTTTAACCTCACATTTTTTATTTTAAACCAATTATATCCTCATATCTTATCCATTAATTAATTAATTATTATTAAGTTAAAAAAATGAAGGGGTTCATTTTCTCCACTCCTCGTATTCTATTTTCTACAATATATATATAAAAAATGAAGATTTGGAAGAATCTTTTGATTATTAAATTTTATTCACACCATTAAGTATTTTATTTTATTATATATATATGTGTGTGTGTGTGTGTGTATTTCAAATTTTTAATGATTCGTTGTTAGAATTCATATTTTTGATTTGTATGAAAAATTATCTTAAAATTTTTTACATCGTCCTTTAATAATAATTTATTCAACATTTTCAATTATACACAATGATTCCATAAAAAATAATCTTTCATATATATATATATATATATATATATATATATATATATAGATCCACACACATTTTTTCCGTCTATTTTTACCGGCCATTTTAGAAATTTTTTAATTTGATCAACTGATCATCTTTATCTTTATTATAATAATAAAGTGGTCAAATATAACACCACATAGTTTCCCTCATTTTTTAACTTTCCTAAAATGGAAATTCATGTTTTATAGAGATTAAAAAAAAAATTGATTATCTATATATATTTCAAATTTCTTTTATCTAGAGAATATAAACGGTCACTTTAAAAATAGTTTTAACTCATTATTAGTTTTATTATATATTCAGCTATTAATTAGTTGGTATTTTCAATATGTTTATAATTTGAAATTATGATGTAGAGTTTTAATTAATTATGTGCTATGCTAATAATAAAATAGTATTGAAAATAATGTAATTAAAAATGTATATTATTTTACTAAATTTATAATAATTAATCAGTATTGAAGATAATAATATAGTTATTAAAGAGCTTATTATTAAAATAAAACAATATTAAAAAGCATATACAACATAATTACAAATAAAATTGATCTAGTGCCAACTAAGATACAAACACTGGACCCCACAACAGTGTAGGGCACAATGTTTGTGTCTTGGTTGGCACAATAATGTGTTCCCTTGGACCCCACAACAGTGTGGGCCCAGTGTTTGTGTCTTGATTGACACAATAATGTGTGCCCTTAGTTGGCACTAGATCAAAATTGCTTTTGAAAAACTACTTTAGATCGTCTGCACTGCAAATGCCTACATAAAGAAGCCTTTCAAGATTTTGATTAATGGTTTGTGTGTTTTGTAATCCTTTAACGACAATTATAAATGATTGCCGTCTTTTTTGTGCAATTATTACCATTTTCTATGATCACATTTTTTCATTTTTTAAAAATTTCATATTTAATAAGTAATCATTTACATGTCTCGTACATCGCACCGGGGCGAATAGTAGTACTATATATAATAGTTTGGTAGTTTCCTAAACCATTTTCCCGCCTATTTTCAGTTTCCATAAAATTAAGTAGTGTGAATGCAAAGTGGATCAGTGTGAATGCAAAATGGATGTATACCAAATGTGAATGCAAAATCTAGATAAATGTGAACGCATTTATTATCTTAATCTATATAATATATTAAAGTAGCTGAGTCAATGGTAGTCAACAACACAGTTTCCCTCCAAAACTCTTGTACTATGTGCAAATTTTATTTATTTATTTATTTTTTTAGTTTTTGGGGACTTCAATATTTATCATGTTCACACTGCTCATATCTCTCATTCAATAATCAACTTCAAAACCCACTTCAAAAATAGTCGGGCGTTCAATATTTATTTATCATTTTCAAAATCGTTGCCGTCTATTTACAGTCTTCAATATTTATTGTGTTTACATGGCTTCTATTTCCCGCCGCCTAATTACACCGAAAAGTCAATTATTTTATTTATTTATTTTTTTGCCTTTTTCGTTTTTTCAGAATTTGTTTCATTTTTTTCCCGTTTTTTAAAATTCGTTTATTCATTTTTGTTTTTTATATCCTTTTTTTTTTCATTTCCCGATGTACAATCTCTTTCATTTCACTACATATAATTATTATGAAGATATACAAAATAATATAAGATTCAATTAAATTGTTATTTCTTTGAAAAAAAATGTGTACTATTTAACATGATCCATCTGCTCCACCTTCTATTTATCACGTTTTATGATTCAAAATTTTTGGTGCAGTGATAATGCTTATCAATTATTAATATTACTAACCAGTTGAAAATAAAAAAAAATCATAAATTATTTTTTAAAAAAGTAAAAAGGATTGGCACTAATCTCTTCTTCAAGACCTGTGATATTTTGAGTCGTTGAACATAAATTTGGGTTTCTGACAAAAAAGAAAAAATATTAAAAAAATAATATTGTAGAGAAAATTTCGAAAACAATATAGAATACAAAATTATTTTGGACTAATAATGAATTTATAAGATGATTGTTAAGGGATTTCTAGGAAAACACAGATTTCTTTCTCATCACAACAACGATACACTGGAATATGAGGATTTGTTAATAGTCTATTTATATTATGTTCTAAATTCTCCTGTTAGGTTTGCAATGTGTTAACTAATGTTGGGCTATTTAGAATAGTTTTGGGTTGGATAGATATGTTAATGGTTTCGGCCGTAAAGTGAAGAAAAATTATTATTCATGGGTCAGTATATATATTTGCTGAAATTGTATATCACATTGTATAAAAACAAGAAACTAGAATTATTATTTTTTTAAATTTGCTTTTATTGAGAAGTTGTTTTTTTTAATTTTTATGATATAAGAACGATAATTTGTTTGGTTTTACTTATTTATATTTGGGTTTTTTTTTTTGTGCCGAGACCTCTCTTTTCATAAAAAAATGTGTTCTTTTAATGTTTTCAATCTTACAAATAAATATTTGTATTCAGTTATACAAATCCAAGTAAAATTTTCAGTTAAAAATTATGTCGAAATTTTATTACTAGATAATACTCTCTCCGTCCTACAAAAATAGCCCACTATTTCTTTTTCGTTCGTCCCAAAAAGATAGTCCACTTTATTTTTTGAGAGTGAAATTAATATTTTATATTCCATTTTGTTCTTAATCTGTGTGAAAATGAGTAGAGGACTATCCATATGGGACGGAGGGAGTACTAAATTATAAATCACATCATACATATAGTTTTTTTTATAAATAATTTTATTTTTAGTTATTTAGTACATCTAAAAATTGGAACTCTTTTTTATAGCGTATTATTAAATTATTAAATATTTTTATAGATAATTACATATAATACGTAATTAATTTTTTATAATAATTGTGATATTTTATTAGTCTTAATTTTATGGATAAATATATGGTTTAGTCATACAAATTCAATGTCAAATTCTAAATTAAAATTATATCGAAAATTTATAAACATTCATATTTTTATAAATCACGTTGTATTGAAATTTTTATAAGTAAATCCTATTTTTTAGTTATTTGTTACATATACATATTAAAGTTCTTTCCTATATCGCATTATTTATCAAAATTATTTCAATGACAATTACATTTAATTCTTAATTAATTTTTTATTCCAAAAAGTCTCATATCACATTTCTTAACATTAACGGTTAACAAATTTATTTATATTGTTTGAAATGATATAGTTATTAATGATTTTTGTCCTAACGGTTAATTTTAAAATTTCAAAAAGTAATTAACCATGCCAAGATATTATTTGCTATATTTTAATTCAAATTTTATGATATTTTTTCACAACAATATATAAATTGTCCCCCAATTTACTTAACTAAAAATTGAAACAATCAATACTAAATTATAATTTCAATCAGAAAATAATTACGTTGTATAAATATTGAAAACTTAAAGTATCATAAATTTGATACAATATCTTTGTCAACCTTATAATTTTTTTTATTATTATTTTTAATATTATTACTATTATTATTATACATGTTTTTTTATTGTTAATGGTCAAAATATTGAATTTTATCTTTTATATGCATGGTCTCTATTATTAACTTTTTCATCTATTATTTGAATGTTCAGAGTACATGAATATTGGAGATCATACATTTTAAGTGTTCATTTTGTAAGGTGAATTTTTGGTTCGAGGAGAGAGTGAATAATCGTTACAAAACTTGACGATCATATTCTATAAGGTCAAATTATATCTGACAGTAATGCAGGACACAAGTTCTTTATTTCAAAGATATCGTTGAGCCATTCGAATTATAGGATACTTACTAGATTTCAAAAAAAAACAATTTTCATTAATAATATCATATGCCATTGACAATCATTTTCACATGTATGACTTCTCCCTAAAAGGTTGATATTTATACATGAAACTAATAAATGATGAACTTATCTATTATTTGTAAATATTATTTATTTTGTTTAAGAATTCATTTAATTTCGAATAAGATTATTTTTATCTAGACATTTCTTCCCGTGCATCGCACGGGATGATTCACTAGTTATATATATATATATATATATATATAGTGTGTGTGTGTGTGTGTGTGTGTGTATAAAATTAATTTTAATTTTATTATTAACACTAATACTGAATGAGTTCAATTAATATTTTTACTTATCAATATTAAAGTTATCATTTAGTTTTTAATTTTTTATTATTATTTTATTTATTTAGCTCCTGTTTTATAGATATTAGAATTAAATTTTTAGCAGATTTTGATAAAAGTTAATGAGATGTGTGGTTAAAAAGTCATGGGACCCATGAAATGCGTGGTTATAATTAATTGTTGACTTTGACTTTAATAAAAATTTGATTTTTTATCTCCATCAAACAGACCCATATTGTTCTTAATATTATAAATTCTATTTGTAGTCATTAATATAAAAATTGTGTTTTAATTATTTTAATGGTCAAATCATTTATCATCTTTAATGTTAAAAATCATATTTTTAAAAATATATATGTGGTTAGAAAAATGCGTTGCTTATAAATAATTTATAGAAAAAGTTATCGAACGAAGACTAATATTGAATAATTAATATTCTGATTTCTTTTTAGTTAATAATATCAATAGAATGATTAATATTTTTTAATCATTCTTAATTTTAATAAATTTTTAATGATTATAAGGTATAAGATTTTTCGTATAATTTCGTGATCTGCAGCTTTACTCGATTTTTGGCTATTTTAATTTTTTGAGAATAGTTTTTGTGAAAAGGTGATTTTTTAGAATGTATAGTTAAAAAGTAATATGAGAAATTGTAAAAAATAAATTTTTTAAAGAATGTGTGATTGAGAATGAATGTTCAAAAAAAATGATTCTTGAAAAATCAATTACATATGGATAAAGTATTATATCTTGTGAGTAAAACAATCGTCCCGCTTTTATAAATCGAGATGCAGAGATGATTTCTTAATATATAAAGTTAAATGTATTTGTGATATATATTCATTAAAATTTAATCAAAACTAACATTTCATGTTGCTTAATTTGCTACATTCATTTAAATATATAACCACATGTATTTAATTTGTAATGTTAAAGTAAATATGAAATAATATATTTGTTTAATAAATTTAAATATCAACTATTGAAATAAAATAGTTAGTATCAATTCTAATAATACTATCGGATAGTGATATATTATTTGTGATAATCTAGAAATTATATTTTGAAAAGATTAATTACATCAATAATCATTAAAATTGAATACTTATGCAAATGAGTTATGCAAATTGTCATTGAAGTATTTCTTTTTAAGTAGTAAGTTATTTAAGTTCCTAACTATTACAATTATGGAAACTTAGTAAAATAAATAAATAATAATAATAATAAAAAATTGGCCCATATTCAGTACACTTTATTCAAACCCTCATTTTTTAAAAAATTATTTTCAACTAACATTCTATTAATAAAATAATCCACATATAAATTTTTAAAAAAAAACATATTTTTTAATAGCTCTTTATACCAAAATTTACTGTTACGAACTACATTATTTGAAATAGCGAGTCTCAATCAAGTGCTTAAGTATACATTCTCTACAAAATCATTAAACTCATTTCCTAAAATGGTAATTAATAGTATTAATTCACTATATATTATTCATTTTGGATAAAATTCAGATTTAAAATAATCCAATTGAATGCAGAATTTTAAATAGTTGCATTTTTCAAGTCCAGAAATTTCTTGGTCCGTCTTACCTCTTAAAAATTAATTACAATTTTTTTCCCCAGGGCACATCTCCCAGCGTTGAAAGAGAATGTGGTTTAAAGATTAGCCTCGTTTGGTCAGGGGTTCGAATTCGGCTCTTACCAAGTTAAAAGGTAAGCCCTCACCCTACATTTTGGGAGGCATAATCTGCTATTTACATCTTTCACCAAGACTCAAGGCAGGGTCAGTGGGGGCCCTCAAGGTTGGGGCTCAACCTTTAATTAATTACAATTTTTTTTTTAAATTCGTAAAAATAAAAAAAATAAAACTTTGTCGATATTACATAAATATTTTTATTTAAAAATAAAAAATGAAAGAGGATGAAATAAGAACATTCATCAATTTATTTTTCTTTTTCTTTTCATTTTCCTTTTCAGTTTAATAAAATTTTGATCGTATATCACAAATATATCTATTCTTTCTATTTATTACAAATTCTATTTAAATGCAATTTTTCTTTTCCATTTTAAGTATTAAATCAATTCAAATTAAAATATGTAAAGAAATTTCTGAAACGAAAAACATATGAATTGTAAAAAAAATTGAAAAAAAAAATGAATGTATATGTAATGTGCCTTTGTAATTAATTGTCTTCATTCATTTCTCATTTTTAATTAAATATTAATTTCATATGTTAAAATATAAATTTAATATATGTAAGTAACAAATGACCGTGCATCGCACATGTGTAACACTAGTTTTAATAATTGAATAAGGGGAGTTCTATTAATGCAAAATAAATTTATATTGACATATAGTAAATGATTTATGGATTTGTGAAAAAGAAAATATCTATAAAAAGTTAAATTATATATTATTTTTATTTTTTTATAGTTACTGCATTATTCACTTTTGTCAATAACGCTCTAAATTAGTTAGGTTTTATGTAAATATTTTCCTTAATATTTTGTCTTTTATCAGTCAGTAATATTCATCTACAGTACATTTAAATATTCTATAATAATTTTCTTTATAAGGTATGGAAATAGGTATTTGAAGTTATTGAAAGGGGAAAATATCTAAAATGAGTGGTAACGAAGTTTTTTCACAATTTTTTTTGACTGTCCAAACTGCACAAAATGTGTGTCATGGTAAACTTTTTTCTTGCATTATCTTTTCTCAATTCTAAGTATGAAATTTGACAGCAAATTCAATAATATTTTGTGAAATTTATTGAAAAATCTGCAGTGTTGAATTTTCCTTATAAATTTTCAATTATTAATCAAATAATAAAAAGAAAAATATGATTGAAATTTGAATGATTTTGTAACTTCCTACTATTCAATACCCATTATCAATATTCAATAATATCTAAATTCTTATGCACTTTAACAAACTCATTAGAGAAATAACATCATTTATTACTATACAAAGCCTGCAACATGTCGTCGGTATTTTTTTTCTAGATTATTTGTCGAACATACTATTTATTATTTCTTTATTCGAATTTACATAGTTTTTTATTTTCATTTTTTGACTGATTACTTCCCAAACTGATATCTTTTAGCTCAATAACTTTCAAAAAATGGTATTACTTCTATGAAGAAATATGTATCACATTCATTATACATGTAAGACGTGCAACACACGTGCTTACTACTAGTTTTCAAAAATAACTGAAAATACATTTTTTTTTTTTTTTTTTTGGAAAAATACGATTTTCTTACAAGTATCATATTTATTATACTTTCAACATGATATTTATTATACTTTCAAATTTTTGTTATCATAACCTGAAACATTTTCAAATGTTTATGATACTTTGGGTGAAATTGTAGTATTACAGATTGAAACTTTACACTTTTTTATGATACCATGCACAAACCGAACCTCAAGCACACTACTTTCCATATACACAACAACCTCTATCATCGCACCAAACTCACCCAAAATTCTTCTTACTTCTCACATTTTAGAGTATAATCCACAACCGACCACCACCACAGTCACCACGATTGACACGACGACAATCACCTTCTCTTGGTGAACTCATGAGCTCACAAAGACTAGATCTTTCTAAGAATCATCACACTGGTTGGATCCCGACCGAACGGGGAAAAGCGTGCAAGTCACTGTCGGACTTGAACATCAACCAACTTAATGGTGAGATTCCTCCTCGACTTGGAAGGCTGAATGGGTCAAAAGCACTCAACGAAATTATGTCTGGAAACACGTTGGTTTTTGTATGAAATGTGGGGACTTCGTGCAGAGGAGTCGGAGGGTTGTGGCGGTGGTGATTCAGTGGTGGCGGCGTGGTGTTGTGGTGGTGGTTCGGTGGGAAGAAGACGAAAGAAGACGAGCAGCAAAAATGGAAGCAATCAGGGAAGAAAGTTGTAGCGACCAAGAAATTTTACGCGATTAATAATTATTTTAATAGAAAATCGTGTCGCTACTATTTCACCCATTTTTTAAATTAACGCCACGACGTATTCGTATAGCCAAGTCAAGAAATAATCGAGATCGTTCGATTTTAAATTAAATTCCGAATTTCTAAAAATATCTCCATTCTCTTGATTTAAAGTATATTAAGTCCAAGTACTTAATTCAATGTTATCCCAATATTTATTTATACAAAAATTACTTTTATTATTGAAATTAAGAAAATATATGCAAGCATGGGAGGTTCCATTATATGTAATCATGAAGAGCATAATATTTGTATAAATATGGAAAAGTATATGAATGATTTATATACTCCATTATATATAATCATGAAGAGCATAATATTTGTATAAATATGGAAAAGTATATGAATGATTGATAAGACTCCATTATATGTAATCATGAAGAGCATAATATTTGTATAAATATGGAAAAGTATATGAATGATTTATATACTCCATTATATGTAATCATGAAGAGCATAATATTTGTATAAATATGGAAAAGTATATGAATGATTGATAAGACTCCATTATATGTAATCATGAAGAGCATAATATTTGTATAAATATGGAAAAGTATATGAATGATTTATATACTCCATTATAAATAATCATGAAGAGCATAATATTTGTATAAATATGGAAAAGTATATGAATGATTGATAAGACTCCATTATATGTAATCATGAAGAGCATAATATTTGTATAAATATGGAAAAGTATATGAATGATTTATATACTCCATTATATATAATCATGAAGAGCATATTATTTGTATAAATATGGAAAAGTATATGAATGGTGCTTTACTTTAAGAAAAGGATGTGTTAAAATTAATAGAATTGAATGATTATGTTTACAATATGCCAACTTTATACATCTATTTAAACCCATCTCTTTTACACACAACTCTACACATATACACTTATTTCCAATCTCTTGACAAAATCCACAAGTAAGAGAAATTCAAGGTGGTCAAGAAAGTTTTGGTCCATTTACTACTACACTTCATTTTAATCTTTTAAAAGGTAAGTATATCTTATGTTTTTATGAAAAGTAAGTATGTTTTTATGAAAGGTAAATACACCTTATGTTTTTATGAAAAGTAAGTATGTTTTTATGACAAGTAAGTATATCTTATGTTTTTAAGAAAAGTAAGTATGTTTTTATGAAAGGTAAATATACCTTATGTTTTTATGAAAAGTAAGTATGTTTTTATGAAAGGTATTACCTTATGTTTTTATGAAAAGTAAGTATACCTTATGTTTTTATGAAAAGTAAGTATGTTTTTATGAAAGGTAAATACACCTTATGTTTTTAAGAAAAGTAAGTATGTTTTTATGAAAAGTAAAATACCTTATGTTTTTAAGAAAAGTAAGTATGTTTTTATGAAAAGTAAATATACCTTATGTTTTTACGAAAATGTTTGGATCATTGCTATGAAATCAATCTCACAAGATTGCTATGGGTCCCATATGATATGTTTATGATTATGCTAAGGGGACCGGATTTTAGTAGCGCTACACATAAGAATTCTTGTCATTTAAGTTCGGTAAAATTCTTGTGTCTCCCTATGTTTATGAGTATTTCGATCCTATCCTATGTTATGATGAAAATGATCCATATGCTTTCAAAAGAAAATTTATGCTTGGTATACTTACTGGGATTTTATAAATCTCACTCCACGATATTTACCATTTTCAGATAATTGAAGGTTCGAGGCGGTCAACATGGAAGTGGCAAAAGTGGTTAAGATTGATGAGATAATTATGTTGAACTTTATGTAAGAAAATTATGTTCTATTTTTATTCACAAATAAAATTATGGGATTCTAATTATTCTTTTGAATAATTTTACATTACTATTTAAGTCTCGATAATATGATATGAGTCACTTTTAGTGGCACTCGAATGGTCGAGAATTCGGGTCGTCACAGTTGGTATCAGAGCAAAGAGTTTTAAAAACGATTCTGTAGATTTTTGAAATTTTATTTCTTTAAAAAAAAAAAAAAAAAAAATCACTATTCACGTGAACAGTAAAACGACGTGCTATTCATGATGAACAGTGAACGAAATCACTATTCATTATAAAAAAAAAAGTTGAATTTTCACATGTCAAGTATGGTTATGATTTTGAAAAGCATGATGAAATTTGATGTGCGAATTTCAAGGACAAAATTCATTTTAAGCAAGGGAGTTTGTAATGTCCTGAAAATTTTATGGAATATAATTAGTTAGTGATATGATGTTTATATTGATGTCTTTGATAAATTTCTAGAAGTTCGGGGACTAAAGGAAAAATAAGATTTGACGATAAATTTTATTTGGGTTAAGTTATTAATTATTGATGGGGAGATAATTACTATATCGATATTGAATTTGTTTTGAAGACTGTGATTAATTAGGAATTATGATTCAAGAAAATGTTGATTTGGATACAACCACATTAAATTATTGTTGATTAAAGGAAAATAAGATTATATGAAATATTTTAACTCATCACTCTACTATGTCACTCTCCACGTATTGACTCCTCGAACCAGGTATGTTATATGCTTTGCAAGTCATTTACGATTTTATTAAGACATGTTAAGTATGAAATCTTCATATGTTATGAATCTTTATGTGTTACACATAATATACATGTCAAGTATGATATAAATTGATAGAAGACTCAATTTTTTTATTCTTTTCAATGTAGAATCATGAGACAGAGAGGATATTTATATGAATTTTGGTGCATATTAAGCTTAGTAAGATTGACTCAATTAGAAATTAAGTTGGGTTGTAACTTTTGCCCAAAATATATGGAATAATATATTAAACAAACAAAATTGATAATGAATTCGTACAAATTTTCTGCTACATTTTACCAATAAAATAATTTACACACAAATTTTTTAAAAAAAATCTCTACTTTTAACATTACATTATGAAAATTTCACTATTTCAAATACTGTGATTTGTAAAATTTTTGTACAATGTGTGATCAAATTTTAATACTTGTACGTGCATTAAAAATTATTATGACAAAATAAAAGATAAAAATGACATATTACAAAAGATCAAATTACAAAAATATACATAGCAAGACAAAGAAAAAAAAGACTAAGACAAATGAAATAATAAGGAAAGAAAAGAAAAGAAAATTAAGGCCTTGTTCGGCGACCATTTAAAAGGAATTAAAATTATATTGTTGATTTATTTGGATTTTTTACGTAAGATGTGTGGTTAAAAATTTGAGAGAGAAAATGAGTATCGTTAAAAAATGATTTGAGAAATTATGTAAATTAATTTGGTGCAATCATTGTATTTTAATTCAATAGGCGAAGCCACGAATGGTGCCTAAAAATGGTGTTAGGCCCTGAAATTAATTGCTTGGATTGATTTCTAAGCAATTAATGTTGTAAAGTTAAAAAAAAAAATGATTTGTATAGGGACTTTTTCACTTTTATATATAGTATAGATATCTTCCCAGCTAAAATTAACCAGCAGAGGCCGTCGGCTTGCTTAACCTCATTTCCCAACCTCCGCACTATTGACCTTGTCGGAAATAAGATATCCAACATTATTCTGGTGTATATAGGCAAGCTGAGTAATCTCACTATATTGAACCTGCCTGATAATCAAATATCAGGTTCTATCCAGCTTCCATTGTTAACCTAAACAGCTTGATGCACCTTGGTCAAGCAACAAACTCACCCGGAAAAAAATTAATTTTAACATGTCATTGCATAAATCATCCATAATTTATCTAAAGGTAAAATTGACATGATTTAACAAGTAATGAGTCAATTACTTTAAATAAATTATTTTACCAATTATTGAAAATTAAGATTTGTATAAATTTTGTATATATCACCTCTATTATCATATTATAATTCTGTTTCTCTTAAAATATATATTTTTATTTTTTTTTCTAAATATTAGTTACAACTTACAAGCCAACTCTTATTGAATTATATTATTGTAATTTCTTGTAAAAGCATAATTACGTTGTTAGAAAGTAATTAAATTTTTCCTTCCTGAAAACAAATAAAAAGGGCTTAGCCCTTTGGTAGAAGTTGGATGTGCATTACATACATGCTCCAAAATGCAGAAATCAATAAGCCTGGATTGCGATACTTCGAATTTCAAAAATAACATTCTCGCCGTTGCCGGGGATCGAACCCGGGTCACCCGCGTGACAGGCGGGAATACTTACCACTATACTACAACGACTTTGTTTCTCGTTTTCCTTCTTTTTTATAAATAAATAATAATGTCTCTTTGACGAAAAGTATTCAAAACAGTGTGCGGAGGCTCAAACTGTTACTCATCGGGAGTCGGAATTTTTTATTGTTATTATTATTTTATTTTTTTAAAGGATTTTCTCAAGAGGAATCTTTATTACTGTCACCAAAATCTACAAATAATTTTCTGTCAAAATAACTTTTTAAATCTAAAAAATCTTGCAAAAAAAAAAAAAAATTAAATATTTTAACAATTATTATGGTACATGTACCATTAATGACATTGACGTTGACATCCGTGATATTCATGGCATCAAGATGTTATTTTTTTAATGTATAAACTATTTTTTTATTTTATAATTATTATTATTCTTTTGATAATTATTGTATTATTTTGAAGTTAAAAAATATGTAATATGAATGTCAAATTTAAAATCTCAATGAAAATTTTAATACAAGCTAATAAATGAGAGTAAACTGTAAATATATTATCCATAAAATAGTCTCAAAATTAAAGGCAAAAAATTTATTTTATATTTTTTACTTTTCCTTATATCTTATTCATTTTAATTTATATCATTTAAGTCCTATAATTCTATCTATAATTTGTTAACTAGATTCAATTTAGTCGTAGATGATTACTTTTAATTCGAGTTATTTTTCTGATCAAATTAAAATAAATAATAGATATAGGAATTTTCAAAGCAAATTCAATTAAGTTGTTTTAATTTTACAACTTAAGATTTCGATCAGTTCATTCATCAATTTGGCATTATTTTTATTTATTTATTGATTCTATTCATTTTCTATTTTTTTATTATAAATTTAAATAACTACAACATGCAGTATATATATAACAGATTTTAACAACTAGTTCATATAATTTTCATCAAGTATTATGGTACATGTGCTATTAATGAAATTAGCATTTGCATTCGTGCTATGTTATTATGGCATCAAGATGTTATTTTTTAATGTATAAATTATTTTTTGTTTTACAATAATTATTATTCTTTTGATAATTATCATATTATTTTGAAGTTGAAAGATATGTAATATGGATGTTAAATCGAAAATCTCAATGAGAAGTATAATAAAACTAATAAGTGAGAGTAAACTATAAATATATTGTCCGTAAAAAAAATCAAAATAAAAGGTAAAAAAATTATTTTATGTTTTTTAGTTTTCTTCTATATCTCATTCATTTTAATTTATATAATTTATTTAAGACATATAATTTTATCTATAATTTGTTAACTAAATTTAATTTAGTCATAGATGATTAATTTTAGTTCGAGTTATTTTTCTTATCAAATTAAAAAAATAATAATAAATATACGAATTTTCAAAATAAATTCAATTAAATTGTGTTAATTTTTACAACTTACGGAGCCGTTCTCTTCGTGTTTCGATTTTGAATTTTGAGTTTTGAATTTTGATTTGAGTTTTGGATTTTGGTTGTTTGTTTTGGGATTGCTGAAAACATGTTCTCTTTGAGATTTTGAAAAATGCGTTTACTTTGTAATTTTTTGATATTTTTTTGTGATATTTTATATGTAAAATATGGTTGATTTGTTGAATTACATTAAGTTTAATGTTAATAAATCAGTCAATTCTCTATTCAACAAACATTTGATTATTCTAGCAACGTGTAAAACTTGAAATCTAAAGTAATTAATATATATTAGTTCATATATTGGATAGTAATTCAATTGTAACAACATCAAGCCATTTTGAATTTATTATATTATTTTGCCATTCATTTACATGTTGTTAGAATAACCAAACTATATATATGTATATATAGTAGTGGAGCAGTGACAGCCGACCACTGCTCCCTGTGTGTGTGTGTGTCTATATATATATATCGAGGCCTAAAAATGCTAAAAACTCAAAAAATCCCACAAGAAATCTCAACTGTACATACAAGAAAAGTGAGAGAAATAGAGATAACCTAAGACGTCGGTAATGAAGTCACCGGCAGTGGGGTTGTGGGTCTTCGACATCGTCGATCGTCGGAAGCAGAGTCGTCAGCAACTGAGACGGTGGGAGACGAAGGCAGGCGTACAATGTTGGAAGGAGAAGGAAAGGACCCAGACGACTTTGCTGGAGAGAGAAAGAAGTCCATTTCATCATTTTTTTTTTTTTTTTTTTTTTGCTGACAGTGAACAATAACAGTAATGTCCAAAATGCACGTTTTGAATTTTTAACCCAAAATGGCCAAAACGTGATAAACTCGTTTTGAGTTTTGTTTTGTTTTGGAAAACGAATTTCTGGAAATGGGCAAAGTGAACGCGATTTCGATATTTCCAAAAATTAAAAACTTAAAACGGGCTGAAAACAGCAAAGAGAACGGGGCCTAAGATTTCAATCAATTCATTCATCAATTTGACATTATTTTTATTTATTTACTGATTTTATTTATTTTCAATTTTTTATTATAAATTTAAATAACTTCAATATGCAAAATATATATTACAGATTTTAACAATCAGTTCATATAATTTTTATTAAACAATTTATCGGTCAATATTTTTTATTGAAATATTAAAATAATAATGTAACAATATGAATAAAAAAAATTTCAATAAGAAGAAAGAAAAATCAATTAATGTAACAATATTTATTAAAATTAATGATTATTTTTAGGGAAATAGTTGAAATTAATAATTAATGCTTAAAAATCAAAATATACCAAAAAAATTTATCATACATATTTTTTTGGGAAAAATATGATGAAGAATAATATATAAAAAGAAAATCGTTGGTTCAAGTCTTCCACCTGTATTGTATTAGCCTAATTTTATATTTCAAAAGTTTTTTTTTAAACAAAATTATTTATTGAACGTTAGATCCAGAAATCAAGTTGATATGTTTGCGGTACAATCACTAATACCCTTAATTTATAGCCTATTTCCTTGCAAAGATGGTAAAATAATTTATTGGTCCGCAATTTTATTAAATTAATAATTATATTTAGTGAAAAATGGTAAACTTTATTTTATTTTAATTTTATTAACATATATAGACAAAAAGACTCATTATATATATTTATTTAAATTTTCATTAATAGTTTTTTTTTAATTTTATTGACATATAATTAAATATGCATTGAACTATATTCAATTAAATGCATCACATTTAAAATTTAAAAAGATTAATTATGCGCATCTTGGGTTGAATTTCAGTTTCTTGCATCGAAAATCTTGATGTTGATTTTAACTTTCGAGCATCGTCAATATTGTTTAATTTGTTAAATTCATTTAAATATATGACATCATAGATTTAATTTATTGCAATTAGTTTATTTTATGTAAATTATAATATTTTGAGAGTTATTATTTCTATTCATGGTAGTAAAAAATATTTACACAAAATTTTTTATTTATTCTATACAACATAGGTCTAAAAAAAATGTATTATTTAATTTAAATTTGAACAATTGTTTAAAATCTATTTTACTTATAACAACTTTCGTGCATCACACAAGTGTGGACTATCAAAAATTGTACAAATAATGTATTATTTAAAGAGATTTTTCCAAAATTTATGGGAATTCTAATTTATTTCTATTTTGAGCATTTGTTTACAGTTAATTTGTATAGTTAATCAAAACAAATTGTGTGTTCAAACTTTTTTTCTATTTTGTAATGATATTTACAGTAAAATCATTTCATATTGTTCTTTCGTGTAACGCACGGATGTAATACTAGTACATCAACAAAACAATCATTTTGTATTGATTGTAAAATTTAAAATTGCTAGCTGAATTATCGAAATTGAATACGAGTCAACAAGATACTTACCACCATGTTAAGGAATAAATTCAACAACGATTAAAGATCTAAATATATATTTTTAATCTAAATATATATTAACATATAAGGATTTTGACTATTCTTCTTCACAATGTGAGACTTTAGTTTTCATTTTAAAATATCAATCTTATTAAGATAAATAGAACAAACTCTTATAAATTGATCTATATTTTCATTTTTATCAGACGTGGGATATTTATCCCTTGACACACCAAACTGCAACAATCTTGTTTAGCAAGAATGTTTATTTATTAAATTTAATTATTCAATATCTTTAATTATATCACTCGCTTTTCTTCAAATTTTATAATTCAGCCTTTGTTTGATAGATATTAAAATTAGATTTTTAATAAATTTTAATAAAAGTTGATGAGATGTGTAGTTGAAAAGTTGTGAACCCGATAAAATATATAATTGAGATCGATTGTTTACTACGCAGATTAAAATCACCAAACATGGGCTTAATCAAATCATATAAAATAAAAGAATATTAATATTTGACTAAATGCATTATATGATTGAAATTAATTATTTACTTTTGACGCAAATTAAAATCACCAAACATGGGCTTAATCAAATCAAATCAAATCAAATAAAAGAATATTAATATTTGACTAAATGCATCACTTTTATTCTGGTCAAGGAATGCAACAAAAGAGCAGTCACACCTCGCAAATTTTATGCTATCAATTCAAGTACCTTTAATGAATACTCCTCACCAAAGGGAATTCTTTACATTTGTTTACGTATTTCCAGATCTAGATTACCTGTGTCAATAATTGCAAATGTGTAGTAGATAAACAGTTGCATACACAAATCTAGACAGTTTCGTAGACTTGCGGAAGATCTTCTTGTGAAGTTATTTTAAATCAACTTCGTTTAATAGTTCTTTTAATTAAAACAAAATTTTTCAAAAAATATGTTCGAAAACGTTTTTTACTTCTCAAAAACTCTACGAAAACGAGCCCTCTCAAACCTCAACTATTGAGGTAAGACGTGTTTGATAAATATCTTATTACTATTATAAAGGAGGATAGTCCTCAAAGTTTTCCCTCCCAAGTTTCCCCCCAAAATGCTGATCCGAAAAATCTATCTATTTAATATAATAATAGGAGAAGTGATTGTCAAATATTTCCCCCCAAGTTTTCCCGCCTAAAATTTTCAGCTCTAATATTTAAAAAAAAAAAACTTTTTAATTCAAATTTCAAACAAAAGCTTCTTTAAAAGCTTCTTTAAAAATCTTTCTATTATATAATAGTAGAAGAGTGTTGACAAAAAATCCAGCTTGAACTTTTCATCAATTCATTAGTATTAAAAAAAAAATTATATATTTACATATAATTTTTCAGATTCCCGTCCCAAGTTTGCTTTCAAATTTCAAAATTTTAAATTAATCAGCATTAATTGTGCTGTGAACATTTCAGACCAATTCCAGTCGACTAAAAAGCAATTTTTTGAAAAATCAACTTTTAAAAACAAATCTTTCTCTCTCTCATTTCAGTAACTAGAGAGGAACCAGAGAGGAAGAGAGCGAGAGGGATGGGCGACGGAGCTCCCTCCTCCGATCCACACCGTCGGTCGAGACGCCGGCATTAGCGCCACCATCGCGAGGTGGAATTTGGGGCGAGTTTGGGTGCGAAACCAAATGCAACCGTGACTTTGGTTTATTTCACTCCGTTCAGCCAAGATACCACAACAATGGGTAAACCATTTTTCTCTCTTCCTCTCTCACTAGAAATTATTGATCAATTCATGAGTTATGCATATGCACTTTCTATGCAGTAACAAAAGAAAAGGTCGAGCTTCTGACCATTTTCAAAATCGCCGACATCTGGCCGGTCAACTGCTGAAGGAAGGCCACCAATAGAACTGCGGCATCAAGGTCAAGACTCAACCTGATCTTGGTCTGGTTTCTGTGACTGGACGGTGAGAATCGGCCGCAAACTCTTAAAGGTGAAGATTAATTTTTCTTGAAGTTTTTGAAGTCTTCGATTTTGGGTTATTGGAGCTGGAGGGTTAGGTTCACCTGCTCTGATGTTATCTTGCATCGTACGGTGTGGTAAATATTTGTAAGGTGTTTTTTTCATTATTTTTGTTCTTCTGGAGTGGATAATCAATTGTTCCATGTCTGGGGGCAATACATAAAACTCGATCACTCAGGTACCGTTTCTATCTATTATTCGATTTTATTTTATGCTACCATAAATTTCATAGTTTTTTTTTTTTTTTTATCATTCATATCTGTGTTGATTTTAGCAGATTTTCATGTTTATGCTACCTTGATTTTCATGTTTATGCTACCGTTTCTGTTTTTTTTTTTTTTTTTTTTTTTAATTTGAATGAAAACTTAGCAAGTGTCGAGTTTTATTCGTCGATTTCAGTGCCATTATCATCGCAAGCTTCTTAATCATGGTAAATCATCTTAATCTCATATGCCTCTACTGATTGATACTTTTTATTATGTTTTGTAGATATACCTTGACATATCTGCAAGTTATGGTGTTCAACCAATTTCTCTTGCAGTAGGTATATCCTAATCTATCTTCATGTTGCTCACGTGTTGCCTTCACCAATTCATTTGTGACTTCTCAAGCTCAATACAGCCTGTGCTCTCCACATTTACAGAGGTATTGTTCATCAAAGTTTTTTGCAACTTTGAGTTTCGATTTCTTTTGAAATTTTTTATGGAAGAACATTGGTGGATCTGAAGGAAAGGCCATTGGAATTGATGGATTTTGAACCTTTGCTCCTGCACGGGGATATATATATGGAATTTATTATTACATTTGAAGTTGTTGTAGCAGCCCCAAGGAAGACTCTTAAGCTTTGGTTGTTGAAGTTACTTAGTTGATTCGGTCTTCATGAATTGCTTGCATGACGGGAATGGTAAATTCAAAGTGAAAACCATGTAGGATATCTTTGTTAGTCTTACATTCTTATGTTCACGCATTTTTTTTTCAGTTAGTCTGAATATTTTGCAGTTCATACAAAGATTAGTAATTTGTTCATCTATTTCTTTTCAACTTTTCTTTTGAATAGGTGGAAGTCTATACAGATCTGCAAAAGGAGTCACTGAAGAGTCATACATTGACAATTGGTAAGCTTATCATTCTTTCCTATGCTCTCTTTTTCTTTTTGCCTTTTTGACACATGATAAGAGTAATTGTGAATGTGTCTACCTTATGCTACTATCCTATCACGAGGTTGATAGTTGCAGATGTTTTTGTTATTGCTTTCTGATCTTTATTTCATATTCTCATGAAGTTGTTTACCAATGTGTTTAGTATACTCATTGTGTTTGAGGTTACATGTCAAGCATTCTTTCCCTGGTATTATTCTTCTCCTGACACTTTCTTTTGTGCAGGTTTACATTCTATTGGTGCACCCTGGTAATATGTTGATTCTCGAACTATCTTTGCATTCTTGAGCTTTATTTACTATCAGTATCATTTATTCCTTTTTATTACCTGAACAAATTGAAAGTTGAGTTATAGTTGGCTTTTACTCTTTCTCAAAAATAGATGAAAATTGCACCAACCAATAATCATAATTTTCTCATTCAGGGTAGACTACTTAAAAAAAATTTAATCCTGTGTTTTCATAAATAACTTCCGCTTGTGACTGTAATACATAGAAGTTTTTGTTGTGAGATATTTAAGCTTTTAACCTGTCTAACTAGACATACATCTAGATGCTGATATAACATTTTCTTCTTAGGTGATTGATAAGACTTTGCTTAAGGAAGTCATGAGTAATAAAGATGCCAGGTGTTAAGGATGATGTGTATATATATGTGGTCCTTGAATATGGTCAGATTGATTTAGCTCACACGATGTCCCAGAAATGGAAGGAACTTGATAGTTCTAATTTAATGATAAATGAGAACTTGCTCCAATTTTATTGGCAGGTTCTTCACTAAATCCTTATTTTATTGAGCACATTTTTACCGCTATATATAGCTTGACAAACTTTCTGATGATCATTGCCAAAATGGGGTATTTTTTCTTTGCTTGAAGAGATTCTCGAACCTTCTGATGATCATTGCCAAAATGGGGTATTTTATTGAGCACATTTTTACCGCTATAGCTTGACAAACTTTCTGATGATCATTGCCAAAATGGGGTATTTTTTCTTTGCTTGAAGAGATTCTCGAACCTTCAGATTGAATTTAATTTTGTGATATTTAACTTAATCACTTGATTTGTTCATTATTTTTACATACATTGATTTTTTTTTTCTTAATTGTGGGCTAAAAAAATCTTTATCAAAGGAGATTTATCTTAAAACTCAACCAAAGTCCTCTTTTTCCTTACACGTTTGGCTATATAATGATTTATAATACAATTGAATCCCATTGAGCCTATATAATTGCAAGATTGCTTCTTTTTTGTGTTTGATGGACAACAGAAAAGATTAAATAGATACATTCTTAAAAAAAATTTACATATGTGGTTGTATGTATGTGGGTATATCATATGTCATAAAATCAACGTACTTCAAATATAAGTTCAAATGCTGATTTTTCAGATCATATTTAGTTCGAATGAGCCTGTTAAATAGCTTTAAGTTGAACAGAACTTTGATTGTTTATTTTACTGGACATAGAGTTGGATGATTAACTAGAATAAGCTCCTGTATTCACTGGACAAAAAGTAAAGCTAAATGATGGGTTCCAGACAGTTCTATCTTACAGTTCTATCTTATGTACTCTGGAAATGATTTTGCTTTAAAATCATACTTCATATTAATATGATATGCTTCTGTTTATCTCTTAAACGGGGTGTGCTTTTTTCAATTTTGCTATTTTGAAAAAATATTATGAATCACCATTTGTTTGCTTCCGGTGGAAGGTACAGATGAGTTGGACAAAGCATGGATGAAATGTTGTCTTTAAGTGAGAATATGCTTTATCCCTTCCACTAAAATAAGATTAACAAGTAATATGAGTTTTCTTTTATTTCTTTTCTTTTTACTATAATTAGCAATAATGAAATACTTAAACGGTACAAATACCACTGACAAACAAGAAGTCAAGAACTTAGAGTAATAGCATAAATATTAAAGAATCATTGAAGTACGTAATAGTTATTATGTTGAACAATAGTAGTGATTTATTTTAAATATTTAATTTTTAAAACTTTGCATATTTAAATATGAACATACCATTGCAACTTATTTTACATGAGCAAATATGGAGTAATTGTTCATTTTTTTTTAATTTGATGAGTCGAAGTAAGTTAACTCTAATTCGTGTTCAGGATTTAGTTTTGTTTATGCCAAACTAAATGTGGGTAGTTAGTCATGAATTTGACTCTTTCGAATATCTTAGGATGTTTGAATTGCGGACTTCTTCTACATGGACAGAGATGGGCCGTGCTATTTGTTAACGATGTTAAAAATGATTTATATATTGATCAATATGTAATGAATCTTAGCAGATTATTTTGGAAGTTTCAGTCTCTCGGCCTCAAAATAAGTGGATGTAACTGATATCAGGCAGCAACTGTTATCTCAGTATTGATGTACTCCAGTCTCGCATAAAAGAGTTGAAGCAAGCTGGTGAGAATGAGGTACTCATGGAATATTAATGACTTCACCGGTTATTGATTATTTATTAGAATTCAGTTTAATATATCTAAAGAGGACAAATAAACAATATCTAAACCGAAGTAATCACTTACCATATTGTCTCCTGTTGAAATTTGAGTAGAAGGTGGATGTGATATAAGGTAAATTTATTCTTATGCGGTTTATCATTTGTTCTTTAGTGTAATCTTTAGGCTTATAACTTTATTTCACTTTGAGATTGTTTTGTTGATCTGCCAAATTCATTTTGTCACACAGTTTACTACCAAAATATGTTATTTCTTTTATTATTTTCAATTGGTTGTAGAAGGTTAACTGCATCTCTGTATAATCTATGTCAATCCTCTCTTATGTTAAATATTGTGATTCAGTTTGTGGATTGAAGTAGTGTTTATAAGACCGTTGCTTTAAGGAAGTTTGATTTGATCTACATTTGGAAGGTTTGGTAGCTACCTACCCTTCCAAATTTGTTGCAGGTTGAGCAATAATCCAATTAAATCCCGTGATAATATTATATTGAACAATAGGTACTGAGATATGTTATTGTCACTATTCACTCATGAATGTGTGTTGCAGAAGCTGCTCTTTACATGGGGTGTGTTTGGTAC
This sequence comes from Ligustrum vulgare, assembly GCA_963555705.1. Classification (NCBI taxonomy): domain Eukaryota; kingdom Viridiplantae; phylum Streptophyta; class Magnoliopsida; order Lamiales; family Oleaceae; genus Ligustrum; species Ligustrum vulgare. The sequence continues at coordinate 11,766,756 of OY743177.1, forward strand.
CAATAGTGTTGATGAGGTTGTTCATGATTGTCTTAGTATTTTTAACAAGCAACAGGCATACAATAATCCTGTGTACACTCATGAGAGGGTTCACATATGGACTTCGAAGGCACCTGCAGAAATAAAATATGTGTGGTTAAAAATTAATTTGAGAAATTGTGTATATTATAATTTGGTTTATACTCACTTCACCGAACATATATTTGTCAATTGCCATAGTTCTTTGTACTTAATTTCTTTTTTTCTTTATTTGATTGTTGATGAACAGTGAATAATGGTATATCAAGGACAAGCTCCTCTGCCAATGAAGATTTGGATTGTTGTGAAAATTGATGGATTTCAAACTTCACAGAATGTCTGTGAGAACATTGAAGCAGCGTTGCTTGATTTTGGGGTTGGGAACTGGGAAGTGAGGCTTGATTAGGGGGTGTAATCAAGTAATTGACATTCATGGCTAAAATAGTTGTGTGGTGTAATTTTCTCTATGGTAAAACTTATTTTTGTAGAGCACGTGTGATGATACATTTGGGAAACACTGCATTTGTGAATCCATTGATTACAAGAGAAAATCTACCAAAGACATACATTCAAATAGTGATAGTTGATGAATATTAGTTTTGGTTTATTGGTTTTGTGAATTTAAAATAATTTGTCCTTTTTTAATTTATAATTCATAAATATGTACAAATATGTTAGAAATATTTCGTATTTTTCATTTTACTTCAAATATTTTGTAAAATATTTAACATCGTGCATCGCACGGGTGGTAGAACTAGTAAGTTACTAAAAAGACATTTGACCAATATTTGAGCTTAATCATACAATATATTCCACTGTAACAAATCCTTCATTAATTATGGCAACGTTGTCACCCCAATCCAAAAGGTTACTAAATTTTCTCAAATGTTTCCATCAAGTCACTAAACTTTAAAAATCACCCCATTAATTACTAAACTTTCTTAAAGGTTTCCACCAGGTCACTGAACTTTAAAAATCATCTCATTAATCACTTAACTTTGAAAATAACACCTCATCCATCACTGAAATTTCATATTTGGCATGACTAATGGGGTGACATTTTCAAAGTTCAGTGATTAATAGTGTGATTTTTAAAGTTCAGTGACCTGGATGAAACCTTTGAGATAGTTTAGTAATTAATGGAGTGATTTTGAAAGTTCAGTTACCTTTTGAATTATTAATTTTCACCCCGTTAAGTCTCCATAAATTAATGGGACTCCCTTTGTAGTTTTTTATCAAGAGAAAAACGAAGATTCATTATCATAAAAAAAATAAAATAAAATAAAAGATTCATATTCTGATCCCACATCGTGGGGTTTGCTTTAGACTTTAGATTGCTTAAAGGGTGACTACACCTAATATTTATATATTATGGAATAAAAGTTCTCTCTAACGTAGCTTTGATACAATGTTATTATTACGATATCTCATAATAAATTTAAAGAGATAATAATTGAACAATTCGATCATCTCTAACTCATGGAAACTAAAGTTGGAATAAATTTCCTAAGTTGGAAAATAATAACATTATCCATCCAAATATTAAACTCAAATACCATAATAAATCAAAAGCTCTTTACAACATGAATGACTTAATGGTCGTCAGCGCACGCAATATTCTCTCTTTTATTTAAATTTAGTTCAACCTAGGCTTGAACATTTAGAAAAATAACTCATGCTATGTATAAATAACTTTTCAAATCGTGGTTCGAGCCAGACCTACACTCAACCTAACACATCTTGCACCTAGTATTCATCATTTGTCAATTTATTTGAATATATACAGATTTAATCATCAAGTTTTAGAAGGTCATCGGCTATGGCACGATCATTTTGTGGACTAAACTTAGAGTTTCGGCAAAAAACTGGGACCGGAAAAATTATATAATTTTATTAAATAGAAATTATATAGTGCCCCCAGTTGATACCACTGGGAGCATGTGGCGACCTCCTATTGGGTACCTTATGGTGCCTGACAACGAATGCCCACCCGCTAAGTTGCGGGTGGGTATTGATATGGTGCCCCTTACCTCTGTTCTATTAAATTACTCAAATTGTTTTGGTATTCCCATGATATGTGGATCACGCTGTAAAATATCCCTAGTGAATAAAGCCTTTGTAATTGGCTTTAGAAATCCAATAACACTAAGTTATTGCTCTCTTGCCAACCATATTGCTTGAAAGTTCTCGTGACGTTAATTTCGGCATAACAAAAGACTTCCACTTTCTCTTAAAAGCATGACTATCTAAGTACGTACCAAAATAGTGAAATGTTAAGTTAATAAGCCATTGAAAATTCATTGTTATGGCGTGGAACAAATTCGTTAACTTGAATAAGAGATTTAAGGCATGTATGACATGCTTCTTTTTCTGTTTTGTTTCGTTTCTTATAAAAGAATCATTTAAAGAAGCTACATTATATCAACTTTTTATATATATATTTTATCAAACGATCGAAACACTTTCAAAAAATTATGCTTACATGTTTCTTAGCCTCGTAGTCGCTTTTAACTTTTAAAAATCCTGCCAGACGCTTCCCTAATAAAACATGAATAAATTTTGGAGGTAATGTTCGGTCAAAGGAACTTCTATTTGTACTTCTTTTCAAAGATTCAAGCTAATTAGTTGATACAATTGAGGAACGTCGTAGCTAGAGTTGGCAATAGGCCAAGCCAAACCAAGCCGGCTAGATCCTTTAACGTCACTGATCGGCTCGTGTGGTCAAGGGCTTGTGAGCCGATCCAAGCTTGGCCCACGAGCCATTTAATTTTTTTTACTTTTTCTTAAAAAAAATTGGTATTTTGGTTTAAAAGCTCTTCTACACGAGCCACTCCTTGTTAGACGAGCCAAGCCCATGCTCGGCTCGTTTCCATGAGCCAGTGATTGGCTCGTATTTTTACGAGCCAAGCCGGCACTCGGCGCTTGACACCTCTAGTCATAGCAATTTTTTTAACTCAGTTCAAACATATTATTAGTAACACATAATGAGCAATATAAGATGGTCCATTTGGTATGCTTTTGAAATCTAAGTTGTTTTGTACCAACTTCATGAAAGTACTTCTTCAAGTTAAAATAACTTCTAAAAGAAGTTAATCCAATATTGTGACGGGGAATGATCTAGTGCCCATGATGGGCACTAGTTATAAAACTCATCCGCCACATGGCGGATGAAGGTTGGATAATGATGGGCGGGCCCCACTGCCCACCCACCATAGGGGGGTGGGGTGTGGGTTTCATAAGAAACCCACAATGGGTTTTGGATCATTTCCCATATTGTGACTCTCTCTAAAGCACTTTTGAAATATGAAGCTCTGCAGAAATTAGTTTCAAAACGAAAATTAAGGTCATGTTCTCTTTGCTGTTTTGAGGTTATTTTCTGTTTTTATTTTCGAAAATGTTAAAAACGCGTCATTTTTACCATTTTCGAAAACGTATTTTGAAATATAAAAAAAAAAAAATAATTGTACACAAAACGCTTTGAGAATATATATATATATATATATATATATATATATATATATATATATATATATATATATATATATATATATATATTAAAGAATTATCTTAACTTGGAACAAAGCTTAATATAAAGTTTTTATTTTTTTTTATTTTTTTTTTTTAGAATTATCCTAACTTGGAACTAAATCTAAATAAAGATTTTTTTTTTTTTTTTTTTTTTGAGAATTATCCTAACTTGAAAATAAGATAATAAAGTTGTATTGAATTCATTATCAACATTACAAAAAAAAAAAAAAAAAAAAAAAAATTAAGTGAGAATTCTTGTTGCTATATTTTAAAAAATGTATTGACAAACGAACTCTGGTGATTTTGAAAGAACTTGCATTTTCTGGATTTTAATAGAATTAGAGCTTTCTCAAATCCCGAACCTGATCAAGCTGTGTTAATATAGACTCTTAATGCTCACATTAGTTGATTGCGTGTAACCGTGTTTTCAGTGTATTGTAAAAGGAAATTTGAGTTTGAGTCAGTAGTATTCTGCAAGTAAATTAATTAAAAAATGTTTAAGTAATATTCTGTAAAATTTCAAACATAACGTGTTTTTCAGCTTTTCATTTTCAAAAGCTGTTCTCAGAAATGACAAACCAAACGCGTTTTCAGCAAATTTGAAAACAAAAATGAAAATAGGAAATACAAAACATTTTCGAAAATGAAAAAACAAAATAAAATACAAATAGAACGCCACCTAAGTATCTTCCTCAGGAAATGCTTCTAGAAGAAGCAAAAATCATGACAAACGAGCCTTAAAAATTGGTATAACCAGAAGAGATGTTATTAAGCAATATATTTTATCAATTCACATGAAACTCGATCTATATTTTGATTTCATAAGCTTGTTAACATGTAGTGTTGAAAATTTTGAAATGAAACATTAATTTTAAAAAATTTAGTCCATTAATTATCAAAAAAAAAAAAAAAAAAAAAAGGTCCATTAGACCAATATTGATATAGTCAACCAAAGACTTCAAAAGATAAATCATTAGGACAAAATAGGTGGTAGGACAAGGAACATTTCTTAACCATAATGTTTTCCTAATGTCCAAAAGAGTTGCCACAAGGATCATCATCTCCACTTATTGAGTATTGATTGTTAGTTTAGTAATGTTGTCACCTTCGTATTTGGATTGCACTACCATTAATCTTTTTTTTCCCCCCAACTTGTTAAACATGCACATATTCACTTTTATAATATGGTAAGTTTATTTTATTTTATTTTTATTTTTCATTTTTTTGGTTATTACACACTTTTAGACCTGTTTGGCATGCCATTTAAAAAGTAAGAAGAAAATTTTGAAACTTAAAAGTTGTTTTCTGAATTTGTTTGGTTAGTTTTATAGACGTGCCTCTCTTGGTTTGAAGAGATAGGAAGTTGAAAACTCTTTTAGAAATTAACTTTCAAATTCAGAAAGTTTCAAGAAGCAAAAATCCTGCCAAACAATCCCTTAATCTAGTTACTTCGAAGTATTTCGAAGCATGTGTAAATGCACTAACTCGGTGTAATCTAAAAGTTTAAACTTTGTATGCAAAATAAATATAAAAGTTAAATAGATGGTGTGAATCAGAGTAGGAGGCTCCACACAAAATTGAACGAACTCTTATTTAAAATAAATAGTTATGTTGTGTCCTTCTCATCCTACGACATTGCCATATATATTTTTCAATCTCTAATGGCTAATGAGTGGAAGTGATCGCATAAAAATTATAGTTTGTCACCAAAATGCCATCAATATCAATGTTGTGTCTATACAAATAATGAAATATATAGTGGGCTTATGTAATTTCTTTTGTCTTAACATCAATAATGTATCGAAAATTAGAATTTTATGGCTCGTTACTCTTACATAAGCAAGAAATTAGTTCACACACAAATGATTAAGAGTTTAACATAATAAAACACGAATCACTTATAATTCATTTGATAAAACACGAATCACTTATAATTCATTTGATAGAACTTAAAAACTTAAAAGATCATATTCTCTTTGCTGTTTTCATGTAGTTTTCCATTTTTTTGTTTTTCAAAATACCGAAAACTTGTTTACTTTTGTATTTTCGAAAATGCATTTTCAAAAATTACGAAAAAAAATTGTAAAGAAAATTAAAATGACATTTTTGTCGTTTTTAGTGTTTTTAGTGTTAAAAAATTAAAACAGTCAAAAATGTGAAAAACAAGTCTAATTTTAAGTAAACAATTCTATTTAGTATTTTAAAAGCAAACACCTTTTCGAATTTTTTTATTTGAATTTTTTTTTTTTAAATGACAAAGCAAACTCATTTTCAAAAACAAAAAAATAGACACTCAAAATACAAAACTAAAAATAAACTCAAAACTTAAAACTAAAAACTAAATATTTAAACACAAAGATAATGGCCCCTCAATTATTTCATTGGAAACAAAAACAACTTTTTAACATGTACTTAAATTATTTTCTTCAAGAGTTTTGTCTAGTTAGAAAAGTTGACATAGTTTCCTCACGAAACTTTCTAACAAAAGGTCGACACAAAAGCAAAAACAGAAGTCATATCAAATGAGCATTAATTACAATGATAGTTAGATGACCAAGGATGAATTAGCCGAGGGACTTTAGTGCAGATAACAAGAATTAAACAAAGTAATCTGATCAACGATTAAATGGACAAGTACATGGAGCAACATTATTCTTTAAGATCGACTTCCGATCAAATTATCATCAATTGAAGATAATGCTAATAAAGAAAAAAAAAAAGGAAAAAAAAAATAATTAAAATTTCATTCATCACATTGTGTTCAATTCTTTTTTATCTTGTGTACATAACGTGTACAACATATTAATGATTTATCCATTTGGGATAAGGAAAGTTAGGCATGTGCAATTCCACTAAAAAGATAGCCACATACTTTGGGAAGCTTAAAGTATTGTTCCGGTATTTAGACGTCAACAATTCTAATAGGAGAGACTTTATTTATTTTAGTACAAGGGCACTAAAGCCAACCTACGCATCTCGAGGAAATACCACGTTTTCAATATTGAAGTGACTCAAAAGTATATTTATTAAAATTTAGACATTTCATCGAATCATATATCGGATCGATATGATTACAATATTAAATTGGTACATAATTTGGGTTAATCGTGAATCTTGGTCAAGGGTTGATATGTATATTTGAATAGGATCATAAAATTGAACTGGCACTAATGTTGGGTCGGAATAACGTAGTTCTCCAACAAAACTTCATGTCGAGCTGAACTCATAAAAGGGAGAAAGAACAGTGAAGGTAGGAATGCACATAAGCAAATGGGGTTAGTAGACATCCCACAATTGTCCAAGAATAAAATCCCAAACCAAATGGAATCCAATAGCATTTCCACTTCACAATTTTGTTGGAGATTCTTTAATTCTCTTACAATTATTCATGCCCTATTCATATCTTAAGGGACAGCCAGGAATCTCTGCCTCTCACAAATTGTTTAAAATTCCCTAAAATCCATTCCTATACGTTTGGTGCCATCATGTTCTTTTCAATGGGATAAAATCTATCGACTTGACATTTATTTAGTTGTTCGATAATATATATTATGTGTTACAGAAAAATATCCTTTTTAAAAAGTTATATCAATATATATATGAAATTCTAATTTGGTATGGTATTAGAGCGCATTAAGTTCAAACAAATATTTAAATAATTAGAACTCAAAACGGTGTGTATATATTTCAATATTGATATTTTCACGAGCTATCATTTTGCAGGGATAAATTCCTCATCAATTGAATGACGAAAGTCGAACTATAACCAACATTTATGGTCCTCAATAAATTAGTTACTAATAAAATGACTCCTTATCTATAACTTTTTAATCACTTATTGAAAAACGAACCAGTTTGAATTTTATTTTAAAGAGTTTATTTGAAAGAAGTAATTTTTTGAATAGTGATTTTTAGAAGAATGTGTAGTTAAAAGGTAGAGAATCTTTTTGAGTTTATATGAATTGATAAATTTGTAGTTGAAAAGAAGAAAGAAAAATGTATTAAATTTTTAATGAGTCTCAAACAAATGATACAATCACATTTTCACTATTCAAACATGAAACCATATTTCAATGGAAAAAACCTAGGTAGCATGGAAAATGAAACGGAAATGAAATAATTTTTGAAAAATGTAGGAAACGAAACACTATGGAAACATTATATTAAAATTATTTATTTATTTAAATGAGACATTTAACTTCAAAAATATTTAATATAATTTTAATAATAAAAATACTACAATCAAATTACTCAAGTACTTAATTGCTATCAATATCTATAACTATAACATTATTACCACTATCAATGTCTATAACACTATCAACATGATCATTGAATAACATAATCTCCATATATCTGGTTCATCTAAAGTTACTACAATCAATTTTACACAAATACTGCAATCAAATTGTAATAAAAAAAAATATACAATCAAATTTATTCAAATACTTAATCACTATTTTTTCAGTGAAATTTGTAATTTTTTCACGTAAAGTTTCTAGAAAGTTTCCATAGTTTCTAAAATCAATTAAAAAATCGGAAACTTTTTTTCGAGACGAAATGCTTGGTCGGTTTCCGTACTTCCTAGGAAAAACCAAAATTAAGAAAAGAAATAGGAAGATTTAACCATAATTTTCTAGATGCTTGCCAATTATTCTATGCTGCATTAGAATCTTTATAATTTAATTTTAATAAATGTGAGATTTGGGTCTGGGTGTGTGGGGGTGGCCGATATCATTCTAATTCTTCGCGGAATCACGGATAAGAATATATATAAGAATATATATATATAAAAGAAAAGAAAAAATGGGAATTTGGAATTTGGTAATAAGAAGAGACATTTCAGTTGACATTCTTGAGCAATATACCCGAGCGATGGATTTGCATAAAGAATTATCTGGAAATGGTGACTTCTGATGTCAGAAGTATCTCGATTCGTATTTGATTCTTGGTACAAATTACATATGCATGAAAAAGAATAATTTGCTTAGAAATTCTGGTAAAGGGTGCAAAAATATTTTTGAATTTTGAAAATCTTAAGTAAGGTGTTTTAGCCGAACAAGAGTCACTGTAACATTTTACGCTTTTAGTGGACTACGTTTGTACATTGCAGGATTTGTTCACACTATTGTTATTCAAATAAATATTTGAAAAATCGGAAAAACACAATAAAACATGAATAAAAAATTAAAAATAACTATACAAAGAAAATCCAAATAATAATAATAATAATAATAATAACAATAATAACAACTATACAAAGATTTACGCGGAAATACAAAAAATTGCTTTAATTTCTATGGAATGTTGAGATAATTCAGTATTAATTACCATTTTTTAATAATGTTAATGTTTGGTCATCAAGTAACTACCGTGTTCTCAATAATATCGAACTACTACCGTGTTCTCAATAATACCGAACTTTCACAACACAATATACGTTAGAGAGTTTGTTTGATATTGTTTAAAAAGAGTTTTTTGACATGAATAGTGATTGTTAGAAGAATGAATGATTGAAATTTGATTGAAAAGTCAAATATAGACTTGACTTTTAATAGATGGTTGAGATTGAGAATACTAGAAAAAGAGAAAATTTTAATGTAAACCAAACAAGGCAGAGTATCTCCAATGCATTTCATGAATTGGGTGACGTGACAATGAATTTGACGGACATCTGAAGAACGTGGATAAATTGACGATGATGCATAAAATTTCATCTCCAGTGGTTTCGTCTACAATTAAATATTTGTTTATTATGTGGCATTTTTTTTTAAAAGAGTCTTTAAATGTCTTTCAAAATCTATAAAAGTCAATAAAATTCAATGAAATTCATTAAAAAAGGTCTTTAAATATTTTGACTTGGTCTGAAGAATTACACGATAACAAAATTTTATCCCAAGCTCTGTTCCATAAAGTTTCTAACAGTTGTACAATGAAATATCTAAGTCTATTAAAAATAGGAACCCAGTTTCATCAACTAATATTATTTGAAGACCTCAACACTCTTGTAGAAACAACTGAATATTATATCACACGGTGTACAAAATACACAACACGAGTTCCATAAAATCTCTTATCGTGTAATTCTCAAGACTCGTGAAGGAATTCTATTTTTCGTAAATCTAATCGATGAAGTTGCAACAAATCAAGAGAAATGCAATAATAAGAAAGAAGAAAAGTGAGTATTCATAGGCATTAAGTGTGAGTTTCAACGCTAAGCATTTGCTGAAGTTCATTAAATCGTAAGCATTTGAATATCTATGTAAAGGGTTTACTCATTGAACCATCCTGGCAAAAATTGGATAATTTTTCCCAATTGAAATTCATCATGACAATTATCTCATATTTTTTCTCCCTTCTATTTATAGGTTGATCTTCGTAACCATATTTTAACCTTTGTTTTCTAGTTTGTATGATTGCTTCTTTCCTTTTTGTTGAAGGACTTCAAATATTGTGGAGAGCAAATACTAGATGGCATTTATACAATAATTACACATCGTATTATTATGACAAGCAAGATGGTATGGTATCCTAAGAATATTAGGTTATATTTTTCTAGATTGAATTTGTTTTTGTTGTAAGATAGAGTCCATTTGATTGCAAGAATGAAAAATAGGTGGAAAGAAAATATTTTACAGGGAATGATCCCATGGAAATGATTTTTGTAAAAAATATAAATTTGATGTGTTTGATTGGATTAATTTTCTGGATGAAAATTGTCGAGATTATCTAAGTTTTTTTTTTAATTGACATATATTTCATGGAAAAACTTGGAAAATTGAGCTATTTTGTTAAAAGAATATTTTATTTGACACATTTGTACTTGAGAATACTAATTTTTTTTTTTTTTTATTTCTAAAAATAGACAAAATGAAAGGTGGAAAATCAAAACCCATCAAATAGGTGGGAAAACCAACTCCACGAAAACAAGGAAAAAGACATCACGTGCCATCAAACACTACAAATGATGGAAATTGTGCCTAAATCTTTCATTTTCCATGGAAACAGGTAAATGGAGCCTTAAATAAAACTATGTTTCCAGGCAGAGGAATATAGTGGGTTGCGAGCGCAGCGACACGAAGTAATTGTTGGAGCCAATTATGGCCCTTGAAAGAAAATTTCCTAGTTTTGCTAGTTGCCACCGGCTCCAGTAGTAGGGATGACAAAAAAATTTGAAGGACCCGAAATGACCCGTCCCGAAAATTTCCCTCCCCGTCGGTCTGCAGGGCGGACCAGCCCCGCCCCGCCCCGTGATCAGGTAATTTTTTTTTTTTTAAAATTTAAATAATGAAATGAGAAACTAAAATAAATTTGATGAAGTCCAGAAGAATTGAACCTTGATGGAATTTAGGGATATGAGAATATACAACCACTATACAATTATATTGTTTATTGATTTTTTCTTCAAATATATACATATTATTTTTAAAGTTCAAACTTAAAAATTCTAACTAGTTCAACGCTTAAATTTTTCACGTAAAATTTCATTACCAATTTATTTAAAAATAAAAAAAATAAATTTCGGGTCATTAGCGGGGCGGGAGGTCGCCCCGCCCCGAGACCCGACCTGCCCCGTCCCGACCCTCGACTTCGTGGGTCACGGGGCGGCCCTGACCCGCCCCGAACCCGACCCATTGCCATCCATATTCAATAGGAGTGTAGATTTAAACTGTGGTTTAGACTTTCAAATTGATAGAAAACCTATCCAATGATTCCAATGAAGAAATACAAATTGCAATTTCGAACCTAAGATGTAAAATAAAAATAAGAACCTATTCGGTCCCTGAAGTTTTTCTCATTTTCAGGGATGTCAACGAGCTGAAATTCAAGGATCGAGCCAAACCAAAGCTCATCCTAAAAAATAAGGCTCGGCTCGAGTTTTAGACTCGAGCTTTTCCGAGCTTTTAAAATTTATTTTATAACAAAAACTTATAAATTTGTAATTGAAAATGTATATATACAACGAGTTGAGCCCAGCTCAAGGTCGAATTTCAAGGCTAAAAGTCTGTTACTAGAAAAAAAAAAAAAAAAAAAGAAAGAAGCAAAAGCTCCAGTCGAGCTAAGTCCGAGCTTTTTCTGAGTCGAGCATGAACAGTTGAGCTAACGAACAATCTTTCCATCCCTAATCATTTTTCTCCAAATTTATTTTTAACTACACATTTTTATGGGACTCATCACCTTTTCACTATTTTCAATCACACAATCTTCCAAAAAATCTAAAATTCATCTAAAATCATGATTACCAAATATGCTCTTAGTAAAAAAAGTAATTTTGAAAATAACAATTTACACTCAATTTTATATTACCAATTGGAGATGTCCAAAATTTATTCTATCTTTAATGGAGCATTCCTTTAGCCTCTTTTTGTTAAAATTTTTTGGTTTAAAAACATGTTTTTTTATGTTTTTTAGGTAAAATGTGTGGTTAAAAAGTGGAGAGATAAAATGTGTATTATTAAAAAGTGATTTGAAAAATTGTGTGATAAAAAATATGTTTAAAAATTAATTTGCCAAACAGATGCTAATACCTTCGAGATTCCATTTGATACAGAAGAATTTTTTTATGAGAATTGAATTACCAAAGATTCTCCTTTCCAAACAGAGAAGATTCTCTCTCCTCTCTCATCCTTCCTCCTCCAACCCAGGAACCACCTATATAAAGCCTCTATCCTCTGCACCATCACTCAACCATTGGAGTATATACTCTAAATCTCTCTCTACCCTTCATCAATGGCGCTTCGTAGAACACTTGTGAAGCGTCTTTTCAACGCCACCAACAGAGAATTTTCCAAATCACCAAATGCTGTCAAAGCCTTCCTCCACCGTGAGTTCCTTACAACCCCAGACTCCGCCACCACCGGTTTCTTCCGCCGCTTCCTCCAGCGCAGAGCCATCAACAACCACTCCTCACCCTCCAACCTCCCCTCCTTCCTCACTCTTCCTGTCGGTGACAAGCTTCGAGAGAAGCTGAAATCACTTAACATAACCGGTGATGACCGCTTCCGCTTTGACGGGCTGAGCCCGCCTCTACATCCTCCAAGGGAGAAGGAGAACGATGAGTTTGGTGTGAGTGTGAAGGATGTGAAACGGGCTCTAAGGTTTGTGCAGTTAGAGAAGGTTAAAGAAAGGCTGAGGAATATTCCGGCGAGTACAATTCCGTACGGAGAGTTTGTACGGATCTGCGATGACGTTTGTGGGAGTAAAGAACAGGGGCTTGAATTTTCCAAGGCCTTGGACGAGTCTGGAAACGTCATCGTTTTAGGCAACGTTGTTTTCCTCAGGCCGGATCAGGTATTAATTAATTAATTATTAAAACCAGGATTATATTATTGTTGTGTTTTTAATTTTAATGAATAGTACTCACTAATTTCCATTACACGTTATACAATACAGGTGGCGAAATCAATGGAGACAATAATTTCCCAATCAATAGCTATGCCTAACGACCCAAGAAGGAAAGAACTGGACCAACTCGAAGTGCAGAAGGCCTTAATTGACCAAAAAGCCCAATCTCTCGTTCGTGGTGAACTCTATTGTGGGCTGGGCTTTTTAGTCATTCAAACATTGGGCTTTATGAGGCTTACCTTTTGGGAACTGAGTTGGGATGTGATGGAGCCCATTTGCTTCTTTGTCACCTCTCTCCACTTTGCCCTTGCCTATACATTCTTTTTGAGGACATCAAATGAACCCACTTTTGAAGGCTACTTTCATCGACGGTTCAAAGTTAAGCAAAAGAAGCTTATGAAAAGTCATAACTTTGATATTGAGAAGTATCACAAACTATGTGAAGCCTTTTATCCTAACTACTCGAAACAAAATGTTACACAATGTGGTGATCATGCAAGAGGGGCACTTTTTAGCTCCATGCATGATTGAGATGTACATAGACAGTAGGACGACTTCGAATTAATGTAAAGTAAGTATAATATTGAGCTTTGTATGAGTATAGATAGAGTAAGTATGAACAATCCCGAGTTGTGGAACTTACTTCTTGGAGACGTACACGTATAGATGAGAAATGGTTTTAACTTAATTCTTCAAGTGACGTGACGTTTATTTTTAGCGAAGAAAATGGATTAAGGGAGCGTGACTACTTGGAGACTTACGTGTATGTACCAATGTTTAGAAATTTGGATCGGATCAGTTAGTTCAATTGGAAAAATCGGGAGTCGGTCGAAAAATCGGTACTATCTAGTCAAAAAATCTGTCATTAAAACTCGACCAAAAACCTCAACTTTTGACCGATTCAACCGGAAACTGATCAACCTGGTCGGGTTTTAAACTCGATTTTGCTGTATTGTTTTCCTCCTATTTTCTTAAGCTACTTTTGTACATGATTTTATTTTCTAAATGACTAAATAATGATTTATTTGTAAAATAAATTATTTTTTAGAAATTTTTTAATTTTTGGAATAATTTATAATTTTTTAATTGAAACCAGTTCGACCGTTTGACTTTTGACCCGTTGTCCTTTTCAAATCAAACCGATTTTTTTATTTTCTAAATATTATAGAACATACGAGAAATGATTTTGACATAATTTTTTAAGTTGCACGATTTATATTTTGTGAATGAGAAATTGGGTGAGGTTTAGGGAGCAGTACCCTATCTTCTTTGTGAATGGCACAACAATATGATTCGAGGATTTCTTTGTTTATGAGATTTGGTAACAAACTAATCACACATTATTTTGATAACAACGGAAAAATACATAACACCTAGGATATAGGTTAACTTTTTAAAACTTAACTTTTTTTTTTTTAACATTCAGGTGTTAAATAGTAATTAATAAATAAAATATTATATATATATATATATATATATATATATATAATAATAATCACTTATATATTAACTTAAAACTAATATAATATTAAACATAAAAAAATACTCACACGTAACAAACCGTTTGTCCAACGTCCCACCCCGCACCTCACCCCATCCCACCCTATACCACGAGGTCACAATTGATTAGACAAATTCACATTTTGGACACAATTACAAATTTAATTGCAAATCTTCTCTCACCCCAAGCTATCCCACCCCATCCCGCAAAGTCATAATTAGTCCCACAAAGTCACATTTCGGTCACAATTACAAATCTAGTCACAAATTTCACCCCACCTACCCACAAAGTCACAGATGATCATGGAAAGTTACAATTCGGTCATATATACGAATTTGATTACAAATTTAACCCTCCATCCACCCAAAGTCACAGTTAGTCACACAAAGTTATAGTTCGATTACAATTACAATTTTAGTGACAAAAATTACCGCATTGCACCCCACTCCCAAAGTTACAGTTAATCTCACAAAGTCATATTTTCGTCACAATTACAAATTTGATTGCAAATTTCACTCTTGCATTCCTGCAAGAGGGGCACTTTTTAGCTCCATACATGGTTGAGATGTACATAAACAGTAGGATGACTTCGAGTTAATGTAAATTAAGTATAATATTGAGCTTTGTATGAGTATAGATAGAATAAGTATGAACAACCCCGAGTTGTGGAACTTAATTCTCGGAGACGTACACGTATATATGACTATATGAGGAGTGGCTTTAACGTCACAAGAAAAAAGTGTAAAATCTTGAAAAAAATGCCCAGGAACATGGAATCTCTGCCCTTTAAGTAACCTTTGTTCCAAGCAATTCTAAAAACTTCTTCTGTTTTCCCATGTACAACTCCATATTCTCCTCATTCTTTCATCCGCGCAATCCTCTTTTCTTTGCACGATAAACTGCGAAAATGGCTGTGACGCATACTGATTTTGCTCCAAGTCTACGAAGATGTGACCTGGCAACAAAACTGTTACATTTTTTATGGTTTTGTCTATACTACTAGGCCTCTTTTCCTTCATTCTCTGTCTCATATCCGAGGCGAGCCGTTCCCAGGTACTAATCGAACACTATAACTATTTTCTTTGACTATTTCAGTGAGCTAAAATAGGATATGCTCTTTGTCACAACCCACTTTAATTTTACAAGTCAAATAATTATTTTAGCAAGTCAACATTTATTTTTGACCAATTTAGTTCAAGTGGAGACCAATTTAATTTAGTAGGAAATTTTGGGGATCATTTAGATTAACTTATTACCATCTAGAGTTAAGAATACAATGGGAAGATATATTAAGGACCCAACATGCAATTTCTATCACAACTAAATTGTCTTGACATGGGTAGGCAAAACAAACCAAACACACACATAGACATTACCAGAGGGAGAGAAGCTCGGCAGAGTGAAAGAAAAAAAAACGGTGGAGAAAAGAAAAGGAAAAAGAAGAAGGAAAAAGAGAAAAAAAGTGGGGATTTTTACTCAATCATCATTCTCTTCTACTTGTATTCACCATCTTCAAAAGGTAAGACAAGGCCCATTTATTTGAGATATGGTGTTAATTTTAGGGTTTTGATTTATGAGTTAAATGCTAGATTTTGAATGGATTTATAGTTGATTTGAAGGCATTGAACGAAATATTCAAGTTTGGTTGAATACATTGTGGTTACATGCTAGAGATTGTAATAATAGTGGATTAAATTCAAGATTTGGGCAACATTAAGTTATTGGAGCCTATGCTAAATTATTTCATGCTTAAATGCTTAATTTGGTGATTTTTATTTGGAGATTAAATTACCTATGTAATTAAGTTGAAGATTTAGTCCATTACTAATTTCTTGGAAAGGGGTTTTGGTGTCAATAAACATTCCTTTGAGGTATTGATTAAATGAAAGATATATTAGTTATAATGAAACTATATTTCACATAAGAGTATGTTGGTTGGATGTAATGTTTGAGGTATATGAAATTTGTGGTTATTGTATAGAATGTTATTTCATTTTGGACATTTGTTAAATATTTGTAACTATTGGAGTTGATCCAAGGTTTTAATTTAATTTTCAGGAGGCGACGTGGAGATTGGCCAGGCTTATCATCCAAATTAGGTTTCAGTCACAATCCCTGTGAGTGGGAAAACTTATTTTTCCTTAAAGTTAAATTTTAATATTTAATGGCATAAATTTTTCGTACTATTCATGTTTTCAATTAAGTAGACAAGTTACAGAAATTACTACTTTTCGCAAATACAAGTTTAGAAGCATGATTTTAGACATTTTCTTTTAAAATTTCAAGTTAATCAAATTATAAATTTAATACATTATTTTATAAAAGAATTTGTTACATGTAAATTATTATTGTGAAAAACCATCAGAAAGTACCCAGGTGATATTACTCGCTCTGCACTGATGTGAATTCGTTTCCACAGTGTATGACCATATTATCAGATTATCAGAGGTTTTTGAGACCCACTCTTGTGCACATATAGGTTTTGGACCGTGTACTAGGGTGCTTTAGCCTTTAGGACAGTCTGCGCATATGACACAGTTTATCAGATTATCAGATTTGAATGACTTTGTCTTGTACATCGAGAGTACTCTGTATGTGAGTAGAGCTGTTCATTAGGTACACTATGATGTGATTCTTTTTCAGTGTATTATAATACATTTATTCATAGAAAAATATTTCAGTTTCTCAGTATAGTTCAACAGAATTTTGAGCATGATCTATAGCGACCCAGAATTTTTATGCAATAAATAATTATTTTAATATTTAGAAAATTGTGTCGCTACTATTTCATTTATTATTTTGAAATTAATGCCGCGACGGATTCGTCTAGCCAAGTCAAGAAATATCGAATTTGTTCGATTTTAAATTTAATATTCGAATTTCTAAAATTTTATTATTTTAATTATTTATTCAAAGTATTATTTTCAAAAAAAAAATCTTTCTAAAATCCAAATTTTTCCCACATGTCTTCTTCTTTACACCAAGACAACAATTCTTTATACAAAAACATCATCATTTTTATACAAATAAATATTACACCTAATTCTACACTATCATATTCTATAGTACCAACTCAATACATATTCTTCCCCATCACAACTCACGTTCCCCACCTTGTTTCCTTCTTAATTATTCTTTCCATCTCATTGTGTACAATCAACAAGCATCTCCACACATGAACAATTGGAACACCTCAAAAGCATCATCATTATCATCACTTACACTACTCTTTCCAGCAAGGTAAAATGCTTTCTTCTCCTTTATCACCAACTCCACATACCACAATTTCGGACCCATCCATTTTCAGATTTCCACAATTCAATATATATAAACATCATCATCATCACTACCACAATTATCAGTTGCAGCCCCAAACCATAACCACGAAACTTATGAATCATCAGCATCATCACCTCATTCCAACTGCAGTTCCTTTTCTGCAGCTAGACAACCAAGCATCATCAGTCCTCCTCCACCACCAGCAGCTCTAATGTCAAGCAACAATACTTCAATCCCCAATTTTTGCAATCACCATAACATCAAAACCACCTCAAACGCCCCACTGCCATTTCAGCCACTAGCAGCTCCACCATGACCGTCACCACAGTATCACCAAACTCATTATCATCATCACCACCCACTTCGAAACCACCCAGCTGCACCACAACACCACCAAAATCAACCCCAACAGCCTACTGCCCAACATCTACCCTCGGTTTAGAACCAAATTCATCATCAATATCAGCACCATAGCCAATCACCAATTGAATCAGCGTCATCATCATCATCAACACCCTCTGCACTCATCGTCTGAGCCGCCCAACTACCTCAAGTTCACCGCCGCATCACTACC